>OV815287.1:23152341-23807034 GCA_929108145.2 Limnephilus rhombicus | reverse complement strand
ACGTAATATGAATATGTAATATGAAGTTTCCATTGAGTTTACCTGGTCGATATTAATTCCTAAATAGACATACATATTGCCTGTCAAAATATAAAGTTGTGATGTGTTTAATTTTAATTTTTATAATTTTTGATAGGTAATTTATTATATTATTGTAATTTTTGATAGGTAATTTATTATATTATTGTAAGTATTCATTATGTTTCGAATTTTGTATTTTAACAGGATTTTATTTTTATTTTTGGTAAGTTAAGAATTAAAAAAAAAAAGAATTAAGTAATATTTTTAACAGGTTTACGGATTCCTTTCTTCCCGGGTGAATAAGACCTGTGCCACACACAGCTATAAAAGATCAAATATCGTTTCGTTGGCCTATTTCAGTCGCAGTACGCCAAACCACATGATCTTTTATCTTTCAGAGCTCTGTGTGTGGCACAGGTCTAAGTCATTTGGTAAAAAATTTTACCGAAGGGTGACAATAATTGTAGTTTCCTACCTCAAAGCAGAATTGTAGAGGTGTTTGTGTGTGTTTGGGTAGGTACATTATGGTAACACTCACTGAGATTGTGAAATCATTTCTGGTACGGCTTTTGGTTTGATAAATGTGTTCGATTTTGCAGTGTCCATCTTCAAGGCAGAAGTGTGGATTGATTTTATTTCTCCAAGGTCGCAATAAAACAATTAAAAAATTCGAAATTTTATGGACTATTAAACTTATTTCATTTAATTCGAGTATACATGGTGTCTGGAAAATCTAAATACAAGCAGGAAATTGGTGAATCTATTGTATAAGGAACAATAAAAACTTTTTTTTCGTTCTCAGCATATCTTAAAACTTTTATCCAAGTTTTGCGGCAACTAAATGGTTAAAAAAAACTTTCGGAGTCGGGTCGACGCTTCGACCCATTTTAAAATAAATTAAACAGCTGGCGTTAGCCCCCTCGACACTCGCCCCATTTTTTTCAAATTTGGCCTAAAACATTCCATCTTCCGACTCGTTTTACTCGAAAACAAAGCTCAAATCAAAAAAGTTATGCCACAAAATCGATGTTGATTCACCAGTTTCTCGCTTGTACTATGACTTTCAGGATACCGTGTATAATTATAATTTTACCAACACGATATTTTCAATTTAGTTTCATTTGTAAGTTCCTATGTACCATAATAAATTTCCTATGCAATGAAAACATTAAAAATCGAATGATATCGTAATAAATAATATTATAGATATATCAACATTTTTTTATTAAATAAATAGTTTCACACTCTCCGCAAAACTTTTTGAAACCTTCCTATAATGCGTTGGTTCGGGTCTCTATTCTCCAAGCCTCGTCGCTCGTAATCGCCGTCGAAAGTACGTCCGTTGGTCGACTTGGTTATTCTTGAGCTTGGTCGATGGAAGATACAGACGCCAAACGTCAAAAGTCATTCCACACAACAACGAGTGGGGTAAACCAGTCAAAATGAGCAGCGAGTGGTAGGTTGTTAGCGTATCTATGCAATTAGCTGTCACAATCTGGCATTATTGTTTTCCCGCGCGAACTTTCGCACCCGCAAAGACATCGTCTATTTTTGTAAAGTTATTTTGCAATTTATAATGGATGATTTACCAGCGATGTTGGCCGTGATTCACCGTGTTGAGCAAGCTGAAGCAGCTGCTTTGAGACCTACACGAAAGTTTCGTCAGAGGGTCGATTCCTTCGCCAATACGACCGACGAAGCCTCCGTAAGGAATTTTAGGCTCAACAAAGCCTTCATTTATTCCACCCCCATCCCGTTCTTCAGCTATAGATGTCGAAACTAAGGTAAGTACAAAAATGATTGAAAAAAACTTTTAGTTTCACGAAAATTAACTTGCTAATTAATCTGTTGCAACTTTGTTTTGCAGGTGTTAGCAGCATTAATTTTTTTTTTGCCACGGGGAGTTACCTGCCCGTGGGTTGTAATCTGCACGTTGCAATTTCGCAACCCTCCATGTCACGTGCACTGGATGAAGTGGTAAACGCCCTAAACAAACCCGAAATTTTCAACCAATGGGTAAAATTTCTCACTAATATCCAGTCACTAAACCAGATAAGAATGAAGTAAGTTTATTATTGGAACATTATGATTTATATCACATTTAATACAGCTTTTACAAGCACGTTTGTTACTATTGGTTTTTCGATAAATACAGATTCCCAGGGATGGTTGGGTGCATCGACTGCACTCACGTAGCCATATTCCCGCCAAAGGTGAGGGATCCCGTACATCCGGAATATATATATATATATATATATATATATATATATATATATATATATATATATATATATTGCATACTTGTCATTCGACTTACTATTGTATTTACTCAGTTGTAGGTATGTACAATGTACATATTATTATTATTGGTGTTGTGAAGTGAGAACAAATTTCTGACTCCTACTTCATGTTTGAAATTTTGTAAGCAGATTATTACAGTTTATATTGTGTTTTTATATCTTTTTTTTTGAATAATTTTCAGGGTTATATTTTTGTTAAGTTCTTATGAGTACAGGACCCTTACTTTTTGTTTTACTTTTTAATTATGTGAAAATCTATCATTGGGTATTATGTATATTATTAATTTTATTATTACAAGTGTAAAATATCTGTTGATTTCCCAAAATAAATAAAATAAAATAATATATATATGTGTGTGTGAACAGAAAGGCGTATCACTCAATTAATGTCCATCTGATTTGTGACTTGGATCTCCGAATCTTGCACGTGGATGCACGTTTCCCTGGGAGCACGCATGATGCCTTTATCTGGAGGTCAATATTCTGTGGAACCCGTGCTGAAGGAGCTATACAGGAGGGGTCAATCCGGGTATTATCTTCTGAGGGACTCTGGATACCCATTGCGGCCATGGTTAATGACCCAAATCGATAGGGCTGTACCTGGATCTCCTGAAGATCGATTCAATGCAAAACTAAGATCAATCAGGTCAACTGTTGAGAGATGTAACGGGCATTTTTTGTGTAGATCATAAATTAATATTATTATCATGAATTTAAACCACTCTCCGTTGACTCGTTTGAATTTCAAATCTCGCGGCCAGCCGTTCGTAGGTACCTGCTTATCTCAAATCTGAATTTCACAAACTGATGAATACGTAAATTGCTGTACCTACCTACTGCTTGATACGATATACTAAAGTTTCGTTATATTTATAGTCCTTCTATTGAGAGCTCATTTTTTAATTTTTTATTTTATTTGGGAGACCAACAGTTTACATTAATGACAGAGTATAATAATTGAGTACAATAATTGAACCATTTACAGGTTTCCACATGGGTATTGAATACAAGTAGTGTAGTGATTACAGAGATATTTACTAATAAAAAATTACACTTCAAGAGACGAGTTATTTAGGTGGGAATAGGAAGGGGGTAGGAGGGGGGGGATCGGTTAAGTTGAGGTATAGTAATAAAAATATGCGTGACAAAAAATTAAAAGAGAAAAAAAAGGAAGTTTATAGAGTGGTGGTTGTATTAGAGGATATCTATAAGTATTATTATTGTGGAGTATCGAGAGAGCGTCTGTGTGATTTTAAGGAGTGTGGTGCAGAGTTAAAAATGTCCAATTGTGTATAGTGTGAGTGTGTGTTGAAAGTGTTGGATGCGCGATAGATGAAAGAGATCATTTGTTACCTCTCTTCCTATTATATGCGCTATTTACAAAAAAGAGTGAGGAGCGTAACAGCCATGGCAGCGCAAATCCTACAAGAAAAAAACGTCGTCACCATTACTAAATCCAGTACGTTCACTTTTTCACAAATTGATCTTTCAGTTTTCAGTTGTCGTTAGCTGCTGATGTTCATCAACGTCTATAACGGAAGTTTAGTAATGAAGAAAAGAAAGAAAGAACGTGTCACCTGACTCTGAACTTTTTTTAATTAATTAATTGTGAAACAACACAATGAATTAATTCAATACAATTTACTTGCATAAATGCATACGTCCGTACGTCGGGGTTGAGCCCTAAAGCTCCACTACACTCATAAATATACCAAACCACCCACACTACACTACTCGCGAAGTTGATCGAAGTTAATCGAATACGATAGTGTAGACACGAACTTCACTTCGCTTCGTGCAACTTCGCTTCGCCTCGCCTGACTTCTGATAATTGTCGGTATTTGCGCCCGAGTCAAAGGACTCGAAGTGCTCCGAAGTTCGAAGCGAGTAGTGTAGACACGCGCTTCGAACTTCGGCTATAACTTCGTCGAGCACTTCGTCGAAGCGAGTAGTGTAGTGTAGGGATGGACGATATACATCGATGTATTGTAAACACTCGATGTATAGTACCGATGCATCGTATTGAACCGATGTATTGTTAATAATTGAACATCGAATATATATCGATGTTTTTTATTCGATGCATCGAATACGCAAACTATGAGATGAGTGTCTATGAGTATGACCAACAGTGACTTACGGCTGCAGTGACTTTCACGACGTTTCGTGAATCGGAACGTAATAATCAGTTCAGTCAATATAAAACGCCTACCATTTATCGGTTTGGCTGAAAGGGTTATGTTCCCTTTGCTGTGAAGCCGGTAAAGTCAAACTTAAAAAATAAAACCTTAAATATAAAATAAAATTAATGGCGGGATTATAAATTACAATTCCCAAAGCTGTACAAAGTATTTAACAATTGTTGGCACATCTGTCCCATCAGAAAGACTCTTCACAGGCAGGGCTAGTTTTTGACAGAGCAAAGAAACCGATTGAAGGGAAAAAGATTAAGTAAACTTTTGTTTTACATAGCATTGAAAAAAATATTGGAATTTGTAAACAAAATAAAGCTGTGTTTGCTGTGTGATTGTGAATGTTAATAAATATTTTTCCTTGTACTCAACTTACCTAGTTTTCTTTAAGGCCTAAATATGTCTATTGCAAAAAACAATCGATGTTTTGGAAACATCGATGTATTTCTCAATACATCGTATTAACATCAATGTAACCAATCGATGCATTACATCGGAAAAAACATCGATGTATATTTTAAATGTCCATCCCTAGTGTAGTGGACGTTCTAGACTTCCGGTTCCGTCCAAATCAACTCGTGCGGAGCCACAAGAAAATTATTTCCCTAGATTTCAAGGCGAAATTTCCCTAAATCTCGGTGGTACCACCTTGGCAAGTAAAAAAAAGCCGCCTTCGGGAGGGGGGGGGGGGGTTAGAGAGGATACGTTTGTTGGGTAATTATATTCCACTAACCGCCGCATTTTTAGGCTCAGATTATGGAAATAACCTTCGTTTTAACTTTTAAAAATTATACAAGAAACAACCATTTACACTCTCAGTATCGCCTTGGTGTACGACCACCATTCAGAGTTGAAACTTTGCTTGAAATTGCTTCAGTTGTGTTCGATGACTAGATCTGAATAGAGTGAATAGCCAGGTACTTCCCCACCTTCCTCTTCCCCGTCACCTTCCCCTCCCCACTTACCTTCAGCCTCACAACGTACCCAAATTGGGGATGCCAAAGTCTCACTGGCTTCAGACGGGAGGAGTTGGGACTCTTGTGAGGTATTCACATAAAAAAAAAACAAAATAGGTTATTAGTTTCTTAATTTGGGTAAACTAAGTAATTGATTCACGCATATTTTGATTGAAACGAAACTGACGCAAATGATACATAAAGAATACAGTTAAAAAAATTTAAATGGCGCCAGAGGAATCGTTTTACACGGGAAATTTTGAACTTCGAATAAAAATGGTATTTCAATGCATCATTAACCTCCTATCCAAACCTTCGTTGGTCGAAGATCCAAACGTAATTAGTTGTTTCTTGTAGAAATTAAGTTATTTATTTTTTATTATTATTATTTATTTGCTTCCTCCCATTAAGGGTGATCTTGGCCATTTCTTAAAGTTAGTTACATACTTTAAAAATTATTTACATTTTCAGTTTTATACATGGAATAGATAAGTTATATTAGCAAATATAGACAATGGGCCAAGACAAACATTCGTATGATTAGAAATGTAGTGTAATTCCCAAAATCTGTGCCCAATAACAGTGGGGCGGTAAGCGAAGTATCTACTTTTGAATGCTTTATTTTCCAATTTTAATTATTATTTCGTATGGTTTAAATCCTTTAAATTGAAATGAAATACATAATGTATTTGGTAATGATGAAAGTATGACGGAATAGGCAATATTTATGAAAAAACATTTGTGTGGAATAAACAGGTAAGGTCAAATACTAGCAATACATAACAAACATAGCGATGCCTTCATCTCAAATTGCGTATTTTGCCGGAAAGTAGAAGATTACAAGCCCAATAAAAAAAATTAAAATAAGTTTTGCTAGTGTTCAAAATTTCCCTATATTTGGGCTGATTTCCTTTTTCCCTAGAAAATACTTTTTCTCCCCTAGATGTAGGGAAATTTCCCTAGACATCCCAATCCTGGCGAGCCACCTTTGTTCGATGTGAGTATAGTAACAGAAACTTTGAACATTGGTACCATACTTCGAGAAAGTGACATTTGTTTACATTATTCGTAACGGGATTTTGCCGCTCCGAATTCTAGTTCAAGGAGATGAAATAAATATTTGGTTATTTAGTTATACGCGTTGATGCGACTTTAATTTGATCGAATCTTCAAAATGCCGGTAAGAAAACTACAAATTCTATTTAAATTTAACAAAATTTAAATTCTAAGCTCAATGTGATTGAATTACGAAGTAAATTTCTACCCTTTTTAAAGTTTTCTTACGAACTTTATTATTTCTGTAAATTTTATCTCATATTACCTAATTCTCCTAAACGTGCAGGTTTCCAAAGGAACGAATACAGATGAAGACATTATAAACCGATCTAACAAACAAAAGTTTACTTTGCACATTGTTTTGTCATTATGCACATTATTTTTAAGTGTTCTATTTGGCGTTCACTTCAGTCAGAAACCAATGCAACAAAGCTGTGATAAATTAGTACAAGAAATAGAAATTGTAGAAAAGAAGCCAATATACTGGGTGTTTAGTCAGCATTCCAATGTGGAGAGCAAGTCTGGAATCTTAAAGCATGTCCATTTAGTTCTGGACAGAATCGGATTTGATTATGGTACAAATCAATCGGATTGGGATCTGCTATGGTCACACGACTACCCGTTTCGCACTTTATACCAGCACATTAAGTCCATGAAACCAAATCAATTAGTGAATCATTTTCCTGGAACGGGATACATAACTAACAAAGTTGATTTCGCTACTTCAACTTCAAAATACATTCCAAAAGCATTCAAAATACCGCAAGACAATGATAAACTACTAGAATACGCCTCTTTGAAACCTGATGCGTTGTTTGTCCAGAAAGACAACCAGCACAGAGGAGTCACCATAGAAAAAATATCTGAAATAGATTTGAAAAAGGATGGAAACTTTGTTCAAGAGTATGTGCAAAAACCTTATTTGGTCGACGGGCATAAGTTTGATATTGGAGTTTACACCATTGTGACATCTGTCGATCCGTTGCGTGTTTACATTTATAAAGGAGATGTTCTATTCAGGTAAAATCTCATTGCAATTCAGTTAAAAAAAATCAAATATTACTTGATAGAAACTAGGTATATGTAACACATTTGTTTAGGTACTGTCCATCGAAGTATTACCCGTTTGATGCGAAGGACCTGGACAAGTATGTGATCGGAGATGATTACCTCCCCACGTGGGAAGTTCCTTCCCTGGCCCCCCTCTACACGGCCATGGGCTACGGAATGAAAGATTCCTTCGAAGCTTATGTCAGGGAACAGGTAATTCACCACATTAATCTTCAATGTTATGATTATGATATTGATCCCCGAATTTATGGTGACTAGACAACTCAAAATGAACTCATCTCAACACCTCCTTTGAAAAGTCAGTGATGAAAAAAATATATTAAAAAAAAAATTGTTAAATTGGTTACGTTAGTTTAGGTCATGGGTATTTAAAAAAAATATATTTCATTACCTAGATCACTAACCATATTTTTCGACGCTTATCACAAACCTTTGTCGTTTCGACTACGGTACTTAATAAAGCGGGTTTAAGGGTTTTATTAAAACAAAATGTCTACATATTTCTTGTTATTATTAATGAACAATGTTTATTTATATTATTTCTTATATTTACATAAACAAAAATGTCAAATTTATTAATCAACAGCCTTATGAATGAGATCATAGTTTTCACGCAAAATCAACAATAGAGAACTCCATTCTATTTTTTTTATTGAATAACGAACTTCTAACTTAAATAACTTCATATTTTTTTTTTAGAGTTAGTTTTAATAGTTAAAATAATTGTCAAAGTTTTAATTTTTCAAGATCCCCGAAAACCACCGCGTATTGTGTTGTGAATCGTGTGACGTCATCACTCCTGAAAAGTTATTTTTATTTTCAACAGGTGTTGTCATTTTGTATGATAATTATACAGAAAAAAGATGATACTATTCGATAAGTTAAAACATTATTTAGGTGGAATTATTTATTCATTATATTATATTTTTCAATATTATTACGGAGAGTGGTATAAAAATTGTTTGAAATTATAATTATTTTAGCTTTTAAAATCAATATTATCAAAAACGAAACATCACCCACAAAAGTGTAGGCAAACGATATCAGCTGATCGATTGCGGCCATTTTGGTAGGTAGAAGGTATGATATAGTATATTTGTACGATTTTTTCGTACAGTTTTAAGTTTTTCAATATTTTAATAATAGAGATAAACTAACAGAGATTTTTGATACTGAATTATTTAGGCCTAAATAATGTTTCAATAAACACAACAACTAAATCTCTATAAACAGTATGTAAATAAATTAATAAATTAATACAATGGCTTGTGTCATTCCTATATTCCTGTACTATAGGAATTCCTATTTCCCATACAATGACTTTACGGTAACGTCACGACACGAGGAACAGTGACGTCACCACTAACCATTTACGTAATACCAACTTAACACTGTGTTTTGACGAGAGGTTTAAAAATGCACTTTTTAATCATTTTTTAAAAACTCTGCGTTTAATATTATTAAATAAAACTTATATATTCAGAATCAGTGTTTATTGGTCTATATGAACATATATTTTTAAAGCCATAATATTGTTCACTGGAGTTCCTTATTGTAGCATTTTTAAAGTGGGTATTTTAATTAGTTATAACTAAATTTAGAAAAAAAAAACAATTCAAATATCAAAAACAAAGACTTGAATTAACTAATAAAATTAAAAAAATTGGTGAAAATCTATAAACGAATAAAAATTTGGTGAAAATCTAGCAAAAGTAAAAAGTCACATTATCACTAACCTTCGTCGATGCGACGAGCCATGGTTGCTGAATTGGCGCTCGTGGACTCCCCCCCATCGTCCGCACTACCTTCTATAGCAGAAGTAACGGGTCGATTGAGATTAGCCAAAGTATGAAAGAATTACGGTCGCGCGTGCGAAAGTTATCGCGGTTTAATCCTGCGTCGTCGATTCGACGAAGGTTTGTGATCTAGGGTTAATGACTTTGCAAAGAGAAGTTGAGTTGATTCTGAGTTGGCATGGAACCAGCCCGTATAACTTTTGCGAGGTGTAAAATACATATTGAATTATGTGAAATTGAATGATCGTTTTTTTTTTTCTTTCACAGGGCAAAGATCCATCAGTTATTTGGGAGCAAATAGATGAATTTATTGCAGAGATATTCTTGGATAAGGAGCATCTAATTGTTTCTGCTGTAAGTACAACGGGTCTACATTGTAGAATACTAATATTGTCTACTGTTACAGCAACAACTTATATTTAAGGCTCTGCAACGGGGCCCGAAAAGAAGAAGATGGAGATATACGAAATTACGAATGTTAGAGGAGAGCGCTAACATTTACAGCGACAAAATAATTGCGAAAATGTTTAATAAAACACGACTCGTTTAAAATAGAGCAAAAATCTCGCGGGCATTGTCTTAAACAGCATTTAAAGAAACACTGTGATTTTTTTCATACATATAACTTGTAAAATAACTTAAACAAACTTGTTTATAATAATTTTTGGAGCAGACTTTGCGATTTTTTTCTATCAAGGGAAGGTTTTTGCAATGCCAACTATTAGAATTATTCTTAGTTTTGTTTGTGATTATATTATTTGTGTAATTGCAACAACAATATGAAACTGATTCGTATTTTACAGGAGACTGCTAAAACTAATTCTGAAACACAAAATAATGTGGGTGGACCTATAAATAAAATTTATTTATGTTAATTAATGAAGACAATTAATAAAAAATAAATGGAAGTCTTCCTTCATTTTCAGCTTAACCCCTCAGGACCAGGCCTATTTTGTCGGAAGTTCAAAATATTTCTGCTTTGCAATAAAATCCAAATAAGTAGAATATTTCTTTAAAGTGATTTTAAAGTGATCATCTCTGTATGTACACCTATAGATATCTCTGTATGTACACCTATAGACACACATATAGATGATCCAGAAGTCTCAATTGATCCTATTATATACTTACCTATTGCATAATGTTATTCTACTTCAGTAATAATTAGTGTAACTCGCTCATCAAGCACAAGAACTAGCTTCTTCTTTGGTGAGATTGCAATTTTTAAATAATTTCTGTACCGATATGTAATTTATATAACTCCACTGTACACTTATATATCTATATTAAACAAAATAAAAATTTCTGAATGCATCTGAAAACTAAAAACTATTTTCGGAAGTTGTTGATGATTTCAAATTTTATTATTCGAAATAAACATATTATTTTATAAATATAAAAATTTTGAATGCAAATTAAATGAAAACATATAAATAAAAATAAACGTAAATATAAACATATTTTATTAGGCAAAAAAAATAAGGAATATTCCCAAAGTTTCATTTTTTTTTCAAATTGCGTTTGGAAACTTTGGTTTCATAAAGGTATACATTTTAATTATTTTGAGGTTAACTTTTAAATTTAAATGTGAAGCTTGGTATTTTATCTTTCTAACATCGTTTAGGTCATATTTCTAACCATGATAGTAAGGAAGACACAATGATTTCTATGAGACCTTTATGACTTGTTCCAAAAAGTGAACAAATGAGGCTGAGGGGTTAAAATTTTAATATTTTCACATTGGAAGTATTACGCGCCCAGAGATGTCACGCTGATGTACCTAAATTGTACAACATGTATTTATACAGTGATCAATGCATTGCATTGCCAATGCGCCACTGCCAAAGCATAAACTGCCAATAAATACACAGAGGTGAAAGATATAAATGTATTGAACTGTTCTAAATCTAGTCATAAAAAGCAATGATGTTGCATGTATATTTCAAGTTGTCTATAATTAAATTATATCAAATTAAATGTTGTGTTCATAACTTTTCTAGTATGATTTCTTTACTTTTCTCTTGGTATTTTTATATTACCTCTACATAATGTTGCTACATATAGAGGCTTTTTTTCTTCTATATCGTACGTCTTAATATATTTTTTAATTAATTAATGTTCAGATTGGTATATTTTTTTACCAAGCTAGGGATATAATGTCTCTTCTTAACATTGTTAAAGCTAAAATTTTGTAAATCTTAATTACTAAACTTATTTTTTATTTTCGCAAATCATGTTTGAAATGTGTATGTTTGTGGGTATGTACTGTATAATAATAATAATGTAATGTGAACCGATATACCTTGAACCTTAATATTTCCAGTTGAAGAACTTTCGCACCGGCGCCAACTTCTTCGAACTGATGCGCTTTGACTTTGTAATCGATGAGGACTTGAAGGTGTCAGCCCTGGAGGCCAATATGTCCCCCAATCTCAGTTCCGCGCACTACCCCCCCAACCAGCTGCTTTACGAGCAGGTCCTGTACAGCGTGCTGTCCCTCGTGGGGGCTGCCCGCTACACCAGAACTCCCTCACTGGCTGATAGGTAATGCTCATATTTCTGGAATCTTTCATTTATTTCTTTCTTTCCTAGGCCAGATAATTTAGCCTCATCTGGCAATATAGATAATCTAGTATCCTAAATTAATCTTCCCAGCTAGCCTTGCATTTATATTCTCAGGTCAGTGGTTGAGTTGGCATCGCGTTTGGGTCCCACCAAGGCTTCCTGTGTCCGATTCACGTAAATCATCCATTTCGACACGAGCAACATTTTCCGTTTACTGTGGTAGTGGTAGGAGATTTTCAAATATGGTTGGGTTATTCAAAACATTTAAAACAAGACCTTAAACAACCGGCTTAGTGATGGGGGCTCCATCGAAGCCAGAATTAAGTTAGCTTCTCAGAGGGAATAGGTAATTGATCTTCTATTCTCCTTCAATGAAAGTGATTCTAGTCTCCTTCAATGAAAGCAATCTTCCCAACAGGTCTTGCATTGGGTGACCGGACAACTCAGAATCAACTCAACTCAACACCTCCTATGAAAAGTCATTATAATTAAATAGCTTACATTAGGTTAGGGAACAATCATTTCTTGCTAACAAAAAGTTTAAAAAAAATTATTTGGCTTATATTTGTCTTTATTAATACGGCGCTTGCTGCGTGACGGCAAGAGTGCATGCATACCTATAATTACAAGTGGAAAAAATATAAAAAGATTTCTAGATTGACTACGTGATAAAAACCTAAGCCCCCCCCCCCCCATTGTGACCAAGGGTGATATTTTGAAGATTCCCCCCCCCCCCCCCCCTAAACAGGTCACGTTTTATGGGTACGTTCCCTTAGGTTGTGGGTTATTTTTCAATCATTTTTTTCAAGCTTTTAATGACTTTTCAAAGTGGTTGAGTTGATTCCGAGTTGTTATAGAACCCTTGCATCGATGTGCTCGGTATAACCCTAAGTTACCAGGCAAGGGGGCTCCTTTGAAGCCAGAGTTACGCCTCTCATAAGCTAGGCGTATTGTACCTCTGCCAACCTCCTGTCTCACAAACCAATAATAATTAGTGCACCTTTGCGCTATGGAGGTCGCTATAATGATTGTCACATATTTTAATTATATCAGTGTTTTAACCCTTTTACACTTGCGAACCGGAGTAAATCTGACAGCTAGAACAGAAATATGAATGTGAATATAGATTGAATCATGTAGCAGCTATATGATTGAAACCGCACCAGTCTGCAGATCACCTGATGAACAACACTGCTAAAGTAGAAAGCTTAAAAGATTCTTTATGTATAAGGTTTGGGACGTTTTTATTAAAAAGTCAAATATGTAACTCAGTTTACATTACTTTATTTTTATATGTATATACAATCTACAAGTTTCAGAAGTGAAAGACCGGTTAAGTGTTATTAATTATATCTGTTATTAGTTATTAACATTTTTGAATTAAAACTTCTTTACGCACGCTTGACTTGGGGAGTAAGCTGATGAATGCGTGACGAGAGCGTTACGAAAAGCGAGGCAGTTACATTTCGTATATTACTGTAGGGGCAAGAGAGAGAGGTGCGAGCACACATTTTTTTTCTCTCTTTCTCGCAATGCCAGTTACGTTTCGTATATCTAAGACACAGTGCAGGCCTATTGTCTGTATCACACTGTAGGAGCCAGAGAGAGCAGTGTGCATGCACATGTTCTTTCTCTCTTCCTATCATATAGATCAGGGTTTCCCAACCAGTGGTCCGCAAGAGGGTAGAAGATGGTCCGCCGGTTCAATAAACGAGCCAGCGCGCGGGCGGGCGGTCCCCGGTCGAGAAGTTTGAATAAAAAAAATCGGGACAATATTCAGTTTATCATTAATGTCCTTGTGGTCAGTGGTCTTTATGGTATTCCATTTCGCCCCACCCCAGCAGAACCTATCCCATTCCGCCCCTGTCACCTTGGACGGATAGGGCGGAGCGGATAACGTGGTGTCACCCCCCCCATTAAAGTTGACAAAATTAGACTTGGCCCGTCCTGGGGGAGTGGGGGGGGGGGTGGCTAGAGAACTGTGGTCTCGCTACGCCACCGCTTGTGGTCCCTGTGGGAAAAATAAACGTACAAGTGGTCCCAGGTCAGAAAAAGGTTGGGAACCACTGATATAGATGGAGCTAAAGAAGTTTTACTTCAGTCGTGTGGTCTAAAGCACACTCTTTTTTTTTAATTTAGATGTATGTATTATTTCAATATGGAGGAACCTGGCATAACAAGCACAATTCGTTTAACAAACAATTTTTCCCTTGTAATTTAATTTAAATATGATAAAGCATTCCACACTGAAAAAATTATTTTTACATTTATATGTAACGTTTAATCAGAAGAAGAATTGTGTCTCGTCTCGTCATAATTAAAAACCTGTTGCCCCAGGTAACCCTCAGAATCTAAAAACTTCTTGAAGTCGCCGATAAAATTCTTTGTGTTGTAACTTGCTGCTTCACCATGCCTCACAATGCTGTGGATTTCTATTAACATGTTGAACGTTGGACGGTATTTCGAATAACCACGTGAAAATTACCTTGATGAGTTCTGGTCAAATATCGATATAAAAACAAAGCAATTGTTTTCTGTTTACCAGATATTGTATCTTATTATTCATGTATAATTATTATTATTCATGTATAATTATTATTATTCATGTATAAATATTGTAAGAAGTTTTCCCAGAATAGCTAACTTTAATTAAAAAAAAAAATTCTCCCTTTCGGCAAACAAATTTTTAAAAAATATATTCGTACGAATATAAACTTATTTTATTACTTCTACACAAACCTGAATACACACCCTACATGGAAAAAAACAATTCGAGGAGTTTTTAAATAAATAATGTGATACCCAAAAAATATGTGTGATACCCAAAAAAATGTTACATATTGTTATTTTTACCACTGACAGATGCTAAAAAGTGACCCGCAAATTAATAGAAAAATCATTTACAGTTTCTTTGTACATAGTTAAAAGCTCATTTTAAAAAAAAAGCAAAGATTTTTTACATTTTATTTTGCTTGTAATTCCAATTACTCATTATGAGAGGTGCTCGTTAAGTGAGGTTTCACTGTAATTGTATTGGATGTCTGTATTATTTCAATAATTTTAGACTCCATTTCTTTATTTGGTTATAGTTTTAACAAAAGCACAACAGTGTCGTCAAATGACAAAAATTGTGAAAATTATATTTTTCTTCAAAAATGTATAACAACCTGCTTCAATGATAGTCTTTACCCTTCTTGAGTTTAAAACAAAGGCACTCACTTTTCAAGCAGCTTCTGTGGTTAAGGACAGGTAGGAACTAGATAAATTACATCCTGGTGTGAACCACCAATATTCTCATTTCAAACACACGTAATTATTTCTAACGCAACGTAATTATTATATACACATTGTTGTTATCCAAGCTGGAAGTTAGTCCCTCCTTATTGATGGATTAATTTTATTTGTATGAACATTATCCCCCTTACTCATAATCTTAACTTATTACCAAGGTGTGGGTATGGTTAAACAAGGCCGTCGTTGAGAATTGGTGTACCAATTCTCAACCAGCTCACAAGAATCTAAGAAGTAAAATGGCATACCTTTAATTATTATCAATTATAATCACATCCAGGAATCCCGGTGAGACATCAATGCGTGTATCTGACAAGAACCTGGGGGTTTGGTCCAAGGAGTGCTCCAGTAGCGCATGCAGGGGCTCTTGTGACGGTGCGTGCTCGGCCTGCAGACACTGTCTCACTCCCGCCACGAGGGCAATGCTCTCGCGCGCCTTCACAGAGCACGTCAACAGGAATGACTGTCGAAGAGTCTACCCACCACCAATGGTAAGCTCCAACAATACCTCTATTTTTTCATTGTATGTGTGGCCCATCAACTTATTAATTAAGTACTTAATCAAGTTAATGTAGGTTGTAGGAATCCAGACAGGTAGTACATTGGTAGTAGTTAACAATGATTATTTGTGTAGCTACTTTTATGTACACGATTTGCAGAAATGAATCAAGCGCCTTAACCCTTAGCAGAATTGTGGTGTTCTAGTGGGCACACATTCAAAATAATTGTTTCCTAGAGTAGCAGTGAGCTTTTTAAAATAACACACACTTCTTCTTCTTCAATGGTGCTACAGCCCATTATGAGCCTTGGCCTCCTTCAATTTAAGCCTCCACTGCCCTCCTTCCTCGGCCGTCGTCTTCCAATCTGCAACATGGAGTAGACATCTTACATCCTTCCTGACATCATCCTCCCATCTCAGCTTAGGTCTGCCCGCCTTTCGTTTACCTCCCGGGTTTCCTGTTAGACTTCGGTACTCGTGTGCTTGGCATTCGGTGCACATGTCCGGCCCATCTTAGTCTCTGGAGTTAAATGGGCAGAGAGTCTGGGAGCTTGGTAGATATCATAGAGCTCATTATTGTGACGGATTCTACATGCCTCTCCCTCTCACCCGCTCCTAAGATTCTTCGAAGTACCTTTCTTTCGAAGGTGTCCAGCTATTCTGCAGACTTTGCTGTCAGTGTTCCCGCCTCATATCCATAGGCCAAGACCGTTCTAATAATTGTTTTATGTAGGGTTATTTTGGTTTTCCTATGGACATTTGAACACTGGCAGCAATGCGAAGTAAGTGTTGTTAGCGGCTGTGATGCACTTTCTTACTTCCACTGGGTCTTCGTTGTCCTGCATGATGGAGCCCAGGTAGGTAAACTCTACGACCACTTTGAATTTATAGGTGTTCTTAAATTTCACTTTATCTTTTACGGCCACACGTTGCTGTGGCTAACGAAACACAACGCCACGTTTTTACCCAACCTTTATAACCAACACCATCTGTTAAATCAAATTCACACCGCCCGCTTGCCAGCACGCTGCCCACTGCCTGCTTGCCAGCTCGCTCCCTTTATTTATATATTTCAACCAATTTACAGAAAACCTTGACAAATTATATACCTAAAAACTTTCCTCGTGCATCACTCTATCTATTGGTGAAAACGGCATGAAAATACGTTGCGTAGTTTAAAAGATCTAAGCGCACATATAGCGGGAGTGACTTCATTTTATACTATGTAAAGATTCTGCGGTGTGGGGTTCTAGTTTGCATAATAATTTTAGTTTTATTCTCTTTGATTTGCAAATCCGCAGTCTCCAAAGTGTCAAACACCTCTCTTACAGCCTGTAGGGATCTTCCGACAACTCACACCGTGAGCTGAGCATTGTTGCTTTTACAAGCCCGACTGTTTTTGGGGGGTATTCCAAAATAACACATACATATGGAAATAACTAATACTGCCAACTGTGTGCTGCTGCCAAAAACTTCCTTAAAAATTTTAATAGCATCATAATAGAGAACTCCAGTCCAATTTTTTTATTTTTTTTAATGAATAAAGACCTTCAAACTTAAATAACTGCATTTTTATTTTTATTTTTATAGTTAGTTTTAATAGTTAAAATAATTGTCAAAGTTTTAATTTTTAAAGACTCCCAGAAACGCACCGTATCTATGGTGGTCTTCACCCACCCATTGTTTTTTACTTTTTAAGTTGTCATTTTGAATCAGTGATGTCATGTCGAGGGAAATTTCCCTAGATCTAGGGGAGAAAAATATTTTTTAGGGATAAGGGAAATCAGGACAAAATCTAGGGAAATTTCGAACTCTGGCAAAAATTTTATTACATATGACAATATTACTGGTAATATTTATATATATATATATATATATATATATATATATATATATATATATATATTGACCTCTTCCCGTAGTATCTTGATCCTGTAAGAAGTTGCTTGACAATGTTGATCCACCTTTAACACCGTATAACTTGGCTTTGATGGAATACATCTGTATGAATTGGCAACAACGTTACTACAAATACCAAGGTTGCCAGTTTCTCGGTAAAAGTTTTTGATATATTGCACATAAAATTTTCGAACTTTGTATGGAAATCATACGCATCTTTTTTGTTGATCCGGTCAAATCCCCATACGTTGTAGATCCGCTCAAATCCCCATACGCGGTTGATCCGCTGGTTGATAATCAAAGATGGCTAAAAAGGGAAGCCTTCTGATTGGTCGAACGAAGCCTTCTCATTGTTGATAATCAAAGATGGCTGAAAATGGAAGCCTTCTGATTGGTCGAACGAAGCCTTCTCATTGGTAGCAGATATGGAAGGCACCTACTAAAAAAAGATATCCAATTGTTCAGCTAAATTTTTACAACGGTTATGAAGAATATATATTCTTCTATATTCTCCACAAAATATTATTGACATTTCTTGTTCACGCCCCTACACGGAGAAAAATGTTTTGAGAATTTATTCGGAATTCTTGTCTTTTTATTCGGAATTACTGTTAAAAGGGACTGCAGTTGTTACGAATGAATTAACAGGAAACGGAGTCCTAATATATATTCGGACGGCGACTGTCAAAAACTTTACGAATATATTTTCATGATGTCTCGCAATTTCAACTCTGTCTGCATGACAATACTAATATTTTTGCATTACAATTACGAATATCTAAGAGTGATTCATGATATTTGCCAGTAGTTAATAATATTTTGTTAGTTCTTTTACGAAAATATTGACAGTCCTCCTGATATTTTTTCAGCAATTCCTAACCATTTATTCGTTCTTATACGACGGTCTTCCTGATATTCTGCTAGTAAAATACTGACAGGTAATTTGTTCGTTCTTTAACTAATACTTTATTAGGTTTTACTGATATTTTGTTAGGTTCTTGGACTAATACCTTATGCTTACTGTCAAGTTAATTGCTCTTTGCGTACTGATAGAAGTATATGACTTTTTACTAGTATTTTTAATGATTCCACTGACATTTCATCATTCCAGTCCAAGCTGCACTAGGATTGGAATGATGGAATGTCAGTGCAATCATAAATGCAAGTAAGAAGTCTAATTTTATCAGAAAGCATTGGTAAAATTAACATGGCAGTACACAAAATAAACATGAAAATGAAACAACTTAATAATACTTACAATCTTATATAATATCTTCCAATGAGTCAACGGGATCACGGAGGCCCATTTGGAGTATGTTGGGAGGCTGAAGGGGTTGGGGAGCAGGAAGGAGATAGGGAAGACGAAGGTTTGTTAGATAATAATTCATAAAGAATGAAGCTTTAAATAGTGTAAGTATATTTAATTACTCATCATAAATCACATTGTATAAATTATAAATTTCAAGGAATGTCGAATCTCATATAACTAAGGGTAAAATATAATTACAGATTGTAATACCATACAAAAATACGATACCTAAAGCAGAATATGGACTGGTAAAAATAATAATTAATTAATAAATAATTGTATGTCTTCCAATGATAAAAATACTTGGGATGAACTCAGCTTCTGACAGATCTGCCGAGCATATTTTTTTCCAATTTATCGCAGTATTTATTGGGAAGATCTCTAGTAGCAAAGTAAGGTTTTGTAAAGGAAATAAACTTTTTCACTGTTGTAATCAGTGATTGAGTTTATACTTAATTAGACCGCAGACACCAGGCATTTTACCACTGAACTGCCCTTGTGAGGTGAAAGTATTCTATAAATCATCTAATTATTTTTATCATTTAAGTTATATCGTTGTACTTCATACTTTACAAAACTATTATACTGGTCCTTCATTAAATTTCATTTCAGCGACAACGGGTAACATCTCGCCTTTGTAAAATGCAGAATTTTGGCGTATAATGTCCACCATTAGACCTCAAAATTCTGTAATCCATTATTCTGTAAGCAAGAGACATTTGAAATTATTAATACTTGATGTTATTCAATGATAAACCTAAATAAATAAAACTGTCAACTGAAGTGGTAAAATTATTACATTTGGTTGGATTTTTAATGCAAAGCAAAATCGATTAACAAATAAAAATAACCAAAGTATTCATTCAACACCCTAACTTCATCTTGCGTGTAAAATTGTAGGTTTGTTTACATTTTATAAATTACATCTATTTCGTATTCCTTACCGGCCATTTACCGGCCTTACAACACAGTAAAGAGACTATTACAATGGTTTTTTAGAAACAAAAAGAGCACTTTGAGTATTTCATAGTTACGATTATATAGGCAACATTATATAATCGTAAATTATATCTTAACATATATAAACTTTTACCTATGCAGCTCACGCTATAACACGCTGCCATAACATAAATTATTTGAAAATAAACACCGAAAGAATGAACACCGCTCGTCAACACGCCATTTTTAATTTGAATGACGTGAAGTTCGCGTTCGCACGTTCGCAGTGTTTGCGGCTTGCATTAAGCGCCGTTTACACGCACACTTCGGAGCGACCGAGTCCTGCGCCACTTCAGGCCGCCGCGCAGAAAAGTAAAGACCCATAGGTTTACAGCGCAGTTCACTGTGAGACTTTTCTGCGCGGCGGCCTGACTCGGTCGCTCCGAAGTGTGCGTGTAAACGGCGCTACGTACAAAAATCTATAGTACAAAATAAATAGAATATTGACAATTTATCGGATGCGAACTCAACAGAACGATCTCAGGCCGGCAAGTGAATATTTTAGCAATGCAGAAGGGCCTACGAGATGCGCAGTATAAACGACCGGAATTTGGCCCTTTCTAGTAATACCTAAGAAATTAGTTGCTAAATAGTTATGTGATATACATTATTTTTAAAATGCACATCGAATAGTTTTTCTAGGATTACCACGGACATATGAATATACATCTATATCATGTCATTTGGATGTCTATGAGGATTACCTAAATTATGAGTATGTGTTATTAAAAAATAATTTAGCCACAGCGTAAAACCCTTGTTAGTGTAGTACATGTAGAAGCACTAATAAAAAGAAGCAAAGCTAGCAGTCCACAGTGGAGTCCTGGTACCTAACCTGATGTATCGCAGTGAGGCATGAAACTGACAGAGGAAGGATGAAAGTAAGCTAAATATAAAGCTGTTGAAATGAGATCCCTGAGGCGTAGGTATATGTGTAGCAAAACCATGTACGAACGTGTGAGAAACGTAAAGGTCCGCAAAGAATGCTACCTAGTCTGATGTATAAGTAAGATTAAGAAAGGAACTCTCCGATGGTTTGAACATGTAGAGCAAATGAACCAGGAAAAGAGTGTAAGGAGAATATATGACGCAAGTGTGAACGGTAGAAGAAGTCGGGGGCGCCCGAGAAAGACATGGCAATAAAATAGCTATCCTAACAATTTGACGAAAAAAAATTGGTCAGGAGGCCCTGAGGAAAAGAATTCCCCTCGGGTTCTATGTCATCTTTGGGGATGATGCGGGAGGGTATTTTTTAAATAATTCCCCTCGGGTCCTATGTCGTCTTTGGGGATGATGTGTGGAGGGTATTTTTTAGGAAAGGAAGGAGAGGAAGTTCTGGGAAGGAAAAGGGAAGTAACTAGGTGTGGGTAGGAATCTGTGGGTCAATGTGTCCAGGAGTGACAGACGTTTGAATCCATACCTCCCATTACGGTGCAAGGCGATGTTCAGAGAGAGTACGGCTGAAAAACAACGGGACAGAACGGCTAGGTACCTCAAACATTCTCTCCCGATCCGGCATGCCATGCAGATGGTGCACAAACCTCACCCCATGAACCCGGGCACCCCGGCTAAGTCACCAAACTTAGCTAACCATTTAATTTTGACTTACAGATTGGGAGGCGGGTATGGGTACCGCTGGCCCGGGAACCATTTATTGGATAACCACCTCTGTCATACCGTCATTTCATTTAGACAGGGTTCTAACTGACATTTTTTTCAAAAATGACCTTTGAATGCCAAAGCATTTCTTTTGCCTATTTTTATACCCAAAATAATTTTCAGAACCATCCGTGTTGTATTTTCGAAAATATAAGTATGACAAAGTTCTAACTGTAAGCATTTTAAATAATAATTCATTTTACATGGTTCAATAGTAAGTTAGAACTAAATAAATTTAAATCCGGAGAAAAAAATATAAAGAGTTCACTTTGGCACAGTTCTATCGTCACTATGGACAGGGTTAATATCTACATATTATTATAACGTCATTAGCGCCGTTTACACGCACACTTCGGAGCGACCGAGTCCCGCGCCACTTCAGGCCGCCGTGCAGAAAAGTAAAGACCGATAGGTTTACAGCGCAGTTCACTGTGAGACTTTTCTGCGCGGCGGCCTGAAGTGGCGCGGGACTCGGTCGCTCCGAAGTGTGCGTGTAAACGGCGCTATTGGTTAGTATATTAAATTTATGCTATGTTCGCATCTGACAGTTGACATGTCTGTTGTTGATAATATTGTTAGGAAAGCGCGGTGCAGTTGATTTTTTGTTGGGTTTGTGTAGTTTTGTTTGTTATTTTCGATATAAAACATTGTATTTGACATTATTATAATAACTAAGTATATAAGTGTGTGAGTGAGTTATTGAGATCAGACATCATAAATCATATATAAATAAAGAAGAAATCGACAATATGATTGCTGAAGAAACGTCGCAATGTAATTCATCGGATGAAATTTGCAATCCACCTATTTCTGAAAAAACTGGTCATAATGATGAGGAAATCAGTCGAAAATATGGAAGGTTAGTAACGTCTCCAATAAATGTAAATGATTTTATTCATTTCAACTACGTTTAACATCAAATAATATAGTGTGTTGATGTGTTGTTATTATATATTTCCAGGACTTACACTCGTCCAAATAGGAGTGAGAAACAATCATATTCTGGCAAAGATGTGAATGTAGAAGGCCCACATTCAAAAAAGTATGTTTTTAATACATTTTCTTACAACGTCACTGAATATTTGCATTATTTAATCATTAAACACCAAACATGTTCTTACTCTGATATAATTATTTATCAACAGGTCCCCAACGTATGAAGTTCACAATAATTGAGAAACAAACACATGGTCTTTATTTTGAAGAACAACCTCATGACAAGTACGTAGTATTCATTATTTACTTCCACAGTAAACATGATTCAGAAGTATAGATAGTTAATTTTACTGTTCGAAATCTCTAATATTCTTTTTGAATAGCTTGTAACTAAATATAATAGATTAATTATGTAATGTTTCCAGGAGCTGTGATCTTCAAAATAATATTGTTATTGAAGAATGTGCTCATAAGTCTAACAATTCAAATGCACAACGAACACCATCTGAATCTATCAACAATGCTAATGAACGTGAAACAAACACTGACCCAGATCCTGAGAAGTATGCTATTTATTGTTAATTTAAATATCGTCTGTGGTTATAAGGAGAGGAAAAGCTGCTAAATTAATGACTCTTTCCTAATATATTGTTGTTTTCAGGTCTTGGGATATAAGAAACATATTAGTATACTTGGGGCACATCATCACTGAAGACCTCTCGGATGATGGTGATATTAAACGACAGAGGAGAATTATCAGTGTTTTGTCAAATATGATTGCCCGAAGATTCTTCCGATGCAGTAATAATGTAAAAAAAAACATTATTTAATGCATTCTGCACTAGCCTGTATACGTGTGAAACATGGTGTCAATACTGAGTAAGCTCAATGGAACGTCTCCGGATCCAATATAATGATGCGGGCAGAATCATATTTGGATTCAGAATGTATAGCAGCGCTTCAACAATGTTCACAGAATTAGGACTCCATGGATTCGCCAGTCTGATGAGACACCGGGTCACTGGAGCCAGGATGCGGCTAATGGCCTCCGACAACACGTTGGTGACCGCAGCCTTCCAGCACCAAGCTCCACTCCTGAGTGAGCGATGAGCCCGAGCACACTCAAGATCACGCCCTGCATAATTGACTATTTACTTTTGTTATTATTAATTTTTATTACTATTATTTTTATTATCTATTTAGCTCCGAGGAACTAGCATCATTGATCCCTTCGGCACCGGTGCATAGTCGGAAAACACGCCAAACGCGTGCCCAACATTTGTACACAGTTGACATTAGTCACATGAGAACGGGTCGTTTCTTCGACTCGTTCTTATGTTCAACAGCTCGGCTGTGGAATGATTTGCCGGCCTCTGTGTTTCCTCCTTCCTACAACATGGGTCTCTTCAAGACCAATGTTCATTCCTTCCTCTCCTCAAAAAGACCCTCCACACAGCATCCCAGATGACATAGGCCCTGAGGGAAATTATTTTCCTCAGGGCCTCCTGTGTGGAGTTAATGTAAAAAAAAAAAAAAAAAAATTCATATTTATTTACTGTGTAAATATATAAATATGTATAACTATATGGGACGTGTGGGATTGCACTATCCTCCCCACATCCTGGAATCAATATATAAAATAAATAAATAATCATCATATTATTATTATTATTAGTGGAATTTGATGATGACAATATTTATGATTTAAACCATGCAATTCAAACTGCACCACAACCTGAACAGTACGATAAATATATTTCATTATTATACTTTATTACAGATAATCAATACGTAATTGATCATATTTGTGCACGTAATTGATCATATTGATGCGAAAGATTATAAATGTGCATGAAATGCTTCAGGTAACTAACATATTTAAGTTAATAAGGATTAATACTGTATCCGTCTAAATAACTTTCCAATTACCGCATTGTACGTGACCATTTTTTTAAGAAGAATGGGTATAGGAAGCTATCCGTAAAAGATAGACATATGCCAACACAGACTTTTTTGTAGATCTATAAAAAAGGAATATCCCACCATGCATTGTTTTGTTATAAATTAAAGGGATTAGGCAGTGTTTTCGATGAAAGCTACCAGGCGGCTTGACATTTTCTGACACTTCTAACAATTATTGTTATGTTTCAACCAATTTACACAAATCCTTGACAAATTATATAATTAAACCTTACTCGTGAAACACTCTATCTACTGGTGAAAACCGCATGAAAATCCGTTCAGTAGTTTTTAAGTTTATCGTGAACAGACAGACAGACGACGCGGAGGACTTTAATTTATAATATGTAGAGATTGGAAGATTGAACTTTGACCAGTCCACAAACTGCTTTAAGTTTTGTACTCATGTATGGTATTATAATCTGTAATTATTTTACCCACTTAATATTTAGTCATTTGAGATTCGACGTTTGTTCGTTAAAATTTGTAATTTAGATGATACGTCATTTATAATTATTAATTAAATGTATCTTGTATAAAAACTACACTTCTCTATGAATTATTATGGAACAAACATTCTTCTTTCCCATTTCCTCTCTCTCCATAACCCCTTCAGTCTCACAGCATACTACAAATGGTAAGATTTTGTAAGTATAAGAATGTAAGTATTTTTAATTTGTTGCTTTTATTATCTTTTGTGTACTCTCATTTTGATTACCACCACTTACTGGTAGAAGAGATTTAGGATTGTTTGCTCATATTTTTAAAAAATTCTGTGAAAGTTCCATTTAAGTTGTTATTTAATCAATATGGGCAAGTTGTTCCACATAGCTGAAATAATAATAGAACTTGAGTAGAACCTCAACAGAACTTGAAAATTAACTTTGAAATTTGATGAATTGTTCAAATTCTGCGAAACAACTGGCCCTAAAGAATAAACTAAATATAAACAAAATTAATAATTGATTACATTTAATAATGAAATTTGATTATAATGATATGCGTTGGAATATGTATAATATAAATGTTGTGTAGTTGGTGGATATGATTGCCGGCAGTTGAGATTATAGACCAGTCTGCTGCAGTCTCTGGAGGCTGTAGAATGTGCACCTGAAAATAATAACAACTTAAGTAGTATAAGTATTAAGACGGGTATAGATTGCTGTAACGTAACACGCAATGTAAGAATTTGCCGTCCACATTGCCGCAATGTAACAGAATTTCCATAGTGTGGACGCCTAGCGGGCACGAACCGCGCACACTCCGCGAGCAAACAGAGCATTTCAACACGTGCGCGCCGCAATCCACAAAGCTTCCGCCGAATACAAAGGGGCGCGCAGTGTGTGCGGAGTGCGGAGCGTTAGTGTGGACTGGTTGTTTGTGTCTATACGGCAGAACGCGCGCGAACAATGGAGAACTTGTTCTCGGCAGACTGAGCTATGTTCACTGCGCGCATGCCGGGAACAGCTGCGAGTAGGTACATGCTCGGTTCGTGCGCGCGCTGCGTCCACACTTATGAAATATTCCTTTCATGTTACGTTACAGCAATCTGTACCCGCCTTTATGTGTATATTGTTTTGAAATGTTGAATGGTCACGAGGGAATGGTGTATGTGGGTATATCAATCAGTCAAGAATATTTTTTTTTAGTGGTAGTATCATTTCTTCTTTTAACATAATTATTTAACAATGAATTTGTAGATGATCTGATTAAATGTTGCAAAATAATATTCGATGAATGTCCAGTGGGACAATTGAAATCTGTATCATTGATAGCGTCAATTATTAATTGTGATACTAATTCACGCTGGTTATTGTAATCTAAAAACATTTTTTCTAGTTTGGTTGATAAAAGCTTTTGTACGGTGACATAGTTATGAATGAGGGCATTGACGATGTCAGGGTGAGGACATCATAAACCACCTCGATCCATATTCCTTATTAAAGAGTAACTACAATTTGTGTTTAAGATTTTATCAACAGTGATGGAATTGGAGCATGTTGTACATTTAAGTTTCTTTAAAACGGTTCGGGCACAATAACCTACGAGATATGTAACAGGCAGACTGTCTTCTGCTTGCTGGAAATCTTTCACAGTAAATGTTTTATGTAATCCAGAAAAAGATAAATTTGGTTGCTTATTTGAACTGGTACAGGCCTGGGGTTCATTCTCAAGTTCACAATGTCAATCTGTCAATAAACAATGTCAATCTGTATACGACCAAATGCAGATCCCAAAATGCTGCCTCCGCTGTAAGGGAACGTACCCGTACTACGTGACCTGTTTAGGGGGGGGGGTCTTTAAAATACTACGCTTGGTACAAATGAGCGACGGGTTGCTTAGGTTTTTGGTCACCGGGGGGGGGGTTAAAAATTGCAAAAAGTTGGTCACGTAGTATGGGTACGTTCCCTAATCTAAATATGGCTTTATGTGAATTTCATCTATCATCAATGTTACAGAATCTCTTTTCAACAATCAATATGCATTCAATTGTTCTTGTTATATAATGCAGGTACATTTTCACAATGCACTGTAAAATAGATTTCAATTGTACAGTACCCCCCTACAAAATAGTGTTATTTAGCCGTTTATTAAATATCTAGGCACTTTGAAACGTTACATTTTTTCATGGTGTCGTCTTTCATTACACCAAAAAACTGTCAAAAATGATTCAATATATTAAATTAGACATCGTTATGAGCTAACAACATTAAATTAGACAAACACATTTTAGAATCAAAATAATATGAATAAAAATGTGTAAACACCACATTACAATCGATTTTTATATACATTTACATTGAGGTTATGTTCAAAGTTGAATCCTGTATTTGCAATAAAAAAATAAGCACTTTTCACTTACCGTTGAATATTTAGTTGGAATGAAATCCCGAACATTAGACTTATCCCATTTATTACGTAATATAACATCATTTGGGAACTTGAATGTATGACGTCTTGGTTCGTTATCGTAATTCCCTCTTATTCCCTTAAAAACTTAAAACACTTCTGTAGAGGATTAATATGTAACGTCGCTCAAAGTATTGTATGTATTGTGTGCATGTAATGCTTCTAATTTATAGTTTTTTTGCCTAATTCAAAACACGCGAGCTGCACCGCCGCTGCAATAATATCCATAGAAGTGAGGTTCGTATGTTCGTAATGTATGAATCTGACGTTTCCAGCCGCCCAGGTTCAGCGGTTCAGCGTTCAGCCCATGGAACTAAGATTGAATAGTATCCATACTCTTAGGTTCAGCCCTATCAATTCCTAGAAGGTATCACCGCTAGAGGCGTAAACTAGGTCTTGGTCTTCTGATGCCGTGGGTGAAGCATGAACCCGGGCACCCCGGCTAAGTCACCAAACTTAGCGAACCATTTAATTTTGACTTACAGATTGGGAGGCGGGTATGGGTACCGCTGCCCCGGAAACCATTTATTGGATAACCACCTCTGTCATACGTCACCTTAGGTAATAGGTTAGTCTATTCTATAATAGCTTTTTCTATTCTATATTAATTTCAATCGAGTCTTTGTACCCTACCTTAATCCATCTCACGAAGTTGCCCAACTGTGTAGCGATAAAAGAAACCCCCAAACCTTGTCCGCTCACAGAATGTCGCACATAAAAACAGTTTTCAAGCGTTAAGTACCAAGACGAAATTGTTAGGCAGTCTATCCTCTTTAGATAATTATTTCTTCAAAGAACTTACAGGTACCTACTAAAATAAGCTGAAAAGTACGACCGAAGCGCATCTTTGTTGGCGGTCAAAATCAAAATGAAAATAAAAATAAAAATCAAAACCAAAATCTAAATCAAAATCAAAATCAAAATAAAACTCAAAATCAAAATCAAAATCAAAATAAAATCAAAATAAAAATCAAAATCAAAATCACAATAAAAATCAAAATCAAAATCAAAATCAAAATCAAAATCAAAATCAAAATCAAAATCAAAACCAAAACCAAAACCAAAATCAAAATCACAATCAAAATCAAAATCAAAATCAAAATCAAAATCATACCAAAATAAAATCCAAATCGAAATTGAAATTGAAATCAAAATCAAATTCAAAATCAAATTCATAATCAAAATCAAAACCAAAATCAAAAACCAAAATCCAAATTAAATCCAAAACAAAAATACAATAAAAAAACTAATTAAATAAGAACGTACCTACAAGTACCTACTAAAGGAGCTGAAAAGTTCGACAGACCGTTACTAAATGGACCTGAACAATACGACATAGAACTTCTCATTTGCATTGCGCACAGTTCGCGGTCAAAACTTGGCAAATAAGAACGTACCTACAAGTACCTACTAAAAGGAGCAGAAAAGTTCGACAGACCGGCACCATCCATATATACATATATGGATCAACAAATAAAAACGTGTAAAATGTATATCACACCGAAAAATAGGCGTGGCTTACAGGTAAATCTCGATGACAAAAGCTGATCCACATGGATCAGGATATGTATCCCAGCTTCGGTAACGGATCCACAAATCCGGATAGATCAACAAACTCAAACGGATCAACAAAAAACTGGTGTACCGTCGCGCAAAATCAACAAAGTACGTGAGGAGATAAATATATATATATACGTATATATATTTTTTGGAATTCCTATGAATCTTAATTATTGTTCATGTACTTACATGCAATGTTATTTTTAACACTGACAACTCAAAATGATATTATGGAACGTACCCATACTACGTGACACGTTCGGGGGGGGGGGGGTCTTCAAAATACCACGCTTGGTACAAATGAGCGGCGGGTTGCTTATGATTTTTATTTTGCAAAGTGTTTTTTTTTATTTGGAATTCAGTTTCTAATTCAGTGGTGAGTGTATTCGTACTTTTAAATTATTACTTCACGTAGCAAAAGTGTTTTATTTGGAAAATCACGGTATTATTAGTATATTTACCAAGTTCCGATATCTTTCCAATTAATTATCATATTAATTAACATATAACAGGATTAGTGTTACTCAATCGGGTGGCTACGTAGGTAATTGCGTAAATGTGAAATTTCACTTCGAAATCTAGGGAAATAATTTTCTTGGGCTGAGCATCCCTGATTTTGAATTTAAAAAAATGGCGGAATAAAATTAATATAGGATGACTCAATGACTTTTGTGTGAGAAATTGAGGCGTTTTTATTTAAGATTAACTGCTTTTAATATAGAAAAACATTGGTAAAATGTCCACATTTCACCGCTACTGTTATTGTATTTAATCAAAGTGCAATATAAAAAAAATAAATCATCTCTTTCATTGCAAATACATGTGACGTCGTGTTTTGTGTCAGGCGTTACTTTGTAGATGCATTGTTTTATGTATAATACATACAGAAACACTGGTATTTATAATACACTGATCATGACGAGTGTGTAACAACTTGTATAAAAAGCCCTACACTAAAAACAATTTGAAAATACATAACTAAATGTCAAAACATGACATGACTTTAACCTCAAATAGACAAAATTTATTGCAGATTGTCCGCAAATATAGCCCTTTTCATAAATTGTTGAGGGCCTAAATTATGTTTCAATAAACACAATAACTATTATTTATCTAAATCTCTATAAACAGTATGGAAATAAACCAAAAACACGAAATGTTGAATTGCATAGGTACGTGTGCACTTCAAGTCATTTCAAATGTCAATACAATACAATACACAGGTGACAGGTTAACTGTGACGTCACGGTTAACCATTTCAGTAATGCCAACTTAACGCTGTGTTTTCCGAAGAGGTTTAAAAATGCACTTTTTAATAATTTATTAAAAACTCTGCATTTAATATTATGAAATAAAACTTATATATTCAGAATCAGCGTTTCTTGGTCTATATGAACATATTTTTTTAAAGCCATAATATTTTTCACTGGAGTTCCTTATTACCGACATTTTTGTTTTTTTCTTTTTTAAGAGGGCATTACCAGAGAAAACCAGAAATATGTCATTTTCAAATCAGATTTTAGACGTATTGACTCTTTTCCACAAAAAATTATAAATGGATTTCGAAAGATTGTTCTTTTATCTAGCATTCGCATGTAATAAATTTTGAGAAATTTTTTAAATTTTTAGTATAATAAGGTTATTCCATAGGTCGTTGGCAGATTTGTTAAATTTTCAAAAAAGATTTTGTATTATACCACACCCATTTCAAATAATATAATCATGCAGTAAAATAAATCAATACATTATCTAGCAAACGCATGTTTTAGAATTTTAATTTTCGTTTCAATAAAATCATTAAAAAATATGTACCTACATGTGTTTCTTGACGAAAATTGGTCCATTTGTGTATTTATTTGCGCACTTACAAACTAATATATTTCAGATTTTTTTAACATTCTTATTAAATTTAGACATTATTGAAAAATGATAAACACTTATAATCAAAAAATAATTACAAAAAGTACATTATTTTAATAGTTTTATCATCACGCCTTTCAGCATTTTTGGATGAAGGTATAAATGAAAGCTAATTTGGATTGAAATAAATTCGATATTGAGTTATAATTTTAAAAAGCTGGTACGGAGAATAATTAATCTTTCTCATTGTAACCGCCCTGCACGATCGTAAGAACAACTTTCGACGAAATGTGGTTTTTCGTCCGCTGGCTGGTTAAACGCTCTTAACTTTATGAGTAAAACCTCTAACTAACTAACTAACCATCACGCCGTTTCCCCGCAGGGGTAGGCAGAGAGGACGGACCGCCAAACAACTCGGTCTTGGCACACACTCTTTGCCTCACTCACATTCATACATCGTCTCATACATTCTCTTCTAAAACCTCAAATTGTAATATTTAATTAAATGAATACAATATTTGCGAAACTCAATCAAAAATATCGAGAAATCATAAAAAGACATTGGTACCACTGGGACTCAAACCAGTGGCGGCTCGTGACTTTTGGGTGTGCTAGGGTGCTAATATTTAAAAAAAATGGCATCATGGATGTTGTCGTATGCGAAAAAAAAAAATTTTTTTTTTTTTTTCAAAAATCGGTGTAATGTATGAAGATTTTTCAGGAAATCGGTGCGGCACAACACCAAACTGAAACTTCCTGAAATTTTTCATACAAAAAACCGATTTACAAAAAAAAAAAAAAAAATTTTTCGGTCATCAATAATGCCAATTTTTTAATATCAGCACTCTAGCACACCCAAAAGTCACGAGCCGCCACTGACTCAAACCCAGGACCTTCGGTTTTCTGGGCCACAGCTCTACAAATTGAGCTAAGGTGTCTCTATCCGATTCGGTCATTTTTAACTGTATCATACTTTGACTAAGAAATGCCAACACTACCTTCATTTTCTTAATGCATATTTTATTGGCTGCTATCTTTATGTATGATTGCAAGATTCAAACTAAATGCTAATATCAAACTAAGAGCTAATAATACTAAATAATTTTTTATCCATTTTTTTTGATATGCGGCATCTATTAACTTTTCTGCAAGTCTAGGATGAATATTTATTTTTTAACTTTATGAGTAAAACCTCAAATTGTTGTCAAGTGTTGTTTAAACTAATAAATTGTGAAATAATACAAATTAATCAAATAATATTGGAATGTCCTAAAACGGGCAATTGCCTAGTTGGATATTTTAAGTTCATTATATTGTATTATGTAATATTTACAAACAAACAATAAATAAATAAATAATAAATAAATAAAATTTATTTGCTTACCGCTGGACTACGCCGGCATTAATTATAATCAAGAGATTGTGGACTATGGTATCCTCGCTCCTGGCTACATTGTGTGACTGGAGGAAGTGATGACAAGTACCTGGCTAAGCAGATCTGGCCACTAAACATGACTAAATCCATTTCAAGCAATCAGGGCGATACTGAGAGTATCTACTACACCTAGGAGCAAATAATAATTTACCTGATGTATTATGTTAATTAAATTATTTATGTGTGAAATAATTAAAAGGAAAAGAGATGATTGTTTTATTTTTATGAAAGGACAACCTTAAATTACGTTTCATGAGCATTCAATATAAACAAAAGCCAACATGTAAACAGGTGTGTGGACAATTTTAATACCGCACGCCCACATACCTTTAAGGGAACATTGGTAAGGTCTCTAATCTAACACATTGTTTTGTGTCAGGTTAGGTTAGATTTGATAAGGTTAGGAGTTTGGATAAACTTACACATAACCAAGACTACTTGCGCAAACTCTTATTTCATGTTCATATTTAATTTCAGAAACAAGGACTTCAGTCTGACACATTGGATCTTTCTCACTTGACGCCGAAGAATCAGCTGATGTACTTGTGGACGCAGGGAAAATGTAATGTGGACATCACATGGTGTCATTAAATGATAATATGCATTCTAATTGCTTGCCAAAAAACTTGCACAATATTAATGAGATTATTATCTTATTTTTTGTCCTAATTTTAAGCATCGAATTTTTTTTCATAATTTTTATTACATATTATTTAGTTAGTTTAGATTTAGAATTTTGGGTAAATTTTTGAGATCGCTGGCAATAGTTAATACGCACTTTTTTTTGAAAAAATCTTTTGATTCACCTTAATTACATTAAAAGACAACTATTTGCATTGGGGGAAGTGGAAAATATTTCATTCTAAATTTCGATTACGTAAAATAAAAATTAGCTTTCATTCTGTGAAACGAGACCGTCCATTTTCAAACATTATTTTCAAATATCATTTTGTTATGTTGGTATTCTTGTTACTGTACGTAAAGATGCTAGAGCAAAGCGTAGCAGACTTCATGGGAATTCTAGGTTTGTGTAACATGGTTTGTGATACAAAAGAAAGTGCCCCTTTATAACGCCTACTCGCGTCAAGGCAAGAAAAACATCCCAGTTTTCAAGTAGTTTAGCGGCTATGCTAGGTTTGTGTAACATGGTTTGTGATTCAAAAGAAAGTGCCCCGTACCTTCAAAATCTTCTAGCCGTTCGTTATACATTCAAGTGTATCAGGAATACCAACATACCTACCAAAGTGAGAGCGAAAGTAAGTACCAAAGTGACAGCGAATGAGCTAATAGCTAATGGCGTAGGTACAATCTCACAAGACGAAAGCTAATTTTTAATTTTACGGAATCGAAATTTAGAATGAAATATTTTCCACTTCCCCCAATGCAAATAGTTGCCTTTTAATGTAATTAAGGTGAATCAAAAGGTTTTTTAAAAAAAAAGTGCATATTAACCGTTGCCAGCGATCTCCAAAAATTTTGGAATTTTGTACGTACCTTTTCTTTAAAATTACAATTGCTTTATTACCTGTTATTTATTTTCTCATAGTGGTGACTTAAAACCAGTATCTAGTATTTAGTTTAGTTATTATTTGTATGTAACAATAATCTCTTCTAGAGAGTATTAAACTTCAGATCCGTCCAAAAACGTGAAGCTTTATTCAAAAGTGACAAGACTGCTGTTATGCCTTGAATTTATGTTAAGAATTTTAATTAAATTGCTTAGGAAGTCATTGTTATTTTCGTTTTATTTGTTTAACCCTTTCTTGCCGGTGCTGTCAACTTTGATATGTCTATAATTATTATTTAACCACTCGGATCCATAAGGTTGTTTTGATACATGATTTTATAACATTACCAGACATATGTATGACGTATGAGGTGTACCTGACTTCCTCAGCAGTACATTTATATGTTGGATAAAATAATTAAAATATGTAAGTATGTGTCGAACACAACAGAAACAAAATGTTTTGTTGAAAAATTGCGAAAAAATCATTAATATATCGTGACATTATTTGGACAAGGTTCTAACCGACATATTTAATCTTCGTCCACACTTACCGGATCTGCCCTGATGATGGACACTGCAATGCTGTCCGAAACGTTGGCTAAAGAAGGAGTTAGCGCAACACTGCATAATACCCCAAAAATAAACAACGAAAATACTTTTGGCTGTGAAAATCTAAAAGCTTATCTGACATATTTAATACTCAACTTCATTCTTTGAAACAATATTAGCATTATTCTTTTTATATTTTACGAAATATATATTATGTCGAACGTGCATAAAATGACTAACTATTAGATAATACCTGAAATACCTGAAAAGTGCAGTTTTAAAAAAAAAAAATTATTAAACCTTCAGTATCGTAATTTTGAATCCAAAAATTTGTGATAATAATAATTGGATACTTTGTAGAGCGCCGTTTCTATGAAAAATCACCTCAAGGGCGCTGTACAATTTATTAAGAATTAGAATAAGAGTACTTGTAACAAGACATAATAAAAGATATCATTAACGTAAGACACCAAAATTTTTATTTAAATATGATCCATGCTTCAGAAGTCATAGCTATTTTACGTGAAACATAATTTCGCTCTAAAATGTAAAAAAAATTGCCCGCTTTTTAGAGGAGATTGATAAAAAAACCAGCTGCACACATTGTGTTAATAAAACGATTTATATTAGTAATAAATATAAAGTATTCATTTTTATCCAATGCCAAAATTCTAAATGTGTACCAGTGTAAACAGCACCAAGCTCGAGGAATTTTCTAGCATTGTAAGGGAAGGGTTAAAAAATGTAAGTTTGATTTAAAATATTGTTTTCCGCGTTATGAAAAAAAAAATTTGAGAGAAAACACGAAAAATGTATAAATCATACCCACTTTATTATTTTTTAATGTATACATAATTAAAAAATAAAACGATATTCACATCCCAGAGATAATCTTCTCCTAACCACAAGTGTTACAATAAATTGTAACATACATACATAGAATAAAAAAGTACTCAAGAAATGCCACGTGAGCATGTTTCATGATCCAAAAGTCTGACTGTTCTTTGCTTTTTTCTCATAAACATAACTGAGTTTCACATCACTACGAAATTCAAATGGGATGGTGATATACGAAGTAACGGCCGCTGTTCCCAATCCTACTAATCAACTTCTAAGGCTCAACACTGCTAAAGCATCGCTTAATCTAAGGAAGCCGGACGCTTGGACTGAGCAATGCATAGTTACAAAAAGTGTTAACAGAGTGGCGCTAACTCCACGAGGTTTTATTAAATTAATCATATAATATAACCACGAGGTTTGCCGTGTTAACAATCTCCTCTAAAAAGTGGCCAATTTTTTTTTACATTTTTGAGCGAAATTATGTTTCACGTAAAATAGTTATAACTTCTGAAGCAAGATCATATTTAAATAAAAAAATTTAGTGTCTTACGTTAATGAAATCTTTTATTATGTCTTGTTACAAGTACTCTTATTCTTATTCTTAATAAATTATACAGCGCCCTTGAGGTGATTTTTCACAAAAACGGCACTCTACAAATTATTCAATTATTATTATTACAAACTTTTGGATTCAAAATTACGATACTTAAGGTTTAATTAAAAAAAAATAATTTAAAACTGCACTTTCCAGGTATTATTCAAGATGAAAAAAAATTGACCAGGCATTAAAAATAATTATAATTGGTCTTAATTATAATTTTTTCCTTTTAACTATTTTTGAACAATAATTTATTGTCTTACAGGATGTCTGTATTATTTTTATTCCTTTTTTTGGTGAATAAATTAACGCCATGAGGTTTTATTAAATTAATCATATAATATAACCAAGAGGTTAGCGCCACTCTGTTGACACTTTTTATAACTTTGTTTTGCTCAGTCGAGCTTAATCCACGCTTCCGGCTTCCTTAGATTAAGCGATGCTTAAGCAGTTTTGAGACTTAGTTTCGGCTTAGCAGTTGATTAGTAGAATTGGGAACAACGGCTGTAAGAGACAGAGTGTGACATTGGTTTCCATTCAAATCTATATGGAAGGCATTTAGAGTATTCTTCTATATTCTATGCGTACATACAACTCATTCACTGCATATTTATTTTCAAACTTAACAAATAACATTATTGCTTTATACGTTAACATTTCCAAACAAATACATAATATTATCTTGACAAATAAAAATTATGCACTACTTTTTAGAGATGTGCTTTTCTCTTGTGTATTGTAAAAGATTCAAACATTGGGGAAAACTAGAGTTTAATAAGTATTTTATAATTAAAATACACCATTCTTAGAAATCTAAAGCAATCCTACTTCGACCTAGGATAAAAAGTCAATCATATTCTGGCTGACACTATTTTCGTAATTCAATTCCCTTCTTGTTTTTTCGCAAAATTTTATTTTTGTACATTGTATTATCTTACCAGGGTATTTGCGAAAAATTGTACATCGATCGTCAAGTTGATTGGGGGCCATCCATAAATTATGTCATACCTTAGGGGGAGGGGGGAGGTAGTAGAGAAATGTGACAAGTGGTATGGGGGGTCATCAGCTCTGTGACGTCACATGTAAAAAAAATTTGAACTACTATTTTGATAATTTTTAGATGTAAAATGTGTGACGTCTAGGGGGGAATGAGGAAAGCAAATTTACATGTATGGTCTGTGTTTTACATACTGAATATGCTGTAAATAACACCGAGAGGCATAACGTTCCAGTACATTAGTATGACATTTTGAAATATCCTACTAGTGGCACAGAAAATATCAACATTTTGTTTTCATTGCAAGTTTTTCAGTATTAGTGGTGTTTATGAGTATCTGAGTGTTGTACCATATACTGCCAACTCAACTCAAATTTAGATTTTCAATTGGGACAATCGATATATCTATCCCTTGTAATTTCCCAAGGATAGCTACTTATATTCAGAGAAAAAAAGATTTCTCTCAAATGTTATAAAAAATATAATATAATATTGAGTTTTATTATATTTTCCAGCTCAATAAGCACTTTTCACTATAAAAACGAGTCTTACGAGGCATTCCTGTAAATAAATATGTATAGTACTCGACTTTTGAAAATCGGAATTATGACATTTGAAATAGAATTTTGCAATGCGATTTTTCACAGGTAAAATAAACATATTAGCAAGTGATGAAAAGACAAGCTACAATAATATTAAGATACATTATTTCCTTGCAAAATGAATAAAACATATTTTACTTAGCTTGGAGCATAAGGTTCAAATACCATAAAATCGAGGCAAGTGCAAAGCATCCCCAAAGATGACATAGGTCCTGAGGGAAATTATTTTCCTCAAGACCTCCTGTGTGAATTAATGCAAAAAATAAAAAAAATGCAGTGAGCTACTAGCAAATCCACGGTGGATGGATGGGTACAAATTTCAGAAATCCTGCTAGAGGTTAAAATATTATTAGAATAATAATGCAACATTTTGGATTGCTTTTAAAATAGATTTTGAAAATAAATTGTGCATACAAAGTTGCAAGGATTATTATTACTATTAAAACTTTTATGTTCTCGAAAATCTTTGCACGAACATAGTACCAAGTACAAAACGTATCACATTGTCAAATGTTAGTACAAAATGAATGTAAAAGATTTAATTGTTATACTTGATTATCAAATAACTGAACTGGCCGCACATTAAACACAACAGATATTCTCACTGGCAAATAGACTGCAACAGTCCTAAAATGTAGCTTCCCAAGTCCTCGTCTTGATTGGTCCATGACACATAAATGCTCTTATTAACATCTTCATCCCCCTCAACTTTAATTAGTACAGATTCTACGGAGATGTTTCCATCGGTGAGGTGGATGGTCCAGGAGGGAAGCCTCTCAATGAGAAGCTGCAATAACCGCTGAGCAGTTCTAGAAGCGGGTCCCTGAGCCTCCAAGCGCACAGTGCTGGTAAACCTGATGGTGTGTCGGTTGATTCCCGCTTCTTCGCACACCTCATCAATATCCATTACAGACAGTTTGTTGTCTCTCACGCACAATACTCCGTGCATTATTCTCCGCCTCTTGGGATCTGGAGGGTGTGCGTTGTATCTGACAGCTTCGGCCTTCAACAGCCTTAAGGAAACATCCACGGGTATCTTTAGCGGCGTATTGATAATACAAGTCTCTCCGTTAGCAGGATTGTAACAGTTGATGTTGAATTCTTCTTTAATTTTCTGCATCAAGAATTCCATTTTTTCCGCTTCGCCGTGTACCAGCATAACATTTTTGGGTTCGCAGTATTGAATCAGTTGCATGATGCCTTTAGCATCCGCGTGCGCTGAGAAAGACATGTATTCCACAGCCATTTTAACATCCACAACTTGTCCATTTTCAAATTCTACCCGCTTGGCTCCGTTGAGGATCTTATGACCGACAGTTCCTTGTACGCAGAAACCCGGCATGATGACCATGTTATTCTCATTGGGAGCCCACTTCTTGAAGATAGATAGAGAGAGACCGGCGTGCAACATGCCGGGAGTGGCAAACACAACCATCGCTCCGGGGTTGTCTATATTGGACTTGTCAAAAGGTTTAATGTGCTTGAAATCAAACATGTTTCTCTGAACAAACGTTTTGCGAATCTTTTGATTTGTCCAGGTGATGAACATCTTGTAGTAGTTGTTGGCTTTTTCAGTAAGCCCTACGGCGAAGTATACGGGGTACTTGAGGTTCATCCGCTCCCAGTATGTCTCTAACAGAATGCAGAGCTCTTGAGCCCGCCCCAGGGCAAACACGGGAATAAGAACCTTTCCTCCATTCTCCACGCACTCGTGCACTTTCTTCAAGAAGTCTCTCTCTCGACACCTTTTAGAGTCTCGAATAGTTGTAGCATAAGTAGACTCCGATATAAGCAGGTCTGGTCGGCACTTGTCTATCCAGGCAGCTCCCAAGTGACGGTCAGGAGTCATATTATAATCCCCCGTATAAACCACAGATTGAGATCCAACCTTAATCCAAAACATAGCTGCACCCAAAACATGACCAGCGTAATATGCTTTAATTTCCAAGTCATTGTCCACCATAACAGATTGGTGTAAGGTTACCGCAGTTACCTTCTTCATGCAATCCTTGATCATTTGAGAGGTGAAGAAGTTCGATTCGCCCTTTCTTTCCACAGCTACTTTCCGCATATCTTCCAACAGAATGGGAGCTATAGCTTTGGTAGGATGAGTCATGTAAATAGGCCCCGAGTAGCCAACTATCTCGGACATATAAGGCAGGGCACCGCAGTGATCCAGGTGGAAATGAGAAATTATGACACAGTCGATCTGGCTGGTGATTGGACCTTCGGGGACGATGTACGAAAAGTCTGGAAATCTCCTCTCGTCATTGTAGCCCATATGCATTCCACAATCGAGCATAATGTTCTTTCCCCCCATCGATAAGAGAATACAACTCCTTCCAACATCTTGGCCGGCTCCAAGCGGCGTTATTTTGATATCAGGCATGTTTGATAGCAAAACGTCAAAAGTTATTCCATGTAATAATTAATTAGTTTACCTTGTTGCATAGAAATATGGAAAGTACTTGATAGTTGTAACATAAAACAGAAATCACGCATCGACAAAAAATTATTGTAGAATAATCAGGCAAACCACTGTACAAACTTTTCGCACGCTCCGCTCTTCGCCTGTTTTGCTGTTTCTTTTTATTATTATTTTCATAGAAAAATAAACACATCATTTTTGACAGTCATAGACAATATATTGTGTCCATAGATATATCAGTGACCTAAGAAATACCCATTACTTTTTCGAAATAAACTACAGTAGGTTAGCAATAGCGCCCATTACACGTAAAGTTCGGACTGAGGGTCACACCACACTTTGCTCCAAAATGTGGGTCGAAAAGTACGTGTAATAGCAATTGGCCAGTTCACTCGCAAATTAACCCGCCAGTTTAGCAATAAGGAACTCCAGTGAAAAATATTATGGCTTTAAAAAAATATGTTCATGTAGACTATGGGCCAATACACGCTGATTCTGAATATATAAGTTTTATTTAATAATATCAAACGCAGAGTTTTAAAAAAATTATTAAAAAGTCCATTTTTAATCCGGTCGTAAAAAAACAGCGTCAAGTTGGCATTACTGAAATGGTTAGTGGTGACATCACTGTTCCTCGTGTCGTGACTTCACCGTAAAGTCATTGGATGGGAAATATACAGAAATGTTGGAATGACACAAGCCATCGAATTAATGTATTCGTTTATTTACATATCTACTGTTTATAGAGATTTAGTTGTTGTGTTAATTGAAATATTATTTAGGCCTAAATAATTCAGTATCAAAAATAGAGGTATCTCTATTAATTAAAATATTGAAAAACTTTAAATTGTACGAAAAAACCGTATAAATATACTATATCATAATGCTACCTGCTGCTCCACGGCCCAATCAAAATGGCCGCAATCGATCAGCGGATATCGTTTGCCTACAATTTTGTGGGTGATTCTTCGTTTTTGATAATATTGATTTTAAAAGCTAAAAGAATAATAATTTCAAATAATTTTTATACCACTCTCCCGTAATAATATTCAAAAATATAATAACATAATAAATATAATATAATGAAAAAAAAAATTCCGCCTAAATAATGTTTTAACTTATGGAATAGTATCATCTTTCTTTCGTATAATTATCATACAAAATGACTACACCTGTTTAAAATTAAAATAACTTTTCAGGAGTCGATGACGTCACGTGATTCAATACACATGCGGTGGTTTTCGGGGGATCCTGAAAAATTAAAACTTTGACAATTATTTTAACTATTAAAACTAACTCAAAAAAATTCAAATACACGCAGTTATTTAAGTTAGAAGCTCATTATTCAATAAAAAAAATAGACTGGAGTTCTCTATTACACGTACCCAAGAGTTTTAGCGGACATCAAGCATCCTGATGATGTTTTGTTTGTTTACGGCTTTTACCGACGGATTTAAATCAGTTGTACCGCACCCACGTTTTATCACGGAAAATCAAAAGCAAAGAAATAATTTATCCACCATTATACCAAAAGAAACACACAAAAATGGCTTGACTAGCTTGTGGGATTCTGTAAAAAAATCGTTTTCCCATATTTTTTCATTTTCTTTGCGAGCCGGGATTTGTTAGCAAATAATCCCTTCCAAGTCTCAGCGCCAACTTCACAAATTACTTTACACGTTTCTAGAATAATTAGTATGTTGGTGATGTCAGGTCAGGCCCTGTGCATGCGCAATTAGAGCTGTCCGCTTCGGGCGCCTAACGGCCGGCGTAGTCCAACGGTAAGGTTCTTGGCTCGCACTCCGAAGGTCACGGGATCGAATCTCGGCGTGGCAAATAAATTTTATTTGATTTATTTGTGTTATTTCACAATTTATTCATTTAAAATAATATATAGTATATTTGCGGCACTTTCCAGAGTGGAAGATACTCTCAGTATCGCCCTGGTGTAAGACCACCATTCAGAATTGAAACGTTGCTTGAAATGGCTTTAGACGTGTTTGGTGACCATATATGAATAGCCAGGTACTTCCCCACCTTCCTCTTTCCTATCTCCTTCCCCTCCCCACTACATTCAGCCTCACAACATACCCCAATTGGAGATGCCATAGTCCCACTGGCTCCAGACGGGAGCAGTTGGGACTCTTGTGTAGTATTCATGTAAAAAAAAAAAAAAAATTGCCAAGCCGCCAAAAATCCAAGGAGACAAGGCTCTGATAATAACCTTACACAGCGCCCTTTTGCTAGCGCTAGGCGCCGTTGGGTTCGGAGTTGGCCCTGGCTGAAGTAGAAATTCAGATAATAAAATTTAAAAATTCTTCGAAAGAACAACCAGTCGAAAAAAGTCGAAGGTTAAAGTGGCTGTGAAGTGTTCTTGTGCTCATAATAAATATGCATTTTTTCATAACAGTAATAGTCAATTTTTTTGAAAAACCATTTCAAGTGAACTATCGAAATTTTCCCTGTTCATTCTCTGAGTAATTATGACGCAATAAGAAACTCCAGTGAAATACTCCAGTAATGTCATAAAAAGCATATTGATACGAATCAACAAAATAATAATGTTAGTTCGGAAGATACAAGTTTTATTGGTAAATTTTTGGGATTAGTGTCCATGGCTATTACGAATAATTTTTAGAAAAAAACTTTAGATTCGCCTTTATCACTATAAAAGGAAACTTTTTGCATCACGGCCGGCGGAAAATAATGCATTTTAATTTTCAATCTCGTTAAATAAAATTTCACTTCGCGAACCGATACTACGACAGCCCGCCCGCCATTTTGTCACTGTTGTGTCGGTATTCCAACCTGATACAAACAAGAGCAGATACGATTGTAGCCGACTTCATGGGATAGGTATATGATAAGGCGCGTTATTATGAAATTTGTCTAGTGGGCTTGTGTATGTTATCTTTACTTTAAAAAACAGCCTACGTTTTTAAATGGTTTGTCTGGCAAAGCAGGGTTTGTGTAGCGGGCTTGTGTATATTATCTTTATTTTTAAAAACATCCCAGGATTTGAATGGTTTACAGTGACAAAATGGCGGGCGGGCTGTTGTAGTATCGGTTCGCGAAGAGAAATTTTATTTAACGAAATTGAAAACTAAAATGCATTATTTTCCGCCAGCCGTGATGCAAAAAGTTTCCTTTTATAGTAATTAAGGCGAATCTAAAGTTTTTTCCTAAAAATTATTCGTAATAGCCATGGACACTAATCCCAAAAAATTACCGTTTTATTATATATTATTATACTTGGAATTTATAAATCGTCATTTGAAAAATATTTAAAAAACCATCACCGTAAAACATACTGCTTGGTTGGCACGACTGGATCTGTCGATGCTGACGTTACCAGCCCAGGAATTCAGTCCGAATGCAAAAGAATAGTTATGGTTTTGTACGGATGAGCCAACTACTACGGATGCCGGACACTCTCGACCCATCACCTTGCACTGCATTAGGAGGGATGTATTAAAATGTCCGTCACTCCTGGACATATTGACCTCCTACAATCCTACCCACCCTATACATACTTGAACTTGTAGAAATAAACTAGAAGTATGATACTTCAAGTTTATTTCTAAGAGTAATTGTTGATTTTTTGCGCGTCCGCCACTTGTGCCCCCTCCCCAGAAAAAAATCCTGGATCCGCCCTTATCCACATAGCATCCCCAAAGATGACATAGGCCCTGATGGAATTTTTGTCCTAAGGGCCTCCTGTGTGAAGCTATTGTAAAAATGACCCCAAGGTTTTGTTTGTAATTAAAAGATTTCATGGTTGTTGTTCCGCATTGTTGACGTAATTGAAACTGAATTTCCTGTATCGATATTGAGACGTTTATTATTTTATTGTTTATTATTTAGTATAATACTGACTATGTAATTGCAGAATTTGAATAATCGTGGAATAAAAGATTCCAAGTAATAAAATCACCTCGTCACTTACGTAAAGTGACAGTTTGCTATTTCAGACTGTTTAAAAATTGACTTTTTTTAAAAATAATATCAATTTTCGAATTGGTTTCAGCCTTAGACCAAGTATATCCTAGACATGCCCTGTGGAATTCATAATGATCCCGAAATTCCCGAAACCAAAATAAAATTGACTCACGGCCCATTTATGAAAAAGTATATGCATCGTTTTGCACCGTTTAGATCGCACAGTTCTTAGTGTTTTACCTTTTATCGGACTGTAAGGCCCTCCGTTCATGGAGATACTTACAATCTACGTAATTGTGACGAAACCACAAGTACCCTGCTGATATACCACTTTTTAATGCAAGTCTCCCTACACGGCGCTATCCGAAATGTACTGAACTTGGTCATTTTTCACGTGCAGCCGTGGAGTGAACACGCTGTCATGTGATGTCATATGACTTCTTTTCCAACATCAATCCATGCCTTCTCCACTAAATCGTTTCTTACGTATTCTGGTAAAGTATAGTTATGTAAACATGCATTTTTCCACTTCCAGAACAAATCTAACATTACTTTCATGTTCCGACGCCATTTCTGTCAAACGTCAAACGAATAAGTATCGGAAACAAATGATGCGAGCGTCGCGTGTGATCAGCACTGTCGGTATTGTGATACTGATTGGAATCCGACAGCCACCGCGTAGCGCCGTGAACGGGCACCAACAAAATCGTACGGGAGGTACTTACGATCGGCGCGTATGATACGCGCATGAGGATTGAGTATCTTGTAAGTATCTCCGTGAACGGAGGCACTAAGGTCTACACTGAAACTAATTTGCATTCCAGCCGTCCAGACAGGGGTTATTTTTTTCAAACACAAAAATATACCACTACCGAATATTTTACAAGGTACACGCCGCGGACTTTATTTTTGAAAACGTAGTCAGCTATCAGAATACAGAAGAAAATATATGTGTTACAGATCGTATTTACTCACCGCACTCATTTAAGTGAATAAATTGATAGTTTTTAAAATTTGTCAAGCAATGTTTCTGACGTCATTCGCGCCTTGGCTCGTTCACGGCGGCGGGGAGTGGTGATAGTGACGGAGTTACCGCTCAGCAAGCGGGGGGAGGGTGAGCGCTTTACAGGGAAGGGCCGAACTGGTAATGGGCTCATTATTTAATTTATTTTTAATTAAAAAACGTTTCTCAGTTTTTTTTCGTATTTTAAGCACAAAATATAATAGCATATTACGTATTATTAGCTGAACGAATTTCTTTTTCATATTTAATAATTTTCTTAGTTTTAACCACGTTTATTGTTTATAAAAAACCGATATATTTCCTGAGCAATGCTCACTTCCTCAGCGTTTACTTAATTAAAAAAAAGGTTATGTAACAAGATTATGATTGATTCGTGTACATTAAAAATATATATGTATTAGTTAGTATTGTTTTTTTAAACATATTTTAAATAATCAACAGACTTGCAGTGTAAAATTCAGTGCATTTTTATATTTTTTCTTGATATAAGCTGGTGTTTGAGTTTTAGGAAAGAAGTGCTCGTTATTAATCTAATAAAAAACTGTAATTATAGTGATAACAAAATAATAAAAAAATAAAAAATAAAAAAATTAGAATGTTCAAACAAAGGATGGATAAGTACAGGAGAATTAATAACAATTTAAAATTTATAAAAGCATAAAAAAATAAGTGTCACGTGAAGAGAGATACTATCAGTGTTTCTCCTTTAACAGAACTGGTTCTTGATCCTGCTGAAACTTTCGCTGTAATCAACGAGCTAGCTCCTCTACCACAATTTGCATCAACCGGTGCGGGAGGTTAGTGCAACTTTAGACGCTTACCGTATGATAAAGTTAGATAAGAATATATTTACACAGGAATCCAAACAAAATCATTATCGACAAAGACGGCAAGGAAGCGTGGTGGGAATTTCTCGAAAAAGTTATTAGGACCCAAGAAGAGCAAGGCCTAAATTTCGCCCATGAAATAACATGCCTACACATTTATTTCAGAAAACAGATAATGAAGGTCAATCTAGCAACCCAACTACTAAGCCGAAGTGCTACCACAGTCATATAGTTTTGTAGAGAAGAGTTAAAATGGCGTAATACAAAGATTCACAAGCCACTTGCAAGTTTTTAAAATCTTGAATGATCACTTTTATACTCTAGAAATCTTTGAAAATTTGTATTCCAGTGACCCTTGTCTCCCTTAAATAAAGAAACCGTATTGATTTTTTAGGTGGAGCCACTGATTATCTTAAAATTTAAAAAATAATTATAGTTATTATTATTACCAAACGGATGAATAAAGAAAACAAAACATTTAAAATAACAAAAACCGAAATACCAAGTGTGTACAAAACAGGCTTCTTTGGAATAGTATAGCGTACTTACAAAGTCCGAAATATTTATTCAAAAATTTAATAGAGGACTATTAAGTAAAAAATTTAGCTTCTTACAAATTAAGCCAAAGTCGTATAGAGTACCTTTTCGGCAATATTATATAAGATCACATGGAAATCATAATAATAACACTAATGCTCTACAGTTTAAAAACATTTATAAAACACTCCTCGGTCATTTATCCTCGGCTCGGCGAAAAAAAGGTTGGGAAACCCTGAGATAGAGGATACGGGGTATTACAGGTAACGGGGTACACAAGATAGAAAGAGGGTACAACAAATTTGTGGTAAGAGTCAAGAGGTACGCAGGATAAAAAAGTTTGACAACGGCTGCTCTAACCCATCTCCTTCCCCTCCCCACTACAATCAGCCTCACATCCCCAATTGGGGATGCCATAGTCTAACTGGTTCCAGGCGGTTGGGAGAAACCCATAACCACCATTTATTGGGTAACTAACATCCCTGCAATGGGTCTTTCCAAGTGGTTAACTGCGTTCGGTGACTTAGCAAAGGTGCCCGCGTTCAAGGGGTGATGTTTGTCGAGGTCCTGGCGGCGAATGTGTTTGTTCACCTACTGCGCGGCGGGCCGGATCTGAAGAAACTGGTTGGGGGAGACGTAACTTAGACCTCTCCAGCCGAGCCCTGTCATCCCATCGGCTTGCACCGCGGTTGTAGGGATGAATTCATAAGTCCAATACTCCTGGACAGTCTGGACACGTTGAACCTTAGATTCCTGCCCGCCCCTCACACCTTTTTCCTTCGCGGAGCTTCCTCTCCTTCCTTTCCCTTAAAAGCCCTTCACACAGCATCTTTTATTTTTTTTCCTCAGGGCCTGTTAATTTTATGTACCTACTGTCTGAATTTAGGCTAGTGTACAATCAAACTCTCCTGAAGAATTAAAAATAATAGTTGAAACAATAATAAAGTAGTTAAAGATAAAAGAACACTCCATTCAATTATAATATCATGCCACAAACTTTATTTTATAAAAAATACTAGCTGACCCGACGAACTTCGTACCGCCTCAGAATCAATAACTGTTGAATTAAATTAAGTATTTTTTATTAAGTTAAAAATTACACAATGAAGCAATTATCGATGCCCAACTGTCCGTGTTTTGTTTTTGTCAGTATCAGAGATGGCGTTGTGTATGAATTTATATTTTTTGTGATTTTCTTACTTTTCCACTTACTTACGGGAATTTTTGAAAGGAAGCGGGTACGGGTGCCGCCGCCCCGGGAACCATTTATTGGATAACCAACACCTCTGCCATAGGTCACCCCAAGCGGTTCGCTACGTTTGGTGATTTAGCAAGGGTGACTTTTGTGCGGGTCTTGGTGGCGGATGCGTCTGCCCACCTGCTGCGTGGCGGGCCGGATCGAGAGAGACTGGTTGAGGGAGGCCTTTTGACCTTTCCAGCCGGATTCTGTCGACCAATGGGTCGAAAGAGTCCGGCTGGAAAGGTCAAGGTAAAAGGTCAATTCCCCTCAAAGCAATGGTCTTGCACCGCAGTTGGAGGGATGGATTCACTCCCGGATACAATGACCTCCAGATTCCTACCCACCCCTCATGCCTTTTTCCTTCCCACTTTTTTACTCAACAGAGGTGCATATGGTACCACCCAACGATTGTCCGTGATTGGACCGTGAATCATGTTTGTAGTAACAATATCAAACAGTAATTGATTAGTAAAAAATTTTAAATTAGAGAAAAGAGGCCGGCTTCGTTCTCATCGGGTCAGAAGTGACACCGGTTTGAATTACTAATATTACTTTTAAAAAATAGGGGTTAATGGTAGAAGGGTGAAAATTTAGGGTTGCATGTATTTTTTAATGCCTCACCATAAAAAAAATAAAAAATAAAAAATTTGTCCAAAAAAAAAAAAATAAAAATTCGGAGTGGAACACTCTTTACTTTTAGGGGTATGAAAAATAGATGTTGGTCGATCCTCAGACCTACCAGATAAGCACACACAATTTCATCAAAATTGGTCCAGCCGTTTCGGAGGAGTATGATAACAAACACCGTGACACGAGAATTTTATATATTAGATTTTTCACTAAGAAAAAACCTTTGCCCAATAATAAAAATGTATACCTACCGTTTTTGGTTCTAGAGGACCTTTTCAGAATGTAAAAACTAAAAATGAAAACTAAAATGTTTCATGTTATTTATTAATCCTCTCCCGATTCAGCCATTTGCTTTGGTTTCGTGACGTATTTTCTCGACGTTTGTTTAAAATTAAAAGAACGCTCTTGGGTCATTTCTTCAAGCGACTTTACGAGCGTGTACGGCTTGTTTATACCAAGTAGGATTGATAAATTCATCTCCATAATACGTCACGCGCGACATGTGATTGGTTGATGAATCGTCGCTTTAGTTCGTATTTGTCCAACAGACCATTAGAAAATTTAACGGGAAGAGAAGGGTTTCTTTCATTATTTCAATGAAACATTATGATAGGTATTTAAGATAAAGCTATTTCCGTGAAGGTAAATTTCTCATTAGTTTAAATAATTCTTAGTTAAGTGATAAACACTAATTTTTATACTTTATTTTTAATTTTAAAGTGGAAATTGAACAAAAACTAAAATGGTCTGTTGGACAAATAAGAACTAAGGCGACGAAATGACAAAACTACATAATGGGATTTGAGAACGAACTTTGCGATCGGATTTAGGAACTATCAAGGTTTTCTAAGCGAGGCGCTGGAATACGTACAAGAGTTGTATTGTTAACATTTGCTTACATGGCGTCATTTTTATGGGCTCGCTACTAAGATAGGGCACATCTAGACAATCCTTGATCGAAGGTTTCAGCACCAAGGGATTTTAATACGCATATTATTACAGTCATCATTCATCATGATCTGTATATTATGAATACCAGAATTTTGATTAGATGTAACACGATGAATTTTTATGTAATAAAAATTAAATTTTTTACAAGAAGATTTTTCGGTTTGGGGGCATTGCCTCCCCAAAATAAAATAATTTGTTGCCGTTTTATAATAAATGGGAAGATACATGTTGAGAAGAAATCGTTTTTTTATCAAATTTTGATGAAAATAACTTTTAGAGCTTTCAACTCGTTCGTCCAAGCTCGTTGAAACATGAAAACCTTGCAACAAAAGATATGCCCGGTGGATAGGCTCGCCGAGTCTATAGAGCAGGGTTTCCCTACCACTGGTTCGCAAGAGGCTAGAAGATGGTCCGCGATGGTTCGCCGGTCAATAAGCGAGCCAGCACGTGGGCGGTCCCTGGTCAAGAAGTCCGAATAAAAATCGTGACAATATTCAGTTTATCATTATTGTACCTTGTGTTCAGTGGCCATTATGGTATACCGTTTCGCCTCACCCCATCCTACCCCGTTCCACCTCATATCCCATTCCGCCCCCTCCGTTGTGGTAAATATTCTGCTAGAACCCGTTCCACCGTATCCCATTACGCCCCTCCCGCTGTGCTATCTGCCCCGGGTGCCACCCATGCTAGCCTACGCCACTGCTTGTGGTCCCTGTCGAAAAAATAAACGTACAAGTGGTCCCGGGTCAGTAAAAGGTTGGGAACCACTGCTATAGAGAGAGGAAATACACGGGTGGTTCTGTCCGTCGAGTATATCCGTGCGAAGTTGCGATATTAGCGCCGTTTACACGCACACTTCTGAGCGACCGAGTCCCGCGCCACTTCAGGCCGCCGCGCAGAAAAGTCTCACAGTGAACTGCGCTGTAAACCTATCGGTCTTTACTTTTCTGCGCGGCGGCCTGAAGTGGCTCGGGACTCGGTCGCTCCGAAGTGTGCGTGTAAACGGCGCTATTGTGAAACAACAAAACAACCAAACCATAAACAAGTTTTCACCTGAAACCTGAAACAGGAAAATTGACAGAAGATTCTGAAATCAAAATCATAAATCGTTATGGCGGAAAGTCGATCAGATGATAGTTGTGAGGCTCCAAAAGATTTTCAATTATCGTCAATAGAAGGAAGTGAGAGCAGATTCAGTGCAACACATCGTAAATGTTATTTATGTTTTAATTTTAGAAAAGTTTTCTATTGCAAACAATGCATAAAAAACGGAGACTTCGTACATTCTACTTCCCACTTTTCCGAAAGGTACCCTTTGTGTTTACTAATAGAAATACTGATATGTTCTTTGAATAGTATGATTGTCAACATACATGTTCGAATAATCTAATATAATTACATTAATCTCTAATTTAGTTCATTTTATTTACTGTAGACATAATTTTCGACGTATGTACGATTTTTATCGCAAGTGACATTTTACGCATAATGTGTTTACAGAAAATATTTTATGTAAACAATAATATTATTTCATCAAAATTCTTTGAATTATTTTTTGTGCAGGTTTCTTTTTTGAAATATTTGATAGCAACCATTCCAAAAACATAGTTTTTTCCTTTTATACGTAATTGACCTTCAACATGACTGATCTTTTCGTAATTGACGTAATTTAGTTTCCGTGATTGTAGCTACGTTTAATTTAAATATTTGTATTTCTTGAATAATAAAAACAAATTTGTTTTTTTTTTTTTAAGGTATGGTGACAAGCAGATAAGATTGATTCAAACCAAATCGAACTGCCATATAGTTGAGGAGTCATGTGTAGTCTTACTAAACAAGCGGTTAAAAAAAGAAAATGTTTTAACGGAGATAAATCGCTGCAAGGAGAAAGTAGTGCTGCTGAAATTGGCCATTCAGCAGAAGAAAGACAATATTAAAAATAATTCTGTGAAGTTAAAATCCTTGAAGGATGACAACTTTCAAGTGGCCATTAAGCTGCCCAAATATAAGGAGAAGATAGAGAAGGTCTGCAAGCATGTTCACCACAAGAAGTCCATTGTGGAGAGGCACGGCAGCCATATTGAGTTGGAGCAAGAGTCGCTGAAGGTCCTGCGGAGGCATCGCCTGAGGCAGTTGGTGGACTTTGTATTTCCAATCAAAGAGATTCAAAATTCACACAGGTAAATCATTGCACATTTTAAAGGGTTATGAAATCATACTGAAATCTGATGCACTTTGTAATGAATTTTCTCCATACAACGTTTTTTTATAGATGCCGTCTTAATTATGCATTATTAAATCACTTAATTTTTGTCCAGTTTTAATTTTAAAAAGTTTAAAAAGTCGACATATATTACAAGCCTGTAACATGAAGACATAATGTGTGACTTATTAGATTAGTTTTTAAAATATTTTACACACAATCATATAATATTAGGATTGCTGATTTTTGGTTTGGTATATTTATGCAGTGTCTGCTCCTAATGGGGGGACAATGACAACATCAGATATTCCTGTAAACTATTACAAGAAAAAAAAATAGTCTAAACTTTGTCTTCATTTGAATGAATTCATGAAACATAAAAACACTAAACATTTTTGTCCAAATCTTCTATATATATAAAAATCTCATGTCACGGTGTTTGTGGTCGCCCTCCTCCGAAACGGCTAGACCAATTTTTATGAAATTTTGTATCTATATTTGGTAAGCATGAGAACAGGTCATAAAGTATATTTCATAAGGCTAGGTGATTAGGGTGTCCCTATTTTTTGTCTTTTTATTTATTTGGCATCATAACCCCAAATTTTCACCCTCCTACCCCCATCCTCCCATTTTTTAATCGCGATTTTTGTATTTTGTATGAATAAATTTAACTGTTGCGCGTCGTTCGTATTTCAAACAGAAACTATTTATGTTATTGAATGACAGATGGCACTATGTCCGCCTCATCGAACTTTCATCCACACGTGCGCAAGTCATTCACGAGAAGCGTCGCGGCATTTTTTATGTGTCACAACGCAGTGCGTGCAAAATTTGGTACGATTTATTTTACAGCGCTCCATTCCTCTTTCTGTCATAGATCCCATCCCCACATATATACATTAGTTATTTTTTATTTAACAACCGAAATAATTTATTATGCAGAACAATGTTTGCCAGGTCAGCTAGTATAATATAAAATTTTATTTCAAATAACTTAGCTCGTATTTGAATAGTTCCTACAGGCGAATGAATGAGGATGTCCACTCCGCATACTTCCATGTAGCGAACTTTAAAATTTCCTTGTGATTATTGAACCATTTATAACGAATTATTGAACCATTTATTTTAGTTGTTCAATTTGGGAGGCAGGAATGGGTAACCTTTTATTGGATAATCAACACCCCTTCCATAGGTCACCTCAAGTGGTTCACTACGTTTGATGACTTAGCAGGGGTGCCTGGGTTCATGGGGTGAGGTTTGTCTAGATCTTCATGGGGTGAGGGATGGGTAACCTTTTATTGGATAATCAACACCCCTTCCATAGGTCTTCCATCGTCTCGAGCCAGATCGGGACTTATTAGAGGGGACCTTTTGACCTCTCCAGCCGGACTCGACACATCACCTTGCAATGCAGTGGGAGGGATGGATTCTTACAATCGTCACTCCTGAACAAAGATATTGAAATATAAGTAGATGTGCTATCTGACGTTTTTACTAGGTAGGACTGCGCTTCCGGGTGTCGCCGATATTGTTTACCAATTAACAAATAAATTAAATGAACTTATAATTAATGAATAAACCAAACGAACGTTAAACTAAACGAACGAATTCTTTCCGTATTCAAACTATATTGTTAACCAATACTAATATGCACACCTTCAAAATCAACGAAATTAACAAATTATTTTCGTATGCAAACTACTTTAATTAGGGCATAGCCGCCGACAGTTGCGCGGACACCATAGCATATCTCTTTTGTATTTGAATATATTTGCTCCTGAACATATTGACCCCTACACTCCTAACCTGTTCACCTGTTCTTTTTAACGCATAACTCTGTCACCTGTTCTTTTTAACGCATATATACAAAGTGCGATTGATGACTTGAGAGAGAGAATGAGTCACAGAAAAGGTGTAAAGATACACGGGTAAAAGGTGGATATGATAAGGTTTGCTGACGATATTGCTTTGGTTGCTGAAAGCGAAGAGGAACTGCAAGAGGCCTTAACAACCATGCAAAGCATTCTTCAAAACAATTACAACATGAAGATAAATAAAAACAAAACAAAGCTGCTGACTGTAGGCCGAACGCAACATCAGATGAGAGTAGAGATGTCAGGAGTTCCACTAAAGAACACCAAGGAGTTTGTCTACCTCGGGAGCAAAATAACATGGGACGGTCGGTCTAAGAGCGAGGTCGACAGCCGTATACACCAGGCTAGGCTTGCATTCAATAAAAGGTCGAAAATAATAGAATCGAATAATATAGACCTGAAACTGAGGATACTCCTCATCAAGACCTATGTATGCAGTATCTTGATGTACGGCTGCGAAACATGGTGCCTATCCGAAAGATAAACGGAGACTAGAGGCTTTTGAGATGTGGTCCTGTAGAAGACTACTAGGAATTTCCTGGAGAGACCACATCACAAATGAGGAGGTTCTCCAAAGAATCGAAGGAGGAAGGCACCTGCTCAGGACCTTGTCCGAAAGGCGCGCAAGATGGATCGGCCATGCAATAAGACAAGAAGGTCTCTTGCATGCCACAATGGAGGGTATGACCGAGGGGACAAACGCTAGGGGACGCCCACGTCGAGAGTACCTGGAGGACCTGCTGGTGGACGTGCGCTGCTTATCATAGTCAGACTTCAAAAGAGCCGCACAAGACAGGGAAGAGTGGAAAAAACGAATAGATGAAATTGCTGCAAACCAATCCCAGGATTGAAACCAGAGAGAGACTCCTAACCACCTCTTATACCTTTTTCCTTCTCAGAACTTCATCTCCTTCCTTTACCTTAAAAAACTCTCCACACAGCATCCCCAAAGATGACATAGTCCCTGAGGGTATTCTTTTTCCTCAGGGCCTCCTGTGTGGATGTAATGTTAAAAAAAAATATGTGTGATATTTTTTGTTTAATTGTTTGTTGGCTTCAGGCGGGATTGAGTACATATATTCAAATTAAGTTTGATAATATTCTTGCAAGATATTGCTGTATAGATTAGTATACCTGTATCTAAAAGAGATTGAATTTATTTTGTAGGGAAAAACTGATGTTTCGTGATTTTTTAATTTTACCTGAAATTTGTGCCAAAATTTTTTATGCTTTCAAGGTCAAATAAAACACATAGAAATTCTTTGTATTCTTCACCTGATCTACGTGGCTATCACATATTTTATCTAAACAGTCTCTTGCGTCTGAGATGTTGAAGAAGTTCAAAATGAATATAAGAGGGAATCATAGCTCTCCACGCTTCGTCAATACGGAAAACAGCCTAGATAATGGCATGTTTTACCACGAGTCGGAATATGATGAAAGTGCTTCGGAAAACGAATCAGTGGCGGGTTCTAGTTCAAGTAAAAGAAAATCTCGCAAGAAGTCTACACACATAGGCAGCTATCCCTGTATTCTAAAACACGTAGTTCTGTAAAAACATGCCTTTGAAGTAGATTGTGTTTAAAATGTCAGAACTGATTTAAGAGAAGTGATACAATTTCCCTTTAAATTCCAGCATGGGTTTGGGCAGCGTGGGGTGCACAGAGCGAGCCCTGGCGGAGGCATCGAGACCCACAGAGGGGGGCCAGGCCCTCGCCTCTCTGCAGATCCTCTCCGCCTTGCTACCCATAGACATTGCGGACTACGGGGCCTACTGTCATTGGGGTAAGATACCTACTTACTGTAATATGATTACTCTAACTTTCACAACCTACACTTTCCTTGAGGGCCTCCACACAATTTTATGGAATAACTTATATTATGTTGTCTGGGAAATGTGTGACGAATAGCAGTCTCAGATTTAACCTAATTCACAGGGCGGATTGTTGTAATCAGAGGCGGTTCTTTGGTATGCACATTTGTGCATTGCACTGCTTGTCTTAAGTTTTCTGCTCAGTCATTTCATAGTTTCAGTCATAATTTCTGCCAGGTCAGTATTTGTACGTACTCGCTGTACCACGGAGACAGCATCGGGCGGTATCGAGACAGCTCAACCTGTTATTACGGTGACATGAGCAGACAGATTACGCTCATAACAGCAAGTCACATGTTGGAGCAGTGCAGATATATAACTCATCCCGTGCACTATCGGCGCATGAATTTGCACCACTTTAATCATGCATAATCCAATGCGTCTTGAATGGATTCATTTAGGAATACTAATTTACAATGTTAGCGCTACAACATTCACTGTGATTTTGTATTGTTTACAGTCTATATGTTATTGCATGTTGTTTATTCCCTAGATTATTTTGTGAATGCTGATGGAGTATGTAGTATTATTTATTCAATTATTTTACAAATGTTACTTAGTGAAGTGAAAGACACACTTTTGAGTACACTACACTTTACTTTTTCTTTAACCTACCTACCTACCTAACAACAACTCGTGATTTAAAGAGTTTATTTATTTATTTCCATTCATAAAGTTTTGAATTTACATATCTTTGGGAATAATAATAAAATTTTATCACCTTTTATCCTTCCAGTACCTCAATTCAGTACATTTTTCAGTTCACTTCACTTTTTCTTCACATTACCTATTTCCGAATTTTCGCGAATATTCACTTATTATGTCTCAAATGAAATGACATTTTACGAAAACTTTGTGTTATTACCGCTTCACAATTAAAGCTCTATAAATGAAACATTTCTGAACGTAGCCGAATAGTAAAAACTGTTTTAGAAAGGTTACAAAATAAGCTTTCGAATTATTATATTACAAATAAATATTAACATTTGTAAATATTAAAATTTAGAATGCAAACATTAAAAAAATGTAAAAATGACTCGCGTGATGTTTTTATGTGATTACTGTACTAAAATCACAGATTATCTAAACAACAATACTTATTCTATTGTATAAATGTATAATAAACACTTTTGTCACCTCACTTTTTTATAATTTCATATAAAAATATTTAATAAAAATTAACAATGTCGAGCGCGGTCAAGTCGCCCGTAGGAAATTTGGCGGGTAAATTTATGTGTCAGACCGCGCGAATGACAGAATATTCTTGTTATGTATTTCTATGGACAACTTGATAGGGATGTACAGCTTGATTCACTATCGACCTTTTACTTTTTTTTTTAGGGATGTCACTAAAAGAATAACGGAGTTGAACGATTTCTATGGAGACACACTCGTTGACGTATAAACACGCTTATTGTACTTGACTGCTATCGTATTTTTAACGCATATATCTGCTTAAGTTGGTGACCGGTTAAATTAAATAACTCGTGATTTAAAATTAGGGAATAAAAAATAAAAATAAATTAAGCATCCGTTTATAAGCATAAAATTATAAATTGACGTTTGAAAACAGATAGAAAATTTAATCACTTGGGAAAAGTTTAAAATTAAAAGCATACGTTGATCCTAATTTGAATGATTATCATCTATCTATCTGTTCAAAACAGAATTCCCATATTTGAAAATGCTTTATCAGTTACACCCAAAGTAAGATAAAATTGATCTTACTTGGGGCATGATACAGGACAGTTATAAATAAATAGAACATAAATGATTATCTGTTGTAACCTTCGGAGATAGCCCTCCCTTAAAAATGGAGCAACACTACTATTATACACAAATATGTTTGATTTCTTTGCATTTGGTTTGTTAACATTTGTATGGATCGAATATAAGGTCAATATAAATAAAGCAGTGTTCATATTAAATCTGTTTACTAGTTGATAAAGACATAAAAACATTAAACATTGTTTTCTTTAACGCGATTAATATACACTAGTGCAGCTAGCTATCTTGCTCTCCTTAAGTTTTAATTCATCTGCTGTAATTCTTAAAACATTGATAGTAACCTCATGTTTAGTGACCCCACATAAAACATGATGAGAATCGTGACAAATCCACTGTCCAACAAACATGTCAGATGTGCAAATTGGTTACTTTGCATGAGAGCTGGTTAAAGTTGCCATAATATATTTTACAAAGAAATAAATGGGGTTTATGCAAATATGTGATATCAAATGCATGTAGAGCGAATGAACGAAGGAAGTAGTGTAAGAAGAATATACGACGCGAATGTGAATGGTAGAAGAAGTCGGGGACGTCCGAGGAAGACATGGCACGATCAAGTGAATCAGATACTTGAGTCGGGTCATGTCAAAAGTCAGAATAATAGAAGAGAATGTATGAGACGATGTATGAATGTGAGTGAGGCAAAGAGTGTGTGCTAAGACCGAGTTGTTTGGCGGTCCGTCCTCTCTGCCTACCCCTGCGGGGAAACGGCGTGATGGTTAGTTAGTTTTTATATTTCTTGGTAACTAGAACAGTAAAAATTTAGACATGAGATTTTTACCAGTAAAAAGGAAACTTTTAAATGAGTCTAATGCAAAGTTACCAATAGATTTGACATTGTTTCTTGTGACTATGCGCATTCTTGATGAATATTATTCATAGTTAAATGAAAGCTTTAAGGTTTGAAGTGATGTGTAAAAAATAATTTGATTTATCTCTATATCGATAGCGGAAATTTAAAATGCCGTAAAAGACAAGAAATTCAAAAAAGTGTTAAATATGTAATTTTTCTCCTTTATTTTCCTCTTTGCTGTGTTTCAATTGCGTTGTTGAAATATTTAAAAAAAAAATAAGTGTCCTATATGACATGCGTTTGCGGATTTTTTTATCTGTAGAATTAGAAATAAATTAAGTTACATTGTTAAAGAATTTACGAAAAAAAGTAAAAATTTTTGAAAGATCTATTCAATATTAATTTTATGTTAAAAAATCATAATTATAGGTCTACAAAAACAGGAGATAAAATTTAAAAAAAGCTTTCTTTTCGCTCTCCTGAACAATTAACATTTTGTCCTTTACAGCATTTGAAATTTCCATTATCCGTGCTGTTAGCTCGTACCTGAGGGATTTTAACCAGCAATTCCTTAGCATATATTAAGCCCAATTTTCAAGGCTGGAGACAAGTCTGATATAAGGAATTACAGACCAGTAGCTGTACTGTCAACTATACCAAAAATATTTGAAATGATTATTTACAAGAAATTACATCACCAAATTATGCCATTTCTAGGAGAAAACCAACACGGTTTCATGCCAAGAAAATCCACGGTTTCAAATTTGTTAACATTTTCGCGATTGGTGGCCGTCGGACTGGACTTGAGACACCAAATAGATGTAGTGTATACGGATTTTGCCAAGGCTTTTGATCGAGTTGATCATGATATTATACTACTTAAAATGTACAAACTTGGTTTCGATCAAAAAACACTTATATTCTTCGCGTCCTATTTAAAAGCTAGAAGTCAATATGTAATAATAAATGGACATGAATCGAAACAATTCCCGACATTATCAGGTATTCCCCAAGGTTCAAACCTTGGTCCTTTGCTGTTCCTTATACTTATAGATGACATCCAGGTTTGTGTAAAATATTGCAAATGTCTTCTATTTGCAGATGACCTCAAACTTTTGATGGAAATAATCTGTTACTATGACTGCTTAAAAATGCAATCTGACCTTGATGCTATTGCAGAATGGTCAGTAAAAAACAAATTAGAATTCAATATTAAAAAATGTGTAACCATGACATATACCCGCTCCCAGAAGCCCATAGTTTTTGAATACAACATTAAAGGGAAAACATTATGCCGAGTCAATAGCTTTAAAGATCTCGGTATCGTCTTTGATCCCAAACTGACATTCTCGGATCATATATCACGGCTCACTCCAGCATGCTACAAACTCCTGGGTTTCATCATCAGAATATGTAAGCAATTTGATGACCCAGATGCAATGATAGCCATGTTTGATGGAGTCATAAGAAGTAAGCTGGAGTATGCCAGTGGTGTGTGGACTCCGCACCAAGCGAAATATATTAATATGCTAGAACAAGTTCAGAAAAAATTCCTTAGGTATGTCTATATGCGGATGAATGGAACGTACCCGAGATTCATGCACCATATGGAATTACTTGAGGCAACAAATAGATTTAGCTTGGAAACTAGACGTTATGCAAATCTTGCAATTCTTAGTTTTAACATAATCCATAATCGTATTGACAGCCCATTCCTCTTGGAATGTTATGGCTTATACGTGCCTGAAAATTTCAGCCGTAGTCGTCGACACGACTTGTTCAAAATACCATACGGCAGAACAGATGTTCTAGCACAGCATAGCATGACAAGAGGAATGGTGCTGTTGAACGAAATATCGGAAACACTAGATATATATAACTCTTCTTTAGATAGCCTTAAGATTTTTTTGTATATTAATCATCTTCCTAGGTGTTAAGACTGTTAAAATGAGAAAATTGTACAGTAATTGGATAAAAATCTGTTATACAATTAAAAAAAAAAAAAAAAAAATATTTGGAGTAAAAAATTTAGATGACGTCCGATTGCTGTCCGATGTTATTTTTTTTCTTTTAAAAACAATTTTTTTTTCAAACATCGCTTACGAAAATAGGAAGAATATTTTTTATTTTTTTTTTTTTTTTTACATTAACTCCACACAGGAGGCCCTGAGGAAAATAATTTCCCTCAGGGCCTATGTCATCTGGGATGCTGTGTGGAGGGTCTTTTTGAGGAGAGGAAGGAATGAACATTGGTCTTGAAGAGACCCATGTTGTAGGAAGGAGGAAACACAGAGGCCGGCAAATCATTCCACAGCCGAGCTGTTGAACATAAGAACGAGTCGAAGAAACGACCCGTTCTCATGTGACTAATGTCAACTGTGTACAAATGTTGGGCGCGCGTTTGGCGTGTTTCCCGACTATGCACCGGTGCCGAAGGGATCAATGATGCTAGTTCCTCGGAGCATCTTCCATTGTAATACCGGTAGAACAAGGATAGCATTCCCACCCGACGCCTGTGCTCTAAAGATTGCAATCCGTCTGTTAAGATGGGAGAATCTATCAAACGGACCGCCCGTTTCTGCACAGAGTCGAGGGTATTTTTCAGGTATTTTGGAGCTCCAGACCAGAGGTGGCTGCCAAATTCAACCGTGGGGCGCACTTGCGATTTGTACAGGGTTAGCAGTTGTGTACTTTTAAAGTATCTGCGGGCCCTGTACAGTACGCCCAGTTTTTGGGAGGCTAACTTTACTCTGGCTTCGATGGAGCCCCCATACCTGAGCTGGTCACTTAGGGTTACACCAAGCAAATCAATGGAGGGCCTGTTCGGAAGATTGCTTCCGTTGAAAGAGACTAGATTTTCATTGCGATCCCTTTTAGACGTAATCAGACAAGATTGGGTCTTTGAAACATTAAATTCAACGAGATTATTTTTACCCCAAGAGAAAACACTCTCGAGGTAACCGTCCATTCTTTGCTTCAAAGCCTTACGAGCTGTTGGAGTTTGTGAGCCCTTTGGGGGCTTGTCAAACAAAAAGCTATCATGAACTGTACTGTCATCCGCGTAGCAGTGAATTGGTGCACATGACAAAAGGTCGTTGATGTGCAACAAAAACAGAGTTGGAGACAGAACCGATCCCTGCGGGACGCCAGCATTTATCGAGTGAGAGGAAGAGGTGAAACCATCGACTACCGTCTGAATCGACCTCTCCCTCAAGAAGTCGGCAATCCACGTACACAAGGATGCGGGAAGTCCGTAAGAATGCAGTTTGTTGACAAGTCCTCGGTGCCAAACCCGGTCAAAGGCCTTGGATATGTCCAGTGCAACCGTTTGGGTCTCACCGAAACGTTCCAGGCATCGCCCCCAAACATGCGTCACATACGCGAGAAGATCACCGCACGAGCGGTTCCGCCGGAATCCGTATTGACGGTCGTTAATAATTTTGTTCTTCTCGAGGTATGTGAGCAGTTTGTCGTTGATCACACGTTCCATCACCTTAGACAGAACTGATGTGATCGCTATGGGGCGGTAGTTGGCCGGGTTGGAGCGGTCACCCTTCTTTGGAATAGGATGGATAACCGCTTTTTTCCAACCAGAGGGCACAGAGCCAGTCTTCAGGGACAGTTTAAAAAGCTTCGTCAAAATTGGAGCTATTTCTGCAGCGCACCTTTGCAGTACCAGGGCAGGTATTCCGTCAGGCCCACTAGCTTTATTAACATCAAGCCCTCGTAAAACATGGAGTACTTCCCGATGCCGGATCCTCAGCTTTTTCATACGAAAACCGCAGTGAGGAACCGACGTCGGGACAGCACCTTGGTCATCGAGGGTTGAGTTATCCGCAAACATTTTACCTAGTAAGTTAGCCTTTTCGGTGGCGGTGTTTGCTAGTGAGCCGTCGGGTCTGGTAAGAGGTGGCAGACTGGATTTGCAGAAATTGCGACCTATTGAGCCCGCAAGCGACCAGAATTGCCTGCTGCCATGCGGGCATGCAGTCAGCTTTCTGCTGATCTGCTGGTCGTGCTCGAATTTTGACCTATTTATGATTCTCTTGGTTTCCTTTGCCATTTTGTTGTAAGCTGTTCTGTCTTCGGATGTTCTAGATGTGTTGTAGGCTCGGTAAGCCGCGTTTTTTCGTCGCACTGCTTCAGCACATTGTCGACTGAACCACGGCTTTGAGCCTACACCAGTTTCCTTAACAGTAGATTGGATGAAGCCATCCATCGCGGATGTGATGACCTCACCAATTTCCTGGGCACATCTTGAGGGATCCGAAGTCCGAAAACAGACAGCTGACCATGGGAAAGCATTAAAATGTGCCCGCAGACCGAACCAATCTGCTGACCTATAGTGCCACACTTTTCTCTTCAGCCTCTCGTTTGGTGGTCTGAAGTTTACAGGGATTGATGTCGTCACCAGGCAGTGGTCGGACGATCCTAAAGGCGCTGTGACTTCAATACTGTAACCGTGTGGCACAGTAGTTAAAAAAAGGTCTAACAGATTGGAACGGTGAGTCTGGACATCAGGAACCCTTGTAGGCTCCTGAACCATTTGCTCCAATCCGTAGCAAAGGGCAAAGGATTCCGCTTGGCGTCCAGCCGAGTCTGTTGATCCTGAGAACTTCAACCAAGGTTCGTTATGAACATTGAAGTCCCCCAGGACCACAAACTCTGCCATAGGGTAGCGGGGCAAGAGGTCATCAATAGTGTCGCTTAAATGTTTGAAGAGCTCGGACGTGTCTGATTCGCTAAGGTTCGGTGAGCGGTATAAACACGCGTAGAATCTTACCGTACTGGCAAGATTGACGCGTACCCACATTACGTCGAATCTGGAGTTTTCCAGATTCAACAATCGCACACAGTTGACGTCAGCTCGACTATAGAGACAGACACCTCCTTTAGGTCTGAACTTGCTTGCGAGGGTGAAGCCCGGGCAGTCCAGATAGGAGGCGTCTACAGGCTCGGCTATCTGCGTTTCAGACAGGAATAGTAGGTTGGGGCGTTGAGAAAAAAGGTGGTGGTGGACGGAGTTTAAATTGGTATGCAGGCCGCGAATGTTGGTGTAATTCACCAACATTGTAATTCACCAACATAGATATAACAAAGAAGTCAAACATCTAAAATTTTATGATATGTGTATTATTTTGTGTAGTATAATTTTACCATATTTTTTTAATCTATTTAATAATGATTTTTTCTCTCTCTCAATTCCACTATCAAAAATTATGTTTTCTTTAACCCTTTCAGGCCTGAATTAATACAAAAGTAAACCATATTTGATACTTTGTAGAGTTATTTTAAAATTTTAGGTGTTTTTTTTTTCAATTCTTTATTGCTACATTCATATGAAAGAACATTAGATCTCAGAGGGTGTATTTCAGGTAAAATGACAAATTGTAGACTGATGTGTTCTAAACTTATTACAAATACAGTTCATTATTAAATTTTTAAAAATTACATCAAAATATAAAAATGGCTACGGCGTGAACTGCTGCCAAAATACAATAAAGAAATAGCGCGCAAAGCCAGTTATATCAGAAATTGGGAAATGAAAACTGCCAATTTTTGTTACCTGTAGTCAGGAAAAAATTCTGAAATCTACACACAGGGTGCTAAAGGCCATACTTTAACCAGTGATTCCTGACATTATTTGGAGTAAAAAATGTTACTTAATGATATTTTGGTTTCCGGTGACATTTTTGAGTTTTTTTTTCTAAACATAAAAAATAGTAGGTGTTGGACTGTTAGGGGCGGAGTAATAGGTTGGGCGGTTGAGTGAGCATGAAGTCACTCAGTCGAGTGACCAGTGACTTCATGCGGACGAATTTTTGTTGTTGTTTGGTTTTGAAAAAAAAATAGTCATCGAAAAAGTCACCGGAGACCAAAATTTCATTTGAATTTTTTACTCCAAATAATGTCAGGAATCGCTGGTTGTAAGTCAAGTACGTCCCATAACACCCTGCATTTTCAAATGCACACAATGTCTGAAAGGGTCATTTATATTTGAGGCGCTCAGCGGAAGAGTGGCCCAACCCACAAAAATTCATAATCAGCCAAAACATCATTTGTTATATATTTTTGTCATTTCTATGAAGCCCCCAGTGGCCAATTTTAGTTTTCACTCTTTCAAAGATCCTTTGAAATCAATGAAAACTAAAATTGGGCCATTGCGGCTTCATATGTGTGACAAAAATATATTACAATATCATGTTTTCGCTGTTGTGGGTTGGGCCACTCTTCCACTTTTTCCCATTTGTTTGTAAAAATGTATCTTATACAGAAAGTTCACTGGTTTATGCAAACCCAATAAACATGTAATTTTTTATAAAATATGTATGGGGCCGTTCAAGTATTACAATTTGGGGGGAGAGGGGGTCTTGTAAAACGTTACTGTGCATTACTGGGACGGTTTTTTATTTAAATAAAAAACTAGGGAATTAAAATCTTCCAAGTTGGCAACCCTTTTTGTTTATGTTTTACGGGGAATCCCTCGACTGCATTGTAAGTCATTTTTATTTTATTTTCGATGTCAGTATTCATTATTCAGTATTCAAGGGTCTTACCCACTGGACGACCTCCGTAGTCCAGTGGGTAAGACCCTTGACTCACAATCCGGAGGTCGCGGGTTCGAATCCGGCATGCGCAAATAAATTTTATTTGATTAATTTGTGTTATTTCACAATTAATTCATTTAAAATAATATATAGTATATTTGCGGCATGTTCCAGAGTGGAAGATACTATCAGTATCGCCCTGGTGTAAGACCACCTTTCAGAATTGAAACGTTGCTTGAAAATGGCTTTAGCTGTGTTTGGTGACCAGATCTGAATAGCCAGGTACTTCCCAACCTTCCTCTTCCCCACCTCCTCCCCCTCCCCACTACCTTCAGCCTCACAACATACCCCAATTGGGGATGCCATAGTCTCACTGGATCCAGACGGGAGCAGTTGAGATTCTTGTGCGGTATTCACTGTAAAAAAAAAAAAAAAATAGTATTTTAAACACGAAATATGCATAAGATATTTAATAATAATAGTAATATTTAGGAAAGGAGTGTAAGGAGAATATATGACGCAAATGTGAATGGAAGAAGAAGTCGGGGACGCCCGAGGAAGACATGGCACTACCAAGTGAATCAGATACTTGAGTCGGGCCATGTGAAGAGTCGGAATATAGAAGAGCATGTATGAGACGATGTATGAATGTGAACGAGGCAAGGAGTGTGTGCCAAGATCGAGTTGTTTGGCGGTCCGTCCTCTCTGCCTACCCCTACGGGAAACGGCGTGATGGTTAGTTAGTTAGTTTTTAGTTATATTTGGCTAATTTATAAAGTATTTAAAAGAATTAATATTACTGGCTTATAACTAAGATTTACAATTATAACTAGTGTCTTACATCTAAGCGACTTTCCATACTTTGCGCAACCTAATTGTGACTTTAGGTAAAAATACTCACTTGGGTGTTACATAACGTTTAGGGAGGGGGATGGGGGGTACAGAAAAACATTACGGCGCGTTACATGGGGGGGAGGGAGTGTCAAAAATCTTAAAAAATTGCATTACGTAATACTATGTTGAACTGTGTTTTTTTCAAATAAGGCAAAATTAAAAAATTAAATTGATTAAAAGAATTGTACAATTAACGTCTGGTTAAAGAGAGGTCACACGCAGGACCATATTTACGAAAAATTTAACAAATGTGTATGTTATTGTTACATAATTATAGTTGCAAACAACAAGTGTCTGGTGAACAAGCAGACGGGGGGAGGTGGGGGGCAGACGGGGCCAGGCGGGCAGGCCCCCGAGCCCGTGAAGCAGAACCCGGCCCACCGCATCAGCGCAGCGCTCGCCTACAGCGCGCAGCTGCTGCAGATCATGGCCTTCTATCTGGACGTCAGACTGCCCTTCAACATCTCCTACAAGTCAGTTTACACTCCATATTAAACTTAGGCTTGTTTTATTTGGTTTTACGCCAAGCTGTGCTTTTACATAGATCAGGGTTTCCCAAACTTTTTCCGCAAAGGAACCCTTTTCAAACATGTAAACTTTCATGGAACACTTGGCTTTATTTTTTTTTAGGTTGGATAATTCCTAATAATAAAAATTTTAAAAGTATTATTAGGCACATTATTTATTATTTAACATTTATTTTCCATATATAACCAAAAAAATGAATTAATAAAGCACATAATGACTTTAATGATTTTGAGTCTGTGAATTGTGTACCTTTTTTTTATGTGAATATCTCACAAGAGTCTCCACTGCTCCCGTCTGGAGCCAGTGAGACTATGGCATCCCCAATTGGGGTATGTTGTGAGGCTGAAGGTAGTGGGGAGGGGAAGGGGAAGATGGGAAAGAGGAAGGTAGGGAAGTACCTGGCTATTCAGATCTGGTCACCAAACATGACTAAAGCCATTTCAGGTAACGTTTCAATTCTAAATGGTGGTCTTACACCAGGGCGTTACTGAGAGTATCTTCCACTTTTCTTTTATTCTTCCAATATTGGTAAGTTGGATTCTAATATGTGGTGTGGCGTCGAGCCTGTTCCTGCACTTTGACTTCATTGCACCATAATTAGAAACTCCCGCTTCGCATAAACAGCTTGTAGAAAACGGAAGTAAAAAAATAATAGATTGTTTTGATAAATTGGGGTAAGGGAACGTACCCATACTACGTGACCAATTTTTTGCAATTTTTAACCCCCCCCCCCCCCCCCAGTGACCAAAATCCTAAGCAAACTGCCGCTCATTTGTACCAAGAGTGAAAAGAGCGAATGAGATGCTCTCATGTTGGTGTGGGAGATTGGTTCTGTTATCTGGTATCTGAAGAGGAACGTCTCAAATCTACTCCTCTTTTAAATAAAAGAATGGCTAAATTATAAAGCCCTCTAATAAGGTAATAAGAAGCCAACAAAATCTCCATCCTTACAAATTATTAACCTTGTGACTACATAATCATAATAGTTAGACAAGAGAAAGAGAGAGATTCACCAAAGATTGAACCGCAAATGGCTTCGAAAGCTTCCAGATCCAGCTTCCTCGAGAGACCTCGATGGCTTCCTCGGAGACATCCTGGCGCGGTCAATTCTCCTGTTATTTTACTCAGTTCCACCAATTTGCAAATAAAAAGAAATCCGAATAATAAATAAGTTCTTGTTCGTTACTTAGAAAAAAAAAAGAAAAAGTTAGACCTTTCATCTCTCCAAATAAGAAACCAATTTTCTTTTGCTTTACAAAAGATTTCTGTTACGTATCTGCCTTTAAAGACTTGTTTCATTTAACCGTTTCTAGCGACCTGTGCAGTTCGGAGCTGGAAGAGCGTCGCTTCAAACGGCGTGTGTGGCGCCTGCAGGGCTGTGCTGCGGCCGTGGCGGCGGGGGCGGGGCTGGGGGCCATAGGGGGCGCGGGGCCCGCTGGCGCCGGCCTGGAGCCCCCGCTACACGTGCTACTTAGGGCATGTCCGCTGCAGCTCAACGGGTATGCCTAACCATTTTACATAAATACAACTAACTAACCATCACGCCGTTTCAGTTCCCGCAGTTCTTGCAGGGGTGGGCAGAAAGAATGGACTGCCACACATCTCTTCGTCTTGGCACACACTCCCTGCTTCAATTACATTCATTCATACTGTTCTATTATTCTGACCCAAGTAATGGATTCGTTTGATCATGCCATGCCTTCTCTGGGTGTCCCCGACTTCTTCCCATTCACTTTCGCATCATATTTATATTCGCCTTACACTCCTGTCTTCATTCATCCGCATTACGTTTCATCCTTCATCTTTCATATCACTTTCATCCTTCTGCTAAATATCATTGGGATTGGTTCACTCCATTGTATGAAGTATTTTGAAGGCATAAATATCCAAAAATACATTATTTGTACAAAATCTTTTATATTATATATATTATATTCTCTCTTTTTGCATACCTGCTACTTTGTAACATTATTACTGCTTATTTACATCCAAGATGTACTTAGCATTAAATCTCTGCTACTCTTCAAAGAAGTTGCTTGGACCTCAAGAGTACCAGAAGCCGGACTTCCAAGCAAAATACTGCAGATACTCTCAATATTGCCCTGGTGAAAGATCACCATTCAGAATTCAGCAGCCATGTTTGGTGACACATCTCCTCCCCCCCCCCCCACAACACTAAACTGGAGATGCTATAGTCTCACTGGCTCCAGCTAGCGGGGAGCCGTTGAGATTCTTAAATAAGCCAGTTTAAAAAAAATTCATTACTTTTAATAATTTTCAAAGGGGTGTTGAAATACCACTTTGTTGAGTTGTCATGGAACCCATAGATATACATCAAATTAGCAAGTATTACGGCCCTTGAAACTTTGGCACCGAACAAAAAAGCATTAAGCGAGATGATACACACGGTGAGACATGTTCCAATGAGTGTAAAACCATCGAGCATGGGTACAGTACGCGCCAAACTTTAATGCCAACCTGAACTTCATACGATCCGTTCTCGCACAGGTATAGTCACTTCACTGACTCCTCAATGACCATAAGCGAAAGAAAAAGATGTGTAACACCCTATGTGTGACGGCGAAAGGCGTGCCACTTTTCGAACTTAAGCTCGCCTATTGTGACAATTTATCATTACTCCTTCATGCATTTCGATCCACCCATTCAATCACTGTTCAATTTCCCATTACCATTCACATTATCAATGCCTGTCTTTCAGATAACCATTTTTTCATAATTATGTATATATTATCATAGCTGTACTTTTATGTATTGTTTAATTGTTTCCAGAATTCACTGCGAGGACATCTACCAGCGCCAGCAGGCGGCCTGGCTGGAACGAGAGTGGTGGGGATGGGGGGGTGCGGATGCAGGCGCCGGCTCCGACGACGAGGAGCCAGAACCTCCGGAGCACCTTCAGTGGGACTGGGAAACGGTAAGTGCTGCCATGACATGACATTTATTTTACAATGATCTTTGTTTGTATTTTGAAGGTTATCTCGGAGTGAAACTTCAAATGACTTGTTAGTTTTAATTAGGTGGGTAAATTGATTTTTTTTTTTTTTTTTAAAGTCAGAATTGGAATTTAGTATGGGCAGGAATAAAAGAATTGATTGAGCTTTGTTTTTTCTCATACGTCTTCCTTCTTCTTGCATCTTCTTTGCTCGGCTTGACTCTTCTTCCATCTTATCGCCCCTTTTTGGATCTTTTTGGCTCTTCTTTAATCTTTTTGGGTCTTCTTTACTCTTATTGGCTCTTTTTGGCTCACAATGACCATTTCTTGCATCTTTTCATCCCTTGGCCCATGTAGGCTCTTTTTGGCTCTTCTTGACTCGTCTTGACAACTTCTACCTCCCCCCTTCCGTGCTTCTTCGTGGATCTTCTTGACTTTATTTTGCTTCTTCTTAGCTCCTCCTTTTGCTTTGTCCTAGCTCTTCTTGAATATTCTAATCAAATGCATGAGTGAATTAATCTGTGTACGAATAAAGAACTATCTTCTGAAGTGCAATAAAAGTACCGATTCTAAATCTGAACCGAATGGGATAAAAACCAACTGAAAATAAACAAAAACAGTTCAGATAAATATTTTAAAAAAAGTGAAATTGACAAGATCTTTTCTCAATCCTTTTTTCCTTTATAATCCTGTGCACATCAATGGGGTGAATGCATTCACTAGCTAAGTTCTTCAAGATAAACAAATTTACAAGTAAACAAATATGCTATTCTGCTGCGCCATCTTCAACATATCTTTGTTATTTATATCAATCAAATATTTAAGCAAAGAAATATTCAATTTACTTGTTTGCTTTCAGCTGGGGGATGCGAATCAAGTCAACGTCCGCTCACCCGCGACGGCGGCCTCCGTCCCCGTGGCCGCGGGGCTCGTGGCCAGCACGGCCGCCTCCATCGTCTCCTTGTGGCGAGGCTGGACCGCCAAGTAAACCAACTCCTCCCTTTCCACTGCACACCCATCTTCCATTACCTGGACCAAGCTGCAGTGTGCTGATCCAGGGTGGGATTTGGCCTTTTCCACAAATGTTCTCCACTGGTTCTGGTCCTTCGTCATCTTGCTCCAATCCTCTTCACCTCTCCCTTGTTGTCTCTGGGTTGTTTCAACTGGGCACCCATGTGGTCACCATTTTCAGCGTCCTATACAACTATTCTCAAAAAAAATTACAATGCTTCTATAATGATTTAAAAAGTGCCATTTTTGATTTGAACATATATTCAACATATTGTACATAAAAATGGCGTCGTTGACGAGACAGCCATCTTACCAGCAAGTAGCATTTTCTACGTCATATTGACTTAGTATCCAGTGGGAACGTTACGGAAATAGATTGTTTTTAAAATCAATAATTATTAATGAAAATATTAAAATTACACATTTATACGAGGGCTATTCAGAAACTAGGGAACGTTTTGTAATAAAACAAAAACTAGATACAGGAAAAATATTTTATTATATACATCTGAAAGAGTGACTAAAATGCTACTTTTCTACATAGCCACCAAACAAATTAAGGCACTTATCGTAGCGGTGGACAAGCTTCGAAATTCCTTCGTCATAGAAATCCGCCGCCTGCGATCTCAGCCACTCAGTGACGCACGCCCAGAGCTCGTCGTCGTCATCAAAACGCTGTGTCGCTAGCCAGTTCTTCATCTTCGATAATTCTTAATTTTTGACGATAACTTTCCTCGGCGCTTGTTTTGCATTGCTCTTCTAAGCTTGCGCAATGTTTGGCAGTACCAATCAGAGTTGATTGTTGCACCACGCTCGAGAAAGTCAATAAGCAGCACACCTTGCCTATCCCAAAAAACAGTAGCCATAATCTTCCTCGCTGACAGGTTTGCAAATTTTTTTTTGGTTTTTTGGGGGAACTTGTGTGTCCCCACTCCATGGACTGCAATTTTGTTTCGCAATTGACGTGCTTCACCCTCGTCTCGTCACCCGTTACGATTCGATCCAGTAAAGAATCACCATGTGTATGGTAGGCGTCAAGAAATGTTAAGGCTGCTCCCATTCGCTGACCTTTATGGAGGTCTGTAAGCATTTTTGGCACCCATCTTGCACAAAATTTATGGTAGCCGAGCTTGTGAATCACAATTTCAAACAACAAAGTCCGTGAAACTTGTGGGAAGCAAAGCGAAAGCTCCGTTATTGTGAAGCGACGGTTTTCATGAATTTTCTCATCAACTTTGGCGAGAAGATGATGAGAAAAAGATTTTGGGAGTGGACGCCCGAGCATTGTGACAGACGCACAATGCTCGGGCGTCCACTCCTCTCTTCATCATGCACGTTGGTTCGGCCATTTTTAAACCGGATACACCATTTTCGCACTGAACTTTCATTCATTACGTCGTTGCCATACACTTCGCACAGTTGCCGATGAATTTCTATCGGTTTTTCGTTTTTTGCTAACAAAAACCGTATTACGGACCGCACTTCACAACTGGCGGGATTTGAAATTGCAGCGCACATTTTAAATTGGAATATTGGGAAAACGGGCAGCGCGGAGACATTATCGTTCTGACGGCTGGATGCCGATTGAAGCTACGAGCATGCGCAGACCAAAACATACGTGATCGCCGCGCGCCTAGCGGCGTCAGACGGAAACGTTCCCTAGTTTCTGAATAGCCCTCGTACATGAAAAATAACTTTAAATTTTCCGCACATTTTTAACAGTATTCGTAGTTTATGAAAATAACCCATTGAGATGCTATTATCTCAATGGCTCCGCTTAGCATGGAGCAGTTGGCACTTTTGTATGGTATTCCTATATGAATAATCATTTTTAACTTTTAATCATAAATGAATAATCATTTTTAACTTTTAATCTAGCATTGCGGGATTATTTTCAGAGTGTGAATTACATTTCAATTAACCAATATAGATGCTCCATTTCACAGGCCACATTTCACCAATTATTACTAAAAAGTAGTCCTGATTTTCAACAAATCAGTGAGCATTTGTAGGACTCAAACTGTGGAGACTATTATTGACAAATTGGAGTTGCGGACCTATAAAGGGTTAAGTGAAGAGTGACAGATTCTTTTCAGTTTGCTTTTGATTTTAAAGCTGCATTATGAATGGCGCTGGTTGCTATACATTTAAACCCCTCAGGCCTCGGGCATGTTTTGTCAGAAGATCAGAAAATTTCCTCTTTGCAATAAAATCCAAATAAATGGATTATTTCTGAATGTATCCGAAAATTAAATCCGTCTTTAAAAGGTGATGAAATGCCCTTTCAACTTTTTCATTAGAAATGAATGTATAATTTTTGAAATATTAAAATTTTGGATGCAAGCATGAAAAAGTTTTAAAAATGGCTCACCTTACATTTTTTCTAACTGAAATTACTGATAATGAAAAAAAAAGAATAATGCAAGCATATTTTATTAGACAAATAAATATATTGTAAACATTATTGTCACCTCTTTTTGTCCTTTCATAAAAAATTCACATTTCGGTTTCACAAGTTTTTTTTCAAATTGTGGTTTGAAACTTTGGTTTCAAAGAGGTGCACATTTTAATTTTTCCATGTTTAACTTCTAGATTTGAATAGAAAGCGAAGTGTTTTCTCTTTCTAACACCATTTACATCATATTTTTCACCGTGACAGTAAAGGAGATAAAACGATTTCTATGAGACCTATTTGAGTTGTTTCCAAAAGTGAACAAATCAGCCTGAGGGGTTAAAAAGACTGTGGAACTGATTCAGTATCTGTAATAAAAAGCACTGGCAGATTGTAGTATTATTTTAAGTTCCTATAAATAATTCATTTTATTGTCGCAAATAAGCGGACAGCGAAATTTAAACTTCTCTAATCTAAAATTAACTAGTTTTTATTGCTCCGGAAAATGATGATTATGAAATTCATAGGTAATATTAAAGAAATGGGTTAAAAAGTCCCTAATTATAATAATACACAACAAATTCCATTTGTATCCCTGAATTCATTGACCCTACTGGCAAATGATTCCAGTGGCGGCTCGAGCACTTTTTGATGGTGGGGATCGATATTTTTTACGTACTGTACCGTAATTTCACCACCCGTAGAATACAATACAGAATTTACAGTGCGCCATGCACGGTTCTCGCGGATTGCATATGATCGCGGAAGAAACGCCGAATTACCAAAACGCCTAGGGGGAGAGCTCTGATTGTCCCCAAAGTGCGCAGTGATTCTGCACACTAAGAAATGGACTCAAGATAGTTTGTGCGCTGCCGCTATCATTCCGCACCCCCTGGTCAGCGTGGGCGGTCGCCGGGTTGCGTTAAAATGATCCGTAATAAGTTTTTGTATTTTATTTCTGCAAAATGTAAATTACTTTTATGTTTAAAGAATTCATTCATCTTGGTGAAGACAAAGCATCGACTGTTATTTCCTTTAACCTGTCAAAGGCCCGCAAATTCCAGGAAAAATACGGAAATTTCGTAACAAAACACGATTTTGAATTTTGAATTAAATGTTTTGTTATTTAATTTTGAGCTATTGTATGTTTCATTGACTGAAATACGTTCCTAGAACAATAAACTATGCACCAAAACAACATTACTTGCGTTAATTACGTAAATTAATAGGTTTTATGATGTTTTAGTCGAGGAACACGCGTCAAAACTGACAGCTTCAATTTGCGCCAAAAATGACATTTCGATTCCACAGATAAAAATCATTTAAAAATAATCTGGTGTTGTCAGATGAATGAAACTAGTGGCTATATCATCAATGATGTTGGCGCAAGCGATTCTGACCTTGTTTTCATACAAATTCTGTACATAAAAGGGTCAAAATCGCAGACAAACTTTTTTATTTCGAAATATTTTTTTCGCGCATGCGCAAAAGCTGCGCGCAAATGAGCGTCTCCGGCCGTTTACAGGTTAATAGGTTTCGGGTGTAACTGGTGGGGACTGTCCCCATTGTCCCCCTGTAAAGAACCGCCATTGTATGATTCTCTTTAAAATGGTTTGTGACTTTGGCAAATTTATTCAAGCAGACGTATTTGAAGAATGATCATAGTGGAGCATATTAACACTTTGGAGGCTGCTCTCAATTCACTTTTGTGAACTATTTATTCTCTTGTCGATATATGTATCATTGTTTCTTGCAAGTTTGTAGAGTGCAGCTTTTTCTCTAATAACTAATACAGTAGCATTTTTGGATAATTGAATTGAAATATGGGGTTCCGTGACAACTCAACACACTGGCACTTCAACACACCTTTGAAAAGTGATATAAAGTCATCAAAAGTGAAAAAATAAGCCATAACCTAACCTAATGTAACCTATTTAACCTTGTTTTTTTTCAATGATTTTATCTCTCTCTCTGGTTTCAATCCTGGGATTGGTTTGCAGCAATTTCATCTATTCGTTTCTTCCACTCTTCCCTGTCTTATGCGGCTCTTTTGAAGTCTGCATATGATAAGCAGCGCACGTCTTCCAGCAGGTTCTCCAGGTATTCTCGGCTTGGGCGTCCCCTAGCGTTTGTCCCCTCGGTCATACCCTCCATTATGGCATGCAAGAGGCCTTCTTGTCTTATTGCATGGCCGATCCATCTTGCGCGCCTTTCGGACAAGGTCCTGAGCAGGTGCCTTCCTCCTTCGATTCTTTGGAGAACCTCCTCATTTGTGATGTGGTCTCTCCAGGAAATTCCTAGTAGTCTTCTATAGGACCACATCTCAAAAGCCTCTAGTCTCCGTTTATCTCTTTTGGATAGGCACCATGTTTCGCAGCCGTACATCAAGATACTCCATACATAGGTCTTGATGAGGAGTATTCTCAGTTTCAGGTCTATATTATTCGAATCTATTATTTTCGACCTTTTATTGAATGCAAGCCCATGTCATTTTGCTCCCGAGGTAGACAAACTCCTTGGTGTTCTTTAGTGGAACTCCTGACATCTCTACTCTCATCTGATGTTGCGTTCGGCCTACAGTCAGCAGCTTTGTTTTGTCTTTATTTATCTTCATGTTGTAATGATTTTATATCACTTTTCAAAGGTACGTTGAAGTGCCACTGTGTCGAGTTGTCTGTGATAATATGTGAACCTAGTAAGAGGAACTATTATAGTATATATATTATATAATATTTTAACTAGTGTAAAATATTTTCCAAAGCACAATCAAGAGTTTGTGGATGCACCAGAAAAATCTGTTAAATTTTGTGATTAAAATATAAAAAAAAAAGTTGTAAAAATTTGTCTATAAGTTTGTGCTATCGTTTGAGATTTTTTGTTATGTGATAGTAGCAACAGTCTTTGAACGAAAAAATAAAAATATGTTTTGTGAATTGGCACGAGTAATGTCTGTTACGTATTTGTAAGTTGAAAGTGTCATAACAGGTATTACCATTGTTTCGATGATTGATTTCTAGGGCCTCTTATTAAGAAAGTCAAATTATGCACATATTGGCTTTACAATTTAATAGTGGCATCACTTAATAAATATTTTCACTCAGCAAGGAATTTATAGTTTTAAACTTTTTGTCTGATATGATCAAAATACAATTTCGCCTTGCTGTCATTATTTCAAAATTGGCTTAATGAAAATTCCCCGAAAAAACTACCTTGCTTTAATTTTAAATCAATTCTTAGAAAATTAAAAATTTACTACTGCAAAAAAGACAATATATATGACAGAAAGAATGTAATGGTTTTTAAAATTATGTATTATGAATGTAACAATAAATACCATAGTAGAATAATAGTTATATGTACATAAACAGGTTTGGGACATGTTTGTTACATTTATGTCTTACCCCATTTCACCTCTCCCGTCTATATATAGAAGTCCTAAAAAGCTAAATTAAAATAATGTATGTAGTCACATTCGAACATGCCTTTAATTCCCTTCAATATTATATATTACATGTGTAGTTTTAGCAAAACCATAGATAATAGAAATAAAGGGAGATATGGCAATGAAGCGTGCCGATGATCGCCAAGCTATGACCAAAGTGCACGGACTATCAAAACGGTGGAGCCATTAAAAGTTATTTATTTATAAAATACATGGAATATAATTAAGATATTTGTGTATTTGTTTGTGTAGGTAGAAAAAAGGTGGGATGCCACTGTTAGTATATTATGCAATTCTTCGTAGTATTTATGTGTGAACAATTTTGACGACACTTTTGTGCGTGCAGTTTTATATTAATAATATAGTATATAGGATGTTAAGGGACGTAGTTGACTTACTTTAACCAGTGTGATTCCTGACATTATTTGGAGTAAAAAATGTAAATGAAATTTTGATCTCCTGTGACTTTTTTGTTGTTTTTTTTCTTCAAAACATAAAAAAAAATTTCTTCGCTGGTCACTTAGACCGGTAACCAAATAAACCCTTAACCCTACCTTACCTATCCTAAACCCACCACTTTTTTATGTTTTAAGCTGACAAAAAAACATCAAAATTGTCACCAGAGACATTTTTGATGATGAAATAATGTCAGAAATCACCGGTTAAAGTTAGTAAAGTATGTCCCTTAATACCCTGTACAGATTGAAAATAATGTCAAATTTTATAACAAAAAAATATAGGTACTAGAAAAATAATAATGGTTCATGGTCCATCTCCCTCGTTTTTCTATTATCTGTTGTAAGAAATCATTAAAACTAATTGTCTACGCATAAACCGTGTTCCACGCTCATACTGCAAAACTTTGGGGCTGATTTTTTTTAATGAAAAACTTATCAAAAATTTAGACATCTTTTTTCATAATGCCCATATAAAAAAATTATGATAAATTTCTTATTTTTATGTGGTTAACAAAGCGTTTGTATAAAAACACGTTTATAATAATTTATTAAGTGAAAAAACACACTTCGTAATGCACCACTTTTTATTTGAATTAATAAATGACAGCCAATCAGGTTTCGCTTAGCTCAAGCTTCGTCAGGGCTTATTATTTAAGTGATGAGTTAATATATTAAGCTAATATAATAATATGAATGAATAATATGAACTGATGAGTTATGATAAGCCCTGACGAAGCTTGAGATAAGCGAAACCTGATTGGCTATCATTTATTAATTCAAATAAAAAGTGAAAAACTCGGTATCAAAGTCGGACATAAGCCGTTTAGAACATTTTTCAGTAGAGATGATTATTTAGTTTTGCATATGTCGGAAAACAATATCCAAAATATTTTTTATCTAAATAATGTTTTGAGTGGTGTATTACATAGCATACATTAGTTTTTGTCAATGAATACTACGATTTAATTTAAGCATTTAAAAATGCTTATGTCCATCCCATGGACATATGAATATACATGGACCTGCCCTAAGTGATAAAAACGTATTATTTCCCCCTCCACATGGCGCCGGCTGGAGCTCCTCCTTGGAACCGGCTCGCTCCATGGGGAGGGGATAGAGCCTCGCTTGAATCTAAAATGTGTGATGTCATCATTCTTGCAGTGAACAGCTAGAAGGTAACATCCATACATTTAACGAAATACAACGCCAAAACGGTAGCGTATGCTATACAATATATCTACATATCAATGTGCACATAGCGAATGTGGGCGGTTCTCCAGTGTGCTCGTCGCTGGTTACAAGGGTAAGTAAATTATGAAACATTTGTAATAGTGTTTTAACTAAACACGGCAACAAAATATTGCTATGTGTATTGGGGCGAGTCTTTTTGGGGCGAGCATTTGGCCTTAGCAAATATGTTATTATCGTGGCAAGCAATTCGCGCTCCCATGTAAAAAGGTCTATTCATTCAAAGCAGATTTTGCTTTTAAGAACTAAATGGTGATATTGTAATGCGAGATGCCTATTTACTGTCAGATTGATTGTATAACGAATCACAGTCATCTTTCCCCTCTTCGCCCTCCGTAGTTTGGTTTGACCCCTCACCTGTAACTGCTTGTCTATCCATTTGGATGTCTATGGTCCATCCGCTTTCGATATCAAAATATGCAATAAGGAACTCCAGTGAAAAATATTATGGCTTTAAAAAAAATATGTTCATATAGACTAATAAACACCGATTCTGAATATATAAGTTTTATTTAATAATATTAAATGCACCGTTTTTTTAAATTATAAAAAGTCCATTTTTAATCAGGCCTTAAAAACACGCCATCAAGTTGGCATTATTGAAATTTTTGTGGTGACGTCACTGTTCGACGTGTCGTGACGTCACCGTAAAGTTTATAGAGATTTAGTTTAAAGGTATCTCTTATTAGTTTATCTCTATTATTGAAAATATTCTAAAACTACTGCACAAAAAAAATAGTAATGGTACTTCTAGGGAGAATACTTCGAACAACGGAGTTCAAAATGGCGGCAGTTGATCAGCTGATTGTCCGATCTTATAGTAATTTTTCAGGAGTGATGACGTCACACGTTTCACCATACATATGGTGGTTTTCGGGGATCTTGAAAAATTAAAACTTTGACAATTATTTTAACTATTATAACTAACTCTAAAAATAAAAATAAATATGCAGTTATTTAAGTTAGAAGGTTAAATTTTTTAAAAATTAAAAAATTGGACTGGAGTTCTCTATTGTCCATTTTTGAAACCCAGGGACCTGCAAGTGTCCATTTTTGAAACAAAGTTTTACCAATGTCACCTGTAGGGATTAGTAAAAGGTGATTCATGTTCAGTTGCAATAAAGATTTTTAATTAAAGAAAATGTATGTTTAAAGACAACCAGAAAAATTGAACAGAAGATAAAAGGTTGTTGAACGATAGATAACATGTTGGGTAGGTAGCAAGGCCTTTTGATGAATATCTAAAATATGTTAAACCTAACCTTATTAGTACATATTATGAAATGTGTTTTCAGATAATATAAATTAAAATATTATAATTTAAGATATGGTTTCGCGTATTTTTATGAAAATAAAAATGTTTTTTTTTTAATACTATCTATGTCGTCAGTTAATTGAACCAGCCCCTCACAACGCTAATTGTCGAATGCGTAAAATAGTGGGTTACAGAATTACACAAAATTGCGGTTTTTAACTATACATATTATAAATCCATGAAACAACTAGACACATTCATTGAAATAGTTTGTTAGTCTTAATACATAGAGAACATGGTTCCAACTAACATAATTAATTGAGAAACCTTAAAAAATAACGGCCACCATGACACTTTTAGGGGCATTTTGTACGGTATGTCCAATTTTGAAACCAATATGAGATGCAGGTGTCCGTCTGCTTTTGAAACAAAGGACAAAATTTAAAATTAAAATATTTGTATTTATATTTCGTTTTTGATACATTTCTTTTTTTTTTTTTACATGAGCTTCACACAGTAGGCCCTGAGGAAAATAATTTCCCTCAGGGTCTATGTCATCTTTGGGGATGCTGTGTGGTGGTTTTTTTTTGGGGGAAAGGAAGGAGAGATGAGTTCTGGGAAGGAAAAGGGTTTAAGGGGTGGGTAGGAATCTGGGGTTCAGTGTGTCCTGGTCATCCGCCTCCAATACCTATGTAGACAAACCTCACCCCATGAACCCGGGCACCCCTGCTAAATCACTAAACGTAGCGAACCATTTAGGGTGACCTATGGCAGAGGTGTTTTCTTTAGTAATTCAATAAGAGAATTAGGAATACTACCATAATCAATCAAAATATGCATTTTGAAAAAAAGGCGTATGTCTGACTTTGATACTCGGCTCCTCAAGTGGTGTATGTACTACAAAGTGTGTTTTTTTTTTCGTTTAATGTATAATGTTACACCTAAAAGTATTTGCTACTTTTGAAAAAATTTATAATTATTATTTCTTCCCACTCTGTCAGCCCTTACCGCATATTGCAAAAATTTGAGGCTGATTTTTTTATGAAAAACTTGGCAAAAAATGTAGACTTTTTTTAATTTCATGAGTGCCCATATAAAAAATTAATGATAAATTTCGTATTTTTTTGTGGTTTAAAACATTTGTATAAACACATCTTTATAATTATTATTTCTTACTCTGTTCTCTCTTTGTTTCTTACCTGTTCTATGTATTTAAGATTTAAGGTGAGAGAGTGTCTTCCACTCTGAAAAATGCGGCAAATATGATATATATTATTTTAAATGATTGAAATAACTTGCGTCCTCCGGATTGCTAGTCGAGAGCTTTACCCCTCAACCGCGGAGGCCATCTGTATCTTCGGACTTGTGCGTTACTCGCAAAAGTAAAGCTATGATTACACTGGGAAATTTTTGTTTTTAAATGGTAATAATTGGTAATTAGAATTGCTTTGTTTAAAAAACTTTATTAGGATTTTTTTCTTAAATTATTATGAATAGATCTCCTGAAGTTTTGCATTTTTATTCTATCATCGGAATTGATATGAGCAAGAACACATACAATTGAATGGCTAATTTTATAACTGCAATACGTGCGTCTATATAATTTTTTTTATTTTATTTTATTTGTGACATTTCTAAATTTGTGTTTGAAATTTTTGACCTAAGCATAGATATTACGATACATATCGATAGTGGAAAGGAAGGATAGCTAACGAGGCATACAGCTGGATCAGGATAATTTTTTCACTTTTCAAAACAACTCGTTTAGGTCTCATAGAAATCGTTGTATCTCTCTTACTAGTATAGCAGATTTTTATGATCTAAACTGTATTGGGAAGAGAAAACACCTCGCTGTGTATTCAAATCAAAAAGTTAACCACGGATTACAGTTAAACAAGGATTAAAATGTACACCTTTATGAAAGCAAAGTTTCTGACTGCAATAAAAAAAAAATATATGAAGCTTTGTCAATTAAAAAAAAAAAATTTTTACATGAAACGAAAAAAAAGTTAGACGATCATAACGTTTATAATACATTTTTCTAATAAAATGTGTGTTTTTTTTTCATTGCAAGTAACTTAAGTTAGAAAAAATGTTAAATGTGTTATTTTTAAAACTTTAAAGTTTGTAATAAAAAAATTTGTGTTTAAAAAAATTACATTGCTATTTCTAATAATTAACTTAGAAAGCGTTTTTCATCACCCTTCAAAAACATTTTTTTTTATTTTCGGAAACATTCACAAATATTCCATTTATTTGGTTTTTTGCAAAATGAAAATATGTGACCTAGTGACAGAAAATGGTTGAGACCTGAGGGGTTAAGTCATTTTTCTTTTCCATCTGTATGACTCGTTAGCTATTCTTCTTTTCTACCGTCAATATTACATTTTCTTTTTAAAATTAAGTACGGGTTAGAAATTTGAATGTGATAGCAATTTTTAAACCTGAAAATTGTAGTTTATATGTATTAGTGATAAACACAAGGGAATCAATTTGGTTTATTGCAAACTAAAATTTTAATGCTTTTTATTGATGTAAGTAAACAATTCATTTTTTTATTATTTTCAATATGATTTTTTTCTTCTCATATTAGAAATGTAAGAATTTTATTCATATGCGTTTAAAAAATCTATTTTTCTTATATAGTACTTCTATTATTTTACATACATGCAAAAACTTTAAATTTAAAACTTAAGCACATAATATTTTTAGTTTTATATTAATTAATGATTTTTTTTACATTAGCTCCATACAGGAGGCCCTGAAGAAATTATGTCATCTTAGGGGGTCTTATGTGGAGGGTATTTTTAAGGAGAGAATGTTCTGTGAAGGAAAAAAGGTATGAGGGGTTGGTAGGAATCTGTGGGTCAGTGTTCAAGAGTGATGGACGTGTGAATCCATCCGCCGTCAAAACCAGAAAAACCTCACCCCGTGGTTTAAGCAATGCACAACTTGTTTTATTTTTCAAATGTCTTAAAGTCTTTAAATGATTTACTTACAAGTTGTCCAAGAATTAGAGACCTTTCCTCATTTTCAGCGATGCGGACATTATTTCTCAAAATATGGCGGCACTAGTATTATAGCTCAGACTTTCCCCTTAAAAAATGAGCGGTGATCCAGCTTGGTAGCTGCTTCAGTACAATATTTGCGTCTATTTGAGATGGACGCTCCGCTTTCGATTCCCCCTGCCTGCTGCGAGGTGCGCTCAATTATTCGCTTTCTCAACTAAGAGGGCGTCCGCTCTGTTGAAGTTCGTAAGCTCGCAATTTTGATCCCAAACGTCAGCAAGTCTACCACACAAATGATTTTTATGGAAAAATGCCGTACGCAAATTGCGTGCTCGTTGGATTCCCAAAATGCTGAAGAGCAAAATCTATGGAAAGCCCGCGGATCTCTTCGAACCGTTTTTTCCAACCAAGGTGAAGCTTTTTTGGTTGAAACATGGGTTCACCACCCAACCCTAGAATCAAAAAGGCAATCATTGACATGAATTGCATCTTTTTCTTCATCTGAAGCGACACTTGGCCGGAAAATCTTTTGAGACCCACTAGGACGTGGAGGGAGAGGTGATAGCATTTTCGGCGACAGAGTTCTATGTTAATGGAATCAAGACCTAATATCACGGCTCACCAAGTGCATTGATCGTAACATTGTCGAAAAGTAATGGGGAATATGTACCTAAAATATCAAATGATTTTTCCTGATTTTTAAAAATTAGAATGTTCTTTAATTCTTGGAAAACTCTCGTAGTTAATAACATCTTCCAAATTATAATTATGTACGTTTTTTTTTTAAATCTCTTCATTTTGTGGACCGCAAATACATAATTTATGATGATATTGCATAAATTAATATAATATGTTTGTAAAAATGTATTGTTGGTTATGTTTTCGAAAACACACAGAGTCACATAATATCTTACTGGAGAGATAATCCAATAGAAACGTGTTGTGGGCGATAAGATCAGTGTCTGGTGTGCCAAAAATGAGGTCGATTTTTCCTTGGTCAAATTGGTCAATTATAAAAAAATACAGAATTCATTTCTTGACTACCTAGTCAAGAAATAAATTCTCTAAGTCGGCTTAGATCACACTTCTAGCGATTTTCTTTTCAGTGTAATATCTTCCCCATTCTGGCAGAAATTCATTTGTTGTCTTCTAGAGCAGGTTCTAGATATTATGTGCAATTTGATAAAATATGGTTTATTTCCAATGCCTGAAAAGGACTACATTTTTCTCTTTATACAATAATTTGTTATGTCTGCTATTTTGCTGTGAAGAGAATTTGGTGATAACCGGGTAGCATATCAATACAAAAAGAAGAGAGGGGCAAATCAAGCCCAGGGGACTAAGAACAAACAGAGAAAAGTGCCGTTCAAATGGTATATTATATCAGAAGAAGATGTATAGTCTGTCAAAGGAGTTTAATAAAATGGAACAATTTTTTTTCATTACTATGGCAACACCGATTTTAGAACAAATTATGGTAGATTCAAATGAGAGGTTACGTTTAACCTCCCAATTTGACAGCTTGACAATGGACAGGAAAAATGACGTAACACAATGTTTCTAAAGGTTTTTTTTTTAGATTGCTAAAAGTGCGCGTTTCTTCCACATTGTTTGCCGAACACATTAAGGTTTAAGTGAAATATATTCACTTGAACCTTAATGTTTTTTCAAAGTTACATTATTTTTCCTTTCAACAGTCTCGGTGTTGCCAAAGGTTTGTAGAAAATGCGTTTAACAAGGTTAGCTCATCGAGGGGGTAGAGCGGTGAATGGCTAAAAATTGGTGACGTCGCTTGAAGTCCACGTTCCACTGGGAGATTTGAATTAACTGCAATACAAGTGGCAGTGTTTTACTTCAAGCTACGTCATGCATTTGAAATTTCAAAAGCGACCCGAATAGTTTTTTTTCGAAAAAGGCCCATATGAGCTAACCTTGTTAAACGCATTTTCTATGAACCTTAGATGTTGCCATTTAAACAATGCCCTCCATTTTTGTCCACAATTTCTTGACGGACTGTAAGTCGTGCGGACTCGATGCCTTATGTTTATGTTTAACACATCAGTGTGTGTGTCTGTGCTTGGTATTAGTCCGTCTAAAGTACCTAAGGGAATTAAATGCCCACATGTGTGAATGAGTGTACCTGTGTGACTTTTTTAATTAGTTTTAAGATTGCTGAAAAAAAATTGTTTTAAAATTTCTGTAAACTTGAATTTATTTACGGCCACCTGCTTGTAAAATCGTAATCACATTATTGATAGTTATAATTTTTAGTTAGAAGTCTATTTCATTTCTAATTGTGTATTATTATTAATGGATAATTTTAGTTATTCATACTATGTACCTATTTTTTAGACTTTTTAATAAACAAAATTAGGATGCAACGCTGTGAAATTCTAACCCTTGGGAAGCATTATTTTAAATGTCTTATTGTATTTACCTATGTATTATAAAAGTGTATAGAATTATTATTATCATCTATTATATTATACAAATAAATTCCATATTTTTACATTCTTAATTGCTTGTTTTATTTCCTAACCTTTTTAATTATGTGTATACATTAAAATTTTGGTGAATACATCATTATGTATTTGCAAAATATCTACTTACCCATTTTTACGTGAATACTGCTTAAAACTCACAGCTGCTCCCGACTGTCTGGAGCCAGTGGGTCTATGCAGGGCCGCCGAGAGCTCGAGTCAGGCCTAGGGTTGCTCATTATTGACCCCTCCTGCCAGATTAATATGCATAACTCAAATTATAATAAAATAGATGGTCTGGAATTGCTATTCATCATTGGTTCTCAACGTGGGCTATAACGCCCCCTTGAGACTTTCAGGGGGCGGTAGAAGACCCAGAGAAAACTAGGGGGCGTTCAGATGGCATAGTGAGGGCATGGTCAGGTAAAAAAATGTGGTATAAAAAAAACAAAAAAAAAACACACTTATCGCTTAGTAATCTAAAGTGTATTATTATTATTAAGAATTGACACTATATCATGAATACAAGAAGGAAAGAGGTAGCAGCCCATATTATATTATACCCCCCCCCCCCCCCCCCCCCCCCTTTGTGGTAAATATAGAAGCCAACAACACTAACACAGCAAATAACTCAGTGGTTTTTAAGTTGGAAGGTGAACATTCTTAAGGTTAAACGTCACATACGTTATAATCTACGCATTCACAGATGGCGCCAATTAAATTATTTTAGGTTTTTAATACTTTTTACACGTTTTGCTTTAAAATATTGAGGTGAATTAATTGTTTGCGCCCGTACATATTTAATATGAATATAAATAAATAGTTTTGTCCATAAAAAAAACCAAAATCTTTCAAGAAAGGCTGAAAAATACAATATTGGATTGAGTCACCGATACAAAATTGAATTTTTCAGCCTTTCTTGGAAGATTTGGGTTTGTTTATGGACAAAAATATTTATTTATATTCATATTAAATATGTACGGGCGCAAACAATTAATTAACCTTATTATTTTAAAGTATAACGTGCAAAAAGTATTAAAAACCTAAAATAATTTAATTGGCGCCATCTGTGCATAGATTATAACGTAAGTTACGTTTAACCTTAACCAAAAAAGGACTGGAATTCCTTATTGGGGTATGTTGTGGGGCTGAAGAGAGTGGGGAAGAGAAGGAGATGTGAAAGAGGAATGCTTGGATGTACCTGGCTATTAAACTGAACTGAAGCCATTTTAAGCAAAGTTTTGATTCTGAATGCTGGTCATCCACAATGTGTAGAGATACTGATAGTGTCTACTGTTCTGGACTGTGCCGAAAATATAACTATACCTATATTATTTTAAATACTTAAAAAATTGTGCATGGCGGAATTTGAACACGAGACTTCTTGGCAGGAGTACCAGAATAATTTATAACAAGGTGGACAGAAAGTGAAATAAACTTGTCCTGCCCCTACTTGTGGATGACTCCAGATACTAATATCTACAGCCTGTATGTCGGACGAATATCTACAGCTCATATGTTGAACTAATATCTACGAACTTCAGAGTGTTGACTAATATCTACAGAACTAAGGTCGGACGAATATCTATGACGGTCCCAGTGTTGACTAATATCTACAGAGCGTAGGTTGAACTAATTTCTACAGAGCGTAGGTTGGACTAATCAGCTAAATGCGTCCAATAGTCCGATATTAGGGATTTTTACATACATACTTACATAAATTAAGTTTTTTAAACTGTATACGCAATATTATGTTATTCCAATATGCTATACATAGGTAATTGCAAATCCAACCTTTGCCAGTGCTGTAGATATTCGTCAACACTTTGGTTCTCATAGATATTAGTCAGCAGTTTGAGCGGTAGATATTCGTCAACACTTTGGTTCTCATAGATATTAGTTTGATTTTTTCAGTTTTTGGAATTCCTGTAGATATTAGTAGACGCCTCCATTGTGGATTTGACCTAAAACTGATTGGTACCTACTTATTATATTACATTTTTGTTCTCTGGGGGTCCACTATATGACCGACAGAAATTGCATTGCCTTCGCAAAAATAAACCGAAGTACCTATCTGCATAGGAGTAATTTTTTATTGTCAGTGAAGTCATCCGGATTCAAAGCATTCAAAGACTCCATAAAATTATGGTATGACTCCATCATGACAATTTTATTTCTTTTAAAAATGTTTCAAGTTATTGTCTCTCCAGCTCATTTACATGGCTGAATTCACAAAAATACAATAAGTACTAAACTTAACGAATGTATTGGTAAATATGTACTTTTCCTTCTCAAATAAAATTAAAACATTGTTTTTATTAGAATAATAAAATAACTCTGAAAAGGTGATTCATAGGTAGGTATCTACCTACCTACAAAAAATAATTTTACGAAACGCCATTTTTTATTATTAGTTTATTTTGGCTTTCACCTAGACTTTGCGATGGACGTTTTATTTATTGGGAACGGTGAAAAACCGTAGATTTTTATTCAAATATCAATGACAGCCCATTCTTATCTATTTTTATTTTCGCGCATGCGTTTCTTGCCCAAGGTTCGTTCGCTTTTACTACGATCTACGTTTGTGATTGAATAAAAGTGACCAATGGAGTATTGATAGCCACCTTGCCAGCCAATGAAACCATAGTATGTTCCGTGAGCTAACTCGAGCCTCGTAAGAGCAAGCGACCGAACACAATATTGTATTTTTATTCGCCATTCACGGTTTCGATTTTATTTGTGTCGCTTTCGGTTTATCTCGCGTATGTGCGCGTATATGTATGAATTATTTATTTAGGTTAGGTTGTCGTAATAGTTTTTAGGTGATTTCGTGTATTTGCTTATTCCACCTGACAAACGCCACCCGAGATTTTAGTGTCGGGAGTGCTTCTGCTTCGGGAGTTGAAATAATATATTTTTGTAATCTGTGCATAATTCCTTTCCTGGCAGTTGTCGACTATTATTATCTCCTCGATGTGTCAAATCGCGAAACAGTCGTCAGTGAGAAATCACGCGTAGAAGTATTCCTTTCCGAGTTTAAGATGTGTAGATAGTGAACGGTATCTTTAGGAGTCGCGGAAACGGGGTCGGAGCCAGGATGGGGGTATGTTTAGATAAACCCATTACGGAGAAGTTCAACGAGCAAGGATCGGGTAACGGCTTGAGTTATGGAGTGGCCTCTATGCAAGGCTGGAGGGTTGAGATGGAGGACACTCACGTCGCTAAGACGGGGCTCGGGAACCTGCCCGACTGGTCGTTCTTCGCCGTGTTCGATGGGCACGCGGGGGCCAGTGCTTCTGCTTACTGCGCCTCCAACCTCCTAGAGACAATATTACAGACTGAAGACTTCAAACACAACCAAATAGCCAAAGGTATTCGCTCGGGGTTCTTGAGATTCGACGAAGAGATGCGGGAGTTGCCCGAGGTGGCCAGGGGCTCCTCGGGCTCCACGGCTGTGTGCGCATTTGTTTCTCCCGATAAAGTGTACATTGCCAACTGCGGAGACTCCCGCGCCATCATCTGCCGGAACGGGATCCCCGCGCTCACATCGCACGACCACAAGCCAGTGTTGCCCGAAGAGCGAGAGCGTATTCTGAACGCTGGGGGCTCCGTCATGATCAGCCGGGTCAACGGCAGCCTGGCCGTGAGCCGAGCGCTGGGGGATTACGCCTACAAAAGCGTGAAGAATCTGGGCCCCTGCGAGCAACTGGTGTCCCCCGAGCCCGAGGTCCTAGTGTGGGATAGAGACCTGGAGAGGGACGAGTTCCTAGTGTTGGCCTGTGATGGGGTATGGGACGTCATGTGTAATGAGGATGTGTGTTCCTACGTGCAGGCCTTGCTCAAGATCACTAACAACCTGCAGGAAGTTACCAACAGACTAATCGACACCTGTCTCGCCAAGGTATGGATTTACTAATTATTATCATTTTGTTTTGTCAACCAAGTCATGTTCATATTGTAGCTTATTATATTCATTTGTATAATGGAATCGTTGGAACATGCAAGTACTGACATAATAGAATTTTAACTTATTGTGCTACTTCGGACGTTGTGGAAACATCAAGTTGCATTGGGAAGTTCATGCTGATTTTGCTCATTGTATAGAACTCTTGAATACCCCAACCATAAAAATGGTTCATGATAAACAATTTCATAAATTAAATTGCATGCAAAGTACTCATTGGTAAAAACACTTCTCTCCTGACATTTCATTACCAAATTAGCCAGAAGTCATAATATTTGTAATTGAGGTTATGTTGGTCATGTTGTTTTTCCAATTCAGGTATGCCCCTACTATTGATTTGGAAGGCTTGTGATAAGGCAGTATATTTAGTGACTAAGGCTTGATTAATCTCGACCCCGCATGTTATGCAATATTGTGAAAAACACGATTATGTAACTAACATATTACAGGTAATTTCTTAGCAATCCAAGATAATCATATAACTAACTAACTAACCATCACGCCGTTTCTCCGCAGGGGTAGGCAGAGAGGACGGACCGCCAATCAACTCGGTCTTGGCACACACTCTTTGCCTCACTCACATTCATACATCGTCTCATACATTCTCTTCTATTATTCTGACTTTTGACATGGCCCGACTCAAGTATCTGATTCACTTGATCGTGCCATGTCTTCCTCGGGCGTCCCCGACTTCTTCTACCATTCACATTCGCGTCGTATATTCTTCTTACACTACTTTCTTCGTTCATTCGCTCTACATGCCCAAACCATCTGAGGGTCCCTTAACCCTAACTAGCATTTAGTTCGGGTTTGAATCTTGCAATCATACATAAAGATAGTTGCCAATAATATATGCGCTAAAGAAAATGAAGATAATGTAGGTGGTTCTTAGTTGAAGTATGGTACAGTTAAACATGACCGAATTTCATATCGACACCGTGGCGCAGTGGTTAGCGCGTTTGCCCGGAAAGCAAGAGGTCCTGGGTTCGAGTCCCAGAGGTGTTAATATGTTTTTCTGATTTTTCTGTTTCCAGATTTTCGATTGAGTTTCGCTTATATTGTCTTCATTTATTTCCAATAAAGATTACCTATTATCCTTATATCTTTATCGTCAATCCCGGAGGTTTTCAGAATTTGAATAATTTTGTCATGTCTAACTCTATCAAATGCTTTAAGGAAGTCAATGAAGCATGCATGTACATTTGTATTCGCATTTCTACATCTATTTTTCAGTTACAATATTATTCTTATTCTATAGTTCTACAATTATTTGTCAGTAAATGATAAGCACTAAAAGAATAATCAATATATATTATAAAAGAAAGTCCCAAAAAAGTGCGGAATGCAAAAACCCAGAAACGAGTCCCGGTACGATCAAGAGAGTTATATGATGTGGTAGATCTCTATCCCCCTAGGGCATAAGGGTACCCGTTTTTACCTAAAGGGCGTGCTTTTGAAGATATAAGGGCTGAAAATTCTAATCTGTCGGTGGGTCTAGAAGGTTCCGGAAAGTTCTATAAGATTTGATAAAGCTGTAGAAAGTTCTGGAAAGAGTGGCGGAGTATGTCGGTGAGTTTATAAGGTTCCGGAAAGTTTCATAAGGTTCGATAAAGCTATAAAAAGTTCTGGAAGGAGTGGCGGAATATGTCGATGGGTCTAGAAGGCCCTGGAAATTTCTATGAGGTTCGATAAAGCTGTAGAAAGTTCTGAGGAGCGGCGGAGTACGTCATGAGTCTAGAAGGTTCCGGAAAGTTCTATTAGGTTCGATAAAGCTGTAGAAAGTTCTGGCAGGTGTGGCGGAGGACGTCGGTGAGTCTAGAAGGTTCCGAAAAGTTTCATAAGGTTTGATAAAGCTGCAAAATGTTTTGGAAGGAGTGGCGGAATATGTCGGTGGGTCTAGAAGGTTCGATAAAGCTGTAGAAATTTCTGTAAAGAATGGCGGATTATGACAGTGAGTCTAGAAGGTTTCAGAAAGTTCTATAAGGTTCGATAAAGCTGTAGAAAGTTCTGGAAGGAGTGGCGGAGTATGTCGGTGAGTCTAGAAGGTTCCGGAAAGTTTCATAAGGTTTGGTAAAGCTATAAAAAGTTCTGGAAAGAGTGGCGGAATGTGTCGGTTGGTCTAGAAGTTTCCGGAAATTTCTATAAGGTTCGATGAAGCTGTAGAAAGTTCTGGAAGAGGCGGCGGAGTACGTCGATGAGTCTAGAAGGTTCCGAAAAGTTCTAGAAGGTTCGATAAAGCTGTAGAAAATTCTGGAAGGAATGATGGAGTGTGTTGGTGAATCTTAGATAGTTCTGGAAGGTTTTCTTATGCTCTAGGATGTTATGGAAGGAGAAAGTTCTATGAGCTTTCAGAAATGAGTGGCAGAGAGTGTCGGTGAGTCTTGAAGGTTCTGGAAAGTTCTAGAAGATTGGATAATCTTAATCTTCAATATACTTGGATAAGTTTTAAGATTTTCACGGCCAAAAGCATTTTCGTTATTTGTTTTTGGGGTGTTATGCCGTGTTGCGCTACCTCCTTCTTTAGCCAACGTTTCGGACATCGTTGCAGTGTCCATCATCATACTATACTTTATTAAAAAAGTGTACAATGTGCATGCCACTAAAACTCAAGAACAAGTCCCGGTATGATAACGGGAGTTATATCGTGTGGTAGCCCTCTATCCCCCATCCATGAAGAAAGTTCATGTTTTTACCTAAAGGGCGTACTTTTAAAGATTTAAGGGCTGGAAGTTTCGCCCCCTTGAAATTTTTAGAACAGCTCAAAACATTTCAGAGTATTCTTGAGCATTCCACCACATTCCAGAAAATCCCGGAACATTCTGGAATGTTGTGGAATGTTCAGGAACAGGATGGAACATTTAGGAACATACCGGAACATCCCAGATCAATGTGGAACATTGCAGAACACTCCTGAATGTTGTGGAATGATTTGGAACATTTGAAATCTTTTTTGTATGGGGGTATACAAGGCAAGATCCGTCGTGGATTCAAACGTCAATTCCCTGAGCGAAGCCGGACTCCCCAGTCAGAGTATTTGAGACCATTCCACAACGTTCCAGAACATCCTGGAACATTTTGGAAAGTCGTGGGATGTTCGGGAATAGGGAATCGGTAACATCAATGTGTAACATTTTTAAACACTCTTGAATGTTGTCCTGAGCGAAGCCGGTTAATCCAGCTAGTAATTATATAAAATTTTACCATATTTATTATAAAAATTAACAATAATAATTATTTAAAAAAAATCATATAATGGGTTTAATTTTAAATTACAAATTACAGTTTGGCAATTAAGTGTAGAAAATAAATGATGGCGTTGCGATCGTTTTTTTGGTTTTAAATGACAACACTAAGATGGTTAATAAGACAATGAATATATGATTAAAAAACGCTTTGGTCAAATTGCATATTTCATAACGTATTTGTATTTTCAAAAAATTTGTACAAAAAACTATAATTTAATAGAAGTAAATAATAGAAGTAAAGTTGTAATTTAATATAAGTAAAATAAAACAAACAAATTATAAGTGGGCGTTTATTTCGTTATAAGGTAATAATAATAATATTAATACGGCACTATAGGATGGGGAGATACATATACAAATCAAACACAAACAATTTACATAATCACAAAAAATAATAATAAAAACAATTTAAAAAAAAACCCTATTCATATTCGTCAGAAATTTTATTCAAACAATTTAAGGTCTTTTATCATGCAACATTACAAAGCTATAAAGATAATATTCAAAATAAAGTGGCAAAAGTTATAAACAAAGCCGATGAAATGCAAATTTTTTCGTAAATATTCCCGGCTACCATCAAATCCAATGTCTTTTTTGAGTACGGTTAGTAAAGTTCTTAAAGTTGGGACTTCTTTACGTACTATGTAAAAAAAATATTTTTTTGACCAATGGCACAAATATCAAAATCATCCAACTCTTTTTAGGGTGCCCCATTTTCCGTTTTCCCGGTATTTCAATTTTTCCGTCTGCTTTTTCCCCTTCCTTGACGATTCGCCTTACCGTTGATTGAGATTTACCTGCGTGTGAAAAACATCATAAAAATTATTATTGTAGAAGGCATTTAAAAAAAACACAGTAGATAATATTCATTAAGAAAGAAAGAGAAAATTAAGAAAAAAGTTACTTTCCATGAATTTAAAGAAGTTGCATATATTATTATTTTTTTTAAATTGAGTTATTCCCTTTTTCTTGTGGCTTCACATGAACTGTCAAATGATAGTGTCAAATCCGAATTTTCAAACATAACCTCAAACCAGATTGTAATGGTTATAATCGCTCGAAAATTGGCATAAACCTTATAATACTAATGAAATTTATTAAACAAACTATACTACGTACCAGTCATTTCTGCAGTTCGTTTGCAAACATCTTCTAAATTAGACAGAACCTTCTTTGCGTGATACTCGGCTAGGCAGCGTTGAAAAACGCAGAATATAACCCCTCTTGCATCACTATGTAATGGTTTATTCATTTTAATTAAATTCAGGCAAACAATGAATAAAAATATTATCAAATCAGCGATCTTCTACTCAGATTTAAGACAATAAATCAACCATAACATGCGATAACATGACAGCCATAGTAAACGTCATAGCAAAGCGAGTCATTCGGTGCTGCCATAGTAATGAAAACATTTAGTTCCAATTTATTTAATTTCTACACTTTATTGCCAAACTATACCTATTTAGGTCGGAACACAAATTTATCTTGTATAAATTAAAATTACTTACCGCCCAAAAAACGCATTTTTTACATTGTTTATTTTTAGTTATAAACACAGGAGATTAGGAAGATATATTTTTTAATAATAAGGAACTCCAGTCCAATTTTTAAAATTTTTTTTAGTGAATAATGACCTTCTGACTCAAATAACTGCATATTTATTTTTTATTTTTAGAGTTAGTTTTAATAGTCACTTAAAATAATTGTCAAAGTTTTAATTTTTCAAGATCCCCCGAAAACCACCATATGTGTAGTGAATCGTGTGACGTGATTACTCCCGAAAAGTTAATTTCAGATCGGGCAATCAGCTGTTCAACTGGTGCCATTTTGAAATTCAGAGTTCGAAGTATTCTCCCTAGAGTACCTAGCATTACTGTTTTTTTTGTGCAGTAGTTTTTGAATATTTTCAATAATAGAGATAAACTAATAAGAGATACCTTTATTTTTGAAACTGAATTATTTAATAACCAAATTAATTTATCTTTCAGTCGCATTCTAAATATTTTTCCAATTAACCGCTCTGTTCTTTCCGGAAATCCCGCAATTACCTCCACCCCTTTGAATACCTCCCACTCAAACACCTAAAATTTATATATCTGTCAACATTCTGTATCATAGTTTAGTTATAATATTCTCCTGACGAAGGAAGGGTGCTTCTGAAACCGGTAGTGTTTATAAAATAAAAGTGGTCTACAACAAATTTATGTGTTTTATTGTGAATTATTTAGGCCTAAATAATGTTGCAATAAACACAACTACTAAATCTCTATAAACAGTATGTAAATAAACGAATAAGATGAAACGTTGTTAATACGATGACTTGTGTCATACCTACATTCCCATACAATGACTTTACTGTGTTCAGTGACGTCACCACTAAATATTTCAATAATACCAACTTGACGGCGTTTTTCTATGACCCAATTAAAAATTTAAAAAAAACTGCGTATAATATTATTATTTAATAAAACTTATATATTCAGAATCAGCGTTTATTGGTCTATTCTATATGAACATATTTTTTTAAGGCCATAATATTTTACACTGTAGTTTCTTATTATAATTAACTCACAAAAAATTACAAAGTTGCCTCCAGAATGAAGGAAATTGAATTCTTTAATTGCCTATATATCATTATTTAGAACAAAAATAAATAAAATATCTCACATCTGTACACATAAAAAAAATATTATTCAGTTTGGTTGGGTATTTTGGCGTCAAATCCAAAATTAAGTTTTGTAAGAAACGGGCCATGCAGACATTTCTCTTGATAAACTTGGACTAGTTTATAAGATAATATTTACTTAAAAGTATTTTGTTCAACCTTCCTATTTTTTATTGTTTTATAATTTACTCCACACTAAATGAGTTATGTGCCGCGCAAATAGTACCAAAACAGTTAGTTGTTCATTTGTAATATGTATACAACAATAGCAATGGAAATTAACTTACTTAGTATATACTCCCGTGGTTTGTAATCGTATATTTGTATTTTTACCTTCTTCTTTGTTATTTTTACACATTTTGATTACACAGAATGTTGTAATTTGTATCATTCCTTCAAAATACTTCACATAAATGATGCTAGCTGCCATTACTTTTTAATAGTTGCCACAACCTACCTAGTTGACAGCAGACTTGCTTACACGGTGGAAGGATTTGCACGTCAGTTCAATTTACACTTCCTATATTCTATGAACCCAACACTTGTGTATTCAAAGCATTTACTTAATACTAAAAAAATCTGGCAGAGTATATAAACCCTGAACAGTGCCAAAGCTTTTCAATTCTGCACAACTCTGGATGATATTATCATTGTTGCATTTATACTTCCTGTCTCAGTTTGAATGCTTCATTTATAATATACACTTATCATCAGATCTGTCTGTCCATGTGCAGAGATCTTATCGCAGTTAATATTGCAGCCAACTTAACTACGAGTGTAGTATAGTGAGATAATGAACTTTGAAGTTTTGCATTTTCTTATATACATATATAAACATTCTCAAGTTTTTTATGTGTGTATAACAAATTTGAAAGAAAGAATATTTAATCTAGTATTTAGAGCTCTACTCCGTGACATTTTATTACCAAAGCTCTTCTCAGATTTCCCCCAGCACACCAAAAGTAAAAATGTGTAAAATTGGATACTATATACCAGTCCTGGGTCGGTCGTGAATAACCCGCTCACGGACCACCAAAGTGCGAGCGGGTCATTTTTTCGTCAGCACCCGGGTCTCGCGACCCACTTCTCCCGACCACTCTACTACTGCAACCTGGGTTTCGGGTGCGGATGTGGCGGGGCGAGCGACGACAGATAGATGTATGAGAGAGCGAACGGGTTGTCAACACCCGGGTTTTGCCACCCGCTCTCTCAACTCAGGTAGTAGAAAGTAGCTGGGTAAAGCGTAATCGAGTTTCATATTTTGTGTCGCGAAAAGAGCGGGTCTTCGCGACCCGCTCGTGACGCCAGTATGTCGTGAGCGACCCGGGTCGTGTAAAACGATCGATCGACTCAGGACTACCATATACATATATGTATTTGATAAATGCACCTACATAAAAAGAACTATAACTAGGTTTATTCCCCTTTTTTTTAAACCGGACAGTTTCTCAAAAGCATGTCTGTTTTGACACAGGAAACTCCCTGTCAGACAGGGTAGGCAAAATATTAATACATAGCCTTAAGGTTCCTTCAAACACATAGCGTAAAAAAACATTTCAGTGTTATTATTAAAGCTAATTTGTACACAGAAAAGTCATATTTGGACATTGATATATTCTATTTAGATGAGACATTGAAGCGAAAAAATAGGTTTCACTTTAGTAAGTCCGATTTGGCTTCCCAACACTCTAACGCCGAACGATCGGTAATTGCAAAATCTGGCCTGACTGCACCAATTATCGCATTTTGATAGTGAAAATTATTTCAGAGAGTTATTAGTAAGCAATACATCTCTATTTGTATTGTTTTAGACAAACACGCCAATGTGATTCGTGAGTCAGCAACTGCAACTATTACACCACCGAATGCAACTATTCGTGTTAGTTGCTAATTATTATGATTCAATCTTTCAATCCTTCGATACACACCTGAATTGGAAGCAACATATACATAATACTACAAACAAAATCCGAAAATCTATATACTTTTTCAAACAAACACGCAATTTCCTTAACCTAAAACTTTTAAAAACAGTATTTTACTCATTGTGCCAATCTCACATCGAATACGGAATTCTAGCCTGGGGTAATGCATATTCCAATGCCCTTGATCCCATCATGAAAGCACAAAAACTAATCATAAAAATAATTCTTAAAATGCCGCTTACTACCAGCACTGATACTATCTTCAATTCCTTCAACGTTATGGACATAAAACAGCTCTACTCAAGATCCATATTACTTATTTTATTAATTTTTGGGGATCGCTGGCAACGGTTAATATGCACTTTTTTTTAAAAAAACCTTTTGATTCACCTTAATTACATTAAAAGGCAACTATTTGCATTGGGGGAAGTGGAAAATATTTCATTCTAAATTTCATTACGTAAAATTAAAATTAGCTTTCGTCTTGTGAGATTGTACGCCAGAATCACAAACCATGTTACACAAACCTAGCGTTGCCGCTAAACTACTTGAAAACTGGGATGTTTTTCTTGCCTTGACGCGAGTAGGCGTTATAAAGGGGCACTTTCTTTTGTAACACAAACCATGTTACACAAAAATATTTTCCACTTCCCCCAATGCAAATAGTTGTCTTTTAATGCAATTAAGGTGAATCAAAAGATTTTTTCAAAAAAAAGTGCGTATTAACCGTTGCCAGCGATCCCCAAAATTTACCCTTAATTTACACAAAAACAACAAAACACCATACAAAGCTACACAAACAATACACAATACCCGAGCCAAAAACAACGAACTTCTCCAAACTCCTTTTTTCAAAACCACCTTCGGGCAAAGACACTCTAAATACATAGCTTGCAAACTATACAATACACTACCAACTACGATCAGACAAAGTGACTCCTTTACAAAATTCAAACAAGATATTAAAAAATGGATTATAAGTATTGGACGCCACACTATCACAAATATCTGTAAAATAAATCACACGTAGACAGAAATAACTATTCACATACAACCTAACCCATATAAAACAAATGAAAATTTAACCTATAAATAGATTAGGCAGAATTTATTTCATTACTCCATCTCCAACATTTATAAAATAACCCTCTTTAAAAGATTTACCACCCTTCCAATCACCCCTCTGTTTTAATTCTATTCATAATATGTATTTTACCTGAAATATCCTTGTAACTACTATATTCATTTATATACCTGTACGCCTGTCTCGACACAGGTATACCCTAGTGAGACAGGCATACAAATAAAACCATTGTAAATATATTTTATTATAGATAAATAAATAAAAATCTAGCCAAAACTTTTCCTCAGGATTGACGAATACTTCAGTGAAAAATAAAAAGGATGCATTACAAGTTGTCACCCTCAGCTTAGCTCAGTTTCTGTCTGCGTTTTGCGCGCAGAACTTGTTCTCTGGTTTTGCATTATTGTGTCTCTGAGAAGGGACAAATCAAGATATTTTTTTTCAGAGCATAGGTACCTACCTATAATTGTGTACTGTGACATTCAGGCAGAATTCATACAAACAAATTTAAAAATACTTTGTTTACTGCTGTAACCATTGAGTAAAGAATACAGGTGAGCGTGTTTTGCAATCCAAAAGTTAGACCGTTCTTTGCTTAAAATAGACAAATTCAAAATCAAATGGAATGGTGAATACAATAGGCCACTTGCATGGATTTCATAACGACTTGGAAAAAATCGTGTGGATAGATTTTTTTACTAAGATTACGAAAATGTTACTAATTTTTTTTAGAAACGTACAGTTTTTTATTTTTTTTAAATAAATAAATCCATTATTTGGGCTCGTGACGTCACTACATGAAAATGTACCATCTCCGAAAATGTTCCTATTAATTTTGTAAAATTTCACACTGATTTTTTTTTTATATGGCATCACTTTGATATCAGGAGAATTTTTGAATTTGACATTTAACGTTCACTAGATTTATTGTTTGTTCTCTGCAAACTTATCATTTGGTTTGACTTTTTGACAGATGTAATGATGAGAACCCCGTACATTTAATGTTGTCCGTACGTGTTTTAGAGGTATAATGGTTGTGGTGCTAATTTTAACAAAATCAAATTTTATAATATTCTTATTATTATAATTTACAAGTACAAGTATATTACATTGGATTTATTAATATAGACGTTGTACATTATAATGATTTATGATCAATAAAATGAATAGAGGAAAAAATATTTATGAGATGTAATATTTTTGGTATGCCTCGTTATTCTCCTGTGCCCTTTCTTCTGGAAAACGTTTTTTTTTTAAATGATTTTCGGCTATGTAATTATCGTTTCTTCGCACCTATAAAATTATGTCCCGTCTTTCCGGTTTATAAAAAATGGTCTGATTTTTCGGATTGAAATTTTCAAAAAATCGCCAGGGTTACAAAAATACGATTAAAAAAAAAAAATAATACAGAATGTCTTAGAATATTTGCCTAAACCGGAATTTAAAAAAAAAATGTTTTGCAAGTGGCCTATTAGACCTCCCACTCGCACACTTCGGAGCGACCGAGTCCCGCGCCACTTCAGGCCGCCACGCAGAAAAGTCGCACGGTGAACTGCGCTTACCTTACCATTGGTCTTTACTTTTCTGCGCGGCGGCCTGAAGTGGCGCGAGACTCGGTCGCTCCGAAGTGTGTGTGTGGGGGGCGCTAATGTCAGTCAGTGATAAATGAACACACTTTTGAAAAGTGATGAAAAAACATGAATAGTGGTGTAACAAAAAAATAGGTTGATTAGGTTAGAAATTGAAGAAGATGACACCAATAATCTAAATGAAAATATTAGTGATGCAACGAATACGAATATTCGTATTCGGCGAATATATATTTACGAATACGAATACTATAAAAAAAACTTTTGAATTAATAAATTGTCACAGAAATGTCAAAATATCTATGGATTTTTTGGCACTGTACTATGAACCTCGAATTTTTCATTTAATAAGCGTTCTTTCTCTTAGTAGTTTCAGTATTTGAAAGTCGATAGCACAGGTCAAGTGCAAGCATATTGTTACATGTGAGTTAGCTGCGAAGTAAAAGGAACTAAATTTAAATAAAATGTCCTCTCGTAAACGTGATCAAAACGTAAATTTGAATTATTAGTACCTATAATAAAACAAACAGAACAAGGTTAAATAAATGAGAGTTTTATTACTATGCCAAGTTATTCGTATTCATATTCGTATTCGCCGGTTTTGATATTCGTATTCGTAAAAGTACTATTCGTTGCATCACTAGAAAATATGAAAGAGAACAAGGCACAGAAAAATAGAAAAAGATAATGGTCGCAACTGGTACTCGAACCCAGAACCTCTCATCTTACCGGGACGTGCGCTTTTACCAATTCAGCCATTGCCACCATGGGAATAACCTTCAAAAGTTATAAAAAGAGAGTTGTTCTTATAAAAAAGTGAATGGGTTAGGTTTATAAGTTTTTTTTTCACCCTTTTCATGTCTTTATATTACTTTTCAAAGGTGTGTTGATTTGTCACTGTCCTGAGTTGATGGGTGTTATTTAAAAGGTATATTATATTTTATTTATAGCGGTGTAGTTGAGAGAGTGCTGCAAACTTAACACGAAAACAGGAAATTAAAAGTGTTGCGCATTCCATAATAACAGTTCAACAGTTCTTATATTATGTATTTTCAGTTTTGTCGATTACTTACAATAATTTAACATGTCTTAAGAGGTTCAGTTTCAATATAGTATGGCTTCTTTCTAGCCTGGTATTTTTCGTATCGTCAACATACTTTAACATGCATTGCTTGCCCTCCATTTGATATTCATACATATTAGTAGGACTTCAGAAAAACTCGGCACATAATTATTAACAATGATCTTTATGAACTGAAAGACTTTGTCTTTATGTTTTCTTTTGTGTGATGTATTTTATTGTATCTTGCTGATTGTTCTATCAGACATATTTCACCTTTCCCAGAATCATTTGAAGGTGAGTTTCATTAATTTGTATTACGTGTATGTGTTATAATTAACAGGGGATACATATTTTTGTGTGTTTTATTTTCAATGTTATTTTAGTAATTAATTAGTACTTACATCAAAATTTACAAATTACTAATTAATTATAACTGGTCTACTATATTTTCTCTTGCTTTGTGGCTGCTATAATAATTCATCTTTAATCTTCCAATTGGTTCAGATTAAAGTTTCCGGCAGCGCATTATAATAATTGATGTACACTATAAACTATTTTGTGTTCTCGTTTTGTCCTTTTTTGGTAATCTGATTTCATTGCACCTCCTTGTGTTTTGTCTGTGAATGTCCTTGTTGTATATAATTTTATTTGAAAAGTATTTTATTAACAGTTGTTTATTATTATGCATAAATATCATCGCGTTCAAGGTCAGCATCTGTTTCACTGTTAGCCAATTTAGTTCCTTAACATTTTATTCACCTCTGAAAATCTACCTAGCTAATAATGGAGTTGGATGCAATGGTTGTAGTTTTCTAGAATTTTTTTGATCACATTTAATATTATTGTCTTGACAGAAAAGTTGTGCAAATTTCATGACACCAGAACTCACTGCTGAAGAGATTTTTTGTGGGTCGTAGATTACCTGCTTTGTAGATAAGATTATTGTCAGTCGGAAGGTACTGACATTGACACCACTGAGTGCTGAGGGACTAGAACCACTGAGTGCTCCAAAGAGTTAGGTTCTGAGCATTGTTATTCGTAACCAGGGAATGTTAGGCTCGACGGCCCCAGCGCACACGGTTGACTTGTCGCGGCAACAATTTTTTCAAAATCTTTATTTATATATATATCAAAATCGACCGCAGTGTAATACTGAGGTGCATGTGATTAGAGTAACTTTTTATGGATTTTGAAACCATGACAAAACTGTTGCCTGGCCAATTTTTCTTTTTTTATAGGAATAACATACTCTTATATTGGTGGAAAGGGAATTCTTTTTGGAAATTTGATAATTATGTTACACTAGCTTTTACCCGCGGCTTCGCTCGCATGGTGTTAGGTGGAAATACTACTGATTCATTCATTCATTCATTACCTTTTAGCAAACAATAGAAATCTCAAATAATCACGTAAAATACATACCCAGAAGCAAACATATTTAATTTTTTTTTTATATATAGTTGTTTATAGAAACCATCACGGGCATGCGCACATCAAATCCCCAAAGTTTCATCGCAAACGGATGAATGGTTTAGCAATGCATAAGCATCTTACATAGAGTGTCAAATAAGAGTAGAAAATATAAAAAAATGAACTACAGAATTTGTTGGCTGGCAACACCAATTTACCTGTCAAATATTCTTTTAAAGTGCAATCACACTAAAGACGCAGAACACCGTATACACATTTAAAAATACATTTTTTTTTGTTCCTAAAAAAAAATTAAATCAAGGAAGCACTGTCATTAAGGTATCTACTTAATCTACTTAAATTGTGTTCTACAAAGTGATTGGTTTCCATTTAATTTAACATAAATTTGAAAATAACAGTAGGTAGAAAGGAAGAATCATTAATGGTGAGTTTAGTTACACTACTTTTAGATCTGAATGAGTTAAATATATTCAGATCTAAAATTAGAGACATGATCTAAAGCCTGGACAACGCTAGTAGGTACTTAAACTAATATTAAATAAATGTGAGCAATTTCTAAAGTATGCTTTATATTTTATTAATATCGTTAGTCTTCATTATGTTAACATAAAATTGTAAGATATAATAATAATATACCTATATGCAATTCCAATTTGAGATTAGTGGAAAGAAAAAATATTTTTTTCACTTTTTAATTTTTAATTAAAATGTAGGTTACACAGCTTTAGATTAACACCATGATTATATTTTTAGTATTGCCATTTGAAAGACAGTGGCGCCCTTCTATGTTTTCTACTCTTATTTGACAGACTGTACAAACCCAGAACCAAACATATTTTGATTTTTATATATAGATATAGATAACAGTAGCTTTTATTTGACGTGGGTTTTGTTGGTTGTGTTCCAGGGGAGCTACGACAACATGACGGTGGTGCTGGTGAAATTCCCGGGGGCGCCGGGCGCTTCCGCCGAGGGCCGCCGGGAGGACGGGCTGCTGGAGGACGCCATCCGAACCCGCATCACAGGTTGCTATACCATGCTGCCCGGCCTGACGCTGCGGCGCCACCGCAAGCGCAAGGGGGAGCTCTGACCAACCTAACTAGCCCTCACCAACCTCAAACAACACCCTCTCACACCTCACTGGACACTAACACTAACACTGTGGCCTTGCATGATACTCTACCCCGTTCACACAGAAGGAAACTGTTTCAAACAAACTTGCATTTATAATAGACAAGGAAGATGAACCAGAATTAGTATGAAAACGCGTGCACAAAAGTATGGCCAACACCTTTCATAACTTTCATTGACTTTGCCCCTTTGATCGTCCGTACAGTTTGATCGTGGCTTGTGAAAATTCAGTATGCTTCCATGCCATGTCTCCCCTTGTTTCTATTATCTATGGTTTAGCAGTTATATCAGGTTGACAAGAGTCAGTGAATATAACGACTTTCTATTCCCTCAGCCCGAGCCATTCTGCTGTTATCAATACTATTATTTTTACCATCCGTCCTTATGAGGTTTATTAGGATGTAAGTAACCAAAATTGAATGTAGACTTGTTATTAATAGCAATAAGTATGCATCAAGTTTTGTGTGTAGGTATATTCCGTTAACATTGCAAGGTATCTGATGCCTTATTTATTCATCCTTGTGCCTTTTTGTACCTAGTTTGTTTTTGAAAATGTTTTCTATTCGGTATGACGACCTCCGTAGTCCAGTGGGTAAGACTCTTGACTCACAATCCGGAGGTCGCGGGTTCGAACCCGGCATGCGTAAATAAATTTTATTTGATTAATTTGTGTTATTTCACAATTAATTCATTTAAAATAATATATAGTATATTTGCGGCATGTTCCAGAGTGGAAGATACTCTCAGTATCGCCCTGGTGTAAGACCACCATTCAGAATTGAAACGTTGCTTGAAAATGGCTTTAGCCGTGTTTGGTGACCAGATCTGAATAGCCAGGTACTTCCCAACCTTCCTCTTCCCCACCTCCTTCCCCTCCCCACTACCTTCAGCCTCACAACATACCCCAATTGGGGATGCCATAGTCTCACTGGATCCAGACGGGAGCAGTTGAGATTCTTGTGCGGTATTCACTGTAAAAAAAAAAAAAAAAAACGGATCTAATTTATTCAGCCTCGTGCTTTTTTGTGCCTAGTTTGTCTTTGAAAATGTTTTCTTCTCAATAAACGGATCTAATATATTCAGCCCCATTGCTTTTTGTGCCTAGTTTGTCTTTGAAAATGTTTTCTACTCGGTAAACAGATCTAATTTATTCAGCCCTGTGCCTGTTTGTGCCTAGTTTTTTTTTGAAAATATTTCCTTCTCTGTGAACAAATCGAATTTATTTAGCCCTGTGCCTTTTTGTGTCTAGTTATATTTTACTTTGCTTTTGGTGAACAGCTTCAATTTATTCAGCCTTGTGCATTTTTGTGCCTAGTTTATTTTTGAAAATGTTTCCTTCCTGGTGGACAGATCTCTAATTTTAAGTCTTAAGGTGTAAGGCCTGTTTCTTTCGGACCAATTTGAATAACACATCGATCGTCCAGTTGATTAGTCAGACATCTCAGAAAAATCAAAATTTGAGTTAAGTATGCAGTTATATGTAATAGTGTACCCTATGTCTGGTACAATACTCAGATTACTCTTGAACACCACCAAATCAATTATTATGCAGAAAAACTTATAGTGAATTAAACAAAATATTGCTGTTTCTGCATCATTCATACGATACTTCAAAATGTTATACTAATGTACCGAACTGTTATGCCTCCTGGTATGATTTTAAGGCATTTTTAATATGCAAAACACAGACATTGTAAATAATGTTTGATTTATGGCGAGCATTTGAATAGTACTCTTTCCTCATTATCTCAAAACTTAATATTTGGAGATGTCTGACTACTCAACTGGACGATTGACATTATAAATTAATGGAGGTCTTTAAGAAGATATTGGCTAAAAAGGCAGAAGTATAATCCACATTTTCAAAATTTTACACAAATTAGTCACATTTGCAATCTTGTATTGACAATTTTTTTTTTTAATTTCTGTCATTCGTTTGTGTATTATTTTTGAAGACAACACTGAAAATTGTGTGATATTCCTTTTCTCCTATTAGGATATTTTCTTATGTGACTTGTTCCCTTATACCTTTAGGTTAAGGAATAAACACATGTATACATCATATATTTTTTGACTTGGCTCCTTTTGCATCACTCTAAAAAGTACCCGGAAAAAGAGTCCTAGCCGCCAAATTCTTTTTGCTGTGCTGTGAATTTAAAATTTATGCAGCAAAGTATTCACGGTGGGTGTAGGTGTAAAATCAGACACATGAGTCGGGAATTTTATATTATGGTTTTCAGTTCTTCCTTACATTCGAAAGATAACCCAAATTTTTAAAAATATTGTAAAAATACTTTCCCTTTGTAGTTTTGATCTTCACTGACTTTGCTCAACAAAATTTTTTATTTTCTATAATTTTATTTATTAACCCATTGGCATACTGATTTTGAGCTTACCGTGCAGTATTGAACGCCAAACGAAACACTTTTTCTACTTTTGTATAGATTTCATAAAAATTATAATTTTTTTATAATCTACCGGAATTGCAGCCGCCCGGCGGCGGGTATGCCGATTGGTTAAATGTTCTTTTACACTCATTATTTCGATCCACGGTTCACCGACCTGAGTAAAATACTCGATAATAAGTATGTTACTTTACAAGAGCCAACATTAAAGTTATTTTTATGTTTTATTCTTAAATTACTAATCATTTTCAAATATTCATGGTAATTTACGACAAAACTGGTGGAAAAAAATAGCTTAATAAGTTGGCTCTTGTTCGTAACAGATTATTAGGATGTTTATTTTACCACAACAAAATAAGCAAAACGTAATGGTTAATGCTTCCTGCCTTTTCACAGTTAATATGTTGTCAAAAGAATTCTGTTCAGCGGCTTAAGGACATACTGCCAGGCCCCGTTTGCCCAACAATCCATTCTTTATCAAATTCTTTTAATTAACACGCATCGTCGTTTATATCAAGTCGGTAAGTAGAAAGAGTTAGACGTTTCATTGTCTGGGTAAATAATGCTTTATTTGAACAATAAATTCATGTAATGAATAACAGAAAGAGTAAATGCCACGGTAGAAATTTGCAGTTGTGGTTTTATGTCAGGTTCGAGATGACAACTCAAGACAGTGACAAATCAAATTTTGGAAAGTGAAATAAGTCATTAAAAACTGATATTTAGAAGTGAAAAAACTAGCCTATACCTAAAGGCGGAATTACATTTGTCTGTCGTGTCATGATGCGTCAAAACGGTATCGGTTTCATACATTTAGTGATTTTCATCACGACACGACACGACAGACTAATATAAACGTCACCATACTAAATGTATGAAACCGATACCGCTCTGACGCATCACGACACGACACAACAGACGAGTGTAATTCCGCCTTAAACTAACATTTTTAAACTATGTATTTAAAAAAAAAAAATCTTCAATTTTTGTGACTTTATATCACTTTTCAAAAATGTGCTGATTTGTCACTTGTCCTTTAGCTAGACAAGTGAAAACACGTATCTATTAATGGAAGTGTTCAACTAGCACGTTCACATAGTTAGATAATTTCATACACTTTATTTTGCCCTTTCGATGGCTTAACTATTTATTTGGTAGTTGGGAACGGCTCACGTGCATTATGTGGACAGTTTGGACAAAGCAGATTATTGTTTTTTAATTCACATTCTTGCATGATAGAATTTTACCTGTAATTACTAATACATGTGTGTACATTTGTATGGCAAAGGGAATCCTTATACTTTTTGGGATTAAACATCGGTTTAAAATAATGTGCCTTAGTATTTAACCGTTATAGCCATTATCAGCATTATTCTTGTTCAAATGGAAAGTATAGTTGGTTACAAATAATAGATAGTGGGAGGGGGATAATTTTACCTATCTGCATGAAAAATATTTACCAAAAACCAACCAAATATCATACATTTTACCTTATCTTAGTTACCCACTTGTTTCCCCATTAATCAAATATGCTGACTTAATCATATATTGATTATCTGATTTACATTAGATTGTTTTTACGAAGTAGAACAACACCCAAATTTTGTTCTAAATAAATAGTGTTCAATTGGATTATTATTAAAATTGTACACTGAACTGCAAAATTTTAATATGTACGAGGGCTGTCCGTAAAATAAGGTCTCCAAGGTGCTGTGGTCGCAAGGAACGATTTTTACGCGCAATCCGGCAACACTAGCGTCTAGCCTGGTTTCCCCTTGCCAAATCCCCACCACGCTGCACCCTCTGTGACGCTTAGTCTCGGCGTAGCAGCCGTTCGCGGTGGAGCTTCCACTTGCCGAACCCGACAGTTGTGAATTACGCTCTGTAATTCGTTTTTAAACTTTGCTTCGTCGAATCTGAATGACGCCACTGGGATTGTTCCTTTGTCTCTGGTATCGTGTAGTGTATCCAAGTCTCGTCCCCAGTCACAACTGAGTCCAAGAATTCTTCACCATTGATGTCAAGGAATTCGCGGGCTGCTTCAACCCGTTGTTTTTTGTGATCTTCGGTGAGCATTTTGGGACCCACCTTGGGCAGACCTTGTGGTCTCCCAAATGTTCTGTCAAAATCTTGTCAATAGTGGTCTTACTGACATCAGGGATCATATCACAGAGCTCCCGAACCGCCACCCGTCGATCAGCAATCATTGTTTTTCCACTTTGGCCTTTTATTCGTCTGAAACCTGTGGCCGTCCGGCACGCTTTTAAATTCTCTGCACCATACATTGTTTTCCGTACACTTCAAGTAGCTGAGAATGAAATTCTACCGGGATTTTGTTATTTGTACAAAAACACTAATTTTAGAACGTAATTCACACCTGGCGGGTGAGGCGAACGGAAGCTCCATTGCGAACGGCTGCCACGCCGAGACTAAGTGTCGCAGAGAGTGCAGCGTGGTGGGGATTTGGCGTAGGGGAACCAGGTTGCACGCTAGTGTTGCCGGATCACGCATAAAATTGTTCCTCGCGACCGCAGCACTTTGGAGACCTTATTTTATGGACAGCCCTCGTATGTATAAGATATTTCCTTAATGAATATTCATTTTTTAGATTTGTATGCCATATAGCACCTCGTAAATATCAATTTTTAAAAGTTTCTGAAGAATCTTCGAAAACTAGTCATGTTATCAGAATTGATTCTCCTCAATCGACGCTTCGTCTGTCGCCGTTTTGGTGTTGACACCGTTCTGTCCCAAAATACTTTTGCAGTAAATCGTAAGACAAAATAATGATCCATGTGCGCACCACACCCTACCTATCTATCGGTTGAACACTAATTCTGGGTTATTTTTTAATTACATACACGCAACTCAATTTAGCCGATATATTGTGCACTGGATACTATTGCGTCCCGCGAACCCTTCAATTAATATAATTCTTCAACATATTTTCACCACGCAATATACTCTGCTATGCAGGAATTATACCAAATAACAAAAGTTTTTTGGAAAGGAATATTAACTAATTCATAAATAAAATTCCTCAAGATTTTTCTCTGACTCTATCCTTAATTTTATGAAATAACATTTGACATTTTAATATTTGACATATTAGCATTTGACACATTAACATCTGACATATTAATATTTGACATACAGTGAAACCCTCTTAAGAAGTTTTCCAAGGGACCGGAAAGCAGGAAAAATGTGGGAAAAATTTGGCCAATTTTGGGCAGAGGGACCGAAGAAATCAATCTTAAGAGAGACCTTCTTAAAAGTGTTTCACTAACATTTGACGTATTGCGATTCATGACTTGACATATTAATATTTGACATTTTAATATTTGAAATACTAATATTTAACATTATACCTATGTCATTTATTCCGATTTATTCTTTGCCCCAAATAAATAATATTATTGTTACTTATTAGGTTTTTGTTTTGTTAAGTCTATTTGTGTAAAAGAGGCTAAAGTCAAATCAGTATAAATATGTTTATGACACGGAGTTTTCATTTTGCTCAACCTTTTTCAGAGCAATAAAGACAGAAGATACACATGTGAATGGACATTTTAGTGATGACTTGTGATCATGAAAAAGCGGGTTCGGCTAAAGCAATTTAATTACTATAAATTTATGCTAATAAAATAGGTTACAAATAATATTAGTGTCAGTTGAAAATTTATTTTATATTATTGTTTAGAAAATAACTTGTTGTGTGAAAGCAATGCATAAATACAAGTATATATTCCCGATGTACCTCTTCCCAATAATTTTCACTGAGAATGAAGCATTATCGAAAAATATATATATTATAAAGCGAACTGACAAAATGTGATGTGAAAAGGGTCTTAGTTTGATTTGTTTTGCCTTCCATCCCTGACTTTAAAAAAAAATTTCCTCTTTGAGAACAGAGCATAGTTTTATAATTATGCTTTCTAATGAATAATATTATATTCCCAATAATATGCGGGTTTGTTTATATTTAAAAAAATACTTAATCAATTAGGTAAGGTGATAATATGTAAAAGTTGTCAAAATATTCCATATTTATCTACCTATATTTTTACGGGTTATTGAAAATAAATAGTTATCTATTTTTTTTCTTTTTTGTATGTGAGTTGGTGCCGTACAAAGGTTCCAATTGGCATCCCCAATTAGTGCAAGTTGTGAGGCTAAAGGTGATGGGAAGAGTTTTGTGAGGAAGGAGATGGGGAAGAGGAAGAAGATGGGATAGAGGAAGGTGGGGTGGTACCCGGCTATTCAAATCTGGTCACCAAACACTGCTAAAGCCATTTCAAGCAACATTTGGTTTCTGAATGGTGGTTTTTCACCAGGGCGATACTGAAGTATCTACAACTCTTATGAGATTAATTTTAAACTTGCGATTGATAGCAACACACCATCTTGAATTCCATAAAGAATTCCTTAAAAATAGTTTTCGTAACATTATCCCTCTCTCTCTATTTTCTTTTCTCGTGTATTTGTACTAATGTGACAATAAGTGCGTGCTACTTCTGCAGGTGGCAAAACTGATATTTCTCTTCTCTAAGGTTTTGTCACCCCTCTCAAACCAAATGTATTTATTCTAATACGTTGAATAATGAATCTGTTTAGATCCATAATTTGGGCCACTACTTTAGTGTCACATAACATCTGACACACATCATTATTTCTTTGTGTCACAATCAATTTTACTTATCTTGCTGTCCTGAGACACCACAATTCAGAATCGAAAAATTGCTTAAAATTATTTTAGCTATGTTTAATATCTAGATCTGATAAAACTATTTACTTGGAAATCTTCCTCTTCTCCTCCCCTATTTAGTTCCACCTCACATTTGGAAATGCCTCAGTACCTCCTGCTCAAGGCAGCGAGACTCCTTGTGGTATTCATAGTACACATAGGAAGATAAATCTCTGTTCATTCTTCTATTCAATGTAATGTACACTTCTTTACATCTCCAAGACCTAGTATTCAATCTTTTATTTTATTTGTTTAAAAAAAACAGTTAGAACGTCTATTTTTAACTGTTAAAACTTGATGAACTTTTATTTCTTTCCAACTGGACCGGTTTCAAACAATCATATCCATCGTTAGATTGCTTAAAACTGTGGTATTTATATACAGTGAAACCCTCTTAACCTCTAATGGGCCGGAGACGCGCAGGCGCGCGCATCATATGCGCATGCGCGAGAAAATAATTTGAAAATTTAGATAAAATTTTCGACCAAAACTTTTTGTCTGCGATTTTGGCCCTTCTATGTACAGAATTTGTATGAAGAACACGGTCAGAATCGCTTGCGCTAACATCATAGATGATATAGCCACTAGTTTCATTCACCTTGCAGCCCCAGAATATTTTTAAAACGATTTTGTCTATGACATTGAAATGTCAAATTTTGCCGCGAATTTAACCGTCACAATTTATGCGTGTTCCTCGACTAAAACATCGTAAAACCTATTAATTTATGTAATAAATGCAAGTAATGTTGTTTTGGTAGATAGTTTATTGTGTTTCAGTCAATGAAATATACAATAGCTCAAAATTAATCAACAAAACATTCAATTCAAAATTCAAAGTGGTGCTTTTTTAGTGAATTTTCGTGAAATGGCCTGGCCTCTTAGAGGTTGAGAAGTTTTCCAATGGACCGGAAAAAATAAACTTCTTGTAGGAAATCCTTATATGTGGGAAAAATTGGGCCAATCTTGGACCAAGTGACTGAAAAAACCAAACTTAACTTAACTCTTAAGCCACAAAACATCTTAACCTGTCACAAGCCATAAAAAACATGGAAATTCCCTAACAAAGCACGACATTGAATTTTGAATTGAATGTTTTGTGGATTAATTTTGAGTTATCGTATATTTTATTGACTGAAACACATTCCTAGAACAATAAACTATGTACCAAAACAACATTACTTGCGTTAATTACGTAAATTAATAGGTTTTACAATGTTTTAGTCGAGGAACACGCATCAACTTTGACAGCTAAAATTTGCGGCAAATCTGACATTTTCATGTCACAGATAAAATTGTTTAAAAATATTCTGGGGTTGCAAGGTGAATGAAATTTTTACCCATCTTATGGGGTAATGTTGGCGCAAGCGATTCTGACCTTGTTCTTCATACAAATTCTGTACATAGAAGGGTCAAAATCGCAGACAAACATTTTTTTTTTGCGCATGTGCACAAGCTGCGTGCATATGAGCGTGTCCGGCCGATTAGAGGTTAAGAGAGAATTTCTTAAGAGGGTTTCACTGTATATGTATTTCATTGTTAATTACTTGAGTTAATTAATTTAAAAAAATAACAAATGAAGTATAAATACCACCATTTTAAGCAAAAAGTTACCAGTTTTTTTTACACTTTATTTTAAAACTATTGTTTTTTCTTTTAATTTATTGTTGATTCTTGTTAAAACAAATGTTGCTACTGGCAATTAATTCTAATGCATTGTGCATTTTAATTATCATGTGATTACACTTCTCTCTTGTTAATGAATTACATCTTTGCTCTGCAGATGTTAATTGTTTCTTGCCAATCACTTAAACTACAAACAGTTCACTTTATTAAAGGCATCAAGTTACTTTGAACATGACATTATTTGTTGATCAAATTTTATTCCTTGCCAGTCAATAGTTTTGATTAAATTTATTGTCTGCTTAGGTATATTTAATTAAAACTCGGATAATGACAATTTAAACTCTGAGGTAATCAATAATACTCGTGATAATAATTGGTTTGTGGTGAAAATAAACCTCAAAGTCAAATGATAAATCTAGTTATCAAAAAACATGCTACAATCTTGATCGATATCTCGGATGTAAATACATTGTACTTGAAGCAAATGATGACAAAGTAATATCTTATTATATCAATAATTTTGATACAACCCGATCTGTTCTGGCTATGTATATTGAGTATACTAAAAGTAACCATTTCTGCCTCCCAAATTTAATTATTATTGAATATATAAAACGAAAAAATTAAAAGTAATATGCAGTTCTATAAATATCTATCAATGTAATGTGTCACTTAAGGAAAGGAGTACCATGAGAGGAAAATAAAAGACTTGGCGAAGGGAGGAAGTCTGTAAATAAATAAATTGCGCTTAATTATATTTTGTGGTGATTGTAGTAAAAAAAATCGACTGCAAGAATTGAAAGTATATATGGTTCGTCTAATCCGATAGTCTGATCGGAAAATCGGACATGTTTGTCCAGCCTTAGCATTGAGGTGGATTTATGTTACATATTTATTATTTTTATGTTATTTATTGTTACCTATGTGCAAGGGCGGATCCAGGGGAGGGTCATGGGGGTCATGACCCCCCCCCTGGGCTGGGTCCAGGACCTTGTTGGACCACTAATTAAAATTGTTAAACATAATGTTTTTATATATTTTATGCATCTATTATTATCAAAATTATCTACCTACTTTTTACCTGTATCTATTATTATCAAAATTATAACTTCTTGTGACTTGACCACGACTATGTGACCCCCCCTGGCGCTATGTGACCCCTCCCTGACGTCAAAGCTGGATCCGCCTTTGCCTATGTGTTATTTATAATATTTTATTAGGTATATAATACATATTATTATTTCTAAAGTTACAACAGAATCTTATATTTTTTTTATTGTTTTGTTGAAAATCTATCCATTCCATTGGTTTTGAGGAATCCAATATTCGTGCTATATATTTGTACTTGTGATAATTATAGATGTGCCAAAAAACACTAAAATCAGAATCTATTAATATAAAATATAACCTTAATATGTAAATGTAATTATAAGAAGTGTCTTTGATACTTTGGGGGATCTTGATCTCATTGTAAGATGCAGGTCAACCTAATTTCTTATGTAAGATGTTTATCTTTATCGGTAGAATCCTTTTATCCTTGACCAAATAATTACATTATCCTAACGAGGGAAAAATCTGCAATAATTAGCTAGTATCGTATCCCTCAGACTTTATTCAAGTGCCAATGTATTATATTTAGAATAGTAATTAAATTATTTTTAAATGTTATGTGATTTGTGTTAATGTTGTCTTAGAAAATAATTGTTAAAGACTCTTTAGCGTAATTGCAATGAATTCTGTTGTTATTTTATTTTGTTTTAATTTTTCATAATGATTACGCCAATGTATTTTTTAATATCTCCATTTGGGTTTTCCGTGAATTATGGTGTCAATCGCATTTATAATGCCGCTTAACCTGAATGAAGGTTGACGTCTTATTGGCCTCAGCTTGGCTCTTTTAAAAATATATATGTAGTTGTACTAACCCTACTTTGAACGTAATTATAATTGTTAGACATATAATGGTTTCTTTATAAAAACCAACTGCTTGGGCCAATGCAGTAGGTTTGCCACCATTTGTCAATCCAAATGCTCTGTTTTGTTTATTGTTTTATTGAATTATTTGCAAGTCCTCGGATATGTAGAGACAAAAATGCAATAAATTTTTTGATTAGCATGTCTGACTGCTGTTTTATTTTTGACTTTTTCGTAAATAAGTGGAGACCAAGAAACACAGCACCTGACGCATTGGCCCGAGGAAGTATTATTAGAGCTGAGACTCAAAATAAGTGATAGTACAGCAATTATCAGTTTCAATTGAAAACCACACAATATATTTTAGCTCTATCATCTTTCATGACGCACTTGATAAGCGTTATGTAACCTCAACAAAAAATAATATTATAATTTTTTTTTTTTTTTTCAATAAACTCGTGATTTAGCCTTCTCTATGCAGAATAAAGTTTTTTTTAAACGTTATGAATCAATATTATATCACAAGATATTCTTTATTGGAAAAGTTTCTGAAAAAAAATGTTTTAACTAAAATTTTGAAATTGTAATAAGGAACTCCAAAGAAAAATGTTATGGCTTAAAAAAATCATACAGATGAACAAACGCCTATTCTGAGTATATATTTTTTATTATAATTATGCATAGAATTAATAAAATGTCATTTAAAATTGAATAAAACACCTCATTTGGTTGGGGAGGTTTCTGAAGTCACAACAAACGAAATGACAAGATTAATTTTGGTTTTATGTGGCGACTTTAAGCTCTAATATGGTACGCTGCAAAACAAATAGTGATGAGATGCTGACATTTCAAAATTTTTTTGTGTTCTTCAATTAAAAGCTGTTTAATAAGAATAAAAAATGTCTCGAATTTGGCACACAAAATCCGGTACTGAGTATCTATCGAAAGACAAAATTCTTTCGCCATGAAGTCACCCGATACATCACAGAATTGGTGTATTGGAGTTCCTTATTTTTGAAAGAAATTGGACGATGGATAAGTGCTTTTTCCATATTTGCAAGTGAATATCTTTAAATATTCCGAAGAAAAATTTAATCAGACAGCTCTTTATTCATTCAGTACATTTGCAAAATCAATGATAAAAATACATAAATAGATATTCTGGTTAGGTAAGCAAGCTGAGAACTTGTGTTTGTAGATTGTATTTGATAGTTTATCAGAAGCCAGCATGATTTATATCATTTATCACTTCCCTAAATACATTATCACAACTTTGCCAAACTTTATCTCCCAATTAAATTTAATTAACAATCCGTGACTTTTCTGATAAATGTAATTGGCTCGGAATGATGACAGATTTGATCTAGATCAGTGTCAACCTCCATATGTTTAGAAACAATTTTTTTAACAGATTCCTGCATAAAAAAATACATCTTTTTTCCTTCAGATTAATTGCCACCACTTTAGCAAACAAATTATAAAAATTACACTACCAGATAAAATAAATTAAAATGTTAAAATTTCACAGCGTTAATAAAACAATACTTTATTTGGAATATATTAAAATTAATAAAACAGCATAATAATCTAATTAAAATGTTATTTAATTATAATCATGAAAAGTTTACAATATTCTTAGTTTATATTTTACACTTGTTTCACCAATAATTAATCATGTTATTGAGATTACCACACTTTCAAAATTTAAAAACAAACAGATCTTATCACTTATTTTTAAAAGTAAAATGAAAAAAATTGTAAACAACACAATGGGGTGACCGAAGTTGATTAATTCTGCGAGATATGAATTTAAAAATGGACTTGTTGAAACAGAGTGCTGAACAAGAATGTCAGCATGTTGGCTTGTTTTGGCTCTCGTTGCTTGATTGAGTTTTGGCAGTCGGCCATACCTGATTGCCCGACTCTGTAATAATAATGCCTTGGATGATATTCTCTTTCAAAGCCACTTGCCTGGCTTCCTAATTCTAGTGAGCCAAGGCTACCAACAACATACCTAGACAACATGCCTATTGATTTTTTACTTACCGATGTGTAAATTGCTATGTACGTATTTGTAATGTAGAATAATAATAGTAATTTATGTTCTACAAGCAATGTGTGCCATGGTTGTCAGTAACTATGTGTTTTATTGATTTCCAGTCACATTAACTTTTAAAAATGAACATTAAGGTTTTTTGTGTCATGAAAATGATAAAAATTTTTTGGAATAACTTTTTAAAAAAAAATTAATTTGTATACACCCATCAACGTAATACATCATTGAAGAAGAAGACAACGCTAACAAAGCTAAACAAAACATGAAACGGTACAAGAGGAGTTGGTTAAGGCCTCTACTGGTAAGATAAAAGGTCCTGAGTTTGACTCCCAGTTGCGAACGTTACCTTTTTATTTTTCTGTGTCTTGTTCTGTTTCATGTTTAATTTAGATTTATTAGTCTTCAAAAAAATTACTCAATTTTACAGTTTTTTTTTTTTTTTCTAACAAAAAGTTGAAATTTTTAGATACCATATAATGAAAATAACCTGAATTAGATAATTAGAAACGCTTAATTAGTTACACATAATTTAAAGTATGAAGAATTTTCACTTCATTCTTTAAGAAGTACTTTTGAAGCCCCGAGCTTAGCATATTTTGTACTTTGCCAGCAAGAATGTATGTAATCCTGTTCTTACGCCGTCTTAAAACAACTATTGTATTTCTTTAAAAAAATAATCTAATGCACAACACAATATTCTAACACATAACCAACAAAACTAACAATCAACAAATATGTATTCCTTCCTGTTGAGCTTATTCTATTTATTGCTACTATTAACCGTGTGTGTGTCCCCATACAGAAGGAGAAGACCCTGTTTAAATTATTATTAACTTGACTGATGCTGTTGCACTTATTGTGGTGTTGGTATTAATAATTGTAACATTGATGATTAACATCTCTGCCATCAATTATTGTTGACAATGCCAATTTGCTAAACTTCTATCCCATATTTACTGATGAAATGAAGAAACTTAAACCTTTATTGATTTATATCACGAATTTGAAAGTTTGCCCTGTTGTACACTCTTGGTCAGACTATACAGGGGCCGAAGAGCGAGTGCCAAAACAGCTTATATGAGAGTATATAGCAGGCATATATTTTGAAATAAAATTGTTGAGTATGGTATTTTAACCTTTTAAATGCCAGTATGTAGGAGTGTAGCTGTGAACAGCAGGCCATGAATTTTTAATCAAAATAAATCATTTTTAAATCTTATTTTTATAAATTAAAAACATATTACACCTTGAAAGGATATTTAAATGACTTAGCAAAAATCTTGAAAAAATTAAAAAAATTAAATCTTGCTCAAAGAATAGCGAGATAACTCGCTATTTTTCTATGGCCGGCCTGCTGGGCGCGGCCGAGAATGCGAGAAAACTCGCTCTTGGCACAGAAGCGGTTAAAAAGAATGGATGTATTGTAAGGTGACTAATGTATTGGTTTATGTTTTTCAGAACTTGTCAGTCACAACCTGAAGAATCCGTCCACCATAGCAACTGAACTGCGGAACCTTCCTGGACTTCTCCCTGGCGGAGGAATTCATGACAAGTAATTATTATTCCTATACCCATTGGAGCGCTTTTTGCCACAATATGGCACTATTTAAAATACCACAGATTGCTTGGCTGCCTATTTTGGCAACTTTTCCATTATTTGTAAGTAATTAAGTAGAAGTTTAAGGTTTTATAATATTTTTTTATAAATTCTACAAATGTGTGATAATTGACAAAAGATAGGTGAATTCATTGGCAATGTAGAACTATAATCAGTTTGTATGTCTCCATATTAAAATTCGGAGGTATGATTTTTTGGACGGAAAATATTCAAAATGATCATCAAAAAATCTCAAGCAATCGGAGAAAAAGGTAAATTTTATGAAAATATTCAAAATGATCATCAAAAAATCAATTTTACATTGCGCTGTCGCTCCAATGGATACTTGATTAATACACATTATAGTAACCATACATAGTAGGAGTAAAGAGAGATAAATGAATATACCCAGCTATGGCCAAGTTTTATATGAATAATAGTTCATGTTCCATCTCCCTTGTTTCTATTATCTCTCATTGGATTACATGAGACCAAACATGGGTAGTCTGCCTTTATGATTTACCAAATAATCTATTGTTATCAGATTAATGACCTACTTAAATTTAAAAGGATGATAACAGTAGAAAGTATGGTTTTTGCCTGATCAGAGAATCCCAGTCACAGACCAAGAAAAGGATAGACATACCCTAACGCAAAATCCAAGTATAATTTTGACGAGCTGGAAGCAAACCATGTATTAAGCATTTTGGCACCAGGAGGGTTCCACAATTCTTTGATTCGAATAGCCAGACCCTGTACAGAAAACTAATGTTCGCTAAAGTTTGCAGCGCAGTCCATTGTGGGACTTTTCTGTGCAGGGTCTGAATGTTCGCTTTTAACTAAACTGTCTATAATTGGTTATATATTAGTCCCACAGGCCCAGGACAATCGGTAGCAGTTGGATCTCTTGACTTGGCTTGGTGCTGATTGACATAATCATTTAGCACAGATGAGAGCTGCAGAAGTAATAGTGTTCGTTGTGTTGCAGATGGGCAGTGATGGAGTCGCGCATGAACGAGTTGGGACTGTCTGACAATGAGGAGGAGGTCGGGGAGGAAAACAAATAAATTAATTTTTTATCATAATATTGTCAAATGTTAGGGGAGAAGATTTCTAGAATCTTTTCCTTCATTTTCAATGCAATTTTGTTTTTAAGTTTCCACTTGTTATCTATTGTTATAACGGTAATAGAATGATTATTATTATTATAAAAATTACCATGTAAATGCATTTCTAATCATGATTTTCTAATTTTATCACTCGGGTTTTCATTTGAAACAAAAAAATTATATTTTTTATCCATTGACATTTTGTCTTCTGTATTATTTTTTTATTGACTGAATAAAACCGATTGAATCATTTTATAAAGGCGTAGTATGGAGAAGGGTAGTTCTGTAATATAACTTAAGACTAGTACAAACTTTCTACAAGTTGGGTGTTTTAACTAATATTATTCATAATAAATACTATGACATGTTTTGATATTGTGTTGATTTCAGACGAGAAACCGTGGAATGGCGTCAATTCTCTCCGATGCACATTCCTTAATAATGACAATTATTATTTCATCTTATGTATATAGTTGACGATTTGCGTATTAATTTCATTATCTGCTCGTTGTCTGTGAAAATAGCGTTAGAGGATTGACGCCATTGCGCCGGGAGCCGGGATCTGGAATCTTTCAAATACCAAATAAAAACATAGCACTTAGCACAAGGGGAGGTACCTGCTCTCTGAGGTACCGTGGCGTGGTAGTGTGTGTTAAAACTACATCTATATATTATATTAGAAAATTATTATTGTAATGTTAAGTATTTTTTATGCCAGTTGAATTTCCAAACTTTAATACCGAATACATTATATATTGATTATGGTTACCGTGTCGATGCATGTAATTCATATCTTAGAATAGATCTCCTAGAAAATAAAAGTAACAGATTGGTTGAATAAAAAAATTATTAAACAATCGCTGTTTGTTCAATGAAATGTTGTTAGAACAATGCCCCTTTTTGTTCTGGATCTTCATGGGCACGAGACAATGCCACGGTTATGAACAATTACGAGACTCAGAAATAACAATACTTTTAAACAAATTATTTGCATTGTTTAGTATTTCTAGATTTGAGCAGGTTTATTTAAGAAGAATTATGTTTATTTGTAGAAAGTCATCATTTTGTAGTTTAAAATAAATTAAACACTTCCAGAAGTAGCTTTATCCACTCGAGCGATGGCTACCCAGGTGGATTTTTACGGTTTATAAATTCAATGATTTTTTTTTTAAATTTTATAGAACCTAAAAATGTGGGATAAATGTCGAAATCTAGGTGGAATCAGTGGCTTTACACTGCAGTAATAAGTTAGTTCATTGTTTTCATATCGACGATTCCGAAAAACAAATTGTTTTGTTGGCTTATTTTCATCCCGTTTTCATGATTTAAAAGCCTGTATTTTCGGAATTTTGAGCGAAATGAAATGAAATGCAAAATATCAAGGCAACACCATGTTTCTTGATCTCAAAACATTCAAAATCCAGAAAACAATTTTGAACAAGACTACTGCACAACTACATAATCGCACATCCGACATTGTTCTTGGGAACCGTCCATATTAATGTTTGGGGGTATGATATTAATTAAACTGAAAAGCACACACCCGTTGCTCGAGTGATTATCAGGGCAGTATTTATCAATTGATATACTACTGTTATTAAGAAGCTTATTTTACGATACATGCTATGAAAGGTGATTTAAAAATGAGACGAAGACCGCATTTGAGACAACTGTTGGGAACCTGAGGAACTACGATGGTACCCTTAATATGGGAAATCTTTACTGAGGCGAAAATAAATGGTGGAGAGTAAGAAGGAAGGTTGGAGGAATCTGTATTCAGATCTAGATGGTAAAAAATTTAATACCTTTTCAAATAACTATTCTAAGTAAATCTTTCACTAGATAGATGCCTGAGAATATCTTCCAATGGGTCTACAAAACTAATATAATTGCAAATATAATGCAAGGATTATTAATTTGGTCACTAAAGCCTCCATTACATTGAGCGAGTTTACAAGCTACTAGCCGGCGAATTCACTATCTGCTCCTCTTTCTAAGTAGTAAACTCTAGTAAAACTATTAAACTTCTTCAGTGTAAAATCTGCTAGTTAGCTTGTAATATGTTACACTGAGCGAGTTTACTAGTAGATAGTGAATTTGCCGGCTAGTAGCTTGTAAACTCGCTCAATGTAATCGAGGCTTAATGTACGAATGTTGCTTGAATTATTGTGATTGTTTGGCAAGTGATATAGAAAAATCGCTATACGAACTTACCAACTGGTTTTAATTCATTATAATTTTTTTTTATTTTATTGAAATAAAAAAAAAAAATTATCATACAGTATACAGTGAAACCCTCTGAAGAAGTTTTCCAAGGGACCGGAAAAAACAAACTACTTAACCCATCGTTTGCCGCTCGTGCACCGGTGTGTCATGAGATTTTACACGCGATTTTGACCCTTATGTATAAAGAAAGTGTATGAAGAACACAGTCAGAATCGCTTGCTCTATTATCGCCCTTTACCATAGCGAAACCTGCATGCGCCTAGTCACTCCAAATAATTTATATTAATAATTTACCGGAGCGCGGGAGCGTGCGCAGTTCTTGCGCATGCGCGGGAAAAATATGTTTATCTACGAGTTTGACCCTTTGACCCTACGAATTTGTAAAGGACAGTGTCAGAATCGCTGGACACGAGTGTCATTTCTGCCGCCGGATGCCGTGTCGTAATTGGTGGAGCTTTTTGCTGGCCTACTCCGGCAAACAAAAGGTTAAACAGGAAAATCTTATATGTGGGAAAAATTAGGCCAATTTTGGGCCGAAGGATCGAAAAAACCAAACTTCAAGCCACGAAACTTCTTAAGAGGGTTTCACTGTAATTGTTTTCTGTTGCAAAGTGATGATTAAGTTAAAAAAAAATTGCGTCTTGTATGTAATTAATAGTGCAAGTAAGTGAGGGAATTTTTCTATTTCATGCAACCGATTGCGTAGTATTTAATGTATTCCATAAAATTCATCACAATAAGACCCTCTGTTTAACTTAATAGTAGTTATTTATTAAAATCATAAATTTTATGCGAAAACTGATAGAGAAGGTTTGGATTCTTGTATAATATGCTAAAATGTAATCTTATTTTGCATTTATTTATATTATATTGAAAATCTTTTATTTAAGTGTGTTGTTTTCAACATTTTGCATGTATGAGCTTAGTAGCAATCAATCAATAATTGTTTTAATCAATCACAAAAGTCGCCCTTGAAAAATTAATTATTAAAAACATTCATAAAGTCGAAATTCTAGATTATTGTCTCGTCATAATGGAATGCTTAGACGTTACTAAGATATTACGCATATGTCTATTTTAACATTTAATCAATGCCATGGAAACGCTTTTTCTACTGTCAGCTAACCATTGCAAAACAAAAGACCGTTCTCTAGCATCGCCGTCTGGAATGAAGTGCGGTGCAGGAGACGAGTGCTTTGCGACAAGCCACCAATAAATGCTAGCGAACTACTAATAAATCATGCCCTTTCTGTGCACTGCAAGAGACATGCATCTGCGCACTTTGCTTGATGTCTAGCTATAATATCAAATTTCATTGCTTGTGTCTTATGTATTTCACATCTATCACTGTAATTACGCATATTTTGAGCACGACCCACATGTGCAGAGTTTAACTTTAAATAAACTAGATAATGACAGTTTCCTTTAGTTTCGAAATGCATTATTATGTTGACTGCTTGCTAATTAAAATCCTATCTTACATCAAATGTCTTCCAATGTGTCATTTCAACACGTAGCCCGTCTTGGTAGTAGTGAAACTAATAATTACCCTTGTGTTTTTAACCTGCCTCTATTTGAGGTATCGCATTTCCTGTGAAAATTGAACAGGCTTCAAAAAATCTTTTCATTTATACTATACAATGGTATTGTTTCAATCAATACTAATAAAAATATCTTTAAAATAACCAGAAACTTGTAGAATAAATTCATTAAATACGTTCTCTGAATTGAATTATGCTCACTCGTAAACCTTGTTTCATGGAGGTGTAAGTTTTAAGACCTTTTAGATTTGAACATAAAACGTGGTTATTTTCATTCTAACACTGTTTAGATCGTATTTGTCACGGGGACTTTGATCATATTTGTCACTAAGGAGGTCATATTTGTCAGTAACACCATGGCAGTAAGGAAGACGCGATGATTTCTCCGAGACCTATACGAGTTATTCCCAAAAGCGAACAGGTTAGCCTGAGGGGTTAAAACTTATTTAACCCTTGATTTACCGGGTGACTTCACACATACACAATTTACCTGGTGGAGTCCCCAGGACTCCCAGAAATAAAATCGTAAATTTAACATGAAGTAAACACTTTTTTAAATGAAATGTTAGTTATATTTATTTATTATATATTTGGTTTTACAATGACATGGGTTTTTACTTAAAATTATAAAATCACAGCCTTTTAAAAGAACTTCTGGAATACGATACCTAACTTCTGATCTCAACATTTCTAAAACAAAACAATTTTTCAAAGTAATTTTTAAAGAAATGTAGCAAAAACATAATCAATTCTTATAAAAAGCAAAAAAAGAACATGATTTTTTTTTTGCTTTTTTCGTTCAATACCGTCAATAGGGTAAAACTATAACATTAATACCCTGGTGGAGTCCCACGGACTCCACTAGCGTGATTACTTACCAATCGGAGCTGCGCGCATTGACGTCCGCTCTCTCCGCATTTGTCGCTTCAATGCGTGAAGGTACTGGAACGCACAATTTGTAATTCCAAAAACTAATGGTTTTATGAGCGCTAAAAGTTTTCAATGGAGTCCCAGGGACCCACCGGGTAAATTAATGGTTAATGTCGTGATTCAGTTAGCATAATTCAATTTAGAGCAGTTGACATGATCAAAAAATATCAGAAATTTTTTGAACCAATGATTATGATTATGTGGTAAACACGGATTTCCAAAAACGATAATAGGCACGGTAACAATTGCCAGTTTCTACTATTTTAATCATCCACGGTAACTTTATGCTCCCGGTATCATAAATTATTTGTTTTTATTTTGTGTTATGTATTCAGTTAGGAACGCTTTTGAAAGAGATTAGTTTTAGAAAATCAATAGAGATGCGCCATGAATGTGAATAGTACAAATGTTTATTTTTTAATTATTATTTTTAACACGCCTTACTTATACAGGATACACAGCCTCCTTTTGTGCCCAACGAGCATTCGGCAAAACTACTTCAATATACCACTACATAACTTGGTCAAATTAAATACATTACGACACTGCTATACTGTCGTGGTAAGTAAAAGCACAGTAATTACCATGGGAGTCATTCTCCAGAATGATGGGTCGAATTTTTACATTTCTATAACCTTTTAGCATATTTACAATAAGGGCTAATGATTTTCTGCCAAAACACTGGCAGTCACTTATTCTATATTACATAATAATTAAACATGTTTTTAAAGTGCCTGTGGTAAGTAAAAATGCATTATAATGTTTTACTGTGCTTGTACTTGGCACTGTTTGAGAATATGGCATCCCCAATTGTGGTATATTGTGAGGCTGAAGGTACTGGGGAGGGGAAGGAGATGGGGAGGAGGAAAGTGGGGAAGTACCTGGCTGTTCAGATCTAGTCACCTAATACGCTAAAGCCGTTTCAATTCTGAATGGTGGTCCTTACACCAGGGAAATACTGAGAGTATTTTCCACTTTGGAATGTGCTGCAAATATAACTTATATTATTTTCAAATGATTAAATAAAATTTAAGTAAATCAAATAAAATATACTTGCACATGTCGGGATTTTAACCCGCGATCTCCAGATCGTTAGTCGAGAGCTTCACCCCTTGACCACGGAGAGTTAAGATCCTTGGCTACGAATCCGAAGGTGAAATTGCGATAACATCAAAAAAAATATCATCTTTTTTATTGCAAAATATATATATTTTATTGTAGAACGTATGTGATAACTTTTGCTATTTTTGCTAATTACCGTGTTTTTACTTACCACCGCAGTGTAATGATTTAGACATTCAATCTGGAAGTTGTGATTTGTGAAGTTTAAACCACAGAGATAAATATTTCTAAGGTTAAAAATAAATGGCTGACTGCGGCAGAAATGAGAAAAGACGTTCCTCATAACACAGGGCTATTCGATGTGCTTTTTTTTGTTATTTTTTTTTTTAATTTATGAAAAGAAAGACAATATTTGAAAATCTCCTACTACCACCACAGTAACGGAAAATGTTGCTTGTGTCGTGATGGAGGACTTAGCCAGCCGAGGAATTGAACATGCATACCAACTCAACCACTGACCGGACTTTCATTTAACTCTTTATCAGAAAGTAGAATGATTATAACCAACGGATTCTTGGAATTCGTGTCCCCGGGGAGCCGCCATCTCAAGCAAAAAGACCATAATAGGAGAACCCCTATGATATCATTCTAGGCCTGCCCATATTTTGTGTTTCTCATTCCACACGTAACAAAAATAAGCATGAGCAATAAATCTGAATACTCAATATTGCCTGACCAATTAAACTAAAGTGCATCATCCGGCAAATGTTATGACCTCAAATATTTTTATTTAACTGTGGTTTAACCTTTACAATATTGATAAATTGCGATTGTCCCACATTATCATAATATATGTGATGTCTGGAATCTAGTAGATACAAGTGGGAAGCTAGTCTACATCACATTTGAAGTCGATTTTGTGAGCTTTAAATCAAGCCTCAAGTTAAAAAAATATTTTTTTTTGGTTTTCTATGTACATTCCCGTTTTTACCACTAATTTCCGGACATCTTGCACATTTTCGGATCACATCTTCAACATCTTGCACATTGGGGTCGGCATGTAACAACATCTTGCAAGAAAACACAATAAATATTTAAAAGCTGACCTGCCCCATAACAAAATATTGATGATATATTATTTTTGTTAATTTTAAAGTCATTATGAAGCCGGATCTTCTGTTTGCAGTTATTATTTTTTTTACATTTACGTGTTTTCCATCGGCCACAGAGAGCAAAAACCTTATGTACGGCCATGCTACAATGTTTTGAAAACATTTTGTGCGCAGGATACTGTGAAATAAATAATCTGTGTATCCTGTCATTATGTAATATGTCGATCATCCAGTTGATTAGTCAGACATCTCCAAGTACTAAGTTTCGAGATAATGAGGAAAGCAATACATATTCGAATGCTCGCCATAAATCAAATATTATTTACATGTTTCTGCATTTATAATAACACCAGGAGGCATAACGGTTTGGTACATTAGTATGACATTTTGAAGTTCCTACTAGTGACCCAGAAAATATTGACATTTTGTTTAATTCACTACAAAGTTTTCTGCATTATACATAATTGATTTGGTGATCTTTATGAGTAATATAGAGTACACTTTTACATAAACCTGCATATTCATCTTTAATTTTGATTTTTCAGAGATGTCTGACTAATCTATTGGGTGTAATGTCCCATCACATTGCATGCCACCAAGTTATTTGGCCAGGTACTTTAATATATGTATGAATAGATGTTCTCTTATGTGCATTTTAGTGATTTTTTTCACATTTATGTATTTTCTGTGTGTCCTTGTTCCATTTTGTTGTTTCACCTCACTTGTTGGGCTTAATAAATGTTTTTTTTGTTTGTTTTAATCTTATCATTGTTTTCTGTCTTTACACCCATTAATATATTTGTTGTTATAATGTATTTATAGTAGATCATGTATTATTTACCCCATTAACCTGTAGACATGAAATGTTCTTAAAATAGTTATTTTAGAGTTCCGACTTAGCCCTATTTTCACAACACTCTTTCTGTACAATTGAAAAATATGAAACAAGTAATATGGCGTCTAGTATCTACTATTTTGCAGTTGAATCGACATTTCAAACCCATGACAAAAACCACATTGAAATCCCAAAATGACCTATGAATAATAAAAAAAAATCAAAGTTTTTCCTTACCACAAAATACTAGGAGTGATAAGTTGGTTCATATTGTTAGTTGTTAGATGTTAGACAAAGGTAATCAGTATGTATTATTTAAACTGGTACTATGAACGCATCGGAGCATTTTGATGGAATAAAAGGTAATTATGGTAAGTTCGCCAATCCAAAAATAAATATAAGTAAATGAAGATACTACATTTAGATTTTTTATAAGAACAACTCTCTTTCAACAACTAGTCGAAGATAATATACTTAATTTTAAAATATGAGATTGACGATGACGATGGTTTGACGGAAGGTGGCAATGGCTGAATTGGTAAAAGCGTACGTCCCGGTTAGACGAGAGGTTCTTTCTGGGTTTGTGTCCTAGTTGCGACCATTGTCTTTTTCTGTGTCTTGTTATCTTTCATATTTTTGTTTAGATTATTAGTGTAATCTTCTTCTTCAATGATATACTACATTTACCACCTTACTCATAATCGCAGAATAAGATAATACCACGGTAATATGAACAGGTTCTCGACTCGACTCTGTGCAGAAACGGGCGGTCCATTTGATAGATTCTCCCATCTTAACAGACGGATTGCAATCTTTACAGCACAGGCGTCGGGTGGGAATGCTATCCTTGTTCTACCGGTATTACAATGGAAGATGCTCCAAGGAACTAGCATCATTGATCCCTTCGGCACCGGTGCATAGTCGGGAAACACGCCAAATGCGTGCCCAACATTTGTACACGGTTGACATTTGTCACATGAGAACGGGTCGTTTCTTCGACTCGTTCTTGTGTTCAACAGCTCGGCTGTGGAATGATTTGCCGGCCTCCGTGTTTCCTCCTTCCTACAACATGGGTCTCTTCAAGACCAATGTTCATTCCTTCCTCTCCTCAAAAAGACCCTCCACACAGCATCCCAGATGACATTAAGGGAAATTATTTTCCTCAGGGCCTCCTGTGTGGAGTTAATGTAAAAAAAAAAAAAAAAAGGTTAGGGAACGTACCCATACTACGTGACACGTTTAGGGAGGGGGGGTCTTCAAAATGTCACGCTCCATACAAATGAGCGGCGGGTTGCTTAGGTTTTTGGTCACCGGGAGGGGGGGGGGGGTTAAAAATTGCAAAAAGTTGGTCACGTAGTATGGGTACGTTCCCTTAGGGGCTGTTCAAGTATTATGTAATGCACTTGGGGTGTCTTGTGAAACGTTACTGTGCGTTACGGGGGGGGTTCGAACAACGCGTTACATAACATGTTTTTTATTTAGATAAAAAAACGAGGCAATTAAAATCTTTCAAGTTGGCAACCCTTTTCGTTCTCGAAATCTCTTGTTTTATTTATTACCGCAAACGCGATTAAAACAACAAAAAAGGTATTTAAGCGACTTTCCAGTACTTTGCGCAACTTAATTGTGACTTTCAGGTAAAAATTGTCACTTGGGCGTTACGTAACGTTTAGGGGCGGGGGGGGATACGGAAAAACGTTACGGCGCATTACACGGGGGGGTCAAAAATTGCGTTACGTAATACTTGAACGCCCCCTTTGGTGAAATTGTCGTACAAATTTCATCTAACCTGTTCGTATTACCGTGGTATTATCTTATTCTGCGATTATGAATAAAGTGGTTAGAATTTATTCAAACTAACTCAATCTGGAAAGTACTTGAACAATTGATGAAAATTTGTTCATTTCTGGGTTATGATGTTGTGTCGTGCTTCCTCCTTCTAATTTTCTTCCAACATTTCAGGCAGCTTTACAAAGTCCATCATCGATAATACTTTGGCCATGAAAATCTCAAATCACATAAAAAATTATGAATGTTTACAAAAAATTAATACCCTACTAAGAATTAAACTATATAATAAAGGCTGTAATTTTTTCCATGTTCAGAGAAAATAAAAATCAATTATTTAGCTGCAGATGTGGAAAACTCTTTTAAACTGGTGATTACATTACGTATACTAGCTGCTGCATTTTCCCGTCAATATTCAGCTAGTGCCGCACAAGAGTCCCACTGGCTCCAGTATGTTGTGAGAGGCATGTTATTTCAGGACTTCGAAGAAAAACCACCACCCTTTTAAATTGTGGTGGGTTTACAATAAGGACTTTTATGCAATTAATTTGAAATCATTGGCCATAATCAGTGACGGCCCCTGCTTTAGTGCATTTGTGCGATGCACTGCCAATGTCAAAAGTGTAAATTCGTACAAACATCGACAAACGTGTAAATTTGTAACATTCATTCACGAAGAATTCCCGCCAATTCGTTATAATATCCTTACCAATTAACTTTCGTACTAGACTCCGTACTAAACTCGCATCGGCGCATACGAAAAAGCAATGCGTGCATCTTCCGTTGTGCCGAGATGTGACGTCACATGAAGTGATATTTCTACTGGGACAGTCTACAGAGGCTGGAACCGTGAAATGGGCAAGACATATGGGAAGATATTTGACACGCTCGTGCACTAGCGGCGCACATGCGCAGAAGCATTCTGGTTTATGACAAAACCTTTAACATGCGTTATATGTTACCGAATGTTTGGAATGACTTAGTTAGGAATAACGAATTTTCAACTAATTGACAATGTTATGTATTAGCTCTACCATCGTACCGGGGCGGCGAAATCAAGCATTTGGCAGATCACTGATCACTATTGACACATTTTTAATGGTTTTCGCTAGTTTTGCTCCGTAAAAAACTTATTTAAAAATGAGTGGTAATGAAAACATTGCGATTAACGTCGATTTTTTCAAAAGCAACCGAATTTCATTTGAGAATAAATTGTTTTTGAAAAATAATGGCTCTCCAAAACCTTTGCTAAATATAATATAAGTAGAGTTTTTAAAACAAAGTATTAAATATTCGAAAGCATCTTTGCTTTGTGAATGTGATCGCTTGAACACATTTTTTTTCGTGGTTGATGATAAACTGTGAAGTGAAAGTTGTGTAAACGATAGCCTTTATTTTACCGAAAAGTTAATGAACATTCGTACTCCCAGTGCATATACATAACGTATTGCAATTTAGTTTGTTGGGTCGAGTTGATAGATATACGATTACAACTTGATGTTGGTTTTCGCGAATCTGAATCAATTAATTATATTTTCCCGTATTAATGTTACCATTTTTTGTGAAATGCACTGCTGGCAAATTTTGTCACGGGCCGCCTCTGGCCATAATGCCTAAAATCTGACGAGCTTTAAAACTATCACACTTAATTCCCCATCAAATGGTAGGATTACAGCCAATTCCCCTCGTAATTCTTAATTGTTTTTCCCTCTTGAAATATTCTCAAGAGGAAATGCGAGGTCAAGAAATTTTAATAATAGGTATTTTACAAAATTGTTGCTGTGGTCCCCTTGAATACTGAGCGAAGGGGACATTCAGGACCACTCAGGCTGATTATACATAAATAAATTCATTAACATTGAGGTTTTGTATTCTCCTGTTTTCTCCGATTTTTAAGATTATTTTCACCAACTGTATTTAGAAGAAAATATGTGAATGTCTGTACATTTTGCTTTATAAATACATTGTCAAATTTGGATGCTGAAAGTCTGTTGATGGTGTTTAAACTAGGCAATTTCAAAGATTTTTGGAGGGCCCTAACCTTGAAGTAACTTATCAAAAACACAAAAGGTAAGGGACGTGCCGATGGTTGATTAAATCTGTAATATATTAAAAAAATATTACTCTTGAGTAAATAGACTGGAACTATTAACATTTAATTATCTAAATCTATTCTGAATGACTTGCAAAAGTTTTATATTCCAAATGACGTTTGGCTCCCAAATAAAAGTGCTATGTCCACCAATACTGTCTATGCATGTTAATAAACACACAAATAATATAGAATCATCACAAACTTGTCTATATGGTAATCTTATTTTAATGGGCAGGCAAAGTTTCTTAAAATGGACTTTGCCCTAACAAAATAAATAATTTAAGCCTTGTTTGCGCGATTTTGTCATCACAATTTTACACAGAATACATTATTTAAATGAACACATAATAAAGTTCACCACCTCCACCGACCTTTGCAAAAAGGTGTCATACTTAAAATGATACAAAAAAATCATTGATAAATAAATAAACCACATATGTATGTTGTAACAAAATTTTATTAAAATAACACTTTGATCTTTCCGCTGAATAATATGGGAATGTTTATAAATACACTATTTATTTAATTAAAAAAGCAGTACATTTAAAAAAATAATAATTCTCAGTCTTGTGCTTAGGGTTTGTCCTTACAAAAATACAATAATTCAAGCAAGCATAAAATAATGACAAGCGTGTAAAAAAATATATTTTGTAAAACTATTTTGTTCTTACCAACTACATTAAGCGACATGCAAATTCGTTATTATTTTATGAAAGTTGTAACAAAAATGCACAAAAGTTAAAATATCAGCGGTAAACTTTGATCGAAATATGGCTGTTATCGAGCTGAAGTATTTTTTGCTTGTCTTATGTAAATGCTAATTTATTTTGAAAATTGGCCGAAGAAATATTACTCGCAATAAGAACTCATCTCAAACATAATGTAGTCAAATTGTGGCCATTTTGTTGGGATTGGATTCCCGAATTCAATAGATTTGAATTCCTAAATTTTACAACATTGGATTCCAAATTCAACATAATTGGATTCCAAATATAACAGAATTGAATTCCCAAATTCAATAGAATTGAATTCCAAATGCAACAGAATTGGATTCCCAAATTCAATAGAATTGGATTCCAAATTCCATGATTTGGATTCCCAAGTTGGCTTTGGAAAAATAAGAATTCACTAAAATATAATATTTATTGTAGGTCAATCTTTTCTGAATCCAAGATTGCCACATTCTGACTGATTTTATGAGATATCAGTTTACATGCCAGATGCGAAGGAAAGCATGGTGGAGATGGCCATGTAGAGGGTGATGGCGACTCCAATACCCCAGGCGAGGCCGCGAGCGGGCTGTGGAATCACCACCACGGCGTACACGATGGTGTAAACGATCCTGGTGGCTGCGAATGCGCGGAACAGGATGGTGGCCAGACCCACACTCGGGCCTGTCAGGATGTACAGTCCCGACACAAACAGGAACAGGGGAATGTTTTCGATATCGTTGAGGTGGGCCCTGAAAAATGACAAATTAAATTTGACGTGACTCTTTCACCATTGATGGAATGTTGTCACCTCTATTGATAATATGGTACCACTGAAGAGACAAAACCGATAGAAGAACATTGGGGTCATTTCTGGGTGACCGAAGTAAAATAAAATTAGCCTTAATTCGAATGAAATTGAAATTATTACTTTGGATGTTAATCAATTTATTTAGCCTGTCTGGGGACTAGGAATCGAAAAGTCTTTTTTTTTCAAATTGGTATTTTCCACACTTGTAGGAATGTTCTCTTCAGTAACTTTACAGGCTTACCGTTAGCTGCCCGTTGTGGAATAATTAAAATAATAATATTTACAAGACAATGCTTGCAATAAATGGAAGTAATGACAATGACATTCATAATGCTGTACTGATTTGAGAATTAGTTTGAACATGACGAGATACTTGCTGAGAAGACAAAATAAAAGCAGAGTCATCATGATGCTAAATTGGTGCCTACCTACCAAGGCGCATCATTAAATAAAATAAATGTTTTTCTTGCATCATGCATCTAAATAAAACGTAGTAGGTGTGATAGGTAATAATAATTGTATTTATTTTTAACTTTATGAGTAAAACCTCAAATTGTAATATTTAATGAAATGAAGACAATATTAGCAAAACTCAATCGAAAATCTGAGAAAAATCAGAAAAGATATTGGCACCCCTAGGACTCGAACCCAGGACCTTCTGCTTTCATGGCAAAAGCTCTACCAACTCAACTCAACCTCAAATTGTAATATTTAATTACTTATATGATTAAAAATAAAAATAAATATTCATCCTAGATTTGCAGAAAAGTCAATAGATGTCGCATATTAAAAATAAAAGGATTAAATTTTATCCAGACACTATCTAGATTACATTTAATTCGGGTTTGAATCTTGCAATCATATATAAAGATGGCGGCAGCCAATAATACGTGCGTTAAGATAATGTTGGTAGGAAGTATGATACAGTTAAAAAGTGACCAAATTGGATATGGACACTTAAGCTCAGCTGGTAAAGCTGTTGCCATGAAAGCAGAAGGTCCTGGGTTCGAGTCCCAGAGCTGCCAATATCTTTTTCTGTCTCCAGATTTTCGATTGAGTTTCGCTAATATTGTCTTCATTTAATAAAATAATTTTATTATCTAATCATTATGTAAGTAATCAATCAACTTTTAAACAATATAATATAAATTTCACAGATTTAATAAGTCTCACCTCCTGACGCGTTCCACATCATCATCCAAACGGACCTTCCCTCCGGTAGACTTGGCGTCCTCGGGGTTCAAGAATGCCTGCAAAATAAAATTTCTTAGTAAAACGTAGAAGTAAAGCATCAATGTCGATTGCAATACGAATCATTTTAAACATCACAAAGAAACTTAATTTTCCAGAATCAAACTGAAGTTCTAAAAATTTCTAGTAAGTAACCTACCCAAAATAATAATACATTACCAGAATCAACATAATAACTAGGGAATGAAAACTTTTTTTGGTTTTTTGCTGCCAGACAAGTGATTTTTTCATGGGCTTAGTAAAGTTCCAATTCCAGTTCAATTTAGTACCTACATGATAGTATCTCCCAACCTCGCCTTTAGCAAGTTTTTGATTTTGTTTTTTGAAGTTTGGAAACTTTTCATGTTGGGAAATTTTTGACCCTGGAACTTTTTATTTTTTCAAAAGATTTCTTCTGGTAAATTTGGATTTTTTTTTAAAGATGTTATCTTTTTGATATTAAGTTTGGATGTCTGTTTGGGAAAATTACATTTTTCCGACCAGAAAATTTTTATAAAAACATATCTTTTTGTTTTTGTTATGCGAAGTTTTCTTATGGGAAAATTGGGAAAACATTTTCTCGGAAAATAGGTTGGGAAATTGTATTAAAGTTTTTGAAATTGAGAAATTCTAAGTTTTTTGACACTCGTCGGGGATGCTGTTTGAAACGGTTCTTTTTGAAAATATTAGAGGGCGCCACTTCCGTTTACAACAATCCAAACTGTAGTCAATAAGATAATCATTCTATCAGAATTATTATCAAGTACGATTAATGTCTTTCTTGCGTCGTAATAGTACGTTACAATTATGATAAAACTAGCTGGTTCCCTGAATGCGTTGCTATGCCATTTAATAAAGAAATTATTTCTCCCTGCGTGTCCTTTCCCATTCGTCCCGTTCCCCTTCCGCCTCCCCTTCCTCTCCCGCGTCCCCTTCCCTTCTCGCGTTCCCTCCTCCACCTTCCCTCTCACCACTCCACTTCCCCCGTCTCGCGAACCCCCCTCCCGAGTTCCCCTCCCCTTCCCAGGTTCCCCTCCCCCCTCCCGTGTTCTCCTCCCCACCCCTCCCGCGAACCCTCTACCCGAGTTCCCCTCCCGCATTCCGTACATTCAGTCCCGGTACATTCAGTTTTCAGTACCGCTCGCGTGCCACCTATTGTATTTTTTAATACAAATTTAGCTCACCAGCAGTTTTATACAAACCTTGTCCTGACAATAACGAACACAAAACAAGAATTATCCAATTTGGTGCAGTCGTTCGGAAGTTATGCGCGTACTAATAGAGATATCTAATTTTTAATTCGCGCTTCGATTTTTCGAAAAGATTTCGATTCGAAGTCAGCCTACATTTTGGTTTATTTGTGGCCTACATAGTCGCCGGGAGAGGTATCTATATCCGAGAGGAAGACAACAAAATTTAAAATGGGCAATTTGGACATTTTCAAAGGTAATTCTGCGTTCGAAGAAGTATGCTGTCTCTTTTTAGTGTCGCTATTTTTCGGGATGACCCTTAAGAAAGTTATCGTTTTATTTTCTAAATCGTCTGCTAATTTTAGAACCGGCCATATTATCAACAGTCAACACTGGTTTTCACTGCCGCCAACCGGTCGTAGTAAATATAAACACAGAAAACATTTTATAAATATAGTTATCCTGTTTATAGAGAAAAATACGAATCACAGGTTGTAGAAAATTATTATTGCACGACTTCTTGGATTAAAGGGAACCTAAATGAATAGAAATTGTTATTAGGAGGTAAAAAGTAATAAAGCAGCAAAACGAAAAAATGTAAAATTACTAACGAGCTTTTTGAACCTCATTCTGGCAGTCAAAAAGGACATCGACAGCATCTTTAATACCAGAACAGAGCTGTAAAAGATGTAAGTCGAGTACAGGGGATTGTTAAAAGAAAGAATATCACCGATCACCGCCATTTTCACTTAGTTTTTGTAAAAGTTACTGCGAATTGTAAAAATAACCGGCTAAAAAACCGACGACCAAACTAATCACGACCGAACGTGGCAAGGCAAAATGAAGAACGGAACACGGAACAATCAACAAAACGGTGATGTGTTATTGGTAGATAGGCGTACTTGACTTTGAGCAGAGCACGCAACACGTAACACCGAACATAAACACGCACATCACACAGCAGTACAGCAGTATCAAAACGGGTTCTACCAGACGCGAACTGGGCAGTTGGGGGTTGGTCAAGTTGAACTGTTGAAGAAACGGGCTCCACTTGACGGTGACCGGACAACTCAGAATCTTGCAACTTAGACATCTCTTTTGAAAAGTGATGAAATAGGTAACGTTAGGTTAGGTTATTGAAGTGAATAGCACCGTTGTGATTTGAAACTCGATGAAACGAAAAATAGCGACACTAAAAAGAGACAAACACATACATCTATAGGATTTAGCCTGCGAGAGAATGGGATAGTAAAATCGGTCTTCTCTTTGTGCGGTGCCTCGTAGCCTCCCCACTCTTGTCTAGGTAATTTAGTTTTCTGAAGGTTTCACTTCTACCGCGTATAAATTGCACATTCGGTTTATTATTATTTTTTTAGCTATTTTTCAAAAAACAAAAAATTCATACCTTTTAATGACTTCAAAGGAGTGTGGAAATATCACTTTATGAGTTGTTGTGGAACCCTATTTGTCGGCCTCTTGGGTCGAGGGGTAAGGCTATCGAAGGTCACGGGTTCAAATCCCGGCGTGCGCAAGTAAATTTTATTTGATTGAATTGCGTTACTTCACAATTTAATCACTTAAAATAAAAAAAAGGTTTATTTATGTCACGTTCCAGCGTGGAAGATACCTACTCTTACACTCTGGTGTAAGACCACCATTCAGAATTGAAACGTTGCTTGAAATGGCTTTTAGCTATGTTTGGTGACCAGATCTGAATAGCCAGGTACCTCTCCATCTCCCTCTTCCCCATCTCCCCATTCTACCTTCAGCCTCGCAATATAGGTAGGTACCCCAATTGGGGATGCCATATTCTCACTGGCTCCAGGCAGTTGGGAGCAGTTGGGTCGCTTGTGGGGTATTCACATAAAAAACTTACCACGTGGGAAACTGACAATTATTCTACTTCATAGGTAGGTACTTTCCAACATGAATTTGAATTTTATATAAATTCTTAATTGAATTTGCTGTAGATTCCAGTTTGAATTTGATTTTCCTTGAATTTATACTTCGAATAAACCGAAGAAGTAAATTTTTACAGCGCAGTTCATTGTGAGACTTTTCTGCGCGGCGGCATGGAGCGGCGCGTGGTACCGTCACTTCGAAGTGTGCTTGTAATTGCGTGATACGAATTATTAAGGAATGCATTAGCGTTGGTATATAGTGATTAAAGTAGGCAATCGATTTAATGACATGGCTAAAGACATACAAAGTACTTATTATACATAATTATATTATAAGTAGCTACCGGATTTTGTCAGGTGCGGAGTGGGCGGTCGCAAGTTGAGCACTAAATGCAGGCGCCATTAGCAAGGTGGGTAATGGTTTATTAACTGACAATATCCTTCAGTTTCAAACAAGATTATTTCGTTATAATTATTAATTACAATTCAATTAGTAGATAAGTCCCCAATATTGCAGAAACAAACATTTCAGCTTCTATACAGTAATAATATAATGACAGGTTATTGGTAGTCCGGGAACATTAAATTGTCTTTAAAAAAATATGATGTAAGTAGGTATCTTGGACACGTGATGAGACATCCAGAGAAGTATGAGATTTTGCATCTCATAATGCAGGGAAAGATTGCCGGAAGACGGGGCCCTGGAAGAAGGAGAACCTCATGGCTGAAAAACCTGAGACAGTGGTTTGGCCAGTCTACCGTAGAGCTGTTCCGGGCCGCAGTAAACAAAGTCCGCCTAGCCAACATGATAGCCAACGTCCCTTGAACGGACGGGGCACAAGAAGTAAGTAGGTAGTAGGTGCCCCTTTTAAACATTTTCCCACGTAACCAGTCTTTCTCCGCTAATAATATTGTAATTCCTAATTCTAATATACCTACCTTTTTAAAAATTAAATTTACATTAAATTTAATATATATATTTTTTTTTACATGATCTCCACACAGGAGGCCCTGAGGAAAATAATTTCCCTCAGGGCCTATGTCATCTTTGAGGATGCTGTGTGGAGGGTTTTTTTTAAGGAAAAGGGAAGGAGAGGAGAGTTCTGTGAAGGAAAAGGGTTTAAGGGGTGGGTAGGAATCTGGGGTTCAGTATGTCCCGGTCATCCGCCTCCAAGACCTAGACAAACCTCACCCCATGAACCCGGGCACCCCTGCTAAATCACCAAACGTAGCGAACCACTTGGGGTGCTGATGCTATATTTTGCAAGTATTTTTTTTGTTACAGCTGTTTCGGATTACAAGGCCATTTTCAAACTGTGATTTAACAACTTTGAGACGACTTATTTATACGAATACTTGCAGAACTTGATAATAACATTATTCAATTTATTTAAAATTAAATTTAAATAAAAAATGACCTCCTACGAATTGATCACAAAGCAATTAATATCTAATAGACCTAATATACTTCCACCACACTTACCCTTCCCCCCTCCCTCTACCTCTCCTCCCCAAAGGTCATCTATATTTAAATTTTAGTGTTCTGTGTACACTCCTAATGATGTGAACATTGATCACTAAACATGTAAAAGCAGATTATATAAAAATAAAGTATTATCATTAACTAAGTCATTTGTCTCATTAGGTAATGGTAATACCTATTAAAAACTTATTGAAAACAACACGCATAACGTGGATTTAATTATACCCACCTAATAGTGAAAACCGATAAGATAACGATGTAAGATGTAAGTAAAATAATACCTAACTAATAACACATAGCAAGATACATATGCCATAACATCGTCATCAGATATCGTATTGATTGATTACATTATTTATTTGATTGCCTACGGATAGGGATTTTCCAAAACCGATGAAAATCTAAATTTAGTAGGTACTAGGGTCAGTAAAAAAAAATGCCTCATATTTTTTTTCTCCTTTAATTGTCAAGAAATGCAATTACATGGGTTGAAAACCACACTATTTATGATTAATTTAATATTTTTAAATATAATCTCCGCCCATTTTCACAGCTTTATATCACAGTGTTGTAAAAAGCATGGTCACATCCAGAAAACCATCGCCATATCTTTCCCCGCCGATCACACAGTTTTGAATTTTTTGTCCTTGGTTGAGTTTATGCGATGCCATTTCAACAGCTTCTTTGATTCTGGTTCAAAATAATGAACCCATATTTCGTTTCCGGTCACAATTTTTTTCAGAAACTGAGCGCTGCAGTATTGAGAGGCTATTGTTTTTCTTGTTTCTTTATTCTTGCCGGTTAACTTTCTTGGTACCCACCTTGCACAAACTTTTGTTGAATAATCAGTTGTCGAATAATCGTCATCATACTGCCTTTACTGAGGGAGAGAATGCGACATCTTTAGTTATCTGGGGTCACCACGAATGATGTTATCAATTCGCTCAATGTTGCGTGCAGTCACTAATCAACGGCCTGCGCCGCTCCGCTTTTCGTCAGCCAGCGGTGTTTGTCCTTCAGCTTCGTTACAGCGACGAACCCAGCATCTAGAAGTGCTGACATTCACTGTTGCATCATGGTACACATTTTTCAGCCTTTCATGAATGCGAATGGGCGTTTCACTTACTACGGTCAAGAATCAATCACAGAACGCTGTCTAATACGAACATCGATGTCGGTCATTTTGCAAACGACTGTAGTGCTGCTACCCGTTGACGCAAAAAGTTACTACTGCAGTAGATTGTAGAAGGTTTGAGGAATGGCACCAAATTCAAAATTTTCACTTAACTAACTTTATTTAAGTAGAAAAAAATTGGAGGCATTACATTTTGACTGACCCTCGTATAATAATGCCTAATAACCGAAAGAAATTTATTTATCGTAATAGATATAGGTAAGCATCTATCAATAAAGCCACATGTACATCATTAATGGGTAGGTATAAGTATTCGCTTTAGAAACATTTTAACAAGCGAATAATAATGAAAAAAAATTAGATAATTTGTATAGGGCCGTTTTTTTGTGAAAATCCACACATCGATGCGTGAAGGGCGCTGTGTATGTTGAATTGTTCTTAATTAAGTTCATTTATTAAGTACTTTTCTAGAGTAAGCAACCCGATTAATTCGACTTCAGACATGGGATGCGGGTATGGCGCCGCCCCGGGAACCATTTATTGGATAACCAACACCTCTGCCATAGGTCACGCCAAGTGGTTCGCTACGTTTGGAGACTTAGCAGGGGTACCCGGGTTCATGGGTGAGGTTTATCCGGGTCTTGGAGCGGATGCGTCTGCCCAACAGCTGCATGGCTGGCCGGATCGGGAGAGAATGGTTGAAGGAGTCCCTTTGACTTCTCCAGCCGTATCTACTCTCTCGGAACATCACCTTGCACCGCAATGGGAGGGACGGATTCACACGTTTTTCACTCCCGGACAATGGCCCCCAGATTCCTACCCACCCCTAACACCCTTTTCCTTCCCAGAACTTTCTCTCCTTCCTTTCCTAAAGGGATCCTCCAAACAGCATCGTCAAATATGACGTAGGCCCTGAAGGGACTCAGGGACTCAGGGTCTCCTGTGTGGAGCTAATATTAAAAAAAAATCATTAATTTATGGGTAAGCCGCCGCATTTTCATGCACAGATTACGGAAATCTGAAATTATACTTCATTTCAACAGTTATTACAAGAAACAACTATTTACGAACAAAAAATAGGTTATTAGATTCTTAGTTTAGGTAAATTAAGTAATTCATGCGTTTTTAGTTTGAAACGAAACTTCGCAAATTTCAAATCCATACAAAAAAGAACATGGCCGTAATGGAGATGGTGATTTTTAAACTTTTAATGAAAATCGAATTTTAATGCATATTTTTCCGTCTATCCCGACTGAAACCGATGCTTCTTTTGGTAATTAAGTTTAAAATTAGTTTACTTAAAATTTTATGCCTATTTAAAGTGTAGCAGCATGCGGCGGCTTGTCTATACTTTACCAAAAAATCTTTTTAAATGCATCATCTGAGTAAGGTACCCACTTGAAACTAAACCTGAAACACTACAAAAATTTATACGGTCATACGCATAGGTATATATTGAACCGTAACCTTGACATTCTGAAAATACAAACAAATTACCCAACGTGATTCGAACTGTGTTGTGTGAAGCAGCAAAAACTCTAACAACGGCGAGCGTCATGAAATTTTGCATAGATTTTCTGAGCGAAATTTATGTGCATACGGGCAATGTAGCTTTGGTGAATCTCTGTAAATAGGTATAACCAGAGTATGGATATTATATACAATCATAGTTCCATGGGTATAACTGTCAAAAATTAATGAGGCCCCGCCATTTTGTTTGTTTTATGATGTATTTAGTAAGATAAAGATTATGGTATCGCTGCGCGCCGGGACTCGAGCGATGCCGGATAGTTACTACTTTCTATAATATTACCTTCTAGTGATATTATAATATCCCATCACATAATAAATGCTAACTCTTGGGAAACTAAAAAAAAAAACAAAATACTTACTTTCTTGCTGTATCGCAGTCTACCTGTCAAGAAGGACATCATCATCATTTTGATAACGAGAACACATGAGTAGAATATGTATGTGGAGTAGAGAGGATTGTTGAAAGAAATAATATCACCGACGGTCGCCATTTTCACAGATTTTCACGATATTTGGTTATTTCCAGGATAATTATAAAATTAAGCGTATGAGGGACACCTGACGCGGTCAAATACAACAGAGAATTACTTTTGTTCCGCGGCATGGAATGTCGAATTCGAATGTAGGTAGTAGGTACTTATGTGGATTCATGGATGACGTGCCTCGTCACACAACACCGAAATAATCAAGATGTTAAAAGAGATAGGGTTGTCACAATTTTTTTCTCATTACTTAATTTATGAATGAGTTATTTTAATAGAAACCTATTTAAATGAATTAATATAGCGTGTCACAAAATAATATGCTTTTTAAAAAAGCTAACATAATTTTTAAAAGTAGGTAGGTACCTGCACTAGCACGCAAGCAAGAAGTTAAATGTTGATTTTAAAGCGTCGATGACACACGGCGAGTTTACAAGCTACTATCTGGGAAATTCACTATCTGTTAGTAAACTCGCCCAGTTTCATCGTGTTACTTGCTAACTAGCAGCGACTAGCAGATTGTTGACAATCTACGAAAAAAAGTTGAAAGGTCGTCAACTTTACTCGCCTACACGCTTGCTCCGCTTGCTCGTGATTGGTTTATTTATGTTTCCAACATGGCTTCCGATAAACAGCTGATTTCGACTGTCAAACATCTGAAGAATTAGTTCACGCAGGCGTCGTTATTCTTGTTACTGGCGCTAGCAGCAGCCTCAGTTTCCTACGCTTCTGAGCGAGTGGACAGTTTTGTGTGTCATCATGACAATCTCACTCGCCGATTTACCCACTATAAAAACTTAGTAGATAGTAGCTTGTAAACTCGCCGAGTGTCATCGACGCTTAACTGAATTCATCTCGGTCATGTTTTTTTAGCGATATTTCGAGCGATCCATTCAATAAATTATTAATTTATTATCGTCATTTATTTTTGAATTAATATGGCATGTTGCGTCATCTTCTTTAGCCAACGTTTCGGACAGCATTACAGTGTCCATCATCAGGAACCACCGATTATCCCTTTCAGACCCGAGCCTAATTTACAAATAATTTTTAGTTTTTCGTTGTAGTAATGTGATTATGGGAAACAAAATAAGAAAAAAAAATTTTTTTTATATTTTTTATTAATCAATTTTCCTTGGAAAAGCTATACTCACAATTGTGAGTACTGGTTCTCAACCATTTCCAAAAAGAGATACTGGTATAACAAAATATTCATAGGAAGTTATCAAAAATCATTGATTATTTGCGATGAAACTTTAAGAAACAGTTGACATCTTTTGATAGGCATAAGTAGACATCATATTTTAGGCATTTGGTGCGAGATCGCTTTGAACATCCCTCCAGTCTGCAACACCTTGGAGCTTTGAGAGATTCGACAATGGGCCAGTGCTCATACCCATCGTACCTCTTGTCTTCAAATGGAATTGCAGCTGGTTGGTATCTTTTTGAAGGTGGCTGTATTGTTTGGGTGCTCGTTTCAGCATCTGCATCAAACATTCGTTTGGGTGGCAGTCCTCCAAGCAAATACTCTCCAATCGTCAGCCTAAAATCCAGCAGGTCCATTATATCTTTTTTTCTGTAATTATTTTCATTGCAAACTCTTCTGTACTCATTCCAGCTATTTACTATAGCTAGGTCAAACATATGAATAATTACTTTTAGTGTCCATTTCTTTGTCTTGACCCAAGTCCTGTAACATTCCAGACTTTGATCACAACTATCGACTCCACCCATTTTTTCATTGTATAGTTTTACTACAGCTGGGCACTGAACTGGTATGTGTTTTTTTTCAGTTTTATCCCATCTTTCAACGTAAGTACTAGGCGTACTACCTACAAATGAAGATGCCATTAAAATAGATTTGTTGTCTTTCCATTTTACAATAGAAACAGCATCATCTGATCGGCATACTTCTTCAAAATCCCCTCTCTTCATTTGTTTATCTGGGGTAAACTTGAAGCCTTTAAATCTGTTAGGCATAATGGTGCCTGTGCCATAAATTTTTTTCTCCTTGAGTTTATCAAACAAAGGCATTGTTGTGAAATAACGATCGAAGAAGACAGAGCTTTCTTCTGGCAGAGTTGAAATAAGTCGCAAAATTACTGCAGGACCTAGACCTAATGTTCGATCGGGTAATGGTGTATTTGCACCTTGGTATATCTCGAAATCCAACACTGTTCCATTGGAACTAGTCATTACGAAATTTTTCAGTCCGGTTGGACGAGGTTTGTTTCTTACAAATTGGCGAACGGCACATCTTCCTAGAAATGGTATCATTTGCTCGTCAATTGAGTAACATCCAAAGTCTCTCTTAATAGAAAGACATCTATCTCTCACTGCTTTTATCACTGGATCAATTTTCCAAAAAGTATTATTAGCATGGTCTGCATTTTCACCAAATGTGTCAACGAAGTGTAAATTCACGCGGAACATAAAAAATCTGTCACGACTCATAACTGATGCAATCGGATCAAATCGAAATCGAGCATGCCAGTAAAGCTTGATCCTCGGAAATTTAATACAGCCAATTAGGGCATTTATACCAAAAAACTTTTTTATTTCAGAAGCAGAAGTTTTCAGTATGTTTCCAGTTTTACTTAAATAATATTGTGCAGTGTGTTTCGCTCCCAGCTCAAAAAGCTCCTGCGTAAAATACCTCTCAAAGAATGCGACTGGTGATATTACTTGAGATGGTACTTGAAATATTGGTGTTGTTGTCTTTCTCACAAAAGATCTTTTCCTCCACTGGTAGTTTCTTTGTGCAGGTGGTGGATTATCCGGTTCTTCGTCTGGCTCAGAATCAGATGAACTGCTTGCGGTTCTATTTTGTGGGGTCCATTCATCTTCGTCATCATCATCGCCAAATAACTCAATGTCTGATTCATTTCCGTTCATAAGCAAGTCAACAATGGCATCTGGATCATTTATAAGATTCTCCATGGTCTGTAAATAAAATACAAATCATAAAAACACAGTAAAAACGAAGGCATTTTAATTAAATAACACAAATATGATATTCCATACATTACTTACATTGGCAGGGTTGAGAACCAGAACTCACAAACGTGAGTTGTAAAATTCAAATGTCTCTAATCAATACAAAATACACTTTTAACTTGTAATAGCGCAACACTATCGTTTATTACACTCTTTACCAACAATAACTTTAATAACAATTGGAAGAAGTTAAATAAAAGCAAAGATATGTGCAAAAACAGAGAGACTGACAAGACTTTGATGAACTGTCATAAAAGTGCAACAAAATAATCCTAATGTTGCCACCGCATAAATATTTTACCCCGTAAAAAAATATTTTTCAAGTACCTAGCCATGCTCACAAACGATCGAGACCGGTCACACACCCATAGAAGCATTGCACCGTCAGAAATTAAATGAGGAACTTACCCTCACAAAACTGAGTACAGGGTCTGAAAGGGACATCTGCCCTGTTGATGGACATTGTAACGCTGTCCGAAACGTTGGCTAAATAAGGAGGTAGCGCAATAATACTCGCATAATACCTCAAAAATAATAGCGGCACAATACCCCAAAAATAAATCAAGATAGTACTTTTGGCCGTGAAAATCTCAAACCATATCCATTCAATTATTGTTTAGCAAATTAAATTTCGGAAAAATATAGATACTATTCAATTCATTTGGATGATTTATATTCCAAGATATTTACTTTCAGAAGATAGGTTATTTCACAGATTCGAACAATTTATCAAATTTAAGTTAAAATTCGGGTTCTGTGAAAGTTCTGTTATAATTTCACCATGGGCCGGTTGTTTCACAGTACTTAATTAAACCCTCGGAGAAGGCACAAGGCGAGTATTTTTGCTCCTTTTAAAGCTCGGTTTGTGAGGAGTCAGGTAGGATTAGGGAACGTACCCATACTACGTGACCCGTTCAGGGGGGGGGGGGGTCATCAAAATACCACGCTTGGTCACAACGGGGGGGGGGGGCTTAGGTTTTTATCACGTAGTCAATCTAGAAATGTCACGTTTTTTTTCGATCTACGAGGAGAGGTTTTTCAGTTCGCGGAATGGGAAGGTACGTGATTATTGGGGGTACCGCTGAATTAGGTACTAATTGAACAACTCATTTTTAGGATAAACACCGGGTTTTATCGTAATTAGGTCATTAGTATTTGAGCTATCGTCGACCAAACACTTCAATCGGGAAGAAATTGTGAAATGTGGAGAAAATTGAGTTCCGCGCTGTTATAAAGTTCCTTTAAGTTAATTTAAAGATCGGAAAAATGTATTAGGGTAGTAGGTGAATATGTTGAAAAGGAAAAATAATTTTGGTTTTTATTTCCACTCCTTACCCAATCCGCAAACTTAAAAACCCACCCTCGTACATTCAAATAAGTGAAAAAGTTCAGGGAACGTGTTTGTTGAAGATGATTGAGATGAAAAATGTTTATAAAAATAACAAGACTTTCGTTTCCATAAATTACGTTCCGGTTTCAATATATTTTGACATAAGTTTTATCTCGATAATATTTTTTCCACTTGTAATGCATGCACTCTTGCTGTCACGCAGCAAGCGCCGTATTAATAAAGACAAATATAAGCCAAATAATGCATTTTTTATTTTTTGTTAGCAAAAAATTATTCGAAACCATATTTATGAAATACTACGTGAAAACTGTAGGGGAGGGGGTCTTAGAATATACTACACGTGGTCACCGGGGGGGGGGGGGTAAAAAATTGCAAAAAGTGTGTCACGTAGTATGGGTACGTTCCCTTACGGTAGGAGCCCTGGAAAGATAAACTTAGTGATACCATTACTAAGAATGGCTGATATATCGGCTGAACGTGAACACATAAATACTTACCTTCCTTTTCCGGCTCAATCGCTTTCTGATTGTCAGGAACGACATAATATTCATTTTGATTATGAGAACACATGAATAGAATATGTATGTCGAATAAAGAGGATTATTGAATGTAATAATATCACCGATGATCGCCATTTTCACAGATGATGATGTTATTTCCCAGATAGAAAAGAATAAAATTTCGAGGGACACTTGACGCAACCAACCACCGCGATTGGCGGAAATGTGTGTGGAAGATGTACCGAAATTTAATCAAGATGAAAAGATACGGTTATCACATAAATTAAGAACCCTTTACATACTTTTTTCTGTAATTCAAGAAAAAAACTGTTTAAAAATTTTATTCTAAAAAAGGCTAACTGCCTTTGTTGCGACAAAAATACTAATTGAATTGTTAGTTTCTGAATATCTCTTAAAAAGTTAATGCTGATTTTAATATTACCCAAATTTCAAAGGATATTAAATAAATTTTTCGATCCTCGGGTACCTACCCATATTTTTTTTATTTTTATTTTTTTTATTTTTTTTTTTTATTTTTTTATTTATTACAAATAGGTATATTACAGAGTTATAAAAAGTAAAAAAAAACAATTTGATACCATTTTACCACATAATATACAACAACATTTCAATCACTCTCCTAATAAAGCAGCTGCTTGTGTTTAGGAGAGGACAACTAAAAAAAAAAAAAAAAATTTCATTTGTTTAAATGAAAACAAAAAGTATTAGTTATTCAACAAATAACATTAGTGATTTTATGAGAAGATACCTTAGAATCATAGTTCCATGGGAGATACAGATAAAAGTAATAAATTAAAGGTTAGTTAATAAATGATTTGAAGTATTGATAAGGCAAAAAATATTTCTACATATTCAATAAATATTTCTAAATACAATATACAATAAGTTAAGTTATGAGGTGTTACTAGAATATTTTAATTTAATTTTTTTTTAATATTTTTCGTAGCTTTCTTCCGATCGTATATCAAGGGGCAATTTATTAAATAATTTTATACCCTTGAATGTATAGTGATGCTGTGCTGTTGTGGTTCGCACAAGTGGCACGGAAAATCCTCCAACAGATATTATTCTTTTGCTTATATTTAATTGTGGTAAATTATTTTTACTAAAGAAATCTTTATGTATTTGTAATAGTGCAATTTTGTCATAAATTTTTGGAAGTGGGGGAACCGGGAAATCTTGAAAAACATTTATAGTTGGATAGTAATAGGGCTTTTTTAGGATGATTTTTATTAATATCTTTTGAATTGTTTCCAATGGGAGAAGGGTTGCTTTGTATCCACCCCCCCAAGCCACGATTCCATATTGTAGTACAGAGTGCGCAAGTGCATAATAAATATCTTTTAGTATTTTTAATGATACAGTATTTCTTAATCTAAAAAATATATAGATCAGTTTTCTCATTCTGTCTACTGTGGAATTTATTTGACTTTTCCATTTGATGTTATTATCAATAATTATTCCAAGATATTTTATTTCTTCTTTACTACTAATGTATATACAGTTTGAGTTACAGGGTGTGATTCTAAAGAGGCAATTTCTTTCGTGAATTTTTATGTTTAGATTTTTATTTAAGCCCTGTTAGACTATAAGGTATAAAATGGGTTTTCTCGACATTTAGTGTCAATAAATTTTCGTCAAACCATACTTTTACGATATTTATTGCATTATTAGCTAATATTTCGACCTCATTCCAAGAGTTACCATTAATAGTTATCACTGTATCATCTGCGTATGATATAATGTTTCCAGTGATTGGGAGTTCAAAAAGTTCATTTACATATAATATGAATAGTAAAGGTCCCAAAACAGTTCCTTGTGGAATTCCAAAATCTATATTTTCTATTTCTCTTAGTTCGTTGTTTACTTTTACCTGTTGAGTTCTTTGATAGAGATAGCTTTTTAACCAAGATTTAGCTTTGCCAGTTATTCCTATATTATTTAGTTTATTAATTAATTTTGAATGTGAGACACTATCAAAAGCTTTACGGAGGTCAATGAATATACTTAAGCATTTTTTACCTCTATCTAATGTTTTGTAAATAAGCTTAGTTAATTCTGCAATTGCGTCTTGTGTGCTAAGTTTATCTCTGAAACCATATTGACTAGGGTTAATACATTTTTGGTTATCAGTATAATCAGTATTTTGTTTTTTTTATTACTTTTTCGTGTATCTTTGCAATGTTGGATAATAAGGATATTGGGCGGTAATTATTTACTTCTTTTGAATCTCCGGATTTATATACTGGGATTATTATGGCTTTTTTGTAGTTTGACGGGAATATTCCATATTTAGTGCTTACGTTAATTATATGTGTTATCGGTTTGGTTAGGAAATTGCAGTATTTTTTCAAGATTTCTGTAGTTATACCGTCGTATCCTGGCGCACTACCATTTTTAAGTGATTGTATTATGTTTTCAATATTTTTTTCTGTAGTCGGTTTAAAAATTGAAAGATTGTTATTTGTTATTTTATCTTCATGAATATCATCAGGTTGATAATTTTGATCAATTTTATATGCAAGTTTTTGACCGACGGTAGCGAAAAATTTGTCGAAAATATTTGCGCACTTTTTTGGTTCACGGATAGCATTTATATTAGTTCCATTATTGTTTATGACATTTATTGTAGACTTATTTTTATTCATTATTTCGTTTATAGTGTTCCATGTTTTTTTAGGGTTATCCTTTGTGAGGATTATTTTCTCCCTGTAATATTTCTCTTTTGTGTCTTTGATAATTTTAATGAGCTTGTTCCGGAATATTTTGTATTCGTTTTTTACTTGACTATTGGTAGGGTTTTTTTTTGTATGTATGAATAGTTTTTCTTTTTTCCGGATAGATATGAGTAATCCTTGCGTAATCCATGGTTTGATTTTCCTTAATTTAGAACTACGTTGATTATTTATAAAGATTGTACAGTCTGCGATATGAGCTTTTAAAGTTTCTTCAAAGAAGTTTGCGCACATGTCTGGGTTTTGGCAATTTAGTATTGAAGACCAAGATTCGTTACGTAATTTATTATTTAATTTTAAGTTGTTTAGTTTGGAAATTATGTTAATATTTTTTCTAGAGTCATTTAATCCTGAGTTTTTATTTAGATCATAAATAAAAATATTTGTATGGTGATCTGTTATATCATTTTTCCATATAATAGATTTAATTTTTTCTGTGTGTTTAATATTGCTCCATATGTGGTCCAGGCATGATGGCGATTGGTTTGCAAATTCCCTTGTGAAATTATTTACACATGATATAAAGTTCATTTCATTCATAGCATTTATATAATCTATTTTATTTTTACCGTGGTTATTTGGACCAATATTAATATTTAAATCACCTATTACGATACAATTTAGATGGTTTTTGTTACATTGTATTTTTTTTAATTCTTCTATAAATATAGGTACATCAGAGCTGTGTGTTCGATATATTGCGATTATATTGAATGGCATGTTATTTAAAACAAAATTAAATGACAAACAGTTTGCATTGCATATGTGTATTTCGGTAATATTGATATCAGTAAATTTATCTTTAGCGTATACTACAATTCCACTATTTTTATTAATCTGATAATTTGTATTGTAATTTTTGTAGTTTGGGATGATTGGTATATTTATGTTTGCATGTATGTGCGCCTCGGATAGTATTATAAAATCTGGTTGTGAACATAATGTATTTAGGGATACCAGAAGTTCATCCATGTTTCTATTTATACTTCTTATGTTTAGGTGTAAGATTGTTAGTCTATTTATTGTATTGTTATAGATCTTATTGCATTCACTGGCTGATTCACATACGTATTCTTCTATATTTAGATTAATATCAATTTCACTTAAGTTAAAATTTTCCATTACATTTATTTAGGTGAGATAAAATATGTGTATATATAATTCTAAATAATTTGATTCGTTCTTCTTTTGATAATGTTTTCAATATAAAATAGCGTATGTATTAATATATCAATGTTACAAGTGAACATATGCTGTAGAGATTTATTGCATATAGAATATTGGCAGCGTGATACATATATCAATAGTACATACAATTTCAATAATACAAATAGTACATAGTACGTACATACACATATCAATAGTACAAGTGAACATATACTGAAGAGATTTATTGCATATAGAATATTGGCAGCGTGATACATATATCAATAGTGCATACAATTTCAATAGTACAATAATACATAGTACATACATACATATATCAATAGTGTAAGTGGACATATACTGAAGAGATTTATTGCATATAGAATATTGGCAGCGTGATACATGGGTTAGTAATGTATATAATAATAATTTTGGGATAATATATCTATAATTCGACTTTAGTAGTCTATAGTTTACTAGCCTTCTGTAAACGCAACTATGTGTTGGTATTGTATTATCTATTTTCTGGTAGAAAAATAGGAATGTAGAATGTAGATGTAATGTAATGTAAGAAGAAACATAAAAATGTAGTATGTAGACATGTTTTATCATGAAGAAAATATTCAGGTTTTTTATCATCAATATAGAGAATGATTTAATTTTTTTTACTTTTAAATATTTATATACTGATTTTATAATATGTAGAATGATGAAAGATATGACGTTTTTTTAATGTATAGATAATCGAATACTTCGAAATTAAGGTTGATTATGCCCATCACTGATTATGAACACGTTTGCGCCTTGAATACGAACTTATTACTGGAGACTGGAGATTATTGGATTGACATTTGCGACTGGGTTGTTTCACAGAATTTGAAAAATTCATAAAATTTCTGATTCAAGTTCTGTGAAAGTTCTATTCAGTGGGTGGTTTGTATATTTATGTTCAGGTCCTTGACAGAACCAGCCCACGATAAAATAATAACAGAACTTCACAACAATAATATCTGTCGCGTACCTACTTGGAAGGTAAATAAACAAACAAAAATACTCACTTTCTTACTGTGCCGCTTTCTGGCTGTCAGGAACGACATCGTTAACATTTTGATAACGAGAACACATGAATAAAACACGTAAGTCGAGTAGAGAGGGTTGTTGAAGGAAATAATATCACCGATGACAGCCATTTTCACAGATTTTTTCGTTTTTCGGTTGTAAAAAAGGGACACCTGACACCAAACAAAACCTACGGAGTGAACACCGGTTTTTGATCTGCGATTGCCAGTTTCCACGATAATATACGAGTATGTTGATAAAACCTGCCTCACTACTCGCCACTTGCCATGCAACCACGCCTATATTTTTTTTTTTAAATCAGATGTTAAAAATAGGGTTGTCCCAAAATTTTTTAACAAAATTTTACTTTATAATTAAATGAATGCTCTTTTTCTGACCTGATAATTTTGTCTGACTAGATTCCAACAGATCTCCAATATTATTACGCTAATCTTAATATATAAAACAAAGTCGGGTTAGTTACACTATTTATAACTCGAGAACGGCTGAACCCGATTTTGATGATCTTTGATTTGTTGGATTTGTCTCCGCCCCGGATAGGATAATAACTATTAAAACATCGCAAAAATTCACGAAAAAGAAAGTTATGACGAAAATTCATTTCCTCATACATTTAATATGGAACGAATTTTCATCTTTTGAAAGAGCTGAAGGAATATTGTGGTAGGTAGGTATAATATTGCAGTTTGCTTGAATTCCAAAAATTCAAAAACGTCAAATATCAAGGTGCTGATTGTTTTTGTTTTGTTCTTAAACATATAATGCTGCCTCTCTTTCATACACACTAAATGTCAACAGTCGTAAAGGGGACAAATGGTGAACGTATGTCTGCACACCTCCAAAGGAAAAATACAATAATTATAATAAATCTCTGAAATGAAACGCATTTTTTTAGATAAGCTCCACACAGGAGGCCCCGAGGAAAATAATTTCTCTCAGGACCTATGTCATCTTAGGGGATGCTGTGTGGAGGATCTTTTTAAGGAATGGGGAGGATAGAAAGTTCTGGGAAGAAAAAAGGTATGAGGGGTGGGTAGGAATCTGGGGGTCAGTGTGTCCGGGAGTGACGGACGTATGAATGAATCCCTCCAACTGTGGTGCAAGGCAATGGGTCAAGAGAGTCCGGCTGGAAAGGTCAAAAGGCCTCCCTCAACCAGCCTCTCTCGATTCGGCCCGCCACGCAGCAGGTGGGCAGGCGCATCAACTGCCAAGACCCGGACATAAGTCACCTCATGAACCCGGGCACCCCTGCTAAATCACCAAACGTAGCGAACCACTTGGGGTGATCTATGGCAAAGGTGTTGGTTATTCAATAAATGGTTCCTGGGGCGGCGGCACCCGTATCCGCCTCCCGAATTCCCGTAAGTAATTGTAAAAGTAAGAAAATCACAAAAATATAAATCCGTACACAACGCCATCTCTGATAATGACAAAAACAAAACACGGACAGCTGCGCATTAATAATTGCTTCATTGCGTAATTTTTAACTTAATAAAAAAACTGAATTTAATTCAACAGCTATTGATTCTGAGGCGGTACGAAGTTCGTCGGGTCAGCTAGTAATATATAAAACAAAGTCGGGTTAGTTACACTATTTATAACTCGACATCGGCTGGACCGATTTTGATGATCTTTGATTTGTTGGATTTGTCTCCGCCCCGGATAACAGAATAACTATTAAAACATCCCAAAAATTCACGAAAAAGGAAGTTATGAAGAAAATTATTTTTTTCATACATTTTATATGGAACGAATTCTCATATTTTGAAAGAACTGCAGCAATATTGTGATAGGTATAATATTTAATTGTGCATGAATTCCAAAAATTCAAAAACGTCAAATGTAAATGCGCTGATTGTTTGCTTTTGTTCTTAATCATATAATGCTGCCCCTCTTTCTTACACACTAAATTTCAGTAGTCGAAAATGAGACAACGATGAACGTTTGTCTCTACCCCCCTCCAATGGAAAAATACAATAATAATAAATCTCCGAAATGAAACGCATTTCTTACGTAAGCTCCACTCAGGATCTATGTCATCTTAGGGGATGCTGTGTAAAGGATCTTTTTAAGAAAAGGTAGGATATGAAGTTCTGGGAAGGAAAAAGGCATGAGAGATGGGTAGGAATCTTGAGATCAGTATATCCGGGAGTGAATCCATCCCACCAACTGCGGTGCAAGGCCATTGACTTGACCGGAATTGACCCTTTACTTTGAACTTGATGGGTATCGATAATTGCTTCATTGTGTAATTTTTTACATAAAAAAAACTTAATTTAATTCAACAGTTATTGATTCTGAGGCGGTACGAAGTTCGTCGGGTCAGCTAGTTATATATAATTTTTTTAAATTAAAATATTAACCATACAATTATCATGTGCGCGAAAAACATTTCATATATTTTTTTTATTAAAATCTTTTCCGTGAGTATATTAATTTATTATGTGCGCGAAAAATCATTAGATAGTCAATAGTCATAGAGGCGCTAATGCGTAGGTACTAATAATATCTCGCCGAAAAGTATTCAACTATGGACCATATTGGCACTAATAACAAACAAAAGAAATAATAATAATCCTATGTAGGTACTTGATTGGCAAATAGCATTACATGACATGTTTGTGATTACGATAATAATAACACAATTTGGGAGACGAGGAAGGGTACCGCCGCCCCGGGAATCATTTATTGGATAACTAACACCCCTGCCATAGGTCTCCCCAAAGTGGTTCGCTCCGATTGGTGACTTTGCAGGGGTGCCCGGGTTCAAGGGTGAAGTTTTTCTTGGTCTTTGCGGCGGATATGTTTGCCCAACTACTGATAGGCTCGTTGAGGAAGTCCTTTCGACCCTCCAGCCGGACTCTCTCGACTCATCGCCTTGCACCTCAGTGGGAGGAATGGATTCATACGTCTGTCAGCCTACACACACACCACCAGATTCCTACCCACCTCTCACACATTTTTCCTTACTAAAAAATTTCCTCTCCATCCTTTTCTTAAAAAGACCCTTCAAACAGTATCCCCAAAGATGACATAGGCCACGAGGGAAATTGTTTTCCTCAGGGCCTCCTAGTCCTTAGTGTAAAAAAAAACTAATAGGCAGGTCCTAACGGTAATAAGAATAAGTAATAACATAATGATCCAACCCTGCTTCTACATCAGCATTGGTAGATAGTGTCATCTAGTGCTGTGATGATAATGTGGCGGTGAATGTCGATGTAGTTAGGTATCTACCTATTATGTAAGTCATGCTGACAGATTTATTTCACATAGTAACTGGCTATGAACATTTACGATAATTTTGTTAGCTTCTTGCTTTCGGCGTCTATTATTTTATTTTATTAGGAAAACCAACAGTTACAATTATAAATAATGTTTGATGAAATATGTACAGAAATTTAACCAATAATAGGTTTTCGCTGAAGTATGTTAATTATTTAGTCAGTAGGTATAGAGAAAAATCGAGAAAAATAGTTAAATTATGTTATGTGGATGGGATGGTGGAAGGGAGTGGAAAGGGATGGATCCTTTCTGTGTAAATAATGGTATGTATGTGTAAATGTTATTTATTCATTTTAGTTTGATTTAGTTATGAATGTATTTTGTTTAGAGTTAGTGTTGCATTGAGGAATGTTTAATGCGTGGTTTTGTCTGGTTTGTCTGATGGGCACTCTTAGTTGAATTATTTCTAGTAATTCCGGGCAATCTATCGATTAGTTGGAATAAGTAGATACTTAATTAGCAATTTTATTTATTGACATTTACCTTTTCCTAATGACAAGCAGCGTTTATGTTATTATCGAAAGCCGCAATAACTGTACGTTGTAAGAGTATGAAAACACTAATTAATATGAATCAGATAATTATTATATTTTTATTTAGTATTTTTTTAATGTATTTAAATTGTCGGAATTTATTATGTCGGAATCTCGTAAAATAGGTAGGTATCAATTTGGGAGGCGGGTATGGGTACCGCCGCGCCGGGAACCCTTTATTGGAAAACCAACACCTCTGCCATAGGTCCCCCAAGTGGTGCGCTATGTTTGGTGACTTAGCAGGGGTGCCCCGGTTCGTGGGGTGAGGTTTGTCTATTTGGCGGTGGATGCGCCCATCAGCTGCATGGCAGACCGGATCGGGAGAGACTACTTTTGACTTCTCTAGTCGTACTCTCTCAGAACATCGCCTTACCTTAGTAGATGGGGATGGATTCGTACGTCCGTCCGTCACTCTTGGACACACTGACCTCCAGATTCCTACCCACGCCTAATATCCTTTTCCTTTCCAGAACTTCCTCTCCTTCCTTTCCCAAAAAGACCCCCCCACACAGCAACCCCAAAGACGTCATAGGGGTCTTCCATTAATCATGTGATGTTTTTTTAGCAACTTTTTAACCCCCCCCCCCCCCCTCCTAGGTGTGATATGTGGTGAGGTTTTGAGGTTTTAGACTAACCCCCCCCCCCCCCCCCAAAATCACGTGTATTTTTTTTAGTACAAAGTATTTTGAAATTTTCAGAATTTTCGTGATTTTTCCGAACCCCCCGCCCCCTAATATTCATGTCATGACATTCGATCGGACTATTGTATATATAATGTAAAGTTAGGATTACCTCTATAGATATCAGAATTGTTGACATTTAATTTGGATGCTGTTGAAATTTATTTAAAAACTAGCTTTTTCCCGCGGCTACGCTCGCATGGTATTAGGGGATTTCCACTCAGCCTCCTCCACCTTCCCTCTCCCCACCCCACTCCCCCCATCAATCCCCCTCCCCCTCCACCCACCCCTCCCCCCGCTCCACTCCCCCCATCAACTCCCCTCCTCCCCCTCCACCCACCCCTTCCTCCACCGCTCCCCCTTCCCTTCCTTCCCTCCCCCATCTTCCACCCGATTCCGCCTCCTCCACCTTCCCTCTCTCCACTCCACTCCCCCCATCAACTCCCTCCCCTCTCCTTCCACCCACCACTCCCCTCACCCCCTACCCCTCCACATTCCATTTTCCCACCCCCCCCCCCCATCAACCTTATTCCCCCCACCCCCTACCCACACCCTCCTCCATCCTTCCCCTTTACCCTTCCTTCCTTCCTCTCTCCCCCTCCCCTTCCCCCTTCCACCAACACCCTCCCAACACACCCTCCCCACTCCCCCCCACTCACCTCTTGCATTCCACACATTCATTCCCGATACATTCAGTTTTCTAACTGCTGGCATGCCACCTATTATTATTTCTTATACAAATTTCATAATGCCAGAACTCAACGGTATAATAATAATAATAAGCCTTTTTATTCTGGACTTCTGTTAGCTATGTATTAGACATGAGCTTATTTGTTATAGTATATCCCGAAGCTCAGTTTGCCTCTTGGCATAGGCCTCCTCTAACATTTTCCATTGGGACCTGTCACGCGCTACTCTTCTCCATTGATGTCCAGCAGTGAGTTTTAGGTCATCTTCCCATCTTATGTGTTGACGTCCTCTACTTCTCTTGCCATCTCTGGGATACCAGTCAGTGACATTTTTGCACCATTTCTCTTGTGGATCGCGTATCATGTGTCCTGTCCATCTCCACTTTTGTTGGTCTATTCGGGTAACTTTAGTTTTCTCCCTTATTGTGCTACCTCTCACTCTGTCCTGTTTCCTTGTTCCTGTCAAACTTCTCTCCATGGCTCTCTGGCAGCCTTCCAACTTTTCTCTGTGAGTGCCCAAGTTTCACATCCATAGGTGATGACTGGAAGTATACACTTGTTGAAGACTTTCCTTTTTATTTGCATACTTAGCTCCTTAGATTTCAAGACTTCTTTCAAAGACCAGTATTTCTTCCATCCATTTGCTACTCTTCTCTCGATTTCTTTAGTGGTTTGATCTTTGTGAGATATTATCTGTCCTAAATAGATGTAATCTGACACATATTCGAGTGGTTGATTGTCAATTTTTATAGTTACTGGTTCAGAGTTTGTAAGCAATTTTGTTTTGTCTTTGTTCATGCATAGGCCGACTTTCACACTTTCATCGTTTAGTGATTCTATCATTCCAATTAGGTGCATTGGGTTTTCCTCGAATAGGACTATATCGTCTGCAAATCTTAGGTGGTTAAGTTTTACACCTTGTACGTTGATACCATATTTTTCCCAATCTATTTTGCGGAAGATACTTTCCAGAGCAGCCGAGAACAATTTTGGTGATAGAGGGTCTCCCTGTCTTACTCCTCTCTCGATCTTGAACTTTTTTCGCAAGGTTTCTAGTTGGATCCTCGCTTCGCAATTCAAATACATGTTTTTTATAATATTGATGTAGTTTAAAGGTATCCCCTGCTGTTCAAGGCTATCCCATATAGCTATGTGTCTTATGCTGTCGAAAGCTTTGGAGTAATCGATGAATGCCATGTATAGTTTCTTATTATACTCATTTTATTTTTCTACTATTTGTTTCACCGTGTGTATGTGGTCCAGGGTAGTGTATTTTTGTCTAAAGCCGGCTTGCTCCCGTGGTTGATTTTCGTCTAACTTTTTACTTATTCTTTCCAGGATAACTTTGGAAAATACTTTGTATATATTTGACATCAAACTTATAGGTCTGTAGTGTGATGTATGTCTTTTCTACTCTCTTATATTTGTCTGTATTTTATTTACTCCTGGGCACTTGGCACCAGTCGTAATATTTCGTCTTTTCTCTTGGCTCTGATCGATATTTAAATTCTTAAGGCTTTGCATATGTGTGGTAGGGATGGAAAATTCCTCCCCTACGTCACACAAGCCTTTATAAAATTGGACCCTTATTTCCTCTGATAACTACAGAAAGCTACTTAAAGCTCCCTTGTACTACATACCTCTAGCGATATATGTACTTAACTAATAAATACGTTATTTACGACTTTGAACGTAGATATTTTCGTATTTAGGTTGTAATTAAACTCCATCAAACGTTGTGTAATTTTTTGATTTATGATATAGGACTTTAATTACTTTAAATTTTGTGGTAACCCTCTTGATTCTAAACAGAGTGTTGAATTTCAAACTGTATTGGTCTTTCTCTTGCAAATTTAACCTTAAGTAATTTCTCTAAATGAACTAACTTCCCTTTGACGTTTATTATGATTCCCTACATCCTAATGAATTCATGAATAAGCAATACTAATCGAAACTACACATGACTAATTGAACAGATAATTAAATATAACTCAAATGGTTAAATGTTAGTAAATTTGATTATGATTGTATCTCGTATCTGCTGGGCGCCCCTCCGTTTAGATTCAGCTGCTATAAGGTACATATAAAGATGGATTTAGTAGGTTAATGTAATTAGTTAATTGCATATTTGACGAACTCAGAATAACCCTTTTTCTGGCAAAATTTGGCTCCAGCCTCCATCAAGTAAGCAGGGTGATCAGAAGTCAACCCAAAATTCGCACAGTCTTTTGGCACGGTTCAATTGATTGATACCTAAGTTATCGCGTCCCAATTGACCTTCCTTTCGCCATCATGCACTGCCTTCAGGTCTTCCTCCAAGCCCAGATACCTCCAAATTCCTACTCCTCCAAAGTTTACTATTTACTTAGGGCGAACCGGTTTCGTCCTATATGCAATCATATACTCACGGGTTTGTGTGGAGTTACGGGTCGTGAATCCTCCCTCCACGTTCAAGAAATGAGACGAGAGTGACCCGACAGGCCTAAAGCACTAATTGTAAGTGAGTTCGTTTCATTCAATGAACAGTACATAAAAAGATATATATGTAAACATACGTTTTGGGAAGGTTTATAACTCGCAATACGAAACTACTTGCAACGCATCCCGAGCTCGGATCTCGCCCATCAAATTCTGCGAAATTTTCAGATTGATACCGAATAGATACATAAGAATAGTGGGTGATATAAATACATATTCGTACATTAAGATCTTATCTGGCGATGTGTTCTGGAGATTCGCCATAACTCCAAGCTTTTGTTTGGTTTTGTTGACGGTTTTGTTTGAGAGATCCGCCATCTCTATGGTTTGATTTTGTTATAGAAGCGACCACTGCCTTCTATTGGTTGAACTGTATTTTTTTTTTTCTTTCCCTCCCCTCCAATGTTCAACTTTTGATAAATTCTTGCTATCCCGTGATTCTCAATTGAAGCATGTAAATCCTCATTACCCCTTATTAAGCTATCCCGTGATTTTTCAACTGTTTCATGTAAGTCTTCAATACCCCTTTTTTTTGAACTATCCCGTGATTTATCAAATGTTTCATGTAAATCTTCAATACACCCCTTTTTACTATCCCGTGATTTATCAACTGTTTCATGTAAATCTTCAATACACCCTTTCGAACTGCTATAATAAATCTGTTAATTTTCGATTGCTTAGGTCTGTAGATACCTCTTTACGTTCAAATTAAAAATAGTGTTTAAATTTTTTTTCTTTTTGTTCCTAATAATTGCGCAATATAATAATTTTATCCCGTTCCTAGAAGTTAATACCTAAGTACGATATCCACTAATCAAGGTCATTTTTTTTTCCTTTTTACTGTATTCGAACTAGTGTCCCAGTGACCGAATTATTTTGTAAACAATTTGAGCTTTGTAAACATTCTCGACGGCCTCGTGACCTAGATTCAAGCGTATGAGGTATGTTTACTTTAGACATTCCGGAGACGTGTGAGATGACTCTAAAATTTTCTTTGTTTGATAATGATGTACTTAGCGCAATTGTCTAGTCTGATACCCGATTACGTATACATATTTATTCATTTATATATACTTTGTCTCAATAAATAATTTATAATATTGATATGTATATACATAAATTTTATGATTGAAATAATTTCTAATATCATAACTTATTTCAAATGCTCTGGATTTTCTGAAATTATATTATTACATACATAACATTAAATATAAAATATTGATTTGTAAATTTATCACACATAACTACTTTTAATAGTTATTGGTGAATTCAGAGGTAGGAATCGATACCCTTTTTTCCTCTTTTTATATAAGTGTTTTCCTTTTTGATTAAATTTTTTCTTGGGAACAAAATTACATATATATATGTTTATATACATACATATATAAATATATAAAATATAATTATTATACTTATAATATTTTAATATAGTTACATATCACATATTAAGCGAGTAATATCTTGGTCAAATAATTAATCCAAATACCAATGTTTGCTCCATTCCGCTTTCTCCTTGGAATCTGTAAAATTTTATAACGGAAAAGACTTACCCCTACCAAGGTTTTTTCCGACCGGGAAATACACGGTAACCTTGCTGCAATTTTCCTAAATTAATTTTTATTTTCCTAAATTTAATTAAATCTTTTTGACTTCAATTTTTTTTTTTTCATTTAATCTAATTAATTAAAATGATGTATGAACTCTATCGTTCTAAACTGTATTTTATCTCAAAACTCGTTGGTTAGATAACACTTTAAATGATAGTTACTTCACGATTAATTTAGAGATGGTAAATTGTTGTTAAATTAAATTTTTATCCCTCCGAAATTTTTATGTATTAATAAAATATTATTTTGTTTTATTATTATTATTTAAGATAATTAATTTAAATATTTATTATTTGTTAGAACACTTTCACTTAGATTGAACACACGTATTTAATTATAACTTCATCACGCTAAATTATCACATCACTTCAGTTATTTATTGCACTAATATTAAACGCGAAATTTCTAAATTTAAAAATACGATATTAAGTGATTATAAAATCCGAATTTTCCACTAAAACAAATTGTATTTATCACGAGCACTTTTATTTTTCACAAGTAATTAATGCGTTGGCTTTAATTTTTATTTTTCACTGACTCTAACTGCAAAGTATTTTTTTTGTATATCACTGACTAGAATGTGAAATTTTTCTAAGTATCAAAATAATTATCACTTAGAATTTTTCTACTTTAAATCACCCACCGTTTCGTCACGTTCCGCGAACTTAAAACCTTTTCGACCACGACCGTAGACTGTCCTCAACTGGCATTTGTCTAGACTTTTATACCCCTCTCAGGTCCAAAAGATCGTATCTGAATCTCCTATAATAAACCAATCTAATTACTATCAACTCGTAATTTCTTGAAACCTCTCCATTATTGTCGAATGCGGTCTCTTTGTACGTTTTGCGTTTGATACATTAAATTCTGTCTCGTACTTCCATACTTACAAGATCCGGATTTAGTAAGATCCATGTTTAATGGCCCAACTTCCTTTGTCCTGTTGTTCATACAAAACTAGCTTGAATTTAATAATTTTAAAGTTCTATTTTCATATATTTCGTAACATGTCCGTGCGTACGGCATCTACCATATGTTCCAAATCTGTCCCCAAATTCGCCTATCAGAGATATCTTCATGTCGAAGCCTTTCTCGCAAATTGTTCATTTTTATTTTATTATTTTTCCTCGAGTTTTTCTGTATTCTATATGAACCTTTCCATTTAAAACCGAATTTTCTCTATTTACGTCGTATATTTGAATTTTCCATTTTTTTCTCGAATTTTCTTTTATTCACGACACTCTTTCCATGAATTTCCTTATTTATTCTTACGCTATTGTTCATATCTCTATAGATTTTTATATTTCAAGCCGTATTTATTTTATTCACTGTTAATCTAAGATTTCCTTTGTTTTTCTCTGTCGTATCTCCTTTCCCCTCACTTCCCCGTACTTCCCTGATATAACCATATCGTTTTTTGATGTTTGCTGCCTCTTGGAAAATTTCATTTTCTATTTGTTATTAATAAATATATCATTTTTAACATCTTTATAGGGGATACCCCCACTTCGGCCCTTAAATTTCTGTCATTTTTATTGCTTCATAGAGAACGCCTTCCAAATTTTGTCCCGTTCTTACGCAAAATCCCATAAACTATATGCCTTGACAGTTGTATACATTAGTTCCTGTACCCACCTGGCAATAAATCCTTTTTTATTTCAGTGTCGTTAACTTTTACGAGAATTCTTTAATGTAAATATTTCATAAGACCCATGATAATTTTTATTACCTTTTTAACGGCTAATCGTCCTTATATAAACAATTTTCATGTTCGAATATTCCTTGTTTATCACAACAAAATACATCTGGGATCGACAACCATTGTAATGCCTCATTTTTTATCTGCAATCGCGTACTATGTTACTCTATAACCTCCATTTTAATTACGTAAAATGACTCCTTTTCCTGAGTTTTTCTATCGCAATGTTTTCAGCATTTTCCACTCCCCTCCGTACTGCACTCTATTTCTTCTCTAACACTTGTTACTGCTCTAGACATCTGAAATATACCCTCGCCTATTCTTTAAAACTCTCATTTTTTTTTGACGTTTCCTCCCTAAATCTTTCATCGTAATATCCTAGCTCCGTCTAAAATTGATAACAATAATTTTCCATTGTTTTTTCAACATTTCCATTTCCTTTAGCACGTTTTCCCTCGAATCGATCATCTCCGGTCGTCACAAACAATCGTATTATAGATGGAAATCTCCCTAACATCTTACAATACGTTTTCGTCACTTGCTTTGCAATCTTTCACTTAAACTTTTGCATCGTGTTTACGTGTATCCTTTTTTCCGCACCTTATATGCTTTAATGCGTTCGAGAACTAGGGTTTCTGATCCCTGGAACGTACCGGTTAATGATAACATTTCTTGGGGTCACCGTACTTTTGTCCCTGAACAGATTATTTCTTCCCATGGAGTTTATTCACCTCTCGGTTTGGTGGGAACGTCAAACTCATTAATTACATCCCTAATTGCTAAGTCCAAAGGTCGTTCCTTTGTTCTAAAAATGGGTTCGGCCCTCTTCTTGTTGATAGGCTAACTCGGTTTTTAATCGTTTTTGCTGTAATTCAATTGGCTGTCAATATATCACGGCCCAAAGTATATGGGGAGTCCCTGTCTTTGATTATTTGTTGATACCATCTGTGATTTTTTTATCAATACTCGTCTCACCTTGTCTAATTATAGATCCCTACCGTAAATATGAATTCACTTTACTCTAATCCGATAGATGTCGTAGACGTGTCCGTTTTATAAGTAATTGATATTTTCTTTTTAAATTAAAGTGGGAAGCTACGATATTTCCTAATTTTCACTGTTGATCAATGCAATTCATCACAGTTCCCTCCTCTGAACTCAATTTGCTGTGGCTAACGTTGTATTTTATTTTAATGTCCTCTTCTTTTTTTTTTTTTTTTTTTTTTTTTTTTTTTTTTTTTTTTTTTTTTTTTTTTTTTTTTCGTTAGACACCGAAATTGTGTTCAAATTTAGACTAGCTATCTTCCCCTCCTCATTTGGTTATCCCCTATCTCTACTCCGTGTCATATTACTTCCTATCTCCCCCTCCTCATTCTGTTATCCCCTATCTCTTTTTCGTATCCTATTACTTCCTATCTCCCCCTCCTCATTTTGTTATCCCCTATCTCTTCTCCGCATCCTATTACTTCCTATCTCCCCCTCCTCATTTTGTTATCCCCTATCTCTTCTCCGCATCCTATTACTTCCTATCTCCCTCTTCTCTTTTGCTCGGATTGTTAACAATCTTGAATTTGAATCTCATTGTATTCTTTATTTTCTTTTCGCGTAGATTTTACTTTATGAAATTTTCTTTAATTTTGATAGATTCAAAATTAATTTCTTTTTGCTGGAACACGCCCCTCGACTCGCGTGTTTTGGTGGTCCCCAACCAAATTGGACTAAGACCTCCCTTACAATGATTTAAGTAAAGATTGTTTACAATCTCGCGGCCTTTCGAACAACTGAAAAGCGGGTGGTCTCTTGGTGTGCAATTAATTGTTTTTTGTTTTGTAAGTATGAATATTTTTTGTGAAATGTGGGTTTTCGCACGACCTCACCCAATCCGACAATCAGTGGTATACATGTTTCATATAAATTTTCCAGCATTTTTTTTTTTTTCTTTATTTATTTAAACTTTATTTTATAATTCTTAATTTCTAATTGTAATTTCTTAATTCATCCAAAGTGGTTCTAGCCTAAGTGTTGTCCACTCTAATATTTAAATTTTTATAAATGTTCTTTATTATCCTCAAATTGGTTCAGCGTTCCTTTTTTCCTTTTTTTTTTTTTTTCGAAATCTAAAATATTTATACCTTAATTCAAATGTTACCTTTTTACTGTATTCTTAATGTCTACCCTATATCTATAGATAAACTTTCTTATTTCAATATTTCAAAAAAAAAATTCCTAGGCATTGTTTATTTTTCAAAATGTCCCTTTTGTGTGCCATATAATATCTCCAATTTCTCTCCTTTTGAGTGTTCTTACTTATCTAACATTTTTTTTTTTTTTTTTTTTTTTTCTCACTAACACATAAAAAAAAGTAAAAATTTTTTTTTTTTTTTTTTTTTTCAACTAAAAAATCAAAATTAACGAATTTATTTGCCTTACTCTATTTCAATAATTGAATATGATTGTCGCTTATTAAGAACTTGTCCACTCACCCTCAAAGACTTAACGACGATCCGCCCCTCGCAAGCAATCTGATAATCTAATATTTTAGTAATTTTCTTTCTTCCCCCTCCCCAATTATAATGTATCCTAACATATTTTTATTTGTATTTCTCAATCGTTTATTTATTTATTAACATTTACAAATATTTGTAAACTTCGCACTCTATCCGTTGATTTCCACTAACTGTAAACCTGATTTTTGTTTCTTATTACTTGTGTAATATCTAGCTAAATGTAAAGCGCTATAATCTCCTTTTATCTCCCGAATTGGCTGCGACCATTAGCTCCTTCCCGGCTGTAGTTATTGTAGAATTTTCTTTTGGTGAACTGTTAACTTCGGTGCACTTGCTGCAACTAGCGTTTTCGCCCACACTTTCAATTGCGTGTATCCTCCTTTTTATGGCGCGGTAACGGTCACGGTATTTGTCCTTCTTGCTGGATTCCTCCCCACTCCTCTTCTTCATGTTCCGTTCTTCTGGTGTACATACCATTGTATCTAGTTTTCGTAGAAACTCAGCGGCGACAATCTCATCTCCTGATTGCCCCGAAAACCATAGCGATTGAATTTCCTTCGGATAATGTCTCATAATTTCGTCAACTATGCCCAACGGTGTGTCAATAATCTTTAAAGCCTTCGCTAGCTCCCAATAGTTTGCGAAATGAGTAAGCATGGGTATATTTTTCTTGGCATCATATACCCCTTCTGCAAGACGACGGCGAACTTCATTTTTCTTTATGTCTCCCCAATAGGTAGCTAAAAAATCTCGTTCGAAATCTAACATAGTCTCCCATCGTTTATTGTACAATTTTGCCCACGATTTAGCTTCCCCTTTCAAATTTTCCCGTACGACGACTAAAGGATCCGTTCGTTTCACTTTTCTAGTGTATTCTTTTAAATCTTCCAGGAAACTAATGGGATTTTGATTTCCACCGGAGAATGATGGTCGTTCCTGCTGTGGTAACATTTCCACTACTTGGAGAACGCTTTTCGGCGCATTATCCTCTCCTATCACCGCCACTGTTGCTGGGCTTTCCAATTGTTTCTCGAGTTCTTGCATCTTATTGACGAGCGGTGCCAAAGCTGCCTGAATTATTGTAGTTATATCTCCTATGTTTATTGTTGAAGTCTCGGTTGTGACATTTTCCCCGATTGCTGTCACTAAAGCCTGGGCTCGCCTACTTGTCCCACGTTTCCCAACCATTTTCTTTATTTTCCGAGTGTCGCCTGGTTAATGTTTATATTTTTATCTTATTAAGCGACAACCTTATAATCTCTATTTTAATTTCCTAAATTACCTCATGTAAATTATGTTGCCTTCCTTATTCTATTTATTTACTTATTTTTTTTTTTTTCAATTTTCTCGTTTTTCTATATTTTTTATTTTATTTTTTTTTTTTTTTTATTTTTCCTTTTACTTCGTTAACTTTTCTTGTTCCTTTTCCTCGGGTTTTTCCTGTAACATATCATGTGTGAGTCTCTCTTCACACTCTCGCTTATTTTCGCCCTGTTCCTCCGATTTTGTGTCGGTCTCCCCCTCTGGCTGAACGACTTCTATCATATCCTCGACTCGTAACTTAGACCTCTTTGAACGTCTAAATATCTCCCGTAATTCATCTCCCGACGGTATTTCTTTAGCTTCTAATTCCGTCGCATCCACTTTCCTTTTTTCCGCCATTTTTTGTTTAAAATTTTTAATGAATTTAACTCAATACCAACTATTTATTATAAATATACCTATATATATTTATAATTTATTTTATTTTTTTTTTTTTTTGGAACCTGTTCCCCTATAAAACACAATATTTTTAATTATTTATATTTGTTTGCATGATGATTGTAACCCAAATTAGATCAACTCTACCATCACTCTTCATTTCAATTAAATGTAGGTAATTGCAAAAAAAACGGAATGAATATTGTTACTCCAATGTTAATGAATATCCCGTGATTTTCGTTCAACCAATAATTACTCATTGTTTAGAATGCCAACCATTCCTTCAAGTTCCGCAATACCTACGATATTTTCGCAAAATCTGTTTAGAGTTCGCAATACCTATCTTGATGTTATTTCGTCAAATCCCCTCCTTTTTTTGGTCCGAATGATCAAATGTTCCCTTAAATAGGTATATACCTATAAAACATTCGTCTGTGATATTAAAGCTCTCAACTCGACACTATCCCCAATCAAATATTTTATGTTATTTTTATTTTATGTTCCTTATCTTTTATGTTATGACTTTTTATGTGATAATCCTCACATACAAACCCACAACATTAACTATAAACAAAGGGTCACTTTATGTAGGTAAGTTCCCCCGTTTTTATCTGTAAAGTCTGTTTATTTTTTCCGTAACCGAGTGTTGATATCATTTTCGAGTTTGTTTATTCTACAATCTCTTAAAGCGATGCGCGTTACCCCCGATGTCGCCTACTTCAAAATTTTTCGATGTTTTGTTATCACTTTCGATGCTTAGGTTATCAATCTTTCGATGCTTACAAACACCGCGGTATCTCGTATCAGATTGTTTACATTACGATCATTAACATTCTGGATTCAGGAATGTCAATACCATTATTCTGTCAATTTATGGCCCGCCTTGAATAAACTGTTTACGCTTGTATCTGACCTACATTCTTTGTTATGATATTTATAATCTCATAAGCAATCAACAAATTCATGGTCACTTGATTTAAACTTTATCGACACTTTTATAAATTATTTTAAAACATGTAGAGTTTATTCGTTAACACTTTTTTTTTATATTTAAATGTATTGTTTATATATTTATTTTCGTATATTTATTTATTTATTTATATATTTTTTTCGTGTTTATTTAACGGCGCACTGTTCTGATTTTTATTTTATTTTTATTATCACTTCATTTAACATAACGTCCTACTTATTATTATTATTTTTTTTTTTTTTTTTCACTTTTTTTTTTTTTTGCAATAGATTGACCAATAAAAGTTTTTTTTTTTTTTTTTTTCTAAAACAACTTGTAAAACTCTGATCTCCTGTCACGGCTGTGCAGTTGTGATGTATGTCTTTTCTACTCTCTTATATTTGTCTGTATTTTATTTACTCCTGGGCACTTGGCACCAGTCGTAATATTTCGTCTTTTCTCTTGGCTCTGATCGATATTTAAATTCTTAAGGCTTTGCATATGTGTGGTAGGGATGGAAAATTCCTCCCCTACGTCACACAAGCCTTTATAAAATTGGACCCTTATTTCCTCTGATAACTACAGAAAGCTACTTAAAGCTCCCTTGTACTACATACCTCTAGCGATATATGTACTTAACTAATAAATACGTTATTTACGACTTTGAACGTAGATATTTTCGTATTTAGGTTGTAATTAAACTCCATCAAACGTTGTGTAATTTTTTGATTTATGATATAGGACTTTAATTACTTTAAATTTTGTGGTAACCCTCTTGATTCTAAACAGAGTGTTGAATTTCAAACTGTATTGGTCTTTCTCTTGCAAATTTAACCTTAAGTAATTTCTCTAAATGAACTAACTTCCCTTTGACGTTTATTATGATTCCCTACATCCTAATGAATTCATGAATAAGCAATACTAATCGAAACTACACATGACTAATTGAACAGATAATTAAATATAACTCAAATGGTTAAATGTTAGTAAATTTGATTATGATTGTATCTCGTATCTGCTGGGCGCCCCTCCGTTTAGATTCAGCTGCTATAAGGTACATATAAAGATGGATTTAGTAGGTTAATGTAATTAGTTAATTGCATATTTGACGAACTCAGAATAACCCTTTTTCTGGCAAAATTTGGCTCCAGCCTCCATCAAGTAAGCAGGGTGATCAGAAGTCAACCCAAAATTCGCACAGTCTTTTGGCACGGTTCAATTGATTGATACCTAAGTTATCGCGTCCCAATTGACCTTCCTTTCGCCATCATGCACTGCCTTCAGGTCTTCCTCCAAGCCCAGATACCTCCAAATTCCTACTCCTCCAAAGTTTACTATTTACTTAGGGCGAACCGGTTTCGTCCTATATGCAATCATATACTCACGGGTTTGTGTGGAGTTACGGGTCGTGAATCCTCCCTCCACGTTCAAGAAATGAGACGAGAGTGACCCGACAGGCCTAAAGCACTAATTGTAAGTGAGTTCGTTTCATTCAATGAACAGTACATAAAAAGATATATATGTAAACATACGTTTTGGGAAGGTTTATAACTCGCAATACGAAACTACTTGCAACGCATCCCGAGCTCGGATCTCGCCCATCAAATTCTGCGAAATTTTCAGATTGATACCGAATAGATACATAAGAATAGTGGGTGATATAAATACATATTCGTACATTAAGATCTTATCTGGCGATGTGTTCTGGAGATTCGCCATAACTCCAAGCTTTTGTTTGGTTTTGTTGACGGTTTTGTTTGAGAGATCCGCCATCTCTATGGTTTGATTTTGTTATAGAAGCGACCACTGCCTTCTATTGGTTGAACTGTATTTTTTTTTTTCTTTCCCTCCCCTCCAATGTTCAACTTTTGATAAATTCTTGCTATCCCGTGATTCTCAATTGAAGCATGTAAATCCTCATTACCCCTTATTAAGCTATCCCGTGATTTTTCAACTGTTTCATGTAAGTCTTCAATACCCCTTTTTTTTGAACTATCCCGTGATTTATCAAATGTTTCATGTAAATCTTCAATACACCCCTTTTTACTATCCCGTGATTTATCAACTGTTTCATGTAAATCTTCAATACACCCTTTCGAACTGCTATAATAAATCTGTTAATTTTCGATTGCTTAGGTCTGTAGATACCTCTTTACGTTCAAATTAAAAATAGTGTTTAAATTTTTTTTCTTTTTGTTCCTAATAATTGCGCAATATAATAATTTTATCCCGTTCCTAGAAGTTAATACCTAAGTACGATATCCACTAATCAAGGTCATTTTTTTTTCCTTTTTACTGTATTCGAACTAGTGTCCCAGTGACCGAATTATTTTGTAAACAATTTGAGCTTTGTAAACATTCTCGACGGCCTCGTGACCTAGATTCAAGCGTATGAGGTATGTTTACTTTAGACATTCCGGAGACGTGTGAGATGACTCTAAAATTTTCTTTGTTTGATAATGATGTACTTAGCGCAATTGTCTAGTCTGATACCCGATTACGTATACATATTTATTCATTTATATATACTTTGTCTCAATAAATAATTTATAATATTGATATGTATATACATAAATTTTATGATTGAAATAATTTCTAATATCATAACTTATTTCAAATGCTCTGGATTTTCTGAAATTATATTATTACATACATAACATTAAATATAAAATATTGATTTGTAAATTTATCACACATAACTACTTTTAATAGTTATTGGTGAATTCAGAGGTAGGAATCGATACCCTTTTTTCCTCTTTTTATATAAGTGTTTTCCTTTTTGATTAAATTTTTTCTTGGGAACAAAATTACATATATATATGTTTATATACATACATATATAAATATATAAAATATAATTATTATACTTATAATATTTTAATATAGTTACATATCACATATTAAGCGAGTAATATCTTGGTCAAATAATTAATCCAAATACCAATGTTTGCTCCATTCCGCTTTCTCCTTGGAATCTGTAAAATTTTATAACGGAAAAGACTTACCCCTACCAAGGTTTTTTCCGACCGGGAAATACACGGTAACCTTGCTGCAATTTTCCTAAATTAATTTTTATTTTCCTAAATTTAATTAAATCTTTTTGACTTCAATTTTTTTTTTTTTCATTTAATCTAATTAATTAAAATGATGTATGAACTCTATCGTTCTAAACTGTATTTTATCTCAAAACTCGTTGGTTAGATAACACTTTAAATGATAGTTACTTCACGATTAATTTAGAGATGGTAAATTGTTGTTAAATTAAATTTTTATCCCTCCGAAATTTTTATGTATTAATAAAATATTATTTTGTTTTATTATTATTATTTAAGATAATTAATTTAAATATTTATTATTTGTTAGAACACTTTCACTTAGATTGAACACACGTATTTAATTATAACTTCATCACGCTAAATTATCACATCACTTCAGTTATTTATTGCACTAATATTAAACGCGAAATTTCTAAATTTAAAAATACGATATTAAGTGATTATAAAATCCGAATTTTCCACTAAAACAAATTGTATTTATCACGAGCACTTTTATTTTTCACAAGTAATTAATGCGTTGGCTTTAATTTTTATTTTTCACTGACTCTAACTGCAAAGTATTTTTTTTGTATATCACTGACTAGAATGTGAAATTTTTCTAAGTATCAAAATAATTATCACTTAGAATTTTTCTACTTTAAATCACCCACCGTTTCGTCACGTTCCGCGAACTTAAAACCTTTTCGACCACGACCGTAGACTGTCCTCAACTGGCATTTGTCTAGACTTTTATACCCCTCTCAGGTCCAAAAGATCGTATCTGAATCTCCTATAATAAACCAATCTAATTACTATCAACTCGTAATTTCTTGAAACCTCTCCATTATTGTCGAATGCGGTCTCTTTGTACGTTTTGCGTTTGATACATTAAATTCTGTCTCGTACTTCCATACTTACAAGATCCGGATTTAGTAAGATCCATGTTTAATGGCCCAACTTCCTTTGTCCTGTTGTTCATACAAAACTAGCTTGAATTTAATAATTTTAAAGTTCTATTTTCATATATTTCGTAACATGTCCGTGCGTACGGCATCTACCATATGTTCCAAATCTGTCCCCAAATTCGCCTATCAGAGATATCTTCATGTCGAAGCCTTTCTCGCAAATTGTTCATTTTTATTTTATTATTTTTCCTCGAGTTTTTCTGTATTCTATATGAACCTTTCCATTTAAAACCGAATTTTCTCTATTTACGTCGTATATTTGAATTTTCCATTTTTTTCTCGAATTTTCTTTTATTCACGACACTCTTTCCATGAATTTCCTTATTTATTCTTACGCTATTGTTCATATCTCTATAGATTTTTATATTTCAAGCCGTATTTATTTTATTCACTGTTAATCTAAGATTTCCTTTGTTTTTCTCTGTCGTATCTCCTTTCCCCTCACTTCCCCGTACTTCCCTGATATAACCATATCGTTTTTTGATGTTTGCTGCCTCTTGGAAAATTTCATTTTCTATTTGTTATCAATAAATATATCATTTTTAACATCTTTATAGGGGATACCCCCACTTCGGCCCTTAAATTTCTGTCATTTTTATTGCTTCATAGAGAACGCCTTCCAAATTTTGTCCCGTTCTTACGCAAAATCCCATAAACTATATGCCTTGACAGTTGTATACATTAGTTCCTGTACCCACCTGGCAATAAATCCTTTTTTATTTCAGTGTCGTTAACTTTTACGAGAATTCTTTAATGTAAATATTTCATAAGACCCATGATAATTTTTATTACCTTTTTAACGGCTAATCGTCCTTATATAAACAATTTTCATGTTCGAATATTCCTTGTTTATCACAACAAAATACATCTGGGATCGACAACCATTGTAATGCCTCATTTTTTATCTGCAATCGCGTACTATGTTACTCTATAACCTCCATTTTAATTACGTAAAATGACTCCTTTTCCTGAGTTTTTCTATCGCAATGTTTTCAGCATTTTCCACTCCCCTCCGTACTGCACTCTATTTCTTCTCTAACACTTGTTACTGCTCTAGACATCTGAAATATACCCTCGCCTATTCTTTAAAACTCCCATTTTTTTTTGACGTTTCCTCCCTAAATCTTTCATCGTAATATCCTAGCTCCGTCTAAAATTGATAACAATAATTTTCCATTGTTTTTTCAACATTTCCATTTCCTTTAGCACGTTTTCCCTCGAATCGATCATCTCCGGTCGTCACAAACAATCGTATTATAGATGGAAATCTCCCTAACATCTTACAATACGTTTTCGTCACTTGCTTTGCAATCTTTCACTTAAACTTTTGCATCGTGTTTACGTGTATCCTTTTTTCCGCACCTTATATGCTTTAATGCGTTCGAGAACTAGGGTTTCTGATCCCTGGAACGTACCGGTTAATGATAACATTTCTTGGGGTCACCGTACTTTTGTCCCTGAACAGATTATTTCTTCCCATGGAGTTTATTCACCTCTCGGTTTGGTGGGAACGTCAAACTCATTAATTACATCCCTAATTGCTAAGTCCAAAGGTCGTTCCTTTGTTCTAAAAATGGGTTCGGCCCTCTTCTTGTTGATAGGCTAACTCGGTTTTTAATCGTTTTTGCTGTAATTCAATTGGCTGTCAATATATCACGGCCCAAAGTATATGGGGAGTCCCTGTCTTTGATTATTTGTTGATACCATCTGTGATTTTTTTATCAATACTCGTCTCACCTTGTCTAATTATAGATCCCTACCGTAAATATGAATTCACTTTACTCTAATCCGATAGATGTCGTAGACGTGTCCGTTTTATAAGTAATTGATATTTTCTTTTTAAATTAAAGTGGGAAGCTACGATATTTCCTAATTTTCACTGTTGATCAATGCAATTCATCACAGTAGTTCCCTATATCTTCCTTTTGTCCTTTCTTGAATATAAGAATAATGTTTGATGTTTTCCACTGTGTAGGTATTAGACCAGTTGTAAGTACATCATTGAATATTAAAGTTAGTATTGGTAGTAGTTCTTCCATGGTGCCTTTAAGAAGTTCGTTTGTCACTTCGTCTGGACCTGGGGCTTTTTCCATCTTCTGACTGTGTATGGCTTTTTCTACTTCTCTGGAAAGTATTTTTGGTTCAGTTACAACGTTTTCCTGCTCTTTATTGACGTCTTTCTTGGGATCATGTTTTTGTTTGTCGTCTGGGCTTGAGTAGAGGTCCTGGTAAAATTTTGTGGCTATTTCGTTTATGTTTTTTCTATTTGAAGAAGTATTCCCCCTTTTGTTTAATTTTAGTATCCATTCTTTATTTGATTCTCTCAATTCTTTAAGCGCTTTTTTCACTCCCCCTGTTTTCACTATATGCTTTTCTAATGTTTGCAGCCTCTTGGTCTTCCTATCTTTCCTGATGTTCTCTCTGATTTCTTTACTTAATTTTGTTATAGTTTTAATGTTATATTTTTAAGGATGTTTTGAAAATAGGTGTTTTCTTTCTTCTATAAGTTGCAGCGTTGTGTCACTTAGTTCGTACTTGTTTCTTCTGCTATTCTCAGCTTTTTCTTTTGTTAGTAGATTTTCTAGCTTTCCATATTTCGCACGAGCATCAGTGTTACTCAAAGTTAATTCTTCAGCTGATTCAATTAGGGATTGTGTTATTTTCCTTAAGATTTCATCGTTGTGGTGTTTTGTAGTGTGTGAAGCGAAATGTTTTCTAGATTTATTTGGTGGTTCTATTCTTATATTGCTTCTTACCATACGATGATTTGTATTGAAATTGAATTTAGTTAGGACCGATGTATCCGTGAAGGCTTTTGGATAGTTTGTTGTTATGTAGTCAATTTCGTTTTTGGTTTTGCCATCGGGGGAGATCCATGTCCACTAGTACTGTATTAAAATATAACTAGCCGTTGGAAACAATAGTTATATTATTTCAACGTCCAACGCTGTTGAAAATAATTAGCGCCAACAGTTGAAATATTATACCTACATGCGAATATTATTCAACGCAGTCAACGATTCAACTGCCTAATAAATAAAAAGGGTTAAGAGTTTGTACTTCGTGAAAAACATTACTCGATATTTTAAATGGTCTTTTGGTTATGTACGTACCTACTGCACGTTTTTTTTTATTTTCCCATCCAATACGGCCGATACTCAGCGCCATGGAACAAACAAATTTATCAACGACAAGCAAAAAAATGACCTATTGATAATTGTCAATGTTTTGTACCTATTGTTTTCAACGGTGTTAGAATGATTAAGTCAAAAGGGTCAAGAGATCACACTTCGTGAACGATATTATACCCAATTACACAAGGTCTTTTGGTAATGTACATACCTACTGCACGTTTTTTTTATTTTCCCGTCCAATACGGCCGATACGTAGCGCCAAGCAACAAGCGAATTTATCAGTGACAAGCAAAATATATCTTCAACAGGATAATATTTTCAACAACCACCAACGTCTTCCAACAGTTTCAACTTTCAACGTTATTATAGGATTATTATTACGTGTGTGTCGCGTGGGGCATAGAGATAATAATAATTAATAAAACATCAATGATTCGGGGAACCACCCGTTAAAAGGGATTCCTTAATACGATTTTGATATATTTTTGTTAGTATCGTGTCGATCTCCTATTATAGTTGCGTCAACGTCGACGTTATTTTCAACAGCTATTTTCAACAGTTGAAAATTGCCAACGATAACGACGTTGGCGTTGGATAGAATTATCGTCAACGCCCAGTACTAATGTCCACTTATTCTTTTGGTTTTTCATGTATAAACTGTTCAAGAGCGTTAGGTTGTGTTGTAATAATAATTCAACCAAAAATTCACCATGTGGACTTCTTCTACCTTGGCCAAACTTTCCCAAGACATATTCTTCCTTGCATTGCTTCGTCCCGACTTTAGCATTGAAGTCGCCCATTAGAATAATGTGGTTGTTTTGATACCTTGTTAATATCTTTGTTAATTCTTTATAGAAAAGTTTGATTTCTGTTTTTGTTGCTTGTTCTGTTAGAGAATAAATTTGTATAACTGACCATACTTTTTGGTATCCCGGTATGTCAATGTTAAGAATGGCTATTCGATCAGAGATTCCAATTAGGTCTTGTATGTATTGTTTCATTGACCGTTTGATTATGAATCCTACTCCTCTTTGACCGGCTGTTTCGCCTTTTTGGAATAGTATGTAGTCAATGCGTTCCTCAATTTTTTCTCCTAGTCTTCTAATCTTACTAATGCCCAGGATATCCCATTTTATTTCTTCGAGAGCTTTTTCTATCTCGTGTAGGCTTTCTTCGGTTCTAAGGGTTAAAGGTTTCGGTTAAAGTTGCAATATTGAGTATTTTGTTTCTTCTTGTTGTTAGGGGGTGGTGGTCTATAACTCCCGCGGGGACCAGCCGAATTGGGAGACTTTTTGTTAATTGGTTTTGATTGTTAATTTTTGTTGGTATTAATATTGTTTTTTTCAGATTTTCCGAGTCAATTATTAGTTTTTTGCAGCATTTAGTTGGGAGTCAGAATTTGCCCGGTTGACATAGTTCAGTATGTTAGGTCTGGTGATCTCTTTCGTGCTAGTTTTGGGTAGAGGTTGTGGAGGATTGCTTAATATTTTGTTTGTATTTACTTTCTTTTGTGCTGTTGACTTGGGAGAATCCGAAGTTCGTCTTTTCCTCTTTTCGCTAATGTTTTCCTTCGGTTTTAACACTATCAGTTTGTCATATTTTATGTAAGCGATATTTCCCTTCTTTTTTTCATCTTCTAGTTGAGGTTGTAGCTTTTTTCGTTTTTCCAGGATTTCCTTCGAGTAATCTTCTTTCACATTAATACCTGACGGGAGGTTTGTCTTGTTCTTGAGTATAAGGTGTTTTTTCCATTGGGTCGTGATAGAAGCTATAACCGGACGACAACTCAACGGTAGTTTTATACAAAAAAACGAACAAAAAAAAAGAATTATCCAATTTGGTTCAGTCGTCGGATTTATACATTTCGCATACATACGTATATTTCAGTGATTCATTTTTAGAGATAGTTATTAAGTACGAATTATTATTCTTCTTTTTATATTCTACCAAAAAATCCAGTACGGCAGTTTTATACTTAAAAAATGCGATACCTGTCTATCCAATTAAAACAATAATTTTTCTGTGATGTCAAAATTTGAGAATGACATTTTGCAAAACAAAGATTCTTAAATAAAAATTCTATTTTCGAAAATATTTGAATTAGCAAAGTACCTATTTCCCTAATAATTTGAATCGATTAAAGAATTATAAATATCTTATTAATCGTGCCACCTATTGCAATTTTTCATACAAATTTCGTAATGCCAGAGCTCTGAGCTATAGCCTATATGTTTATATTATTGTAAAGTTTCATTAAAATCCATTCAGTAAAGTAGGAATTAGTATTTTATACGTATTTGAATTTTAACATCAAAGGGATGTCCATAGTAACCTAATTTAAAAAAAAAACATCGTTTCCAAGGCGACAATTGGCGTTTGCAATAAATCGATTTTGTTAACGATAGAAAACGTATGAAAAATAATTTCATAACGCCAGAGCTTACCAATATATATAGCCTATAGATCTCGCAAATAATGTAGCTTTCTATTAGTGAAAGAATTTTTTAAATCTATTCAGTAGGTTTTGCGTGAAAGAGTAACAAACATACATCCATACAAACTTTCACTTATAATATTATTATTAATTATTAATATTAATTAATTAATTAATTAATATTATATTAATTAATAATTAATTAATATTATTAATTATTAATAATTTTAAATTTAAGGTGATCCACTGGTCCTGGAGAAATTCGACAACGGAATCCACGCCTCTTTTTGGGAAGGATTTAAAAATACTTGAGAAACAGTTTTTGGAATGGTTGGAGAAGGTATTTGAGAGTCGTTTTTCATAAGTTGATTTCATAAAGGCCTGTAAAAAACATTAACTCCTTTTTTACGCATTGTTTATTATGATAACAAGTAAATTTAAAATCGATTGCACGGAACCAAGCGACGTGGAGTGTAGAGAGACCCCCCCTAAACACCCCCGAATTTGGGAGGCGACTAAGTGCGACTAGACGACGTGCTATCGGCCCTTCTGCAAATGGCATAAGGATTATATTCACACATGGGTAATGCCCCTTTTAATTCACTGGAAAAAAATATCGCCAAAATTAATTTTTTATTTTATTTTGCGAAATTCAGGCACAAATATTAAAATGTTTTCCGCTTATTTTGTAAAGCACTTAATTTGCCACATTTTACAATGAAACTTTATCCGAAAAAGGATTCATTAGTAGGAGATTTTGGCACTTGAAAGTATTTTGAATAGACCTGATACTTTATTTTTTTTCAGACTTACAAAAGGACTTATTAAAAAATTACTCCATTATTTCCAAGGCCAAAATGCGTTCTAGGGGAGCAGGGGTAATGGGAGCCAGCGGGTAATGGGAGCGGTGCGATTAGAGACAAAACTATAGCTCTTATTCACTCGGTTGCCACTCGGGAGCCTTCGTCACACTGCGGCCGTGTTCCCCTGCCGCGCTAGACTCGCCAGTGCCATGCATTATGTGACACGGACGCTTGTCGATTTTTTTGCCCCGCGCTTTTAAAAAATACGAAATTTCAACGGCCAGGTAAGTGTGAAGTTATATGTTTGTGACAATCAAACCTGTTTCCTTTTATAGCTAATGTTATCAATTTTGAGTATCTGTGCGTATAATTTCATTACAAGCTAGATTGAGGATATCATTTTATTCAATTTCAAGATGGTGGTATTCGGGTAATCAGAGCTTATTAGGCTATGATTACCCCTTGTAGCTCCAATTACCCCATGTGCATTTTAATGTGTATTTTTTTCAGATCTAATAATGCCTGGATCATTAAAGTTAATTATTATACGGTTACGTTTAAATTAATATTTATATGAATAGGTAAGTGAGATTTCAGACTGACTGATAGAAAATTTAGAGGGCTGACTTAATAATTAAGTGGCTCCCATTACACATATGGGAATTTATAGGCTCTCATTTCCCACAAAGTCGGGTAATGGGAGCGATTCTGTTTTTTTTTTTAAAGTTTATTAGTGGCCAAATGCCTAATAATGTAATGTTGACGCTGTGATTAAATGATAGTCAAATAAGGGGGCATTCAAGTATTACGTAACGCAATTTTTGAAGATTTTTGACCCCCCATGTAACGCGCCGTAACGTTTTTCCGTATAACACCCCCCCCCCCCCCCCCCTAAACTTTACAACGCCCAAGTGACAATTTTTACCTGAAAGTCACAATTAAGTTGCGCAATGTACTGGAAAGTCGTTTAAATACCTTTTTCTTATTTTATTCGCGTTTGCGGTCATAAATAAAACAAGAGATTTCGATAACGAAAAGGATTGCCAACTTGGAAGATTTTAATTTCCTAGTTTTTTTAAATGTTACGTATTTTTTCTTTATTTAGAAAAACGTAAGTTACGTAACGCGTTGTTCGAACCCCTCTCCCCCCCCCCCCTCGTAACGCACAGTAACGTTTCACAAGACCCCCCCCCCCAAGTGCGTTACGTAATACTTGAAAGTAAAGTAAGTAATAAGTAAGGATTTAGTTTCTAATAAAAAGTTCCTAAAGTATCTATAAAATTTGCCTTTTATTGGACTTTTTCCTTCGTAGGCTCCAATTCCCCTATTTGCAGTATTTAATTGAAGCATCTATAATATTTCTAAGCGATCAATTTTTCAAACCAAAAACATATGATTTTGTATGATTTTGCATTATTTCACATGGCAAATAATCGTCGAACTTTTGAATTACGAAACAAGCTCACATCGAATTTCTTGTGTTCTTCAGGTGAAATTTAACAAAAACACTTTAATTTTACAACTTTGGATAAAAGACAATTATTAATGGTAAGCTTCTTACCACTTATTGTCTGAGCAATATTCATATTGGAGTCATAATACATTCTATCTTGAATTATTTAATAACAATAGGTATTGCCTACTCAATTCACAGTCTCGAATGTGTGACTATATACATAGATATCTTCGCTCACATTATAACACCGCGTATCTCTTTTCGTTATTTATTTTTGGGGTGTTATGCCGTGCTCTACCTCCTTCTTTAGTCAACGTTTTGGGCAGCGTAACAGGGCAAATGTGTGATGGCAGGGCGATGATGGACCCTGTAACGCTGTCCGAAATGTTAGCTAAAAAACGAGGTAGTGCAATGCGATATAACACTCCCAAAAATAAATAACGAAAATACTTTTGGCCATGAAACTCTAAAATCATAACCGCGGATCTCATTCAATTTATTTTATAGATAGGTTCTCATTTTACACTGGTTTTTAGGAGGAACAGAGGGTAATTATTCTTTATTTATTAAATCACTAGCTTTTACCCGCGGCTTCGCTCGCATGGTATTAGGTGGAAATACCACTGATTCATTCATCCATGCATTCATTCATTCACTAATTCATTCAATCATTCATTCGTTCACTCATTCATTCATTCATTCATCTTTCATTCATTAATCATTCATTCATTCATTTCCCAGCATGCGTTGCCTACCCTCTCCCCACTCCATTCGCCCGCTTCTGCCGTCCCGCGAACCCCTCTCCCAGGTTTCCCTCTCCTCACCCCTCTCCCGCGAACGTATCAAATCCCCAAAGTTTCATCGCAATCGTATGAACGGTTAGCAATGCATAATTTCATGATGCCAGAACTCACTATTGTATCCATATAGAAACCATCGCGGGCATGCACACGTCAAATCCCCAAAGGATGAATGGTTTACCAACGCATAGCGGACATACTCATATATATATATAAACCCAGAAACAAACATATTTTGATTTATATTTATATATAATATATAGATATGGTTAGGTATTCTAAATGACATTCACGGTGTACACCATAGACATCCATATATATTCATATGTCCGTGGTGTACACAAAAAGGCTGAGAAATACGTTGAGATATGCGTTGTTCTTACGCAAAAATTTTATAATATTCTATTCAATTTTCTTCAAATAATAAAACGAAAATAAATAAGAGCATTTAGAAATTGTAATTATTTTTTCTTATAACTAAATAAAACTTTTGCATAAGCATTTACCGCTAATCATAGATAAGTAGCAATTATTTTGTTACCAAACTTCGTACAAAAGGTGCGGTGATTGGTCAAAACATTTGTTTGTCGATTCAAACCATGAGGCATGAGCATTTTTAAAATATTTTCGAAAAAAATGCATTTTTATAATGTGAGCGATGAAATCTACGTCAACAGTCTATTTTAAAAATCAAATTAACAATCTTCTGAAATGACATGTCATAGAGAATAATAATCATTCTCCATGACATTATTATTATGCTAGCTTTTTCCGGCGGCTTCGCTCGCATTGTATTAGGGATGTTGCACTCCGCCTCCTCTACCCCCCCCCCTTCCCCCACCAACTCTCCTCCCCCCCCCTCCCCTCTTCCCCCCCGCATTTATTTGAAGTACTCTCCTAATAATTTGAATCAAATAAAGAATTATAGATATCTTACTAATTGTGCCACCTATTGCAATTTTTTTAATACAAATTTCATAATGTAAGAGCTCTGAGCTATATATTATTTTGATGTATGAGCTATATTATTGTAAAGTTTCATTAAAACCGTTTCAGTAGTTTTTGCGTGAAAGAGTAACAAACATACATACATCCGTACAAACTTTCGCCTTTAAAATATTAGTAGGATTATAGAATTATTATATTTAAACTCGATTGTGAATGGTTGTTATTTTATCTATTTATTATTCTCTTTTTACATTATATTTTAAGCTTTATGTTTTATTTTTTCTTATCTCTCTTTATATTTTTGTTCATAAATATCTTGTTATTTCTAATAATAGTAAGAAATAACAAGATATACATAAATGATAATAGATATATTTAAATAGAGAAAAATAAAACTGTGCATTCTGTGAATATTTTAAAGTGGATTACGTTAACGTTCTTTATAATGTTAATCTTATAACTTTTTCATATATTCAATACTCTGTAAATGGGAGGCGTCTACTAATATCTACAGGAATTCCAAAAACTGAAACAATCCAACTAATATCTATGAGAACCAAAGTGTTGACGAATATCTACAGCTCAAACTGTTGACTAATATCTATGAGAACCAAAGTGTTGACGAAAATCTACAGCTCAAACTGCTGACTAATATCTATGAGAACCAAAGTGTTGACGAATATCTACAGCACTGATTGGATTTGCAATTATGTACCTATAGCATATTGGAATAACGTAATATTGCGTATGCAGTTTAAAAAACTTAATTTATGTAAGTATGTATGTAAAAATCCCTAATATCGGACTTTTGGTCACATTTAGCTGATTAGTCCAACGTACGCTCTGTAGATATTAGTTCAACCTGCCGCTCTGTAGATATTAGTCAATACTGGAACCGTCATAGATATTCGTCCGACCTTAGCTCTGTAGATATTAGTCAACACTCTGAAGTTCGTAGATATTAGTTCAACATATGAGCTGTAGATATTCGTCCGACATACTGGCTGTAGATATTAGTATCTGGAGTCCTGTAAATGTTCCAAAACAATAAATAAATATAAAAAGCATTGGCAATTATTTAATGTTCAACTTCTGAAGCAACCGACACAGGTAACCTCGATTACACAATTCCTCTTATAATTTTATCGGCATCACGCAATGGCAGTTCAAGTAATGAAATGATAAGTTTCACATGCCAGATACGAAGTGCAGCAGGGTGGCCCCTGCCATGTAGGCGGTGACCAGAAGGCCACAGGCGAACGTCAGGATCCTCGAGGGCTGGGGGACTACCCAGATGGCGTAGACCAGGGTGAACACGCCCCTGGAGAGAGTGAACACCCTGAACAGGGCGGTGGCCACAACCACTGAAGGCCCGGTGAGGATGTAAAGACCGGAAGTTATCAGGAACAGAGGGATGTTTTCCAGGTCATTTTGATGGGCTCTAAACAGAGAAGGGTTTATAATCAGGTCCATAAATATACCAAACCACCCACATCAGGTCATTCCATAGATAACAGCAACAATGACGCATTAATGAAATCGCGCGCACAACGGTGTCGCCAAAATCGTTCATAGATAGTGAAATAAATGCCAAATCTCATCTACGCCCAACACCGTTTTGCCTTTGTTTCTACCTTCCCACTAAAGTACAAACGAGTCCGTGCAGTTTGGCGATAGTTGGCTCGCTTTCATGTCAAAGGTATCTCCCTTTGGAGGGCAACAGAAATATAACCAGTGAAACTTTTAGTAAACTAAAGTAGACAAGAGTGGAGAGGCTATGAAGCATCGCACAAAGAGGAGACCAACTATTCTATCTTATTCTTTCGCAGACTAAATCCTTTAGATGTTTGTCTCTTTTTAGTGTCGCTTTTTCGTTTCTTCCAGTTTCAAATCACAAAACGGTGCTAAAGAAGTTTGCACTTTAAAAAATTTGTACGTAAATTTAACAATGAATCTTACCTTCGAATACGTTCCACATCATCGTCTAAACGCAATTTTCCTTTAAAATATTCAGCGTCCTCGACGTTTAACGTGGCCTGGAAATGGTAAAAAAAAATACTTTCTTGATTTGTACTATTATTGTCGATTAAAGAAATCTTTTTGATGGTGCTCAACTGCATAAAATTGTATTTTAATTAGTGTCCGATCGAAACAGGATATTCCACCAAAACCGAATTCCCAAGTGACTTAATTTGTCGTCCTTAACTTTAGAATTTATTAGAAATTTACCTAGATTTTTATTGGTATAAAAGGCCGGTCTAACTTCAGAAGGAAGGTTTTTTACACTTAGGGTAGAAACATTATTAATGAACAAAATTCGCCACCGAATTTATAAATTAAATTGTAATAATTTTTCGGCTTTCTATATCGGTAAACAACACGTAATGTTAAGGTTAGGATAAAGGAGCATCTTCGTTGCTCAACGGTTTTTCAGAATTCGCCAATCATTTGATCGATAAAGATCATACGTTTTGTCATCGCACCGGTGCTCACATCTTACATAAAAACGACTAAACAATTTAGAGGCGCTAGAAATAAAAAAAGCTGTAAAAACCAAAAGTCATATACTTAATAATCAATTAGACATATCAATATCAAGTAGTTCAATATTAGGTCTGTTTCCAATAAACCCTTAAAAATAAAATTCCCAGTGCTCCTTTCAGTCCTTACCACTATGCCAGTTGATGCTTTGCTTCTCCGAATTTATTATCATAACCCATTAGTCTACATAATTATCTTTCGGTTTTTCCCATTACTTGATTACTTATGTTAATGTATTTTATGGCTGTCTATGTGTTTGCTATATTTCTATCATGTTGTCTCCCTCTATATTTTGTTACCTATGTATAAGCATACATTATGTACTTCTTGTTTAGTACTAATTTGTACCCTGAAGATGCTTGAATAAAGCGATACCGGTCGGTTCATAAATTAATAAATCTTGTGGTTTTAAACAAAAAAGTATTTTATTTTATTAAATATTATTTTTTTAATTATTTATTTAATTTAACATGTAAATAAAATAAATAATTTTCGTGTCTGAATAAGTGTAAAAAATAAGCCAAATAGCAGTAAACAACCGATTTTTAATGTCACTAATTTTAATATGAACATATTATATTTTTAGTAAGTAAGTAAGTCCTCCGTTCTCCCCGACTTATAATATTGTTTGAAATATTCTATAGTGGGTCCTACCTGTGATTAATTAGGTTGTATTTCACAAATTTTACATTGGATTTATTACAAAAAAATAACAATTTGTTTCCATAAAATTTTATGATAAATTTGAATAATACAAAAAGTATTAATTTAATAATCCATAAGCCGCCGCATTTTTAAGCACGGATTACAGAAATCACACTTCATTTCAACAATCACTGCAAGAAACAACTATTTACGTACACAAAATAGGTTATTAGGTTCTTAGTTTAGGTAAACTAAGTAATTCATGCGTGTTTAGTTTAAAACAAAACATCGCAAATGTCAAATCGATACAAAAAAAAAACGGCGGCAATGGAAATTTTTAACTTTGAAAGAAAATCGAATTTTATAACATATTTTACCGTCTATCCCGACTGAAACCGATGTTTCTTTTGGAATTGAGTTTAAAAGTAGTTTATTTTTCAAAATCTATGCCCATTAAAAGTGTAGCGGCATGCAGCGGCTTGTGAATTATTCATTTTTGGGTTAAATCAAACTTTATTTTTTATAATAACGAATTGCGGTCAACTTTATATATTTTCGTTATTTGTTTTTGGGATGTTATGCCGTGTTGCGCTACCTCCTTCTTTAGCCAACGTTTCGGACATCGTTGCAGTGTCCATCATCAGGGCAGATCCAGTAGATGTTAAAACTTATCTAACTTTATATATTTTTACAAATGTCGATTCCATATTTAAAATAATGTTTAAACTTGAATTTTTTCAAAGCCTGTCAAAACGTTTGAAGCCTGACGGGGTAGGCATGACGTCATATATACCTCGGTTTTGTCGGTATGTATAACAGTAAGGAAAATCTCACTCAGAACGGCATGAAAATGACAAAACTTAATTTATAAATTTAGCAAGATTTCCAAAAAAACATGATTTCTTTGCGAGTCGAAGCAACGCAACTTAGCCAGGGAGGTAGTGGTGTAAGTTCTGCCAAGACCCACCGCGCGCCGACCAACCACTCAGCGTTAAAAACTTTTGCGGTTCTAATCGTTTTTAAATACATTTTTTAAGCCATAATATTTTTCACTCTAGTTCCTTTTTAGAGAAAGTGCTAAAAACGTACATACATATTTCGTATTAACAATTTTACAATAAAACAAAATGCCTAAATTTAGAAAATTCCATTGTTACTCGTAATAGATTAATGCTAGCAGTTAAAAACCCGCTCCGCAGGGCGGTTTTTGTTGCGGCTTCGCCCGGTTAGTGTTGGTGACCATTTTATGAATCCAATAGGAACTGGTCCCAAAAATAGCCCGTTCCTCAGGTCCACTGTCATCCAGTGATAGCTAGTCACCGGGATAAGCAATGACGTCATATGTAATATTATAGCCGCGTGATACAACTAAGTATTACCGTCAATCTTTCCATATCCGGAGTGATACTAAAAATTCACAAATTCTTATACCTCCTAGGGCGGCACCTGCTAAGGGAAGAAGCGCCATCTTTTGACGAATTCGAGAATTCAAAACCAAATTACAAAGGTAGGTGTGGTTGAAATATCACGTACACAGATGTGTATATGGCGCGGCGCGTACGGCGTGGCGTCAGACATGAACTCGAAGCCGGGTTCTCGAATTCAACCACGGAGACTCAAGCCTATTAATAATGTTCGATTGTAAAAACAAAATTAAATATCATTGCGAAATTAACCTTCGGCATTATACTTATTAAAAAAACGACAAAATTATTGCATTTTTAAGCGATATCAATACATTTCACTGATATTGAAACTTCCGCGTTATCTCACGCCTTTAAATAGTAGGTATATTATGTAAATGATAACAATTTTATTAAATATTTTTATAAGTAGTGTTGCGTATGGGTAATTTAATGTATGAATGCATAATTTAATTTTATGCTCATTCTTCACAGAGTTTCATGTTAATTTTTATTCCATCTTACTTTTATGTACAGCAAACAAGATTTTATTGTACATTGAACTTACAAAAATATCATTATAAAATTTAACACCAAGAAAAGTAAATATTACTAACACGTTTTATTAACCGCATTCTGCCCGTCATAGGCGACATTGCTAACATTTTCAATACAAGGACACAAGTGTAAAAGATGTACGTTTTGAGGAGAGGATTCTCCAACGACAGAATATCACCGGTCGCCACCATTTTCACTGTTTTTCTTTTAGGAATTTGTGCAGATCAGCGGGGATAAAACAAACAAATAACACGACCACACTGCACAGAGACGTAATGTGTTTGCGATCGCAAAACTGAAGATTATCTATATAATAATGTCAAATACCTACATATTATAGACATAGGAGAAGTGGTATTCAATCACACAATGCTGACGGTGGACTAGACACTTCACGTGTACATACCTACTTATGCAAGTACCTACTAATAATGTTGTGCCAGGTACGAAACCATCTCAACCCAGGCCAAGAGACTGAATCAAGTTTGAATGCTATTATTTAAAGAAAATCCTCCTTTAATAGAAAGACAAAACCTGTGACTTATGGGACATTTTTTTGTAGGAATTATGAAGCTGAAAGTAATTACATAAAAAAATATTATCAATACTCAGTAGGTATCATTAATTGCCTTAGAAAAGAAGAAATTTACCCTTTGAATGTTAAAAAACTTAAAATATAACGTCGGTTATCCAATGATTTTATAAAAATATAAGATATTTTGTTTTCTAATCAAACAAAAAATTTAGAACCGCTTATGAAAAGGATTTCCAATCAAAGAATACGTATACGACTATATTAATACTTCTCTTCTCAAGTTGGTTTCTCATTGCTGAGGATCTGCTCTCTGCCTCTGCTCCAATTTCCATGGTGGACAAGGGTTCTCCTTTGGTCGTGGTCCTGGGCTGCGCAGAGAGCTGCGGACCCCCTAGTATCGGACGGGGGACAGGGGGTAAAAGTTAAGCATCTAGTACCGGGTAAAAGCCTGAGAAAGCTGAGGGTGTAGAGCAGGCATAAAAAAGGTACAGGCCAATATAATGCACTAAACAGTTAAGTAAGTAGATACTTCTAAATTATTGTCTTATTACAGGTGACAGGATTAAAAACAAACGTTACTATTAGGTAAGTACTTTATTTTAAAATTATTTTCAAATAAATACATAATATTCTTAAAAACAAATTTCACGAACACTCATATATCTACATTATTTAGAAATAAAATAAATTTCAATAAAACTAGCTAACAGATCCCACCTCGATAGAAAAACGCGGATAACCTTTCCCATGTTTGAATTTTCATAGGTTTCCTTGTTTTTCTAATGCATGTTTTCCCAGATTTACATGTTTAAATTTCTAATTCACATTTTCCCAGATTATTTTTTTTAATAATTAACGTTTCCCTAGATTTTCTTCTTTTAATACACATTTTCCCAGAAACCCATGCTGTAATTTAGAATTTACATTTTACTAGTATTCCATGTTTTAATTTTGAAATGTGTTTGCAATTGCATGTTTTACAAATAAAACAAAATGAAAAAAATAAAACTTTTAAAATGTTTTAATAATAAAAGGTATAGAAAGATCCAAGATTGAGAGGTCGATTTCATTAAGTGTACTGGCTTGGCTTGAGGTAGTATTGTTTACATACAGGCCCGTATTTAGGGCGGAAAATTTAAGGCGGGCGCGGCGGTGTTTCACCAATCGTCTTACAATGTTAGATGGCGGGATTTAATTATCTAGGATGACTCCCTATTCACAAGATGGCATGGATGGCCACTTGAGACGCCATATAGAGGGTGATCGCGAACCCGCCCGCGAAGAAGATAAAGCGGGCGGGTTGAGGCTGAGGCCACACGGCGTACACCAGGCTGTGTCCCACGCGGCACAATGTATAGGCAGAGAACAGTATGCTGGCCAGGCGGGGGTCGGGTAGGGTCACCACGTACAACGCCCCCATAAACAGGAATGCGGGGATGTTCTCAAGGTCATTGAGGTGGGATCTGAAAAAAGTTAAGGATCAAAATTAATAAGTTTTTATTTTATTGCTCAACTGCTCCCAACCGTCTGGAGAAAATGAGAAGTGAAATATGAAAGTGAGGAAGAGCCTGGTTATTCAGATATAGTCACCAAACACAGCTAAAGCCATTACAAGCGACGTTTCGATTCTGAAGGGTGGTCTTTTACCACCAACTGAAAGTAGGTTTCCTCAACTCCAAAAAAAAAATCAAATAAAAATTACGTACAAACACCTCGTTTTTTTAAAATTATTTTGACATAATACTAAGTGTACTTACTGATATTAAATGCATTTCGCGAACGTTTTTATAAATTCATCGGAAATAGAATGAATTTTAAAAACGTGCCTAATTTTACGTTCAACATAAATTAATTCCACTGTTGCAACCTCTAAATTTTTCCCTCCGAACCAAATGCGAAATCGAAAAAAGTTGGTTATTTGCAATTGAACGATTCACGCGTCCGTGAATAAAGTGAAGATATTATGCTAAGTAGGTAAGTACCTCTTTTCCTCTTTAGGTAAGTTTTTGCGGTTATTAGCTCATTCCACAAATAAAAAAATTCGAGTGCAGTTTACACGCGGTAGAAGCGAAACTTTACCAAAACAATCACAACCAATACTTGAAAAGTAAGGTCATAATCAACGCAGACCAGCGTAATTTCCGTTTCATATCTCAACCAATAGGAGCCTTTAAAAGTGACATCATAATCAAAGCGGTCAATGAGCGCAGTTGTGCGTCGTAGGTGCAGTAATCGTCATTTCCGTTTCATCCGAAATCCAAATCATAGCGGGGCTATAGAAGTTTCACCTCAAAAAACTTGACGACATATACGAAACGAAGTTGCTTATTCATTAGATTTATTATTATATTATTACCTGTTAAGCTAATAACTCGAAAAAATATAAAGCGTCGTTAAATGGTAATTTGTTTTATAATAATTAGAGTTTTATTTTATTTTATATAATCAACAATATTATTATACTGTTTGTAAAAAACAGTTTATTTATAAAGAAGTTCTGCTGTGTAGTCATTACTACTCGTGACAGCTGTTTCTCCTTTTGAAGGCATTATTAAATTGTGGTGAAACCACTTACAGACGATATATTTATATTATTTCCATGTAGGTAACAACTTACAATGAAAAACAAATTGATTTTATTTTTCTTTGCCAGTATCGATTTTCATGCAAAATATCGGAAATTACTAATGGTTATTTACTACCCTTTAAAGTTTCCCCACCTTATTTAACGCATTGCATAAATTTTTTCAAACTATTTCCAAATTCATAATTTGAATGAAAAATATTACCATTTTTATTGAATTTGGCTTATATCTAGGAGTGGCGAGTGAATTATTTTTTTTGTTTATTTATCAAACTAGCTTTCGGATTTTTAGAACTATTAATTTCCAACTGCTCTACTTAAAGGACGTAACGTAGTTATAGGAGGAGACTTTAACGCTCGCTCACCACTGTGGTTTGATACTTCTAGTAACCGGACGGAACGCTCAGACGCCGTCGAAGACCTTATTGCGGCGCAAGGTCTATCTCTGATTAACGAGCCAGGGAACATTTCTACTTTCTCTAATACACATGGTGAGAGCAACATTGATCTTACTCTTTGCTCTGGATCAGTTGCGGCCAAGATATCTAAATGGAAGGTTCACGAATGCGCTATTGCCTCCGATCACAGGCTAATAACTTTCACGGTGGGTGTCAAAAAGACGGAAGCCCCAAGATCCTCCTGGAACTTCAAAACCACCAGGGCGAACTGGGATAACTTTGGGGAAGCTCTACATGATACTTTAAGGGGATTTCATGATGTAGCAGCAAGAGATCCGGGTAATTTGGGGAACTTTTTTTAATGCAGCCGTGGTATCAGCTGCCGAGCGGTCCTTGGGAAGATCAAACCCAAAGACGGTTATTAGGACGCCGTGGTGGTCGAATGAGCTGACTTCACTGAAAGGGGCCTACAAGAGAGCCTATCGAGCCCTGGGCGTATCCAGACGTGGCGGGTGTACGCAGGAGGAGACACACGCCCTCCAGTCACGACTCAGTGGCTCCCGTAGAGCTTTCAAACAGGCCGTCCTCTCAGCGAAACGAGCTGCATGGCATAATTGGGTACAAGAAGTGGGTAACGCCAACCCGTGGGATATCCACAGCGCCATTGAAAAAACGGGAAAAGGCTCTGACCGGTATTTAACTAGCGTAATAACCGAAAAGGACGGAAGGAACATTGAAAGTGTGGACGTGGCATCCACTCTCAATACACTTCTGGGTAAGTTAGTTCCTGTAGATTCAGTAATTGGGGAAAGCGACCACCACAAACAGATTAGAAATCTGTCACGGCTCCTACCGAGAAACCTCGCCCAGGAGGTAAGGATGACACCAGTAACTAAAGCAGAAATCGAGCTGATAATCAAGGGTTTGGGTCTTAAGAAGGCACCAGGGTATGATAGGCTCAATGGAATAATAGCGAAGCAAGTATGGATCCACGCCAAGGAGGAGCTCTTCCAAGTGATGGATACATGCATGAGAAGAGGTACTTTCCCTTCTGAATGGAAGAGGGGCGTGCTTAGGATTATACCAAAGGGGAACGATAAACCAAGGTCGGACGTGAAGGCGTACCGTCCAATCACCCTGCTACCTGTCCTGGGGAAGATTCTGGAGAAACTGATTAGGCAGCGTTTACGTCAAACGTTATCCCCACCCTGCGAGCGGCAGTTTGGTTTTGTCCCCGGTATGTCCACTGAGCACGCCATCACGTATGCGCTTGACTGGGTGAAGGCTTGCCAAAAGAGGTACGTAATTGGAATTTTCCTCGATATCACTGGTGCCTTCGATCATGCGTGGTGGCCGATGATACTAGTCAAGCTCAAAAATAGGAAATGTCCACAAAATCTGTTCAAAATCTGCGCTGATTACCTCTGCGACAGAACGGTCATCCTTTCTTTTGGAGACTACCTGATTGAACGAATGGTTGACATGGGTTGTCCTCAGGGTTCAATCCTTGGACCTGAGTTTTGGAACATTTTGTTTGACGATTCCTCCAGGCTGCCCTTGCCTGAAGGATGTATCTCGGTGGATTACGCTGATGACAAATTGTATCTGGTCTCGGGGAACAGCAGAAAGGAAGTTGAGAGTAAAGCTGAAGAGGTTTTAAGTGTGACTTTAGAATGGGGAAAGAGAAATCGGCTGACCTTCGCTCCCCACAAGACCATGGGACTCCTGATGAAGGGTAACCTCAATAGAAGTAGAAATCCCACCATCAAAATGGGAGATACCAACATCCGATTCGTTGAGAACACTAAATACTTAGGCGTCACTTTGGATCGAACGTCCTCATTCTTGACCCATGTTAAAAGCGTATCAAGTAAGGCCCAGGCCCTCTTTTTGAAATTGAGAAGAATCTCTTCTGCTGAGTGGGGACTGCGCTCTCCAGCGCTCCGTCTCCTATACAGGGGGGCTTACGTGGCGCAAGTCTCGTATGCGGCCTCTGTGTGGGAGCACCGCCTGGAGAATGCACTCATACTCTCGGCGCTCAAGAGAGGCCAGCGAGTCCCCTTGCTGGCGCTTTCGGGTGCGTACAGAACAGTTGCTTCGGACGCTTTGCCAGTTTTGGCCGGCGTTTTGCCTATCGATCTTGAAATTAGGGAGGTGTTAACAAAGAAGCTTCTAACGAGAGGAAGAACTGCCACCCATCATGGTATTGAGCTAATACCAGGTGGAGCGGTTTCCCTCCCAGGACTTCTTAGAGAGATGCGAGAAAGAACTTTGAGAGAATGGCAGGAACGTTGGGATAGGTCAAATACGGGAAGGTGGACTTTCTCCTTCTTCCCGTCAGTTAAACTCAGAATGGAAGGGGCGTACATCACTAAGGATCATCATATGACCCAACTTCTGTCCGGTCATGGGGAGTTCAGAGGGAGACTTCATAGTCTCTCTCTATCACCCCATCCTAACTGCGCTTGCGGTAATACTGATCAAACAGCTGAGCACATTCTGTGGCACTGCGAGATTTTGACGGATGCCCGAGAGGAAATGCTCGATGGCTTGCAAGTTACTACGAGACCAGCTTGGAACGCGGATCTCGTTTCGAATAAGGTGAACTTTGAGTGTTTGAGGAAATTTACGAAAGTCTGGGTAGAGAGATGGCCTGATCTTAGAGTCGCTGACTAGCTGTAAAATCATGTAGGTACCAGGTGTATCTGCTCTTGAATCCACGGACATTCTCTTTACTTTATTACATCTACTGCTAGAATTTTATGTCTTATGCTTTATATCTGTTTATATATATTTTTTTTGTTATAATATCATCTCTATCTTAGGTACCTTTTTCTTATTCTATTGTATACATTTTGTTCCTTTTTCTTTTATTTTTCTGTGACTTACCTCTTTTTTGCTTATTTTATTTCTTTTCACATGGTTTATTTTAGATTTCACTAAGCTGAGCTACACGATGTTCCATCGAGATACCTGTTTATTGTTTTCATTATTTTTTATCAATTTTTTGTGATCTTCTTTTTTTTCCAGCTTCATATTCCAAGGAACACTATTGATTCAACTAACATACTCGACTTTGTTTTTTTTTTTAAATTTTGTTTTGGTTTCTTTGTTCTCTTTTTGTTTTTAGTCTCACAATGCTACTTCGCTTCGTTCAGAAGGCTGAACTGAACTGCATCTATTTATTTTGTTATGTTTCTTTTTCCCCTTCTGGGGGTGCGTTAGACCTCGTCCTTGCATCAACAGGAGTCGGCCGACGATGGCACGGTGTCCTCTAAAATTAATTGCGCCACCCCCAGCAACATGTGCAGGCTTTAGGTTTGGGGGGGGCGACCTCGGCTCTCCTTCGCCTTGCCTCCGGCTACTCGACGCTGAATTCCTTAGGGTCGTCGGGTATTTCCCCCCAATCTCCCATTTACTTTTCTTTGAGGCATCACCGAGGAACCGGCTAAGGGGCGCGGAAGCTGAGTGTGGTTCACGACTAGACCGAATGTCATGCGCATTCTTGCTGGGACTGCCAATCGATTGAAGAGGACTCCCAACCGTTTGCCATTCCCTTATTACTTATATACTGTGTCTTCTTCCCAAACAGGTGCTTGTAGGATACGCTGGATACAATCACCCAGCGCTTGCCACCTCGTGAACTTTCACCAACCTGTCTCATTGTCTTGCCTATATTTTATCATACTAACACCTATTGTATCTGTATTTCCCGCTAAGCACTTGCATACTGCTTACTAACAACGTATGCAGGGACATTGGAGGTCTAGTTTCGTTATCAAATGTAGAGTCGTTTTCACCAAAAAAATTAGAGTCCTTGCAAGAGCCTTGAAGGGGTAACCATCTGTTACCTATACCAGGGCGGGTAAGTGGTGGGTCCTCCAAAGTTGCTCTACTATAAAGAGTATACGATCTTTTTTTAAGTTTTCTTTATTCATTGAATTGTTTGTTACACGAATCGAGGATTTTTCGACCACCATGCTAGGCACATGCCCGTGTTATTTTAAATATGTAACAATGTTGGCTTATTATTATCATCGAGTGAATGATTTTTATCTAGGCTGTCTGGCAAATTGTGACTGTATTTTATTTTAATTTTTAAACGAACGCATTTGTTCTTTTGACTTGCATTGTTCTTTTGACTTGACAACAGCGTTGCATTCGTCACACTGGAGTTTGTAAATACTGCAATTTTTTAGTTTGGGTAGGTACTTTACTTTTTGAGTTTTTAAGAGTTTATCATAAATTATTGTTGTGCGGGAGACAATATCTAGACCACAATTTTTGAGAGCTTTTGCATCTTTTAGATGTTGGTCTGAAGAATTTCAAACACCCAAATTTGATTTGTTCTACAAGTATTATTAACCGCTGGGTATTTTTATGATTAATTATTGTTTTCTGTCCCTACCGTTGAAGCTATTATTTTTAGCAAGCTTACGTTTACGCTATATTGTCGAGCGGGAAGTTAGTCAGCCTATACATATATCATCGAGTGGTAAGCAGATAATTTAGGTATCCATGGGGGCAAAGATTTATAATTAATGGCCGTGTCTCTAATTTTAGGATTACGGAAAATTTCAAATATATGTTTACTATTTTCTCTACCGATTGTTAGGTCTAAAAATTGTCTTTTTACACTCTCTTTCAACCGTAAAGCAGATTTTATGGATTTTGGTGGTATTTCAACATCCTCCTCATAGATTATTATACATACAAAAACACACGATTTATTTATTTAAAAAGTCTGAGTTAACTACTCGGTACTTGAACCTATAAATAGTGGCTACACCTCATAGGATAAGTTATAATATTACTTTCTTATGGGTAAGCTATCACGCTATCAGGAGAATGGTGAAATATGTAGAAGTATTTTGTAAACACCTCACAAGGAGAACTTGTGCTGAGGTGTTTGCATGTTTTAGGTAAAGTGTTATTTGGCCGTCATAATTCAAAACACAGCATCGTCCTTGAGTATCTCAAGGAGGGAACTGTTGCTACACCAATGGTAGCAGTATTGTATGTCATGTAAGTAGCAGTCAACCTCTGGAGCGACAGCGCAATTTATAACACATCATCGTCCTTGAGTATCTCAAGGAGGGAACTGTTGCTACACCAATGGTAGCAGTATTGTATGTCATGTAAGTAGCAGTCAACCTCTGGAGCGACAGCGCAATTTATAACACAGCATCGTCCTTGAGTATGTCATGTAAGTAGCAGTCAACCTCTGGAGCGACAGCGCAATTTATAACACAGCATCGTCCTTGAGTATCTCAAGGAGGGAACTGTTGCTACACCAATGGTAGCAGTATTGTATGTCATATAAGTAGCAGTCAACCTCTGGAGCGACAGCGCAATTTATAACACAGCATCGTCCTTGAGTATCTCAAGGAGGGAACTGTTGCTACACCAATGGTAGCAGTATTGTATGTCATGTAAGTAGCAGTCAACCTCTGGAGCGACAGCGCAATTTATAACACAGCATCGTCCTTGAGTATCTCAAGGAGGGAACTGTTGCTACACCAATGGTAGCAGTATTGTATGTCATGTAAGTAGCAGTTAACCTCTGAAGCGACAGCGCAATTTATAACACAGCATCGTCCTTGAGTATCTCAAGGAGGGAACTGTTGCTACACCAATGGTAGCAGTATTGTATGTCATATAAGTAGCAGTCAACCTCTGGAGCGACAGCGCAATTTATAACACAGCATCGTCCTTGAGTATCTCAAGGAGGGAACTGTTGCTACACCAATGGTAGTAGTATTGTATGTCATATAAGTAGCAGTCAACCTCTGGAGCGACAGCGCAATTTATAACACAGCATCGTCCTTGAGTATCTCAAGGAGGGAACTGTTGCTACACCAATGGTAGTAGTATTGTATGTCATGTAAGTAGCAGTCAACCTCTGGAGCGACAGCGCAATTTATAACACAGCATCGTCCTTGAGTATCTCAAGGAGGGAACTGTTGCTACACCAATGGTAGCAGTATTGTATGTCATATAAGTAGCAGTCAACCTCTGGAGCGACAGCGCAATTTATAACACAGCATCGTCCTTGAGTATCTCAAGGAGGGAACTGTTGCTACACCAATGGTAGTAGTATTGTATGTCATATAAGTAGCAGTCAACCTCTGGAGCGACAGCGCAATTTATAACACAGCATCGTCCTTGAGTATCTCAAGGAGGGAACTGTTGCTACACCAATGGTAGTAGTATTGTATGTCATGTAAGTAGCAGTCAACCTCTGGAGCGACAGCGCAATTTATAACACAGCATCGTCCTTGAGTATCTCAAGGAGGGAACTGTTGCTACACCAATGGTAGTAGTATTGTATGTCATGTAAGTAGCAGTCAACCTCTGGAGCGACAGCGCAATTTATAACACAGCATCGTCCTTGAGTATCTCAAGGAGGGAACTGTTGCTACACCAATGGTAGTAGTATTGTATGTCATATAAGTAGCAGTCAACCTCTGGAGCGACAGCGCAATTTATAACACAGCATCGTCCTTGAGTATCTCAAGGAGGGAACTGTTGCTACACCAATGGTAGTAGTATTGTATGTCATGTAAGTAGCAGTCAACCTCTGGAGCGACAGCGCAATTTATAACACAGCATCGTCCTTGAGTATCTCAAGGAGGGAACTGTTGCTACACCAATGGTAGTAGTATTGTATGTCATGTAAGTAGCAGTCAACCTCTGGAGCGACAGCGCAATTTATAACACAGCATCGTCCTTGAGTATCTCAAGGAGGGAACTGTTGCTACACCAATGGTAGTAGTATTGTATGTCATGTAAGTAGCAGTCAACCTCTGGAGCGACAGCGCAATTTATAACACAGCATCGTCCTTGAGTATCTCAAGGAGGGAACTGTTGCTACACCAATGGTAGTAGTATTGTATGTCATATAAGTAGCAGTCAACCTCTGGAGCGACAGCGCAATTTATAACACAGCATCGTCCTTGAGTATCTCAAGGAGGAAACTGTTGCTACACCAATGGTAGTAGTATTGTATGTCATGTAAGTAGCAGTCAACCTCTGGAGCGACAGCGCAATTTATAACACAGCATCGTCCTTGAGTATCTCAAGGAGGGAACTGTTGCTACACCAATGGTAGTAGTATTGTATGTCATATAAGTAGCAGTCAACCTCTGGAGCGACAGCGCAATTTATAACACAGCATCGTCCTTGAGTATCTCAAGGAGGGAACTGTTGCTACACCAATGGTAGTAGTATTGTATGTCATGTAAGTAGCAGTCAATCTCTGGAGCGACAGCGCAATTTATAACACAGCATCGTCCTTGAGTATCTCAAGGAGGGAACTGTTGCTACACCAATGGTAGCAGTATTGTATGTCATGTAAGTAGCAGTCAACCTCTGGAGCGACAGCGCAATTTATAACACAGCATCGTCCTTGAGTATCTCAAGGAGGGAACTGTTGCTACACCAATGGTAGCAGTATTGTATGTCATGTAAGTAGCAGTCAACCTCTGGAGCGACAGCGCAATTTATAACACAGCATCGTCCTTGAGTATCTCAAGGAGGGAACTGTTGCTACACCAATGGTAGCAGTATTGTATGTCATGTAAGTAGCAGTCAACCTCTGGAGCGACAGCGCAATTTATAACACAGCATCGTCCTTGAGTATCTCAAGGAGGGAACTGTTGCTACACCAATGGTAGCAGTATTGTATGTCATGTAAGTAGCAGTCAACCTCTGGAGCGACAGCGCAATTTATAACACAGCATCGTCCTTGAGTATCTCAAGGAGGGAACTGTTGCTACACCAATGGTAGCAGTATTGTATGTCATGTAAGTAGCAGTCAACCTCTGGAGCGACAGCGCAATTTATAACACAGCATCGTCCTTGAGTATCTCAAGGAGGGAACTGTTGCTACACCAATGGTAGCAGTATTGTATGTCATGTAAGTAGCAGTCAACCTCTGGAGCGACAGCGCAATTTATAACACAGCATCGTCCTTGAGTATCTCAAGGAGGGAACTGTTGCTACACCAATGGTAGCAGTATTGTATGTCATGTAAGTAGCAGTCAACCTCTGGAGCGACAGCGCAATTTATAACACAGCATCGTCCTTGAGTATCTCAAGGAGGGAACTGTTGCTACACCAATGGTAGCAGTATTGTATGTCATGTAAGTAGCAGTCAACCTCTGGAGCGACAGCGCAATTTATAACACAGCATCGTCCTTGAGTATCTCAAGGAGGGAACTGTTGCTACACCAATGGTAGCAGTATTGTATGTCATGTAAGTAGCAGTCAACCTCTGGAGCGACAGCGCAATTTATAACACAGCATCGTCCTTGAGTATCTCAAGGAGGGAACTGTTGCTACACCAATGGTAGCAGTATTGTATGTCATGTAAGTAGCAGTCAACCTCTGGAGCGACAGCGCAATTTATAACACAGCATCGTCCTTGAGTATCTCAAGGAGGGAACTGTTGCTACACCAATGGTAGCAGTATTGTATGTCATGTAAGTAGCAGTCAACCTCTGGAGCGACAGCGCAATTTATAACACAGCATCGTCCTTGAGTATCTCAAGGAGGGAACTGTTGCTACACCAATGGTAGCAGTATTGTATGTCATGTAAGTAGCAGTCAACCTCTGGAGCGACAGCGCAATTTATAACACAGCATCGTCCTTGAGTATCTCAAGGAGGGAACTGTTGCTACACCAATGGTAGCAGTATTGTATGTCATGTAAGTAGCAGTCAACCTCTGGAGCGACAGCGCAATTTATAACACAGCATCGTCCTTGAGTATCTCAAGGAGGGAACTGTTGCTACACCAATGGTAGCAGTATTGTATGTCATGTAAGTAGCAGTCAACCTCTGGAGCGACAGCGCAATTTATAACACAGCATCGTCCTTGAGTATCTCAAGGAGGGAACTGTTGCTACACCAATGGTAGCAGTATTGTATGTCATGTAAGTAGCAGTCAACCTCTGGAGCGACAGCGCAATTTATAACACAGCATCGTCCTTGAGTATCTCAAGGAGGGAACTGTTGCTACACCAATGGTAGCAGTATTGTATGTCATGTAAGTAGCAGTCAACCTCTGGAGCGACAGCGCAATTTATAACACAGCATCGTCCTTGAGTATCTCAAGGAGGGAACTGTTGCTACACCAATGGTAGCAGTATTGTATGTCATGTAAGTAGCAGTCAACCTCTGGAGCGACAGCGCAATTTATAACACAGCATCGTCCTTGAGTATCTCAAGGAGGGAACTGTTGCTACACCAATGGTAGTAGTATTGTATGTCATGTAAGTAGCAGTCAATCTCTGGAGCGACAGCGCAATTTATAACACAGCATCGTCCTTGAGTATCTCAAGGAGGGAACTGTTGCTACACCAATGGTAGCAGTATTGTATGTCATGTAAGTAGCAGTCAACCTCTGGAGCGACAGCGCAATTTATAACACAGCATCGTCCTTGAGTATCTCAAGGAGGGAACTGTTGCTACACCAATGGTAGCAGTATTGTATGTCATGTAAGTAGCAGTCAACCTCTGGAGCGACAGCGCAATTTATAACACAGCATCGTCCTTGAGTATCTCAAGGAGGGAACTGTTGCTACACCAATGGTAGCAGTATTGTATGTCATGTAAGTAGCAGTCAACCTCTGGAGCGACAGCGCAATTTATAACACAGCATCGTCCTTGAGTATCTCAAGGAGGGAACTGTTGCTACACCAATGGTAGCAGTATTGTATGTCATGTAAGTAGCAGTCAACCTCTGGAGCGACAGCGCAATTTATAACACAGCATCGTCCTTGAGTATCTCAAGGAGGGAACTGTTGCTACACCAATGGTAGCAGTATTGTATGTCATGTAAGTAGCAGTCAACCTCTGGAGCGACAGCGCAATTTATAACACAGCATCGTCCTTGAGTATCTCAAGGAGGGAACTGTTGCTACACCAATGGTAGCAGTATTGTATGTCATGTAAGTAGCAGTCAACCTCTGGAGCGACAGCGCAATTTATAACACAGCATCGTCCTTGAGTATCTCAAGGAGGGAACTGTTGCTACACCAATGGTAGCAGTATTGTATGTCATGTAAGTAGCAGTCAACCTCTGGAGCGACAGCGCAATTTATAACACAGCATCGTCCTTGAGTATCTCAAGGAGGGAACTGTTGCTACACCAATGGTAGCAGTATTGTATGTCATGTAAGTAGCAGTCAACCTCTGGAGCGACAGCGCAATTTATAACACAGCATCGTCCTTGAGTATCTCAAGGAGGGAACTGTTGCTACACCAATGGTAGCAGTATTGTATGTCATGTAAGTAGCAGTCAACCTCTGGAGCGACAGCGCAATTTATAACACAGCATCGTCCTTGAGTATCTCAAGGAGGGAACTGTTGCTACACCAATGGTAGCAGTATTGTATGTCATGTAAGTAGCAGTCAACCTCTGGAGCGACAGCGCAATTTATAACACAGCATCGTCCTTGAGTATCTCAAGGAGGGAACTGTTGCTACACCAATGGTAGCAGTATTGTATGTCATGTAAGTAGCAGTCAACCTCTGGAGCGACAGCGCAATTTATAACACAGCATCGTCCTTGAGTATCTCAAGGAGGGAACTGTTGCTACACCAATGGTAGCAGTATTGTATGTCATGTAAGTAGCAGTCAACCTCTGGAGCGACAGCGCAATTTATAACACAGCATCGTCCTTGAGTATCTCAAGGAGGGAACTGTTGCTACACCAATGGTAGCAGTATTGTATGTCATGTAAGTAGCAGTCAACCTCTGGAGCGACAGCGCAATTTATAACACAGCATCGTCCTTGAGTATCTCAAGGAGGGAACTGTTGCTACACCAATGGTAGCAGTATTGTATGTCATGTAAGTAGCAGTCAACCTCTGGAGCGACAGCGCAATTTATAACACAGCATCGTCCTTGAGTATCTCAAGGAGGGAACTGTTGCTACACCAATGGTAGCAGTATTGTATGTCATGTAAGTAGCAGTCAACCTCTGGAGCGACAGCGCAATTTATAACACAGCATCGTCCTTGAGTATCTCAAGGAGGGAACTGTTGCTACACCAATGGTAGCAGTATTGTATGTCATGTAAGTAGCAGTCAACCTCTGGAGCGACAGCGCAATTTATAACACAGCATCGTCCTTGAGTATCTCAAGGAGGGAACTGTTGCTACACCAATGGTAGCAGTATTGTATGTCATGTAAGTAGCAGTCAACCTCTGGAGCGACAGCGCAATTTATAACACAGCATCGTCCTTGAGTATCTCAAGGAGGGAACTGTTGCTACACCAATGGTAGCAGTATTGTATGTCATGTAAGTAGCAGTCAACCTCTGGAGCGACAGCGCAATTTATAACACAGCATCGTCCTTGAGTATCTCAAGGAGGGAACTGTTGCTACACCAATGGTAGCAGTATTGTATGTCATGTAAGTAGCAGTCAACCTCTGGAGCGACAGCGCAATTTATAACACAGCATCGTCCTTGAGTATCTCAAGGAGGGAACTGTTGCTACACCAATGGTAGCAGTATTGTATGTCATGTAAGTAGCAGTCAACCTCTGGAGCGACAGCGCAATTTATAACACAGCATCGTCCTTGAGTATCTCAAGGAGGGAACTGTTGCTACACCAATGGTAGCAGTATTGTATGTCATGTAAGTAGCAGTCAACCTCTGGAGCGACAGCGCAATTTATAACACAGCATCGTCCTTGAGTATCTCAAGGAGGGAACTGTTGCTACACCAATGGTAGCAGTATTGTATGTCATGTAAGTAGCAGTCAACCTCTGGAGCGACAGCGCAATTTATAACACAGCATCGTCCTTGAGTATCTCAAGGAGGGAACTGTTGCTACACCAATGGTAGCAGTATTGTATGTCATGTAAGTAGCAGTCAACCTCTGGAGCGACAGCGCAATTTATAACACAGCATCGTCCTTGAGTATCTCAAGGAGGGAACTGTTGCTACACCAATGGTAGCAGTATTGTATGTCATGTAAGTAGCAGTCAACCTCTGGAGCGACAGCGCAATTTATAACACAGCATCGTCCTTGAGTATCTCAAGGAGGGAACTGTTGCTACACCAATGGTAGCAGTATTGTATGTCATGTAAGTAGCAGTCAACCTCTGGAGCGACAGCGCAATTTATAACACAGCATCGTCCTTGAGTATCTCAAGGAGGGAACTGTTGCTACACCAATGGTAGCAGTATTGTATGTCATGTAAGTAGCAGTCAACCTCTGGAGCGACAGCGCAATTTATAACTTTTTTCTCTGATTGCTCGAGATTTTTTATGGTTTTAATATGGAGACATACAAACTGATTGTAGTTCTACATTGCCAATGAATTCACCTATCTTTTGTCGGCTATCACATATTCGTAGGATTCATAAAAAAATTATAAATCGTAAACTTCTACTTAATTACTTACAAATAAAGAAAAAAATTGTCAAAATTGGCAGCAAAGCAATCCGAGGTATTTTAAATAGTGCCATATTGTGGCAAAAAGCGCTCAAGTCGATAAAGTACATCCAATTATTACGTAGTCACAATGTTGTTAAAGTGTAGTGAAAAAAAAAAGAAAATATATAAATTAATTTTATCCAAATCAATAATTATTATCCTAATGTTAAAATATCAAGTGAAGAATTTATTGCGTGATCGGAATGAAATGATGTTGAAAATCTAATTATTTAAAAAAAAATTAAATGAAAACATATCAGAATGTCGTCAACATAACGAAAAAAGTAAATTAATATTTCCGCGAAAAGTGGACTGAGTGCCAAATCTATAGGGAAACCGCCGTCGTTTTGTTGATAAAAATATAAAATAGTTGGATTCCGTACAAATTTTAATTATGTCTGTTCAATAAATAAACTTTTTTTAAATCAATCGAGCTATAATATTATTAAATTTATCAAAAAAAACTTGGAGTTCTACAAATTAAACATGTTAACAATAAATAATAAAAATTTAATTATTACCTTCGAATCCTTTCGATGTCCACATCATCGAGTTTAACTTTGCCAGCATCCTTGGAGGCAAAATACTTGGCGTCCTCTTTATTGGCAAATATCTGAAATGATTATAATTTACGAATTATTATTATTATATCTCAAAGTATTTTCAGCTTTTTTGGCATGTTGAGTCGACTATTTTTATGTATTTACACATTATTTACTATTATTTTTTTTAAATAAGCAATTCATCCTGTAAAACATTATTTATTAATAACGCATTAAAACAATTCGATTTTTTCGGTAACCGCAACCGCCGGGAATGCCGGTTTATCGGGTTTATTAAACTACATTATTTAAATATATTTGATTAATTAATGTAGTTATTGTAAAAATATTTTTTATAAGCATAATTCGTTACACAATAACACAATAAACTGCATCCGATAGATATAAGTATACAATACAAGTAGGTACGTATTTTCATCATTATAGTTGTACAAAGGAGTTCGAGTATAATAAGTGTAAAAAACAAGTACGTAAGGCTCTGCAACTGGGCCCGAAAAGAAGAAGATGGAGAGATACGAAATTACGAATGTTACAGGAGAACGCTAATATTTACAGCGACAAAATCGATGCGAAAATTGCGAAAATGTTTAATAAAACACGACTCGTTGAAAATAGAGCAAAAATCTCGGGGGCATTATCTTAAACAGCATTTAAAGAAACACTGTGAATTTTTTCATAGATATAACTTGTAAAATAACTGAAACAAACGTGTTAATAATAATTTTTGGAGCATACTTTGCGATTTTTTTCTATCGAGGGAATTTTATATAATTTGCGTTTCGGCGCGGGCAAATCTAGATATTATCTTCATGAATAACATATATTTTTTTAAGAGCTTTAAAACTTACCGTGTTTAAGGGAAATATGTAATAAATCGGTACAAATCCGGGTTGCGGGCCCTTAAGACACTATGAAAATAGTTACAGGGCAATATGTTATAAGTTATAACTTTGTTGATATTTTTATAAACGTGAATGGTTTGTTGTGAGGCAAGTTTGCCATTAGCAAACATTTATTAGCCCGATTGGATTCTTTTCAGAACATAGCTAAATTAATACAAAGATAAAAGGTACCTACACATGAAAAGGTATGAAATATATAAGTAGGTACAATACAAGTATGTAGTTAAATTATCACGGAAAGTTGTACATTTTGAGGGCATTTAGCAATTCGTGTCCCGGCTTTGCCAGAATTACAGATTGGTTTATTTTATACTAACAAACAATGCAAGTAAACAACAAGAATTGAGAAAAATAAGAGTTACAGAAAAGGTACAGTACAAACGCAAAATCAGGACGTACTGTATTATTATGCTCGTAGTATGACAGCGCTCGTGTTCGACAAGCATTATACTCGGTGTCCGGAAACTCGTAGTATAAGCGGGAAATTAACGAATCTACATCACGTAGAGTGTAGAGAACCCAAATAACTATTTTTTCGATTGGAGCATTTCGATTTATTTTTAAAAACTTTCTCCTTTGTATCGGCAACTAAAGGGTTAAACAAACTTTTTGAGCCGCTTCTACATTTCTCCGCATTTTAAACAGCTGATAGTAACTAATAAGTAATAAGTAACGTAATAACCATCTAGGGATCTTTTTTTATTCAAATCGACTTAAAAAGTTTCAACTTTGGACCCGATTAATTAAGTTGTACCACAAAATCAATATCATAATACAAATGTTATTTAGATTTACCAGCTTCCTGCTTGTATTAAGAGTTTACTAAGTATTGTATTGACGGACAACTCAGAAACAAGTCCGACAAAACTCACTGAGACTGGCACAAAAAAATTCTTGGTCCTGCTTCTCAACATTCTGGACAGTGGAGAATGGTACCTACTTACTTATAATAAATAGTACAGTCTTAACTGAGAAAAGCAATTAATCAATTCTAAGTCTACGTTTGAGGCCGGCCGCAAATATCAGATTTTTTCATCCGATTGACTGATCCGGCAAAAAACGATTGGACGGCCGTCCAATCCGGTCCGACAACGGACGTGGCCCCGGTATTATAACCAATCCGGTTTTCGTATCGATTTTTGTCTGATGTGTGCGGCCTGCCTAAGGCAAAGAATGTTGAACAGGATGAGTTGCAATGAAGAAGGTGAATCAATAACATGAGAGATGGAGTCTTTCCTACGTTTTTCCAATGAAAAACAGTTTATTTATGAATAAAAAGAGGACTGGATTATTGAATAATGAAAACTTCGCCATTGGAGGCGGGGGGGTATTATTTTAAAATATAACTTTATTTCTTTCGGAATATTAAAAGCGATTTTTCTCGAGTCTTTTCGATGATTTTTTAAGAACGATGGTATTCTAAAGATATAAATTGATTCACGAGAGAGATGGAGTCTTTCCTACGTTTTTCCAATGAAAAAAGTTTATTTATGAATAAAAAGAGGACTGGATTATTGAATAATGGAACCTTCGCCTCTATTAGAGCCGGGCGTATTATTTTAAAATATGTCTTTAATATTTCTTTCGGAATATTAAAAGCGATTTTTCTTGAGTCTTTTTAAAATTCTCAAGTATTTAAGATGATTTTTTAAGAATGATGGTATTCTAAAGATATAAATTGCTGTTTTTGCACTGAAATCCTACAAAATTTACGAAGAAGGAATAAGCTTATTTATTACTCACCCCTTTTGCAAGTCGGTTCATGCTGGTAAAAGTAGACATTAATAACATTTTCACTAGCAGGATTGTGGCATTTAGCATAAAACTTCGAACCACAGCCTCGTCTAATGAAACGTGGAGACCCATTTTATCTAATTAATAAAGATAATAGTTTGATATTATTTGAAGTGTTGCACAGAATCCAACAACTGATTGCGACGCTTGTCAATAAACACTGCCTTTTGAGTATTCTTCAAATCTCTTCAAGGTAACAATAAACTGGTTATGTAGTTGCGTTATTAAAAAAACGTATAGGTAGTTACAGCAGCTTGTTGTTGGTATGTGAAAAAATACGGTGCAGAGGTTGCACAGTGACAGAAAGATGAACGCCCGACGACCTGTGAAACTTAATAAATAAATAAAAAAAATATGAATCCATCAGTTCTGACAGTTTTTTTTTTATTTTGTCTGTAAATTGTAATTCAATATAACCAAAAAGGGAAGCCATGATCTGTACAAAGGCCACGCATTGCAATCGATCGTAATAAAACTCAATATTATACTTTGTTAGAATTTCTATTGTTTAGTGAACTTGGCCCTATGCACACCGCTACAATTCAAATTAATATAAAATATCTAATTTAGGTACTGTTACAAGTACCTACTTTAATATTGAAACAGTGAGGACGAAATCGTCCAATTCATTTGCGAATTTTGTGCGTAGCGCTTCATTGCGCCTTCACATCCAATACTAGCAAGAATGCTATACGTGTTGCATGCATTAGGAGCAGTTTTCGTATCCATTTATGGACAACCCGAGGCTAAGCCAGTCAAAGACTGGCCGCATACATCAGGTGTTGCTTTCCGATTGTCTGATCAGACAATCGGATCGGATAAACACCGCACACATCCGATTCGAAAACCGGATAGGTATTAAAACCAGGGCCACGCCCGTTGTCGGACAGGATTGGACGGCCGGCGCGGAAGGGCGTGGCCTATTTTTATTACCATTCCGGTTTTCGAATTGGATGTGTGCGGTGTTTGTCCGATTTTCATAATAAATGTATGGCGCGAAGGCTTTCCGGTTGTCTGGTCAGACTATTGGATCAGGCAATCGGATGGAAAAACCTGATGTATGCGGCAAGTCTTAGGCTTGGCGCATACATCAGATTTTTCCATCCAATTGTCCGATCAGACAACTGGAAGGCCATTGTGCCATATATTTCTTATGAAAATCGGATAAACACCGCACACATCCGATTCGAAAACCAGATCGGTAATGAAAATAGGAAACGCCTTTCCGCGCCGGCCATCCAATACGGCCCCTACAACGGGGGTGGTCCCGGTATTATAACCAATCCGGTTTTCGAATCAATTTTTGTCTGATCAGACAATCGGATGGAAAAACCTGATGTGTGCGGCCAGCCTTTGGCCCTGTATATTGTATATCAGTTGATTTTAAGCTCAGCTTAGTTGGAATGTTGAGATGAAAATATCGGCAATATTACGCGTATTGTCTACGATTATAGAGGAACTTATTGCTTTTTTCTTTGTAAAACCAAAATACTGTCTATGTGAGTGGTATAGTGGTAAGGGACCCAGCCCAAGATGACAGGTAGACCGACGGCAGGTCAAGCTAACTTCGGGATATGCCACTGTGTGGCCCTAGTATCTACTACCAACGATGTATCGTCTAGCACAGGGCTTCCCTAACTGTGAGTCGCGACGCCCCGGGGCGCCGCGGTATCATCCCAGGGGCGTCGTGCACACTTCGGAGCGACCGAGTCCCGCGCCACTTATTGATCAAGAATAACGTTCCATCAGCACTGCAGCGTTGAGGGTTTTATTACCGTTTGCGACATCATATTTGTACGAGACAGGTTTCTCTGCAGTTGCAGTAATTAAGAACAAGTACAGATCAAAAATAAATTTGGAAACGTCTGCTTCCAAATGTATTTTCATTACCACTCTCGTCTCTACGAGAGTGGTAATTTTGAAACTTCAACCTCGTTTTGAGAAACTATGCTCAGAAAAGCAAGCACATCCTTCTCATTGTAGTGTGGTTGTTTTTTTTATCTTTTTTGTTTGCTTCCATTTTTGTTTTTATGTTGTGTTCTTTACTTTCTTATAAAAATTTTAGATACTATTTGGAGATTTTCTGACAAATTATTTTTGCAAAGCAGGCTTACAGGCTTCAAAATACCACGCTTAGAACAAATGGGGGGGCACTCGACCAAGATATTGCATACACATGAACACGGTCTGTTACGGTTACAGTTCGTAACTCTATGGCTCCCCGTGGAGTGCCCCGAATTCTGTGTCGGTCGTTCTTTTATAGGCGGGATAGCCTATATTCTGTACCAATTTTATAAAGTCGAAATTTGCTTTTTGCATTTCTGAAGTTAACTTTAATAGGGGGGGGGGGGGTGATACTACGCCCCTGGGGGTGACATCCGCCCCGGGTGCCACTCATGCTAGCTACGCCACTGCTAGTGCGACCAGTTGGGGCCCGCCCGACTTCTTAACAACTATGACGTATTTTTAATGAAAAATTTCGAAATGTTGTAATTCAGAACTAAGATATGTAACATGTAATGACGTTTAATTATTACTTTTTGCTCTGTAAAATAATGCTTTTGTAATGATAACAAAAGCATTATTTTTAATGATTACAATTTAAAGTATTTTTTGGAAAAAAACTAATTAACCTATGATTTATTATGTGTCCAGACCATCCTGCCGCTTTTTCACAAACAAATGAAATTACTTCTTCAAATTCAGGAAACCTATTTTGTGGCACCATTTTAATTCAAAATTAACAAAATGCTTCCTTTTAACCACTTTTACTATTTAAAAAACCAACATGCAAGGCTTGAGGTCAAATTTTCAAAGCCATTTTCTCAGGCTCTGTGATTCCGAACAGACTGGAAATTTGCATTCTCACTAAAACTATGTTCTGTACAACTAATAGGTAAATTGGACAACTTTGACTGTCTTTATTTGGCTATTTTTATTTTATTTTGTATTAGCGAGTTCTCGGCATGCATTGCAATGTCACTGCGGTGGCCGTAATTATTCCTGCCATGTAACGTATGCAGGGACATTGGACGGTCAAGATTCACTCAAATAAAAATTTTACTACAAATTCATTTAAAAAAAAAATAGAGTCTTGACGTATGCGCTAAAAGGAAGAATCCATGTTTATAAGTGGGAAAGTGGTGGGGTCCACTTTCTTCCTTTCCTTCCATCCTATGCCTCTTTTTGCAGATGTTATCATTGATTCCACTTCAGACCATAATTTTAAGAACGAATCCAAAATTTCTGTCGGTTCGTCACCATAGTGCCAGAGAAATGCCTTGCATTGCGCCCCGAAAGAAAGAATTATTTTTTGACAACTGCTGCATTTTGCAGTTTTTATCAATGCTTCAGACCATAATTTTAATATTTCAGTCGGTTCAGTGCTATGATCCTTAGAAATCGACTTTCAAAGTTTAACCCCAAACCTTCATTGGTGAGAATGATGATTTTTTCACAAAAACTGCTTTTTGCAGATTTTAGGATCAGATCAGGATTTATTCTCATTTCTTTTGTACATTGTAGTTGACATGAACGCGTGAAGTGAATTGTTACCTATTGATTGACGTGAATTAGTAAAAAAGTTGTTATTCTGTAATGTTTTCAAAAGTGTTGAAAGACATCTTTCAAAAAATAATGTAAGTGAATTGTATGCCTAATTTTTTTTGTAATAAACAATAACTAATAAACGTAAAATCTGAATGCAATTATAGCAGAATCGATCGACAACTGACTAAAAAAAATTATCAATCATCTGTATGTTTTTTTGTTTTTTGTATATTTTTTTATTAACAATAATTAATTTGGAGGATTTCGAAAAACGTTTTTATACATTTGACTACCTAGTAATGTTTTTATTTTTTATGAAGTCAAAATTTGGGTTTTAAATTTCTCAAAGGACTCTCTTACATTGTGTAGTCTGTCACATTCGGCGAGTGACTGACACAGGAGACAGACGAAGCGCTATTTACACCGATTACCGAGTCAACCGCCGACATTGTTTACACCTGGCCATCTTCGACTGCGGACTGTAGACATCGAACGACTTGCTGCTTACACTGGGGTAGTTCATAATGGTAATTCATCGACCAAACGTAGGAGTTGTCGATTCTTTGGATAAGAGGCCACCCTCGCATTACTAGCACCGCGAATGATACTACCTAAATTATTTTCTTCACTATGTAGAACATCATGCAAAATCTGGTTGAGGATTACTAATTTTTGGTTATTCGCATCAGGTGCCACCCTTCGGGTGGTGAAGCTGGCCCTTGCCAGATGGGCTACGCCACTGGAGGTACCTAAGTATATAATCTATGATGCTTTATTAAAACATCATTAGCCATTAAATATTTGTTTGTTGGGGAATAAGGAAATAGGAAAGGGTATTAAAAAATAACAAAATAAACCTATGTACAAACTTTATTTGTTACATTTTATTAGATTACACAAATTAGGATTTTTTAAAATTCATAAAACATAATATGTATTATCATTACTGTACACAATAGTTATAAACTCATTAATAACATTAATACTGGCTCAGAATACGAATCTAAACTCATCCCACAAGACCAGGGATGTAGAAAACAATTGGCATTAATTCTAATCTGGGTTTATAAGCGACCATCTATAATTTTACTAGAAAGCAAAATAAAACCGGGTTTTTATAAAGTTTATTGTAAAATGCTTATATACTGGCAGCCTTACTAATAATAAAAAAAAAAAACACTTAACCCGGCGGTACTCGCTAGGTATTTACGAACATGAACACTCGCTACCGGGTATTAAATACCACAGAGTTTAATTGCCGTTATTTTCAAAAAGACGCTTGAGTTTCAATTTTTGACAATGTATTTGTGTTATTGGTACTATTGTTCATAAATAAAACTACAAATGCAAGTTTCAATGTTTATTTATTTGTATTAGAGTTTATCCTAAAAAATAACCAAAAAATTATGTTTTTCTCAGTAATCTTACGAAAATCAACATAATTTTTTTTTTCTTACAAATTTGGCAAAATTGAGATCGGTATCGAAAATAAACTAGGTACACTCCTAAAATACTAAAAAATAATGATACCTTTATACTTTATAGGATCGTTGCTACCGGGTATTTTTTACCCATACTCACTTTACACGTCTGTCATTAATAAACACCGTTGCGCGAACTGACCGCCCCGCCGGGTGAGGGTATGTGAACTATCGGTTTGAAGGTACTTAGAATCTTGGGTTGCCAGAACGCGTAGAAAAAAAAATACAACCAATTTTTTGTACTCTGTGGTATTTTTTACCCGGTAGCGAGTATCGCCGGGTTAAAGACCGTAACGGTGTTTCTATTCGGTGACTATTAAACGATGATCCTTCAATGTTCACCAATAACATTATGACATTTTTATGTTGGCTGCATTAATCTTTAGTACATTTGCGCAAGCGCGGCGGCCATTGTCTTTTCGTTCATTCGCGGGAAAATTTCAGTTATGACATTTTTACGCACGTGATATTTTACGCACAGTACATTTAATTTTTTTGTACATGATTTCTATTGTAATTACCAATTCACCTTTATATTAGTATAATTCAACGCAATTACTATTATTTGCATTATTTTTGTCAGTTTTAGTGCCAAAATAATGTCATGTTGTTATTTTAATTTTGTTAACAAAAAATATAGGTTATTTCGGATAAATTATTTTTATCCGCTTGAGTTTAATAAAACTTCCATAAAAGTGATGTTATTTAATAACATAAATGGCTTGTAAGTGTGTAAATAAATACCAAATTCGAGTTATCAATGTTTAAATTATGCAAAAATGAATCTTCAATGTCAGATTTTATCAGTTACTCTCGTGGAATAATTATTATAATTATTAATTGTATGAATGAGAAAAAAGTGAAGTGACAGTTTTCTTCCAAATTCATTTAATAAAAGGACCATGTTTTTTAAATTTTGTGTTTTTTCACATTTCTCTACATTTTGATTAAAAATGTTATTGGTAAGCTTTTTTTCAATTTTTTCTCACGTTTGAAACTTAAAATATGACAATTTTATTACACGAAAGTATATTTCAGATACAAAAAACCTAAAAGGTAACTTTATCTAGTTTCTATAAAGGTATTTGTTTTTACGACGTCTTCCAAAGTAAGAAATATACAAGACATTTAAAATACGTTGGAAAAATTCCAAAATTTATTCAGAAATTATTAATAAAACAACCATATACAATAGATAAACAACCCCCTCTGGCTGTGTAAGCGATGTATATATCTTTCCATGAATTTTTTGTCATTTTCACATCCATGGTTATTTATCAACTGAAAATTTTTTCACAATGTTGTTGAGTCAAATTTTCACAATATTTTTTAGTAAAGACTAAAATAAATCTAGTTTGGTCATAAAATTAAGTTTTAAAATATAATAAAAATTAATGAATTTTATCATTAAATGCATTATTTTTTGGAATTTTAAGTATGTATATCTACTGTAAATTTTAAGTGGTTTTTTTACCACCGAGGGACAGGGATCGAGGGATAAGATTCTCCACTAGCCATCTGATGGTCGCAGGTTCAAATCCTGGCATGTGCAAGTAAATTTATTTGGTTTATTTGTTTTATTTTACAATATCTAATTAATTTTTGTTATTTCACGATAAATTCAATAAAAAAAATATATAGCATATTTGCAGCACATTCCAGAGTGCAAGATGCTCTCAGTATCGCCCTGTTGTAAGACCACCATTCAGAATTGAAATATTGGTTGAAATGTCTTTAGCCGTGTTTGGTGACCAGATTTGAATAGCCAGGTATTTCCCTGCGTTTCTGTTCACCAACTCCTTCCCCTTCCTTTAGCCTCACAACATACTTTAGTTGGGGGTGCCGTAGTCTCACTGGCTCCAGACTGTTGGAAGTAGTTGGGACTCTTGTGTGGTATTTTTATTAAAATAATAAAAGTTTTGAGTCAGTGCTCTAAATATACGTATCACAATAACATAGTCCTACCATACCTAGTCGAGACATTTTAGTTTTAGTTTTTTCTTCATTATTAAACAGAATTTTTGTACAATTTGTGCAATAGAAACAATGCTACATAACAGTTGAAGTTGACAAACATAAATCAAGTAAATTAATTTTAATTAATAATTTAAATATTGAATAAAATTAATTCCTCTCTAACCGACACTGTCAGACCTTTGTTGGAAAAGGGACAAGCAGCATGGGAACGATAAAATGTGGTGTGCCTCAGGGCTCCGTACTTGGACCATTACTATTTTTAATATATATAAATGATATTACTAAATGGGGACTTAAGGGTACAATACAACTTTATGCAGATGATACAGTGATTCTTTATCACAATAATGATTTAAACGAACTAGAAAAGGAAATGGAAAGGGATATAGCTTGCCTGGCAAACTGGTTGCGATTAAACAAACTTAGCCTAAACATAAGAAAAACACATTACATATTGTTTGCAAATAAAAAAAATGTAAGTCTTAATATAAGTCTTGATAATAACCGCCTTGAAAGGGCTGATGTTACAAAATATCTTGGCCTTTTCATTGATTCACAACTCACATGGAATCACCAATTTAAACATGTTCTATCCAAAATTACTCCTATAACTGGTGTTTTATATAGATTTCGCGGGTTACTTCCTCCTTCTCTATTAAGATCGATTTACCATGCTATGATTCACTCACATCTAATATATCTTGCCGGAATCTGGGGATTTGCTACAAAAAAAATGATTTCAGAAGTCCAAGTCGTCCAAAATAGAGCCCTGCGAAATATATTCAGTCTACCTTGGGATACACACGTCAAAGACATTTACAGAAACACCCAAATACTTCCTTTTAACACCATTCCCACTTTTGAAATAACAAAAACTATATTACAAGTAATTCAACACTCGGCACATTCCAACACTAAACTCAATTACAATTGCGACGTACACCAACACAACACAAGAAATCACAACAAACTTCATATACCAAAAATCAAATCAACAAAATATGGACTAAGATCCCTAGAATACATAGCTTACACAAAATATAATCAACTACCCAACGAGATCAAATGTGCAAGTCAATGTAAAAAGACCCAAACTAACATGCTCAAACTTCATTTTATGAATGACTATCTGAAATAATAATGTTGTGTATGTCCTATGATATGTCCACTTAATACATACAGCTATATGTTTCATGTAATGCGTATCATTCCCGCAATGAGTTTATTAACTCTTGGGAGTACAATGCTTTATATAATATACTATATTCTGTATTGTATTTTAATAAATAAATAAAAAAAATAAAAAAAATAAAAAAAATAAAAAAAAAATAATTAATTTTTAGTTTTGTGAAGTAAATTCAAGTCAATTTTCATGTCAAACAAAAAGAAGATAATAAAGCCAGTGACATATATAATTACAAGGTTTGGGCCTGGGGCGAGTTTTTCATCTGGGTCCTAAATCATTACAGAGATGGGCCATGAACCACTGTTAGCAGGAAACAGCGAGCACCAAAGTGTCTCCAATATTGTTCACCTATACTACTGCAAATCGCATCTACACACAGCAGCGCACGCCTTTGTTCCTACCCATAAAAAATTATAACTTTGGCTTCGCTGCTTTGATAGTCCATGCAATTTGGTAGTGGTGATAGCCGGCACGCTACCATGCCATATCTCACTTTGTTTTCTATTATCTATTATCACCGATGCAAATTAACTGCATCATCCGAATTTGCTATTAATGTTTTGTTATGCTGCAAATGAAGAATTGCAGTTATAATAAACAAAAGTATACTAAATGAGTGCAAAAGAGAGTAAAATGTTCATGTTTTCACAAAATTTAAACATTTGAATGGTCTGGCGGACTGGGCTGTTGCCCCTATTGCCAGGGCTGGCTTCTCTCTGTTTTAATGCGAGACGAGATAATAAAGAACATGAAAAAACTCAGTAATCTCATGATTACTTCCACAATTTCAGCAATAAATAATTATTAATATGCTGAACAGATTTTAAATAGCACGGTTATTTATAGAATAATCATTTTTTCTTATTAATATTAATTAAATGAAATTAGCTCAATTACTAATAAATGCTTTTTTTAAATGCAAGCATTTGAGAAATTAAATAGTAATTAGGGGGCATATATTAATTATGTGAGCTCAAAAGGAGGACGGGGGGGTGGTCTGGCAAAATCTCACGTTACTTGAAAATAATATACGAAGTGGCCCAAATTTATCTCACCGAGGGGAGGGGGGGGGGGGGTCTAGATTGGAAGAAAAACTGTTCACATAATTAATGTATGCACCCTTATATAAGTAGGTGGGTATCTTAACTACTAAAAAAGTTAAAAAATATATTCAAAAATATATCATTTATTTCTATTTCACTCTCCCATTTATTTATATATATTATGTAATACAATGCAACCCAAAGTCTGATTTATGAAAGAAGAAAACAAAAATAACAGGATAATCAATTGCAACAGTTGGGTTCCAATTGTATAATCTTTGGATAAACATAACAAGTGCTTCCTGTCAAAATAAATTTAAGTAAGCCTCTCAAAATAACAACACAAAAAACACTTAAATATATTATAAATTCATTACAATCTACGGATATGCATTCTCACATTTGCACCTCGTCGTAAAAATATATTAGTCTAATATTTAATTTTTTTATCCATATTACATTACCAGGAGTACAAAAAGTTTACAGTTTGACAAACACGAAATTCCATATTCCATAGAAATTATTGACAAAGAAAGCACAATATGATTTGTCTTCACAACACCAAAAAATAAATCAAATTATTCTATACAGGGCATAAAATAAATAGCGCAAGAAGTGCCTTGTGGGTGTGATTCGCGATCCTATTATAGGCCCAATGTGGGACTATAATTCCATACAAAACTGTGCTTTCAAATTTCAATTAGGAGATCTACAATTTCAGGTGAGTGTAAGTGAGACGGAAGGCTGGGGGTTAAATAGAACATTTTATTCCATTCAAATTTGTGTGGAAGGCACTTCTATTGTTATATTCTTTATTCCATGATGGTGGGAGTTATCAAAATACCACGTTTTAGGTTGGTACTGCTAAACTCTCAATTTGCAAATATTTAAGAAAGAAAATGACAAAGAATTTACTGTAAAAAAAAATTATTACTGACTGCAGTAATAATTGTTGTCATGGTTTTTTAGCAATCTGATTCATTATTGTCGGAGATATTAATTTATTTAAAACATTATACGATCATGCCCACCATTATGAAGAACAGGGTTTGAGAGGAACGTTTGCATCGCTTGTTTCATACAAATCTTAATTTTGGATTTGGGATCAAAGTACCCAACAAAACTGAAAAATTATTTTTGTAATCAAAAGGTATATCAAATATTTAGTACGAATGTGAGCTACTTTATTTATTTTTGCTGTAAATTATAAGATATAGGCCATTAAAGATTTTAATATTTCATGATTTTAGAGGCAACTTCGGCAATTGTTTGAGAGAAAATGAAAAACATAAAAAAAAAATTCTACATTTATTACAAAAACATGATGAAATATAAAAAAATTTTTGTGAAAAATGGGTTTTTGGGTAGTAACTTTAATATGGAATTTAGAGTCTGTCAATTAAGAGTAGAAAACATTAAAAATTGAACTACTAAATTTGTAGGCTGGCAACATCAATTTAACTGTCAAATATTCTTTCAAATCGCAATGACAGTGAATGTATAAAACACTGTAAGACATATTTAAAAAACCTTATTTTTGTTCTTAAAGAAAAAAAAATAATTCGTAGAAGCACTGTTGTTAAGGTATCTTATAAATTTGATTAAATGGGGTTTAAAATGTGATTTGCTTTCATTTAATATAACATAAATTTGTATTTAACAGTAGGTAAAAAGGAAGAATAACTAATGGTGAGTAGTTACACTACTTTTAGGTCGGAATGAGTTAAATATATTCAGATCTAAAATTAGAGACATGATCTAAAACCCGGACAACGCTGGGTACTTAAGCTAGTATTAAATAAATGTGAGCAATTTCCAACTGTGCTTTTTATTTTACTATAATATCGTTATTCCTCCTGTATTAACAAAAATTGCAAAGGTATAATATACCTATATGCAATTCTAATTTTGAGATTGGTAGGTATCAAAATTGCAATAAAAAAATATTTTTCCCACTTTTATGTGTTTTTGATTTTTTACAAAAAATGTAGGTTACACAGCTTTACTTTACATCATGAGTTATGTGTTTAGTATTGCCATTTGATCAACAGTGGCGCCCTCCTATGTTTTCTACTCTTATTTGACACCCATTAAAATGATGTCTACTATTAATTTTTATTTTATATTTCATTATACTTTTATAATAAATATTGTAGTAAAAATTTTTTTTAAGTTTTTCATTTACTCACAAATAATTCTTCAAGTTGCCTCTAAAATCAAGATCTTTAATGGCCTATATCTTATAATTTAAAGCAAAAATAAATAAAGTAGCTCACATCCATACTAGATATTTGATATACCTTTTGATTACAAAAATAATTTTTGAGTTTGGTTCAGTATTTTGATCTCAAAACCAAAATTAAGGTTTGTATGAAACGGGCCACACGAACGTTTCACTTTAAGGTAAGCTTGCAGCTGATCATCAGAGAATTGATGCTTTATTCAGAGAATGCTTACTAGAGAATAATACGTCTATAATGTGTGTTCTGGTAATTATGATTCGAGTAAGTTAAGGGCGCTTAACTCCTGACAATGTCCTCCATCAGACCAAGTTCTCTTTCTCCTCCTTGTCGGCGGTGATGGCTTTGGATGCCTCCTCCATCTCTAGCTGCTTGAAGCGGGCGTAGATGGCGCTCCCGCCCAGCACCAACGTGTTGGACATCCACCAGAGGAAGGGCTTGTGCTCGTTGTACCAGTGTGTGGCCAGAACAGTCTGTGCGCACGCTTTGGCCGTGCCCGATATGTTGTGCGTCAATGGAGATGTTACCTGCAAAACAGAAAGTAAGAACAGATTAACATTTAATACATAATACACCATCTGTTGTGAGGCATGGTGCCTAATGCTAAATGCTGAACTAAGTAGCAGTCTTTCAGTGTAAATGTCCATGAAAAATCTTTGGACCTACGCCAGAAAACGGATCTAACAGGATAAAGATGAATCATAAATTCAAACATTTTATGGAGCACGAGACCATTGTAACATTCTGTAGGTCCCAAAACGGGCTGGACATGTAGAAAGAATGACTGATAACAGACGAGCTATTCTATATCTTTTGTGGGAACGAGATAGTTCTCGGCCGAGATCTGCTGTCAGATTTGTGTGATTTTATATGGCTGTTATTTGCTTTTTCTATGGGCTGATGTCAGAATTTCAGCTGTGAGCTGTCACATATTTTAGTTTAGGTCGTTTTAAACATAAATTCATGCAAGTATGCATGATTATTTATTCATTTAACAGCATTAGAAAATCACACAAATCTGACAAGAGATCTCGCCCGATATCCTTCTCGATCGAGATCTCTTGTCAGTCATGATTTATAGGCTTGATATTTTATTTTTTTCCTTTCTTACAAAAAGACTTTTAAAAAATACTCAATTATTTCCAAGGCCAAGATATGTTCTACTTGCAGAATTTAATTGAAGCATCTATAATATTTCCAAACAATCAAATTTTCAAACCAAAAACACATGATTTTGCATTATTTCGCATGGATTCATCTTAAATTGATTCACTCAGAAATTCCCATCGCTCGAGTGAATAATAAGCCTACAGGAAGAATGTGTGTTAGGAGATCTAAACTTGGGTAGCTTGTGACTGTGTGAAAGTGAACAAAACACGCTTGGGTACAAAAACTGGAGGGAGACAGTAAGAGACGAGGAGAGAGTTGAGCCGTCCAATTATGATTAAGATACAGGAATTTTTTTTTAGAAATGAACTGATACTGAGATAGCTCAGTTTCAGTTCATGTTTATAATTTATTATGTATGTCGCCACGTTTGGACGGATGTTGTGTTAAATTTAAATAATGCGTGTGAGCAGCAATTAAAAATAAAACATGCAAATAAATAGTTGAATGGAAAGAAAAACCAGTTTACTATCGGGTGGCGTTGATAAATATACATTTACACAGGTGACTTTATGTGTAAGACTTTTGCAAAAGTAGGTATTGTTTAATCAAGCTAATAAAACAATTCTCAATCTAGCATTAAGTGGATTTTAATGTAAATTCATAATTATATTTATGCTAGAACACACTTATCATGATCAAACTAAAAGTTACTACTAAGCTACGCCTGAGTTTTAATATTGCTTTTTCTTATTGACCGTTTCTTTTTTATTACATTAGCTCCGTGCTGAAGGCCCCAAGGAAAATAATTTCCCTGAGAGCCTGTGTCATCTTTGCGGATGAGGATGAGGATGTGGAGGTTTTTTTAAGGAAAGAAAGGAGAGGAAGATCTGGGAAAGAAAATGATATGAGGGTGGGTAGGAATCTGGAGGTCAGTGTATACAGGGGTAACGGACGTTTGAATTCAACCTTCCCACTGCGGTGTTAGGCAATGGGTAGAGAGAGTCCCGCTGGAGAGGTCAAAAGGTCTCTCTCAACCAGTCTCCAAATCAGCAATAGGTGGGCCCACCAAGACCTAGATTATCCCGGGTGCTAAGTCACCCCCCAGACCCGCCTCCCAAAACAAACAGTATTGCATAATTGCCTAATTAAAAAAAATAGATATTTCAAAGCTCCAGAGCTCACAATGATATTGACATTTGGTTGCTAAGAACAGTTTCTTAGAAAAACTAGACCGAAAAAAAATGGTGCATCAAAACGCAACAGTTCACCAGTTCAGAGTTAATGTTTATATCCGGTGAACAATTTCACCGCTATAAAAATCAAGAGTCTTGGTTGGCAGCAGTTTTTCAGTTTCTTCTTCACTACGACGTCAAAGTGAAGATGAAAAGAGTGACAATGTAAACTATGAAAAAAGACATAGGAAGTTTAAAAGAAATACGTACAAAGGAAGTAGAAAAAACTTCCTAATTTCAGCTCGAAAACAACATAGAAGTCACAAATTATTTTTAATAAAACATTGTCTTTTCAGGGCCGGTTTTATAAACGAAGTACCAAATTTCTGTTAAGTAACGAACCATTTTTCGTTAACGGACCGCTATCCGATCGTTATTTTATTTTACGTACTATAAACAAATTTGCATTACTAGCGGTCATCGGTTACGTTTAGTCCTAAAGTTTTTTTACTGGCAATGTTTTTGGCAAATTATTGTCTCTGATATTGTTTTTATCTATGGGTATTACTTTAGCTGTCAAAGTTGATTGTTATTTATGCAGAAGTCCTGAACTGTGTCACTATTCATGGTTATGTAATTGTTTCTCAAGGAGGCTATTATTTTAGTATCTCTCCATACAACGATGCACGCTGTCGACTTGGAGACTCCCGTGAAGTCGCCAGCAGCTTGCAGCATTGATCCCAAAGCGTAGAATCGTAGTGTCAGTGACAACTGCTGTGCGGGCGTAACTGGCTGGTTTCGATGTGTCGCCGGTACTAATTGAACTTCAATTATATTTAAAATTTGAGCCACGGTTCTCTTTGACAACCGAAATCTCATTTTAAAATCGATGTCCGCATCATAATTAAAATAATCCAGTCTATGCATAAAAACACGTAGACGTCTCCGTCCTCCCGCAGCTTCGTCTTCCCTGCTACTGCTATTAGATGACGACGATGGCGTGTCATCTTCAAGCATTGCCAAACGCCCATCCTCATTTTCACTGCTCGATGAATAATCCATGTCACAAATGCAAATAATATAATACTGTCTCTTTAAAATAAGCGATCGTCGGGCAACAACCAACTACTACTGACAGCTGTCAAATAACATTTGAGCGCCGACAAGCAACAAAATGGATCGTTATCCGTTTAACTGGTCAAGATCAGTCAGTTAAGCATTAACCGAAACTTAACCTACCGATAACCTAACGAACGTTTATAAAACGGCAAAATCGGGCGGTAGACCAAATATTTGTGGCGGTAAACCAAAAATGGTATCAAGCGTAACGAACGGACGTTTATAAAACCGGCCCTAAATCAATAAAAAGTTTACAAACAAATATAACGAAACAATTTCATTCACCCAGTTCTCATAAAATAACGTCCGTCAATAAACAAAATGCAGTCAACTGAAAGATACGGCCGTTTTAAAGGTAAAGCTCGATTCACGTTGTAACCAAATATTTTATCGTTGATTATCTTAAGTGACCCCGCCCACTTTCATAGGCATCAAAGTAAAAACTTTCAATATCAAATTAATAATAAAGCATTAATTATTGTATATATTATCAACACTACAATTTCTTATACTGTTATCCATAAACTGGCATTTTATATTTTTTAAACAAATATATAAAATATATCAAAAATAAAGTGTCAGCTTGACCTTTGCCACAGTCGCATCGTACCTCACCGGTACCTCATGACGTTAGCGCCATTATGTTGACACTTTTTATAACATTGCTTTGCTCAGCCGAGCTTAATCCACGTGTCCGGCTTCCTTAGATGCTCAAACAGTTTGAACCTTAGTTTCGGCTTAGTAGTTGATTAGTAGGATTGGGAACAGCGGCCGTTAATGTCTTATGTGAGACCCGACGCGTAATACCATAACAACAGTGATTAATTTAATAGCCTATACAACAGTATGTGTGCAGCCGTCAGCCAGGCGATATTTAGATTATCCACAACAAAAATATTTTTTTAAATTAAACCTTTGATAAAAAGATATAACCGTTAAAGCCAACATGTAGACAATACTACACTTGCTGAAGTGACAATTTTACATTTGTCTTTAATCCTAGAAAGATAATCATATTTTGATATACGGTAAAGATAATCATCATACGTAAAATTGACGCATGAGTTTTAACTAGCTGTAATATTTACTTGAATAAACCAATCAGTATTTTATTTTTACAAACAAATGACATAAGAAATACAACAATTTGTGAATATATATTTATTCATTATATGAAAAAAAAATATGAAACGCGAAACTTCTTCAATAATCAACAAAACTTAGGAATATTTTTATTTTTCTCAAATCACTTATTTCTTACTAATAATATAATCAGTCATTTTGATTAATGTACTTAATAATTAAGATATATTATATTTAATAATAACATAAAGTTACATAAAAGTCAATCTAAACAGCTTTAAAACGTATCAATATTACACTTTTTGACTCATTTGGTCATTATATCTCAAAACTGGTGACACCTACCTCAGCGATGCTCGCGCCCCACGGAAGGTCCAAGCAGCGAGTGAGATGTCTAAACAGCGACAGATTCTCACTAATTGAATGAGAGAGCAATAATTCTAACATGCATGCATAAATTTTATGCAGACTATCTTTCCAGGGTTAACTAACTAGTTCACGAAAGCAAAAAGAATGTAACGATCGACCCTGCAAGGGGTCGGCTCTCCTAGGTTAACATCGAACCCCTGCTACTTTTCATAGAAAAGTCACAACAGCTTACGGGTTAAACAACATCTGTTTATGTACATACCTTAATTTGTAACGATGTCACATATCCTATTGCGAATCCGCAAACTCCACTGCCAAGCATCTGCAGCCAAAACACCGAGTCGGTGAGATGCTTAAAGTTGACGATGGTGCTGAGTTCTCCGCTGAAGATGATCAGCGGAAGGAAGAGAAGGATGGAGTAGGCATTGTTGTAGTAGGACAGGAGCCAGATCTCCTGGTTTACGTGCGGCAGGACTTGCTTCGTGTATATGGAGTACAAGGATAGTGTAAGTGACCCCAACACTCCGAAGATCGTCCCATATAATGATAACGTACCTGTCCAAAAAATAACATGTTACAAAGAAATATTAAATTCCCTAATTCAAGATTTCAGGACAAGACAAAATTTATAAACATGCTTATGTTTAGTAACAGAATAAAACAACAAACAGTGTCTAAACATTTATACAGTTTCATTGTATTTGAGAGCAAGAAAGAGAGTGTTGTTTTATATTTTGCATTAAGGTGGTGCACTACATCGTGTAATATTCGGAATCTGGCCGCTAACAGTAATATTCCATATGTTGATGGTGATAGGGTTTAAAATCCCGCTCAACAACAGCCGCCTGTTTTGATTTATGCAACAAAAAAAACACTGTAAAAAATTATTTTTTTCCCAAAATATTTAAATGTTTTACAATAATTTTCAAAGGAACTGAAATTGCCACATTGAACAATAAAACAATAACCCAAAAGGGGAAGGAGATTTTAAACTTTAAAGCAGTTTTTATAGGACTGATTCTTTTTTTTTTTGGGCTAATAAAAAGACTTTCTAGATTATTTCAAAAGCCAAAATGTGTTCTACTTGAGTAAAATATTTCTAAGCAATCAATTTTCAAACTGAAATTTGCATTACTTTGTAGTGCATCGCCTAAATTCCTATTGAACAGCAAAGATACCAATTTGATTTGACCAAACATTGTTAATTTGGACCTTTGAAATTTCTTACATGTGGCTATGTAAGAAATTTCTAAAATAAAAATGTGCTTAAGATGACCCAGTGAGGAAACCAAATTATTAATTAGGAAACACCTCACTTTAACCTCTATTTTGCTAAATATTTCCGGTTTGCAATAAAATCCTAATGAGTGGAAAAAACAAAGAAAATCAAATTTTATAATTCGAAATAAACATATAATTTTTGAAATATAAAATTTTGAATGCAAACATAAAAAAGTTTTAAAAATGGCACACCTTACCTTACCATCTCTAACTAAAATTATTGGTAACGAAAAAGAAAAAAAACACACTCAAATTTTAGCAAACATTACAGTTAACCCACTTTTTAACGTTTTATGTAAAAATAATTAATAAAAAATTCCCAAAATTTCATAATTTTATTTCAAATTACACTCGGAAATTTTGGTTTCATAAAGGATTATGATTTAATTATTTTGTGGTTAACTTTTAGATTTTAATATATAGCATGGTGTTTTCTCGTTCTAAACCGTTTAGATCATATTTCAAACCATGATAGTAAGGGAGACACAACAATCTCTATGAGACCTACACGAGTTATTCCGAAAAGCGAACAAATTAACCTAAGAGGTTAACTATCTTAAGTTAAATTTAAATAATACAATACAATAAGTGGGGAAACTTGACATAGTAATAAGTAATAACCATCAATAATTTCAAACAGTTTACTCGGAAATCAATTGGTAAATAAATTAAAAGCAATTTGATTTGCATTACAGTAATATAAATAGAATATCTGTAAGAGGCCTTCAGTTAGTTTGACAATGCCTTGGGAATGCAATACAGCTGTCACGCGTAATAATAATTACACCGCAGAACTTGTTTACATAACCTATTTTTTTATAAATGAAATAATAACATGTTTTAAAATTAAAAAAAAAAAATTATTAAAATGGAGTTCTGCAAATTAAATTTGAAAACAATGAATAAATGAAAAGAGCATTTGAAAACAATGAATAAATGAAAAGAACATTTGAATTCTTTCACCAATAAGTTGTTCTTGATCGATCCCGAGCCAAAAGCCTGACACGATCAAGGCGCAGCTGGCGACGCACTTCATGGATGTCTTTTGGCCGAGGAGCATGTAGCCAAAGACCACGTTGAACACTGTGGTCAGCGACCGGCTGACGGTGTAAAATGCAACCCCCACGTACTGGAGGCAGATGTTACTGGATGCAATCATGAGGGTAAACATGATGGACAATGGAAGAACCTGGAAAAAATCATTAGATTGTAAAGAATTCATTCACAGCGTCAAAGACAAGCAAAAATAATTCCGGTATCTTTTTATAACATGTGATAGATCTGATCTATTAACAAACGTTGTGCAATGGGACAAAGGATTTGGTTTATTTTAAATCTGTCCTTTCTTTGATCTGTAGATGTTGTAAAAAGGAAAGAATAATCAATCACTTCAAATCAGAACTTTTAAAGCCAAAGATGACAGAAAGATGGGAAGATTAAAATCTGGTCACTTATGAAGTCATTTCGAGCGCAATATTTAAAATACAAAAATTATCCTCTTCAACAAGAAAAAAAAATCATTATCCAATTTAATACTTTCCAATTTGGAAAGCGGATATAGGTATCGCCGCGCAGGGAACCATTTATCGGATAGCCAACAACCCTGTCATAGGTCACCCCAAGTGGCTCATTATATTTGGTGACTTAGCAGGGGTGAAAGGGTTTGTGGGGTGAGGTTTGTCTAGGTCTAAGCAGCCAATGTGTTTGCCTACCTACTGTGTGGCAGGCTGGATAAGAAGAAATTGGTTGAGGGAGACCTAATCTAGACCTCTCCAGCCAGATTCTCTCGAGTCATCGCTTTGCACCGCATTTGTCCGTCACTGCTAAACACATTGACCTCCAGATTCCTACCCACCCCTCATACTTTTTCCTTTCCAGAACTTCTTCTCCTTCCTTTCCTCCTGTGTGGAGGTAATTAAAAAAAATATCTATGTTTTACCACAAAAAAATTGTACCTTAAAAAAAAAACGAAAACAGTATATGTAATAAATAAATATGATACATGCTTTCAGGCCTGCCGCTAGCCACCTACTTGCAAAACCGACTATGACGCCCCCCACTCGGTGTTGTCAAATCCATTTTTAAACTAAAGCTAGTTGTCACGTTTCGGATAGAGTTAAAATGAGAACCCTTTTTTTTAGGCTGATATCCTCAATTTAAAGCAACGTCTAGCACAAAAAGAGCTGAGTTGGCAACACTACCCCCGCTTCCATCCGTACTTACCACATAAACGATTTTCCTGCAATATTTATAATAATCGCTGATGATGCATTTAAGACATTAACTATTGGAAATGGTATTAATTATAGAATTAGAGAAACTAGTTAAAATTGCTTGAATATCTCGTACATAACAACGGTGAACAATCAACTTTTGTTAGCAATAGCCTAGCATGGTGGTCGAAAAATCCACTAATGATAATATATAATCATAATACGCAATGAATAAAGAAAAATTTGTCTCAACCCTAGAACCGTACCCATCATAGACCATACACTAACAGTACCCAGGGGTACTGGAGTACCCTGTTAAATAAAACATCTTTTTTACATGAGAAAAAACATTTATTCAAAATTAAATTACATAAACTGTTATGGCACTTATTTCAGTCTTACATAATACAATGAGGCTTTATTAAAAGTAACTTTTCTTAACAACTTTGGCAAATCTTTGTTTGGTGCTCTAAACATATGAAACGTTTACATTTCTGATATTGAGTGCGTGACTTACGATCTTTTGACCTGGGACAAAATGAACATCTTCCAGATTTTGATTCTGAAGGGGTTGGAGCATCATAAGACCGCATTTTTTCTAATATTCCGCCAATAATTTCTTGGAGATGCATCGGCAAAGTTTTGTATAAAAATCGATCCTCCAAGTGAGGTTTTATAAGGTCAAAACCTAAAGTCTTCGGATAAGTTCGTCTATCTTCCAATTCATCCCCAAAAACCACATCTTCTTCATTATCAGCATCCAGAAGAAGGCGTAATTTCATCTTGCGATAGATTTTGACGTAAAGCCATCTAAAAAAAAAGAATTATTCAAGTTACACGCAACTAAATGCAAAATACCTAAATATAATAAATAATTACACATTTTTTTCAAAACAAAGTTATGTGTAAGGTTATTATGCAAATAAAAATAACATTCAAATAAAGAAACACGTATCAAATAGCACAATAACATGCTTTATTTCGCAAAAACATTAAAATCATAGTAATGAAAATAATTACCTTAACCGTACCCAGGGGTACTGGAGCGCCCCACGCACGTTTTGCCACGACCACAAACTAGCAGGACTCCCGCTCGACTGATGCTTTGAAGCGACTCCCCCCCACTTGCAAATACGCGGCGACGCGAAAAGATCCGTTGTGAAAAGAAAAAGTTATCGCAAATTTTCAATTTTTTTTAAAATTTGTACCCCAGGGTACGATTCTAGGGTTAACTGCAATGCGTGATGTCAAAAGGAACGGGAATTCCCCTGTACATGGAACTGATGCTCTCTCATTCTACATGGCAACACGGAGAAGTACCGTTGAGTATTTTGTTAAGGTGGTTCGAATCTGCAGATGTTTCGCATCTTAATTCCGACAGATGTCAATACATGGCGTTGTTACAGGAATAATTAAAATAATAACTGGGAGACAGAGCTTGTAATAAATGTAATGACATTATAAATGCTGTGCTGGTTAATGCGAGAGTATGAGAGCACTGTATTTGCTGCCCCCTAAACTTGCCACATATGTGTGGTCCATGCACTGCTTACGCTTACGGTGGGCCTGAATGCTTATGCCGCATCAAAACCACTTAATTTACTATTTTTTATGGTTAAGTAAATGTAATGACAAAGTTTCATGTAAAAATAATTTGTTGCAATGTTTTGTTCTCCAGTAAATTGCAAATATTCTTGTACTTACTATACAGAATTGCAGTGGAAGCGATAAAAGCATTAATTTTATTGCCACATTAACATAAGCAACTTTACATTGTCGCCGATCTGGCAAAAGTCACCAAACCACAGCACATATTTGTGACATACTGCAAATATGAATACTAAAATATATACTTAACAAAAACTTTAAAATACAGTTTTAAAGTTAATGTAACAGAAGTTTCAAAGTTTAATACAATACAAAAAAATAAAATTAATTGTCCAACTTCAAATTTAGATATCTCCATTTGCATGAAAGGTGAAGATATGCTTTAGGTAGAAACGAAAATTTTATATTTCATTTACCAGTGTTCAGATAAGAATTTACTGATTTTCATAACACGATTTTCAACAATGACACATTAGTTTATTGTCCACAACATAAAAATGGAATTGCTGTCAAAGCATTATTTTTCTTATTCCTCAACATTTTATCTACTCAAGTGACATGGTTTCATTTTGAATTTATATTTATATATAACTAGCGAGTACCCGGCGTGCGTTGCAATGCCACTCAAATAAAGAAAGCGTTTGTGTTTTAATTCTGTTTATTGAAGTGCAATTTTTTTTGTTGTTTTTTGGTGCGTACACGAATAAATCAGAAGGTTTTCCGATGTGTGAGCAAGCCACATATATAGCTGTCCGTGTGAGAAGCATGGATTTTCCAAATTTACCCCCTGCTGCTAACCCCTAACACTACTATGATTCCTTTGCAATCCCTCCCTCTTCCCCGTTCCAGCCTCCATCCCCTCCAGTATTCCCTTTCCCCCCTGCCGCTAAACTATATGAAATACATGCATTTTTCAAATAACTCACATACAAATTTCATAATGTCAGAGCTCAGCACTATACAGCAGTATATAAAGAATCCTTCGGGGGCGTGTGCACAACAATTTGCCAAAGTTTAACCACAATTGGATTTTTTTTTTTTTTTTACAGTGAATACCGCCCAAGAATCTCAACTGCTCCCGTCTGGAGCCAGTGGGACTATGGCATCCCCAATTGGGGTATGTTGTGAGGCTGAAGGTAGTGGGGGAGGGGAAGGAGGTGGGGAAGAGGAAGGTTGGGAAGTACCTGGCTATTCAGATCTGGAATAGTGGTCTTACACCAGGGCGATACTGATAGTATCTTCCACTCTGGAACATGCAGCAAATATACTATATATTATTTTAAATGAATTAATTGTGAAAACACAAATTAATCAAATAAAATTTATTTGCGCATGCCGGGTTCGAACCCGCGACCTCCGGATTGTGAGTCAAGAGAAAGATGAGTGGTTTAGGAATGCATAAGGGACAAGCAAAGAAACATTCATTTTTATATATAACTAGCAGACCCAGCCACACGTTGCTGTGGCTAACGAAACACAACGCCATGCCATTACCCAACCTTTATAACCAACGCCATATGTTAAATCAAATCCACACTGCCCGTATGCCAGCCCGCTGCCCGCTGCCGCATGGCCAGATATATTATATATTTCAACCAATTTACACAAAACCTTGACAAATCATATACCTAAAAACCTTCCTCATGATCACTCTATCTATTGGTGAAAACCGCATGAAAATCCGTTGCGTAGTTTAAAAGATCTAAGCTCACAGACAGCATGAGCGACTTCACTTTATACTATGTAAAGAAGAAGATTAATAAATAACGTATATTCTGATACAATCATTAACCCATCGGCATATCAGCCGCCAAGATATGGCGGCTTGTAATATTTTACGCTAGCATACCGGCCGCCAAACGTTGGCGGTTTTAGCCACTCCCCCGCCCGTGTGTAGATCATATTATACCGTTACTTTTTTTGTGTGACATCTATAAATCAGTAGAGAAAACTTTTGGTAATTATTGGTTGAAGATTATTTCATATTATTTTTAAACTTATTTACGGAACTTGACAAAAGATGTCACTATGAGGAAAGAATCAGCCCTTTGATTAAAAATACCAACTAACATCAGTTGAAATTCGAATGTTTACACCGCAGTCGTAATGTTTTTCGGGGTTTTATTTTCGAGTTTTATCGACAATTTATCAGATTTCTGATCTAGACACTTGAGTAATTACGTGCGTAATAGTTATTAGCACTGTATTTATTGCTAAAACGGCAATAGTTGTAGTTTTTTGAGACAGTTTATTATTATGTCGGTTGAATTTGAACGCTTTTGACGTTTCAAAAGTACATGTGAGTGTGCCGCGCGTGCGCGTTCTGATTGGTTCAACTAATATTTACCACAAAAATTAAACTGTTTAGTGCGTGTTACCCTTTTCTGCGTAGATTATTTCTATATTATCTCGTTTTTTCGGGTACAAAATAAAAACCATTATACTATTATAAGGAACGTTATTATTTTAAACTGTTTTGTGTTAGTGAAATTATCAAAACTTTTTTATACCTACTGGTGTCTTTCTTTTGAGTGATTTACATTTAAAAAGTTAAGTAGTTAGTGTTTAAAATCTATCAAAATGAGCAGGAGGTCACAAAATAATTTATCAGAGGATGAAATTCTTTCTAAATTGCTTTTATCGGACAGTGATACTGAGGGTCATTCTGAAGATAGCATTGATCCTGGTTGCGAGACTGAAGAGTCTGAATCATCTGAAAGTGATGATTCCCAAACTGAATCTGAGGCTCGACCCCCAAAAAAGCAAAAAGTGGATCTGGAATCATGGAAGTGGAATCCTACTTGCCCGCCTACTGACGTTCCTACCAAAATCCAATCATCGTGCCAAGCCAAAATTCATCAATCCATTACGAGAAATTTGCCAGAAGAAATAAGATGTATTGATGTATTTGATAAATTTTTGGAGAAGGATTTTTGGGATTTCTTGACCACGCAGACAAATAAATACGCCAGAGAAAAGGGTGCGGCAAGCACTGAATGGTTTGACACCACTAGTGATGAGCTACAAGCCTATATTGCCCTGTGCATCTTACAATCGCAAGTAAAAAAGGATACCCTGCAATCTTATTGGTCATCAAGAAAGAGCATTGAGACACCTTTTTTCGCATCAGTAATGCCTTTCAAACGATATACTCAGATATGTAAGTACCTACATCTGGTTGATAATGCTACAGCGGATACTAGGGATCTTTTACATAAAGTAAAATATGTAATCGACTACGTCAATGAAAAATTTCCTTATTTATATGTTCCCGAACAAGATATTGCCATCGATGAGAGTCTTATGAAATTTCGTGGTGCACTTTCATTTATTCAATACAATCCCTCAAAAAGGGCTCGTTTTGGTTTGAAATACTACAAAATGTGTGAATCTGTCAGTGGGTACTGTGTTCAGTTTCGTATTTACGACGGGAAAAAAATTGGAGATGCTCAATTGCCATCTTCAGATGCTATTGTCATGGAGCTGATGACACCTTATCTCTCCAAAGGGTACACATTATTTCTTGATAATTGGTATTCCTCGCCACTGCTTTACCAACGTTTACAAGAAGGAGGGACGAATGTTTTAGGAACAGTGCGAACGAATAGAAAACAAATGCCGCCCAATTTCAAAACATTAAAGCTGAAAAAGGGTGAAGTTGGAGCCCAATTTAGTCACAAAATGATGGCATTGAAATGGCAAGATAAAAAACCAGTTTGCATTTTATCCACGATGCATGATTCTGCTGAAATGACTTCAACACGAAAACGAAGATCAACAGCTACAGTGATGAAACCATTACCTGTTGTTGAATATAACAAAGGTATGGGGGGAGTAGATAAAATGGACCAACAACTTGCCTCGTTTCCATTGATGCGACGATACTTGAAAGGGTATAAAAAAATATTTTTTTATATCCTTGATATGTGTCTTTTCAATTCATACTGCTTATACAAAAAAATCTCCAAAAAAAATTTGAAGTATTGTCAATTTCGGCTGATAGTGGCAGAGCAACTTATAGAAAGAGTAAAATTACCAGCTTACGCCAGAATAGGGCGTCCTGCGGCTGACAGTGAAATGAGACTTCAGGCAGCCCATTGGGCACACTTTGCTCGACCTATACCCGTGACTGCACAAGGGAACGCCATTGCCAAACGCCAATGCAGAGTATGTTCCGCAAAAAAGAAAAAGAGCACTAGCAGATGGGAGTGTGAAGGTTGTGGAGTAGCCTTGCATATGCCGGAATGCTTTAAAATTTATCACACGCAAAAGAACCTAAGTTTATAAGTTAATTAAAGTTTCATTAGTATTATTTTTGTTGTTTTGTTGTGAATTAAAATGTGCTTCGTATATAATATGTACTCGAACAGTTTTTTTTGTGAACCAAAACTTATATAAATTTAATGTGTGTCAAGAACCAATCTACTCACCAACGTGTTTGTGTAACTAATACTTTGAAAATGACCAAGTTTTCAGCAAAGATTCTCTTCTGGTAAGTGATAATACTGTTTTCTGTTTTTTTGTATCATATTATTTAATACCTAAGTTTAGCGCGCCACAGTTTGACGAACCATGTCAGATCCCCTCCGGGCGGGGCTATTTTTATGATTTTGGGGATAAATTAAATTAGTATATTTGTGTACATACTTTCTTCAAAATAATGATATGCGGATGGGTTAAAGAAATAAATTATTACAGTAGTTACCATACCATGTACCATAATTTTTAGTACTATTATGTAAACCAGCGGTTTTTTGAGCCTGCGTACCCCTTGACCCTTACTACAAATTTGTTGTACCCCGTAACTAGTGACGTAACTAGCATGTGTGTCACCCCCCCCTCCTCAATTACAATATGATGAATATGGCGCATAAAAACAATAAGTTCGGTCTGATTTGAAATGTCTGTACTTTCATCTGTTTGCACAGAAAAATATTTACTCTTTTTTACTCTACCTACAACTGACATCTCGACATCTTGAGACATTTCCTGAATTCACCGGGAAACAGTCCTGTCTAACAACGGTGTGTTTGTTATTTTATTTGATATTTCGTGGCCAAGTATGCATCGGACAATGGCTTTGGCACACGAATAATTAAATCCTCTGCAATTATATGATTTTTTTCCCGATTTAGCGATGCGATAACTTATTCTGTATGATGTTTCCAGAGCGGTTTCCTGTGCTTTAGTAGCTCTTGAGAAAAGCGAACCTATATTGACAGTTAAATGTTTCTGTTTTCTTTCAAAAAAATCTCTAAACTGAGCTGACTGACTGATGTATGGCGTTGAGGCTGCCAAACCATCGAGCGTAAACCGCCGACGTTGAAAACATTGAGCTGAATTTTAAATCCTACATTCGTCCCGCGTACCCCTAATCTACCCTAAGATACGCGTACCACAGGTTGAAAACCACTGGTGTAGACGATAATTTCCAGAAATAAAAAGATAAGAATTATTGATAATCCAATTTGGACATGATTTACAAATACATAGAGTTAAAAGATAATAAGTACATAGGCAAATAAATTATTTGTCTAGGCTTAATCTAGGATTGGAGGAGCCGTGTTCACCAGGGAAATTGAAGTGTGGGTCACGATTTTACGATACGATACAATGTGGAAATGATTAAAGAAATCTTCAAGTAAAAGTACTTGGCGCACCTTTTTAACGGTGTCCCAATCCCAGGGCGTTCCTTCAGGGAACTTGAACAACCCTGGAATCCCCTGAGTTTTGCTCATCACATAGCATATTGTGAAGGAGACCACGCACTGGAACCAGGTGATGAAGAGGGGCGCATTCAAGCCCAGAGTGTCGCTGCTCAGCAATGTCTTGTTGATGAACACAGTCAATATGGAAATGATCCTGAAAAGATGAGAATTAAATATAATATGGCAACCATAGATAAGGAAGATATAAGCAAGGAAGATGGGCCATGAACCATTATTAACCCTTCAGGCCTCGACTGTATCATTTCAGAGGTGATAAAGTACGCTTTCAAATTTTATAAATCGAAATAAACACATAATTTTTGAAATATAAAAATTTTTCATGCAAACATAAAAACTTTTAAAAATGGCCTTACGTATTTTTTTAAAGTAAAATTACTGAAAATGAAAATAAAATAAAAACACATACATATTTTATTAGACAAATGTGTCATAAACGTTATGATGACCTCACTTTTTTATTGTTCCGTATAAAAATAATTAATAAGAATTCCCAAAGTTTCATAAATTTATTTCAAAATGTGATTTGAGACTTTGGTTTCATAAAGGTGTGCATTTTACTTTTTACATTTTGTGGTTAGTTTTTGTATTTGAATATAAAGCTTGGTCTTTTCTCTTTCTAACACCGTTTATATCATATTTCTCACTATGATACTAAGGAAGATACAACCATTTCTATGAGGCCTATATGAGTTGTCCCTAAAAGGGACAAATAGACTTTAAGGCAGTGGTTCTGAACTTGTGTTCGATCAAATCCCAGGGGTTCGGTGAGTCAGTCTCAGGGGTTCGGCGGAACAAGACACAGCCTGGAAAAAAAATTACGAAGAATCTTGTCACTATCCCACATCCCATCCCGCCCCATCCTATTCCATTGCCCCCCCCCCCCCCCCCCCCCCCCCTCCCCTTGTGATAATCCGCTGCCACTGATGACACGCCCTGCTTTCCAATTAAGAAGGATTCGGTGAATGCATATGAAACTGGTAGGGGGTTCAGTACCTCCAAAAAGGTTAAGAACCACTGCTTTAAGGGTTTATAAAAATCGGTGCACCAAAGTGTAGCCAACACCGTTTAACCACACTACTGTAATTTGTTGACCATAAGAAGATTTAACCTCCTGCTCAAATTGGGAATAAAAAGCTGCCCAAATGTTTTTCAATCAAAAAATCACTAAAGTCTGCATAAACACAAAAATAAAAAGCGAGCTGTAATGATGATATTATTTGTAGCCATAGATACAAATAACCGTTTCCATTCAAGCCATCCTATTCGATTTTCTATGGACGCAAACCTCATACATGGTTATAAATAATCCATCTTCACGGTGTGATGCCACAGTTGCTGCAACAATGATGGTAACACTTTTTATATCTTTAAAAGACCACCCGGTAAAAATTCCGAGTAATTACTTCGAAAGACCCAATTATTACAAATTTATTAACTTCATTTAAAATGATTGACTTATCCTGAAATATCCTGCTAGTGTGCTCTCTTAAAATGGTGACGTCTACTGGTCACCTCTTGGTCCAATCTTGCAACTCAATACAATACCACTAATTTATGCTAATAATCCACAATTATATTTATGATAATAATCCACGAACAATTCAAGAGCTGAAAGGTAATATTCAAACACAGCGTCAACTGTGAAATCGAGCCACAATTATGGGAAAATGCAACTATTCTAAACTTCGACAAAAGAATATTGTTTCAGAAAATTTGATCTGGTCATAAACTTTGTGTTTAAATTAAGAAATAATGCCGTGTTTTTTTTTATGAGAATATTGTACAAGAGTTCCAACGGCTCCCGGCTGCCTAAAGCCAGTGAGACTATGGCATCCCCAATTTGGGTATGTTGTGAGGCTGATGGTAGTGGGGAGGGGAAGGAAATGGGGAAATGGAAGGAGGGAAGTACCTGGCTATTCAGATCTAGTCACCAAACACAGCTATAGCCAGTTCAAGCAACTTTTCCAATTCGGAATGGTGGTCGTACACCAGGGCAGTACTTACTGAGAGCATCTTTCACTCTGGAATATGCCGCAAATACACCTTATATTGTTTTTAAATGATTAAATTGTGAAATAATACAAATCAATCAAATAAAATTTACTTGTGAATATGTATAACTTGTAAAAACATACACACAATGTTATGCATGTATTTAAATTATATTTCGACAAATGTATTTTTTACACTCATATTTTTAAAAAATGTCGAGACATAGGTATAAAAGTATTGTTTTATAAATACTATACTTAGGAACTATAGATTATTTTTTAAACTAATTCATTTGTAGGTACATATTTCCTAAGAATTGTAACTAGGTAATGGCTTAATTGTTCTGCAAAAAACTCATAAACCACTCGAGGTTTAATAATTTTTTCAGATTAGATAGATAATAATTTATTATTACTGATATTATGTAAATCACTCACCAATAAACTGAAACTACAACAAAAATGTGGAGATATCTAAACGATAAACTTTTTTCCTTAATCATTTTGGAAAATTTTATCTAATTTTCATTGAGGAAAAACTAACTATCTAACACGTCAACTACAAGTTGCAGTTTAAAAATATTTCCTTGATTGCCGACTGCCGACGATGTTTTGCCGACACAAATCAAACACAAACGTCAGAAATTGTGTTGATGAGTTGATGTGTGCAAGCATAAATAAACCATGTGCAAGGCAAGTACCATAAATATACCAGCAAGTACTGGCAAGTACTGCAAGTGCGCCAGTGATGCCATGTCCCAAAAGTAAAAACCACATTTCGGTGGTGAAAAACCATATTTTGGAGGATAAAAAAAACTTGTTTTTCGCAAGCTTTTTATTGAGAAATCAAATAAGAAAACAATGGTTTCTGAGTAAATGACCGATAAACTTTATTAAAAACAATCATTACGTAATTTTCCTTCGAGTAATAAGAAAAAAAAAATTACAAAAAAAACACCACGCCAATAGAAACTTCAAAAGAGTTTTATTTTTCATTATAAATTGAAGAAAAAAATTTAAAAATGAATATTTTTAGAAAAAAATATGAGCGAGTAGAAATCCTCTAACAACTTTGATAATATTTTTTCAACATTTTACGTTACCTAGTTTGTGTAGGATTCATTCATTTAATTTTATTAATGTATTAATATTTATTATTGGTATAGATAATAATTGGATAAAGAAACATTGTGAACCCGAACTTGAACTGAAGTTCAAGAATTACATTTGTTTCATAACGCTGATGGGTTTCATTCGTATTTGTGTTCCAGTCGACCTAGCAGATCGGAGGAATCCAGATTTTGGACTTCCGCACATTAAGTGTACAACCTACATGGTGGACATAAGTCAAGTACCGCAATATCGCCAGTCTGTCAACAACCATCGTAACACATCGTAACGTGACATTTCGCTCTACGTTGAAATGTTATTTATCAATCGGAAGTGTGTAATATGAAGCATTATAACGCCGTCGTTCATCGAATGCTTTATGTGAACCGCTAATTCGTCTCATGACTCAACTTTATCGTGGTTTTAATAACCGACCAGAACAATCTGTATCGCACGCTTTGGATACACCTATGACCGTCACCGAATGGAGATAAAGCCACGAGACACAACAGTTGTGAGTATTACTTAATTGTGTATACAGTATCTTATTTGGTGATCGGGCATAATTCGTATCGAAGTCCATAAGCGTTTTATTTAGCAAGGAGTGGCCGCAAGGTTATTCTGACCCCCGTGTAAATTCACAAATCAACATTCCTTCCTGAATTCGGGATTTCATCTAAGCGACCTATGCAAAAGAAAATCGTAACTAACTTAAAAGTACATACATACTTTGAAAAATCAGACCGCATTTTTTAATGGCTTTTCACCCCAAAGGAGTGTTCTGGCCAGTGTCAAGTGAATGCTTTTGTGAGTGTAATTTTTGGTTGACATTAACTCATTTAGTTTTAATAACAAGAACCTATCTACATTATATAATAATACTTTACAAATAATAATAATAATACACAAAATTATTACAATAAGAGATGATTTTTATCAAACGTAACAAGGAAATTAAAAGATATGCTGACCGCAATATTATAATAATTATATTGTGCGTAAAAAATAAAATAAATAAATACATGAAACTTAACTTACAGTTACAAATTGATGCTGTTAATAATATTCAGGAAATTAAAAAAAACCAAGTCTTGTTCGACATGGTTTTTTAAAAGCTACGGAGGTATAAATGACCCAAAATCCATGAAAACATGGCAACATAATGTGTGCTGTCAGAAAATGAACAGAACTGCTAGAATCTATACCGTTAGAAATGATTTATCAAATGTATTGCAAAATAATCTTACAGGAAATAACACTAAAGGCTTTTTACGCATAACAAATAAATATTTTGGCTTGTCACATTGGCAGCTCCATATTTTGGATTACGGAAGACAACTTGACCGATTGTAAAAGCGTGTGTCGCCTGTCGAAACGTCAGTGTCAAATGTCAAATAAAAAATAAATAATTTAACCTCGAAACGAAAATACGAAATCGATGTAATCAATGGAGGGTGTTAATGTTACAATTCTAAAAAGCTCAACGAAAGTTGTTGAAATATCTTCAAAATCCAATTTACTCGAAGCAATAAAAACAGTTCAAGAGAAAACAAACAAGTTTTTAACCGATATTATTGAAAGCGCCAAGGGCAATGGGGAAAATAATATGGAAACTGGAGTTGCCGAAAACGGTACGATATTTTTATTCAAATTTTGAGAATATACAAAATACACCATTTTTTGTACCATAATATTTGAACCGTTGTGTTCCAACACCATCCCTAATGGATTTTCTTACCTTTCAGAAAAAAAGGAAGACGTGTAGGCTGATGTGTTTTCATAATTCCAGTTATTTTTTTACACGTTAGCACCAAGGTTCGTAGAAAACGCTTTTAACCAGGTTAGCTCATTGAGGAGGCAGACCGGTGTTTGGCTAAAAATTCGTGACGTAGCTTGCAGTCCATGTTCCACTGGGAGATTTGAATGAACTGCAATACAAGTGGCAGTCTGTTACTTCAAGCTACGTCTAACCTTGTTAAAAGCATTATCTACTACCTTGCGTTAGCGCGATCTCTTAATAACTTGATTCAATTGTTTATTTAAATGTTTAATTTGTATTTTAATTTTCATTAGGGTGGATTTTGGAACTCACTTTCAATCAGGGATCAGGGAGGATTTTAAAACTCAATCTCTAATTAAATGCGAAGGGTTTTGGAACACACATTTTTATTCTATTTCTGTGCTTTTTTAGCATGCATGCCCAAATGGCAGCAGGCAATTCTGGTCGCTTGCGGGCTCAACAGGTCGCAACTTCTGTAAATCCAGTCTGCCACCTCTTACCAGACCTGACGGCTCACTAGCAAACACCGCCACCGAAAAGGCTAACTTATTAGGTAAAATTTTTGCGGATAACTCAACCCTCGCTGACCAAGTGCTGTCCCGACGTCGCTTCCTCACTGCGGTTTTCGTATGAAAAAGCTGAGGATCCGGCATCGGGAAGTACTCCATGTTTTACGAGGGCTTGATGTTAATAAATATATAATATTGACGACCTCCGTAGTCCAGTGGGTAAGACTCTTGACTCACAAACCGGAGGTCGCGGGTTCAAACCCGGCATGCGCAAATAAATTTTATTTGATTAATTTGTGTTATTTCACAATTAATTCATTTAAAATAATATATAGTATATTTGCGGCATGTTCCAGAGTGGAAGATACTATCAGTATCGCCCTGGTGTAAGACCACCATTCAGAATTGAAACGTTGCTTGAAAATGGCTTTAGCCGTGTTTAGTGACCAGATCTGAATAGCCAGGTACTTCCCAACCTTCCTCTTTCCCACCTCCTTCCCCTCCCCACTACCTTCAGCCTCACAACATACCCCAATTGGGGATGCCATAGTCTCACTGGTTCCAGACGGGAGCAGTTGAGATTCTTGTGCGGTATTCACTGTAAAAAAAAAAAAAAAGCTAGTGGGCCTGACGGAATACCTGCCCTGGTACTGCAGAGGTGCGCTGCAGAAATAGCTCCAATTTTGACGAAGCTTTTTAAAATGTCCCTGAAGACTGGCTCTGTGCCCTCTGGTTGGAAAAAAGCGGTTATCCATCCTATTCCAAAGAAGGGTGACCGCTCCAACCCGGCCAACTACCGCCCCATAGCGATCACATCAGTTCTGTCTAAGGTGATGGAACGTGTGATCAACGACAAACTGCTCACATACCTCGTGAAGAACAAAATTATTAACGGCCGTCAATACGGATTCCGGCGGAACCGCTCGTGCGGTGATCTTCTCGCGTATGTGACGCATGTTTAGGGGCGATGCCTGGAATGTTTCGGTGAGACCCAAACGGTTGCACTGGACATTTCCAAGGCCTTTGACCGGGTTCGGCACCGAGGACTTGTCAACAAACTGCCTTCTTACGGACTTCCCGCATCCTTGTGTATGTGGATTGCCGACTTCTTGAGGGAGAGGTCGATTTAGACGGTAGCCGATGGTTTCGACTCTTCCTCACACTCGATAAATGCTGGCGTCCCACAGGGATCGGTTCTGTCTCTGACTTTGTTTTTGTTGCACATCAACGACCTTTTGTCATGTCCACCAATTCATTGTTACGCGGATGACAGTGCAGTTCATGATAGTTTTTTGTTTGACAAGTCCCCAAAGGGCTCACAAACTCCAACAGCTAGTAGGGCTTTGAAGCAAAGAATGGACGGTTACCTCGAGAGTGTTTTCTCTTGGGGTAAAAATAATCTCGTTGAATTTAATGTTTCAAAGACCCAATCTTGTCTGATTACGTCCAAAAGGGATCGAAATGAAAATCTAGTCTCTTTCAACGGAAGCAATCTTCCGAACAGGCCCTCCATTGATATGCTTGGTGTAACCCTAAGTGACCAGCTCAGGTATGGGGGCTCCATCGAAGCCAGAGTAAAGTTAGCCTCCCAAAAACTGGGCGTACTGTACAGGGCCCACAGATACTTTTCTTCTTCTTTGTGTGCCGTATCAGGTCTCCCCGACGTTGGAGATCACTCTTGAGAATGTCTCTCTGTCTTGCGCTGCCCGGAATAGCTCCTCCACACTTCTAATGCCGGTCCACTCTCGTATATTACGCAGCCAAGACATTTGTCTCCTACCAGGCCCTCGTCGACCCTCTATCTTGCCTTTCAATATCAAATGGAGCAAGTGATACTTCTCCCCTCGAAGTATATGACCCAGATATGAAATTTTCCTGATTTTTATTAATGTAAGCAGTTCTCTATCTGCTCTAGCCCGCCTGAGAATTTCTGTGTTGGTGATCATGTCGGTCCATGGGACCTTGAGCATTCTCCGGTGAAGCCACATTTCAAAAGCCTCTAATCTGTTCATGGTATTTACTTTCAAGGTCCATGTTTCACATCCATAGAGCAAGACCGACCACACATAACATTTTAGCATTCTCTGCCTTAGTTTTAAGCTGATATTGTCATTGCAGAAGAGGGATTTCATTTTAATGAACGCAGTTCTTGCTGCTTCAATTCTGCATCTAACCTCCACATCTGGGTCCAAGATTCAAGAGAATACTGCCGAGGTATCTAAATCTTTCCACCTTTTCGACATTGCAACCATTTAACTGTATACAGATACTTTAATAGTTCACAAATGCTAACCCTGTACAAATCACAAGCGCGCCCACTTGCGGTTGAATTTGGCAGCCACCTCTGGTCTGGAGCTCCAAAATACCTGAAAAATACCCTCGACTCTGTGCAGAAATGGGCGGTCCGTTTGATAGATTCTCCCATCTTAACAGACGGATTGCAATCTTTAGAGCACATGCGTCGGGTGGGAATGCTATCCTTATTCTACCGGTATTACATTGGAAGATGCTCCGAGGAACTAGCATCATTGATCCCTTCGGCACCGGTGCATGGTCGGGAAACACGCCAAACGCGTACCCAACATTTGTACACAGTTGACATTTGTCACATGAGAACAGGTCGTTTCTTCGACTCGTTCTTCTGTTCGACAGCTCGGCTGTGGAATGATTTGCCGGCATCTGTGTTTCCTCCTTCCTACAACATGGGTCTCTTCAAGACCAATGTTCATTCCGTCCTCTCCTCAAAAAGACCCTCCACACAGCATCCCAGATGACATAGGCCCTGAGGGAAATTATTTTCCTCAGGGCCTCCTGTGTGGAGTTAATGTAAAAAAAAAAGCCAGTGGAAGTTGGGAATAGTTTCTAGTTCTTTAACTTCTCAAGCGCCAAAAGTACCCATTGGATATGAAAAATTTGTATCCATTGAGGGCCAGCATCTGTAATCTGAAAAAAATTATACCTTTTTATTGTGGGATTTTTACCCTCGGCACAACTACAACTACAGAGGTTGCGGGAGCTGGGCATTTCAAAGGTAAAGAGGAAACCCGGGTGGCATTTTGTCCGTGCAAACATATTCCCCAATTTCCTCTCTGGATTTTGACACTTTAGTGAAAATATTTTTTGATATAATATAGATCATTTATTTAAAAAATATATTTTTTATTTATTTCTATATATTACAGTATTTGCATATTTGTTGACATTTTCACATAATACATTTTGAAAACATTTTTACATGATATATTTTGCAATTTAATTATGTTGGGTGTAAGGTAGGTTTGAGAAGGTGAAACTGTGGATGGGTAATTTTGTATGTTTCGTGAACACCTCACTAGGAGAACCTGTGCTGAGGTGTTTACGTGTTTATGATTAAGTGTGACAAGTGTATGTTTCGTGTACACCTCACTAGGAGAACCTGTGCTGAGTTGTTTATGATTAAGTGTGACAAGTATTTATGTGTTGTAGTAGAAATTTTTATCACTGTCTGTACGTTTTTATTTTTTCATAAGTTAATTCTTATAGGAGTTAGGAAGGACCCTTCAAAAATCCTTAAAACTGCCTGGTTTGAATGCCATCAACAGACATTCAGTATGCAAACTAGATAACACATTTAAAAAAAAGCAAAATGCACAGACATAGAACATGTTCTTCTAACACAGATTGTGAAAAAAAATCGGTCCAGTATTGAGAGAAAACCTCGATTTTATTTAGATAAAATCGTCTGAGGTGCAGTTGTCCCTTTTGCACAATATTCCGGGGGAAAATAATGACAGTGACAGCAACAGTTTTGTAAAATACCTACTATTAAATTTTCTCGGTGACCCTTTTTCTTTTTAATGTGTATTTTGTACAGAATGATACAATTGCAGGAGGGTGATACTTAAAATATTGTGTCAGCAAAATGTGCTTTTTTGATTGAGCAATCGTAAAAGTCCTTGAAACTCAAATAAAATCACGCACTCTTTGCACAGGTGGCGTGACATGACATCTTTGCATAGGGTAGAAATTGTCCATAAACAAATAAATGATGTGACATTATATACAAAGATTTTCATTTTCCAGGTGCAGAAGAAAGTGAAGATGATGATGACGATGCCGACCCCCTGAATAAGAAAATCAAGATGTCGTGATACCAACTTTCTCAAAAGTAATCTAACTATTAGACAGCTTTCACCACTCAAAACTGTGCAATCCAAAGCAAAGTCAAAATTAATCCTTAGAAGAATTACATAGTAAAGGACTCCTCGATTCTTTCACTTTTGAGCTTTTCAATCATTTATTAGCTCAATAATTTAAAACTTATTACTCGATCAAAAATGACTTCAAATGTAACCTTAGTAGGTTTAATCCATGCAAATTCATAACTTTTACCACTAAATGAAAACTACTGTCAGCCATGCTGATGCAAAACCACCTACATCACAAGACAGGGACCCTGAATCAAATCAGTCTACTAACTTGTACGAGATTCTACAAAAATTTTCATTTTCTTATTTATTAAAACATTTTAGTAACTCTTACATCATACGTACGTCTGGTAATGTTACATTGTCGCGTAAACAAGCTTATGAGTCCGAGTGGTTAAAATGTTATATGTAGTTAATTTAAAAAATAAACAAAAAAAATTTTGGGGTTCTCATACAAGTTAACAGGCCAATTTGATTCGGTGTCCCAGTCTTGTGATCTAGAAGGTTTTGTTTGGTGAGACTATTTTAACCTAGCCATCCCTCACTTTCAATGGCATGTATTATTTTAAAACTTTTTTAACCATAATATTAATAAAGGAAAACAATAATGCTTACTAACAACTTTATAAGGGCAATAAAAAACTTATTCAGAAGATATTATTTAATTATAAAACTTGTACATAACATCATGTAATACAAAATGTGTAATAAAATTGGTAGGTAAGGTACAACTGAGTGAGAAAAATAACTAATTACAGTGAAACTCAAATTTTCCCAGAGACCTGAAAACTTCTCATTGAGGACCCTTATAAGTTGGTTTCACTGTACATTGAAAGTCTCGTATAAAAAGTTTTCCAGAAAACTTCATTTTTTTTGCTTTTCTTCTAAAACTTCTCAATCATGAAAACTTCTTGTGAGGGTTTCACTGTACAGTAATTAAAATCTCTTATAAGGTTTTTCCAAGGAACCGGAAAACAAATTCTTATGTAGGTTTATTACGGCCATTTTCGCGTTTCGGTCTTCAAGGGACCGAAGAATGAAAACTTATTACGTGGAAACTTTATAAGAGGGTTTCACTGTATTATTAGTGTCAGAGATTGCAGAGAATATTTTAAGATAATCGGTACAGCATCTTGCGCTGCATGCGATGCTGCAGCTCCCCCCGCCTGATCATGGTGTGGACCACCTTGAGGATGGAACGCTCGGGGTACTTCTGACGCAGGAAGTCCTGGATGATGCTCTGCTCCGAGACCTGCGATCCCACAGCGAACCGGCGCTTCAGCTGCTTCTCAATGCGGGATAGGGTCTCATGGTCTTCGTCTGTGGTGAAACCCTCGGCACCTGGGAATATAATGGTTTTCATAAGATTCTTCTTCGTATCATTGTGAAAGCGAATATATCACCGTATTGCTTGGAATACGAATTGAACGAATTGGAATGAAATTTTTAAGTGATCATGAGTCATATTTTCTTTTACATGATTTTTGAAATGGTTAAAAAAACCTTAAGGGGAAAGGAATCCTTAAGAAAAAAAAAAATCCACTAAAATCGAGCCCATACGTCCCATGTAGATATTCAAAGTAAATTAGTCAAAATACGATATTGACCCTCCTAAAGCACAATATTGGATGTGCTAAAAATTGAAAATAGTTTTGTTGGTTTATTTTAACTTCCTTGTGAGGATTTAGAAGTCTGTATTTCAAAAGATTTATTTCCTTTTCGCATTTCGAAAATGAGAATTGATCACTGCTCTATTGCAGCGCATTTGTTTAAAATTCAAGTCCTCGATAGTCCACTCTGCCAGCGCGGTGTGGAGGAGGAGACCCTTGACAATGTCTTTTTTAATTATAAAAAACATTCTTCCTTCAAAAACATATATTGTTTGCTCATTAAAATCACCCACCATTCTCCCCTCAGTACTCCGTATTTGCTGTCTCTCAGCAATTCTAGCGTTTTTTCAGTTTTATTTAAGTTCATAGACTTGAATGACTTCAATATTTGATTTGTCCTATTCTCTTATAGATTATCCTCAAAATTATAACTATCTTCCTTAACTTTTTCGGCACAAAGTACTCTTTTTAGGGTGAATTCCCTAATTAAAAAAAAGTCTGTATTTTCAGAATTTTTAATGAAATGCAAAACATCAAAACAACACTATATTTCTTAATCTCAAAAACAGTTTCCACTACATTTTTATGTAAAAATGAAACTTTAAACAGCTCTAGTGCAAAACTTCAAAATCTTTAGGACCATCGATATATTCCCGTGAAAATAAAATTTCTTTACCGTCATATCCAGATATTAAAAGAAAATTCATAAAAATAGTCATTTCTGTATACAGTGAAACCCTCTTAACCGGTGACAGGCCGGAAACGCGCCAGCGCGCGCGTCATATGCGCATGCGCGAGAAAATAATTCAAATATTTGAATAATACTTTCGACAAAAAACTTTTGGTCTGCGATTTTGGCCCTTCTATGTACACAATTTGTATGAAGAACAGTGTCAGAATCGCTTGCGCCATCATTACTCTCGGAGACGCTACAAGTTTCATTCACCTTGCAACCCTGGAATATTTTTAAAACGATTTCGTCTATGACAATCGGCTGTCAGAATTTGCCGCGATTTCAACTGTCGCAATAAATACGTGTTCTGTGAATAAAACATCGTAAAACCTATTAATTTACGTAATAAATGCAAGTAATGTTGTTTTGGTAGATAGTTTATTGTGTTGTGAACGTGTTTCAGTCAATAAAATATACAATAGCTCAAAATTAATCAACAAAACATTCAATTCAAAGTTCAAAATGGTGCTTTTTTAGTGTTTTTTTGTGAATTTTCGCAATTTTCCGCGAAATGGCCTGGCCTTTGAAACTTGAGGGTTTCACTGTAAATAGAAAAATCTCAGTCAAATTCAAATTGAGATTTATGACATAATAATACAAACTAGGAACCGGGTAAATCATTATTTTATAATGTCAGATTAAGATTTTACAAAACTATAATAATTTATTTTCATAAAGATAGAATTTTTTCTAATTACCCTCAAAATTTCGTGCGTGGTGTTTTTATTACATTTATTTTTATTAAATTATGAATTAACGAATTTCGAATAAAAAAACTTTCTGTCAAAATAAATTCTGGAAAATTTTTGGCAAAATTTTTTAATTCTGCTTTTTTTCAAATTATCAGGGTTTGTATTGAAATTGTTTTTTTTTTTACATAACGTAAAATGTATTTTTTCTTACTTTCCCCACTAAAAAGTAATCGTTTCAGGACGTGATATTATAAAATAAATAGTGAAATAAATACCCGCTAAGCTGCCGGACATAGCAGCATCCAGGGTTGACACTTGGAACAGTCGAAGAGCCTCGTTTACATGGACTTCTGTGGCAAATGGCTGCAGCTGCATCTTGGCCAGAGATTCCGAGATACGGATTATGGCCTCTAATTGTCTGAAACAAATTGTTGGCATCCATGAGTTAAAAAAGAGTTCCATCTGCTCCCGTCTGTGGCGAGACTATGGCATCCCCAATTGTGATATGTTGTGAGGCTAAAGGTAGTGGGGAGGGAAAGTACCTGGCTCACCAAACACGGGTAAAGCCATTTCAAGCAATGTTTCAATTTTGAATGGTGTTCTTACACCAGAGCGCCGGATGATACTTGGTCAGTACCTCCAATGGATCACACATGCAATAGTCATGTAAATCAGGTCAATGACACACAGTAAAATTGAGATAGGCACCTGACAGTGATGGGAATGGAGAGCCTCTTCTCCGTGGCTTTCTCCTGCGCCAGGGTGCCGCTCCTCATCAGCACGTAGCGACTGCGCAGCTTCTCCCCGGCCGTGGCGGAAAGGCGGGGGCCGCACCGCATCCGACAGAAGCCCACCAGCCTCCGGAGGGTCTGCAGAGACAGCTCCCCCTCCTTCTGTTCCTCAGTCACCTGCCCGGCGTTCATGTGCACATTCATTATGTGCCTGGCCAACGTCTGGAAGTCATTCAACACATGATTAATCAAATACCGCATTAGGAAATCTTACTAATATTATAAACACGAAAGTTTGTATGGATGTATGTGTGTTTGTGACTCTTTGACGCCAAAACAACTGAATGGATTTTAATGAAACTTTACAATAATATAGCTCATTCATCAGAATAACATATAGGCTATAATTTATAAAGCTAGCTAGGAAGGGGACGCGGGAGGGGAACGGGGACGCACGGGAAAGGTGATTCAGGGAATATGGCATTGCAACGCATGCCGGGAACCAGCTCGTTAATTTTAAATTTATGTTTAACGCATACCGCATAAGAGTCCCGACCAGTGGCGGTCATTCTCAACAGGGGTTCTATCAAAGTTTAGAGAGGAAAAATAAATGAATATAAATCTCCGCTCAATAAAATTTTTTTCAGTCCATTCAATTTTTAATTACGTATATGCATTTTTTTTTTAAATTTTATGTGCAAGAGGACAAAATAATGTATTAATCAAAGGACACAAAAAAAATTGAGTAAAAAAAACACAGAGATATATATATCTCCAAAAGAAAGATCATATTTTATCAGCAATATGGGGGATTCGCAGAACTGGAATTGCTTTGTATATTTTTATCATATTATTTTATAAATATTAAGTAAGGAGCACCATGAGTAAATAATTTTAAGAAAATGACCACTTAATTGCGACCGTTAAATTCGCGGCAAATTCTGACAGCCGATTGTCATAGAAGAAATCGTTTTAAAAATATTCCAGGGTGACAAGGTGAATGAAACTTGTAGCGTCTCCGAGAGTAATGATGGCGCAAGCGATTCTGACACTGTTCTTCATACAAATTGTGTACATAGAAGGGCCAAAATCGTAGACCAAAAGTTTTTTGTCGGAAGTATTATTCAAATATTTGAATTATTTTCTCGCGCATGCGCATATGACGCGCGCGCCGGCGCGTCTCCGGCCTGTCAGAGGTTAATACTAAAACATTATTTTTAAGTTTATAGAAAAGCGCACTTGAAGTGAAATAATAATAGAAAACAGCGCTATACAAGTTTTATTATTATTAATATTATTATTGGAAGGTTGTTGCCTATTCAAGTTTGTTATCGGCAGTCAAAGGGGTAATAATCAGCTCACCATATCCCTCTGTTGATCGTGTTCATCCTTGACAATGAAGATCATGTCGAATCGGGAGAGGATGGTTGGCATGAAGTCGATGTTCTCCTCACCCTTGGTGTCGTCCCAGCGCCCGAAGATGGAATTGGCGGCGGCCAGAACCGAACAGCGGGAATTTAGCGTGGTCGTTATTCCAGCCTATGACAAAATATTTTACATAAATTGCAATAAAACAAGAAAAGTTACTACAGAAAATATGTTTAGTCGCTGTTTTGGTCGCTGAGATTTGTTGTAGAATTTGAATAAAACAGATGAGCTATGCGATTCTGATTCTTTTGTCGATACGGAAACGATTCCATATATAATAATCGCCTGTGTGTTTTTGTCTATGGCTTGCAATTGCTTTTTCTATGGGCTGATGTGCCAGCTATCAACGCTGCGGTCGACTTCAACTAGTTTAAAACACCAAATTAAATTTTTTATAGTAATACCTCACAAGAGTCTCAGCTGCTCCCCTCTGGAGCCAATGAGACTACTGCATCCCCTATTGGGGTATGTTGTGAGGCTGAAGGTAATAGGGAGGGGAAGAGGATGGGGAAGAGGGGGGTGGGGAAGTACCTGGCTATTCAGATCTGGTCACCAAACATGGCTAATGCCATTTCAAGCAATGTTTCAATTCTGAATGGTGGTCTTACACCAGGGAGATACTGAGAGTATCTTCCACTCTGGAACGTGCGGCAAATGTATTATACATTATTTTCAATGAATTAATTGTGAAATAACATAATTATTCAAATAAAATTTATTTGCCCATGCCAGGATTCGATCCCGCGACCTTCGGGTTGCGAGTCAAGAGCCTTACCACTAGACCACGCCGGCCGTCGAATGATTATTTATTCATTTAATGTATGTTTAAAGTCAGCGACAGCGCTGACAGCTTAGAGCTTACACGACAGGACAAAAACCTCAGATTTTTCGGAGAAATTTTCAAAAAATTGCCAGGTTTTCAAAAATACAATTAAAAAAATACTCTGATTATTCGCCTAAACCGGACTTTTTTTTTTAATGTGATGCAAGTGACCTTTTACTTCTTCTATGTCGGTGTCTTTGGGACTACATGTAATCCTCATTGCTTCCTCTAAATGAGAGGAAAGGCTCATTGTGGTATTTGTTTTTCAAGAAGCTCATTTTCGAAAATGAAGCTTCACAGAGAAGGAAATACAGTGACAAATCAAAAATGTGCGCATGCTCGTATTTGCTCACATTTCTCCAAAATTCAATGTACTCCTGCTTTTCACAATGTTCAATGAAATGAACTTTGTATTGTGTGTCATATTTTAGTTCAATGACTTCGTTCATTAACCCCTCCGAATTTTCGAGAATATTAGCTTTTGGTGTCTTAAACGAAATGACATTTTACGAAAACTTTTAGTTATAACCGCTTCACAATTAAAGCTCTATAAATGAAACATTTCTGAACGTAGCCGAATAGTAAAAACTGTTTTAGAAAGGTTACAAAATAGGCTTTCAAATTATTATATTACAAATAAATATTAGCATTTGTAAATATTAAAATTTAGAACGCAAACATTAAAAATGGGTAAAAATGACTCACGTGATGTTTTTATGTGAAAACGGTACTAAAATCTCAGATTATGCAAACAACAATACTTATTCTATTGTATATATGTGCTGACGTATAAACATGCTTATTGTACTTCGACTGCTGTCCTATTTTTAACGCTTATATCTGCTTACGTTGCGGAGGGGTTAACTGTGTTTTAGGAAATCCAAATTGGCTGAATAATTTCATGCCGTAGTTTTCAAAATGCAGAGGGTTTTCTACAAGAATAAAATAGTTCTTAATATTTTTTAATCTTTTTTGGTAGTCATTGTCTACTAAATTTTTTTGCTCTATCGCAGGCCGCACAAATATCTGCCGCGGGCCACAGTTTGACAACCACGGGTTTACAGTGTCAAGATCACATAAAAATAAGGTGACTTTAAAAGTAGTTGGGTGTATTTACCTTAGCAATAGAGATAGTCTGTTGCTCCATGGCCTCGTGGATGGCAACACGGTCGTCTTCCCTCATCTTGTCAAACTCGTCGATGCACACCACCCCTCCGTCTGCTAGCACCATGGCACCCCCCTCCATCACAAAGTTACGCTGGAAAGGAGGACAACAAACATAATATTATGAATTTCTCAGATACTGGGGTTAACATTAAGTTCGCAATAAACACAAGATTGAAAATATTTAAATATGTAAAATGTTGTAAATCTGTTGAAAAAGGTATGTTCTTAACCGCTTCTATGCCAAGAGCGAGATTTCTCGCATTCTTGGCCGTGCCCAGCAGGCCGGCCATAGAAAAATAGCGAGTTATCTCGCTATTCTTTGAGCAAGTTTTTTTTTTTTTTTTTATATTTTTTTTTTAAGTCATTTAAATATCCTTTCAAGGTGTAATGTTTTTAATTTATAAAAATAAAATTTAAAAATGATTTATTTTGATTAAAAATTCATGGCCTGCTGTTCACAGCTACACTCCTACATACTGGCATTTAAAGGGTTAAAGGCCTGCATCATATACATCCAAATTAGTAGACTTTCTCTGACAAAAATTCTGGGTATAATTTCGATAAGCTGGAGGCAAACCAATTAATACATATATTGAGCCGTAATCGGCAGAACAGCATAAGCTACCTTTTTTTGTCTAATTGTGATTTTTAACTAAAGCCATTCAAACGTTCTCTTTCATCGATTATAGAATAACAGAGGAAGTGCCCGAAAAATACACAAGAGAGAAAACGGAGAAAAGACTGTAATAAGCTATACATTTTAACGTGCCGCAAATACACTATTATTTTAAATGAATTAATAGAGAAATAACACAAATTAATCAAATAAAATTTAATTGCCCATGCTGAGATTCAATCCCGCAACGGAGGCCATCATAGGATCTGAAACCCTCACCAAAATCTCAGCTACCAAAAATCAATGCAAATTTTCACATTTTACAAGCATTAACCGGTCAAAGGCCGTGACATTTAGCGGAAATTCGCGGAACTTCGCAAAAAAACACTAAAAAACCACAACTTTGAATTTTGAATTGAATGTTTTGTTGATAAATTTTGAGCTATTGTATATTTTATTAACTGAAACACGTTCACAACACAATAAGCTATCTACTAAAACCACATTACTTGCATTTATTACGTAAATTAATAGGTTTTATGATCGTTTTATTCGCGATACACCCATTAATTGCGACCGTTAAATTCGCGACAAATTCTGACAGCCGATTGTCATAGAAGAAATCGTTTTTAAAATATTCCAGGGTGACTAGGTGAATGAAACTTGTAGCGTCTCCGAGAGTAATGACAGCGCAAGCGATTCTGACACTGTTCTCCATACAAATTGTGTACATAGAAGGGCCAAAATCGTGGACCAAAAGTTTTTTGTCGGATGTATTATTCAAATATTTGAATTATTTTCTCGCGCATGCGCATATGACGCGCGCGCCGGCGCGTCTCCGGCGTCCCAGCGGTTAAATAAAAATTAATTGATCTTATTTAATCCTTTCCCCTCAGGGTGCAGTCCTGGCCCTTGATGTTGTAGATCAGTTTCGAAAATGATTACAAGACCCAACTCATTAAGAATTCAACGCGCCGTTGATGATGGAATTTGGTGAAACATCATTATATTTGGTGTTATGAAATTAACCCGAGGAAGACATATATTTTCTAAAATTTGCATGAAATGCCCCATCTTGGCTTTATTGATCGATAACCTATTCAGTTAACCCTTTCAGGCATTTGTTCATTTCGAGGAACAACTCATGTAGGTTTCACAGAAATCGTTGTGTCTTCCTTACTATCACAGTGAGAAGTATAATACAAAAGGTTTTAGAAAGAGAAAACACAACGCTTTATACTCACATCTAAATGTTAACCACAAAAGAATTAAAATATACACCTTTATGAAACCAAAGTTTTTGACCGCAATTTGAAAAATATTTATGAAACTGTGATTGTGAATTTTTTATTACTACATGTAGGTAATGACAAAAAAGGGAGATGACATGTTTGCGATACATTTGTCTAATGAAATGTGTATGTGTTTTTATTTTTTCATTATCAGTAATTTTAATTAGAAAAAACGCAAGGTGAGCCATTTTTAATCTCTAATAGGCCGGAGATGCGCGGGGGTGCGCGTATTGTGCACATGCGCGAGAAAATAATTCGAAAAAAATTCCAACAAAAAATGTTTGTCTGCGATTTTGGCCCTTCTATGTACAGAATTTGTATGAAGAACAGGGTTAGAATCGCTTGCGCCAACATTACACCATAAGATGCGTCAAAATTTCATTCACCTTGCAACCCCAGAATATTTTTAAACGATTTTATCTGTGACATAGAAATGTCATTTTGCAGCAAATTTTAGCTGTCAAAATTGATGCGTATTCCTCGACTAAAACATTGTAAAACCTATTAATTTACGTAATTAACGCAAGTAATGTTGTTTTGGTACATAGTTTATTGTTCTAGGAATGTGTTTCAGTCAATAAAATATACGATAGCTCAAAATTAATCCACAAAACATTCAATTCAAAATTCAACGTGGTGCTTTTTTAGTGAATTTTCGTGAAATGGCCTGGCCTCCCAGAGGTTAAAACTATTTCTATGTTTGAATGCAAAATTTTAACATTTAAAAAATTATAGGTTTATTTCGATTTATATAATTTGAAAGCGTATTTTATCACCTTTCAAAAACAGATTTTAGTTTTCGGATACGTTCAGAAACATTCCATTTATTTGGATTATATTGTAAAGCGGAAATATTTTGACCCTCTGATAAAATATGGTCGAGGCTTGAGGGGTTAATTATTATTTTTGGATTGTCCATAACTAGGTATTAAGATAGATAAAGAAACTAACAGTGGCAGGATCCCTGATGACGGAGGCCGTCAGCCCGGCGGCGCTGGAGCCCTTGCCAGAGGTGTAGACCCCGATGGGGGACACCTTCTCCACAAACTTGAGCAGCTGAGATTTGGCCGTACCGGGGTCCCCCAGCAGCAGCACGTTGATGTCTCCACGCCGGGTCAGCCCGTCGGGCAGGCGCTTCCTGGCACCTAGAAGGGAAATGCGGCTTTTTAATTTCAAATTATAATTATTGTTGTCAATTTCTTGATGAACAGATTTACTTATTTCAAATCAGCTCTTCTTAACTCAGAATAAGATCACAACCTCCGTAGTCCAGTGGGTAAGACTCTTGACTCACAATCCGGAGGTCGCGGGTTTGAACCCGGCATGCGCAGATAAATTTTATTTGATTAATTTGTGTTATTTCACAATTAATTCATTTAAAATAATATATAGTATATTTGCGGCATGTTCCAGAGTGGAAGATACTATCAGTATCGCCCTGATGTAAGACCACCATTCAGAATTGAAACGTTGCTTGAAAATGGCTTTAGCCGTGTTTGGTGACCAGATCTGAATAGCCAGGTACTTCCCAACCTTCCTCTTCCCAACCTTCCTCTTCCCCACCTCCTTCCCCTCCCCACTACCTTCAGCCTCACAACATACCCCAATTGGGGATGCCATAGTTTCACTGGATCCAGACGGGAGCAGTTGAGATTCTTGTGTGGTATTCACTGTAAAAAAAAAATAAAAAAATTTCGATGGAAAAGGAAATCGTGGTATTTTATGCAATCTAAATTTCAAACTTTACTAAATAGGGACGACACATCTCACTACCAGGATCAGGTGTTGAGCCTAGAATTGCTCGGGAAGTTTGCTGGCAAAAGGTTACATTCCGGTATTTAAAGGCGGCATACGGTATCCTTCGGCAGGTAGTGGGGGTATTACCAATCAGAGATCAATGTCAACCGTCGTTTGTATAAAAGGATGGCACCTTATGCAGAAGCGAGGATATGTTCGAGGCCGCATGCTCTGGTGTTATTATAAATTATAATAATTTTTTTAACATAACATTTTTAATAATATATTTGGCTATTCAAAAAATTATTGCTTTTTTTAATATGAGATTTTAACCCTTATGTATAAAGGGCAAGGTCGGAATCGCTTGCGCCAATATCACTCTTGATTTAACAATTAATTTCATTAATCTAGCTACTCTAGAATATTTTTAAATGAATTTTCTATGACTTTGCGGGTCACCTTTGGCAACTGTCAAAGGCGAAAAAATCGACATTTTACATTTTCAAGTGAGTATAAAGGTGTTTATTTATTTGCAAACTCCTTTGAATTGTGTTTTTTCACGTTGGGTTAGTATTCAGATTTGTGTAGAAACAATAAAATCAGTTAATTTTTGTGTGATTATATTTTTTGACCATTATTTCCAAAATGGGAGATTTTCTTTTTTTTAGTTAGTTAGCTATTCTGGAAAAACCTCTTACGATATTATCATGTAATTATACATGAATAATAAGATATATTATCTGGTAAACAGAAAACAATTGGCAAAAAAACAATTCCTTTGTTTTTATATGGATATTTTACCAGAAAGCGGTAGTTTCAGGCAGTGGCGGCTAGTTCATGAGAGCTCCCGAGCGCCGCACAACCCACAAAAATTGAAGATCATTATAATACGAAACGCGGTTCGGTTATAAATTATTATAATATTTACTCAAGCTCTCGTACAGTAGGTAGGTAGCTACCCATTATACGCGCTATCTTCAGAGCGACGAGAGCCGGCCCTTGCGCCTATCTTCATAGCAGTTCGTTTTTGACAGCGTTCCAGAATCTTACTACTTTCTGAGCAAATCCCGTGAACAGTCAAAACCGTGGGAACATACGGTTCTTTGTAAATTTTACCAAAGCGCGAACGCAGGTCTGAATTTTACCCCCACACCGAAAGGAGCGGTTCGTACAGTGGCGTGTTAAACAAGAACGCTTATATGTAATGTTTTTGTCTACATTTTGTCTTCAATTTAACAGCAGAGCTACTATTTTTAACGAATGTTCCGCGCGTTCTTCTTTTCAAGTCAAAGCATGTCTATAATAATAATGAGTGATTAGCTGATTAGTTGTCAGCAGGCGGGCATAACTCCGATCCAAAATGTCAACAGAATCTTTGTGTGATATCGATATGATGTCATAATTCATAAGACCACTTTGGTTTGTTTATGATCCCCGACTACTACATCCACCATTTCATTTTTTGTTGCATTTCTCTGGTTAATTTTCGTTTGACATTTACATTTCCGAAGCAATAAGTACGAATATGAATTTTGGGAATTCGCGTTTGAATGACAATTGGGAAAACAGGATCTGTAATTGGAACAAAAGTACAGGTGAGAAACTTCCATTGGTTGTTATTTCAGTGTTCCTAAAGTATATTTTGAAATATATTGTTTAAATTGTTTTTTAAACTGTGTTGTATATGTTTCCGTTTTAACAGAATGGAGAATAGAACTTCTTTATAAGTTCCTAGGTATGTACCTTTCTTAAATTTATTGTCTAACTTAATGACTCTGGTGAACCCCCACATATTTTGATCACCGGCCGCCACTGGTTTCAGGTCGGTTTTTGGAAATACCACCTGACATTCAACAGGTCGACCCCTTCGCTGCGGGTGACTCACCCATGAGTTGATAAGTTTCTTCGGTGATATTTGTATGATATATAGAGGACGGTAAACCTCATACTTGTAAAATATAATGAATAAGAAAGTTACTAATTAAAATAAATTGTACCTCCGAAAAGCAAGCAAGCTATGGCCTTCTTGATGTCCTTAGCCCCAAAGATGCTGGGTGCAATGGAAGTGGCGATCCTTTCATAGATGTCCGGAGACGCGGCGAGGCGGCGGAATTGCTCTTCCTCGGCGGCGGAGATGGGCTGGCTGGTCACCGTGCCCAGACCCTCACCCTCCACCTTGATGCCCACCACGCGCAGGTAGGCCGAGCGGACGCCCACGATCGCCTTCTCTTTCCCTTCACGCTGGAAATTAAAAAGATATTCGTGTAACCATCATCACGGCGCTACATCCCAAGGTGGAATTAGGCCTGCATCACAAATGGCTGCAGTCCCTCGCTATTCGCATCCAGTCCTCCATCCTTCCTGTACTGCATCAATCTTTTTCCGCCTTGCACCAGTGGAAGGGGTAGATTCATAATCTGGACACATTGACCCCCTGATATCTACCCTTTCATTACCATTTTACACCCTCATAACCTTTCTCAGAAAGTCCTCTCCTTCCTTTCCTAAAAAGACCCTCAACACAGCACCCCCAAACATGACATGGGCCCTGAGGGGAATTATTCTCCTCATCAGGGCCTCTTTTTGAAGCTAATATACAAAAAAAAATTCAAGTGCAGTTTACACGTGGTAGAAGCGAAACTTTACGAAACAATCTCAACCAAAATTTGAAAAGTGAGGTCATAACCAAAGCGACCAATGAGCGCAGACCAGGGTGTAGCCGAGCAACGAACAGCCATAAAATATTATTCAAATCCGATTTCATACATCGGTATCACCGGGTACCGCTCTCCGGGCGAGTGCATGATAATGCAAATTTATTCCGATTTTAATGTTCGTCCCGCCCGGCTGCTTTTCCTCTAAGGGAAATAATTGTTAAATCTGTGCTTTGTTCCGATTTTAATGTTCGTCCCGTCCGCCTGCTTTTCCTCTAAGGGAAATAATTGTTAAATCTGTGCTTTATTCCGATTTTAATGTTCGTCCGGTCCGCCTGCTTTTCCTCTAAGGGAAATAATTGTTAAATCTGTGCTTTATTCCGATTTTAATGTTCGTCCCGTCCGCCTGCTTTTCCTCTAAGGGAAATAATTGTTAAATCTGTGCTTTATTCCGATTTTAATGTTCATCCGGTCCGCCTGCTTTTCCTCTAAGGGAAATAATTGTTAAATCGGTGCTTTGTTCCGATTTTAATGTTCGTCCCGTCCGCCTGCTTTTCCTCTAAGGGAAATAATTGTTAAATCTATGCTAACTTATTGTAACATAAATTTTCAATGCAAATATATATATATATATATTTTTTTACATTAACTCCACACGGGAGGCCCTGAGGAAAATGATTTCCCTCAGGGCCTATGTCATCTGGGATGCTGTGTGGAGGGTCTTTTTGAGGAGAGGAAGGAATGAACATTGGTCTTGAAGAGACCCATGTTGTAGGAAGGAGGAAACACAGTGGCCGGCAAATCATTCCACAGCCGAGCTGTTGAACACAAGAACGAGTCGAAGAAACGACCTGTTCTCATGTGACAAATGTCAACTGTGTACAAATGTTGGGCACGCGTTTGGCGTGTTTCCCGACTATGCACCAGTGCCGAAGGGATCAATGATGCTAGTTCCTCGGACCATCTTCCATTGTAATACCGGTAGAACAAGGATAGCATTCCCACCCGACGCCTGTGCTCTAAAGATTGCAATCCGTCTGTTAAAATGTGAGAATCTATTAAACGGACAGCCCATTTCTGCACAGAGTCGATGGTATTTTTCAGGTATTTTGGAGCTCGAGACCAGAGGTGGCTGCCAAATTCAACCGTGGGGCGCACTTGTGATTTGTACAGGGTTAGCAGTTTTGTACTATTAAAGTATCTGCGGGCCCTGTACAGTACATCCAGTTTTTGGGAGGCTAACTTTACTCTGGCTTCGATGGAGCCCCCATACCTGAGCTGGTCACTTAGGATTACACCAAGCATATCAATGGAGGGCCTCTTCGGAAGATTGCTAACGTTGAAAGATACTAGATTTTCATTTCGTTAAAAAATATATTTGACTGGCAAGAGTTATTATTAAAAATATTATATTATTATTAATATTATATTAGTTATTATTTTTATATCAAGAGTTATTATTAAAAATCTCCACAACACACGCATCCAGTTTATTTATTTATTTTATTTTAAATGCACATTTACAGTTATACATAACCAATAATAAACATACATTTTATTTTATTAAGTAATTATAGCGTTTTTGAATTGATGAATATTTAGTTTAAAAATATCTATGCCAGGGGGCAGGAAATTTAGAAAAATAATCATTTTTCCGAGCGGCATTACTAATGGTAAGTTAGTTCTGCATCTCGGAACAACAAAAGTTCTGTGTCTGCGCGCTCTTGTGAAGTTGTCGGGGACATAAAATTCAAATTTTTGTAATATATCGGGAACACAGATGTTACCGTTTAAAAGTTTATATGCTGTTGTCAGCAAAGCAGTTTTCCTTCTTTCGGCGAGGCTATTAATACCCAGCATGCCGGACAAAAAGGCTGATGGATATAACCAGGGATAATATCCGAAGTCTCTAAGATATAAATATCTTAGAGACTTCTTTTGCACTTTCTCAATCATTTGAGAGTATGTTAAATCCACTGGTCCCCATATTACTGAACCACTTTCCAAAATGCTACGTACTAAACTATAGTATAGCAAACGAATCGCGGCTGAGCTGCAAAAGTGTCTGGAGTTGCTTAGCACAAATCCTAGCATTCTTAGAGCTTTGCTGCATATCGTTTCTATGTGGAAGTGAAATGTTAGGTGCGCATCAAATGTGATTCCCAAATCTCTCAAAATAACAATGTGCTGAAGAGACGAATAAGACATTTTGTAGTTATAGTAAATCGTTTTGTTCGCCTTGGTGTAGCACATGATAGAGCATTTCTTAATATTAAATCCTAATTTATTGGTGTGACTCCATTCGACGATAGAATTTATATCACTTTGTAGCTGCAAGCAATTTTCCAAAGATTTTATTAAAAGGAATAATTTAAGGTCATCCGCGAATAAGAGAAACTTAGAAAATTTTATACAATGATAAATGTCGTTGATAAATAGAGAGAAAAGTAAGGGTCCCAGATTTGACCCCTGCGGAACTCCAGAGTTTGTAATGAAGTTGGAAGAGTTAAATATACCATAAGTTACATATTGCTGTCTATTTGAGAAATAACTTAGAAATAGACGTAGAAGTTTCGCTGAAAATCCAAATTGGTCAAGTTTATTTAGGAGAATAAGCGGATCTACCGAGTCAAAGGCTTTTGCGAAGTCGTTGTATGATACATCTACTTGATTGTTGCTATCAAGAGCTTGAGATATGTACTCCGTAAAAACCATTAGATTAGACACAGTAGATCTGCCAGACCTAAAACCGTGTTGCTGGTCAATTATAAAGGGTTCAACCTGAGTATAAATGAATTTATGAATTATTAGTTCAAACAACTTGGCTGGAGAGGATAGGATCGCCACTGGTCTGTAATTAGAGACAGGAGCCTTATCACCAGTTTTATGTAATGGTGTAACTTTGGAGATCTTCCACAAGTCTGGGTATATTCCGGAGTTAAGTGAGAGATTATAAATATATGCGAGAGGTGTTAATAAGGGCTCAAAACAGCCCTTTAATACGAATGACGGAATAAGATCCGGTCCAAAAGAAGTTTTGGCTTTTAATTTTTTAGCAGCCGCGGTGATGTCAATGTTTGTGATATTTGGAATATCAACATTCTGCGCTATTAGTGGCGTATTTTTTCCAGGTATAAAAGATTTCAAGTCCGCAGCTTCCTTACTATAAGTTGATTTAAAATAGTCTGCAAATGCTTCTGGAATATCTGCTCCTGAGAAAGACTGATCATTCCAAGTAACATGGTCAACAAACCCGCCATCACTTCTCTTGGACGAGATATATTTCCAGAAAGATTTGGGATCACATCTGATATTTTTTTCAACAGAATTAATATATTGCACATGTGCTAATCGAATACTGCGTTTTATTTTTGTTCTAAGTAGACAAAACATGTCCCGTTCACTTACCATTCCAGTTTTCTTCCATTTTTTGTAATGTTTGAATTTGAGCTTTATGTCGCTAACAACCTCACTAGAAAACCATTTAGGATATTTCCTACCATTCCTCGGAGTGCGTTTAATTTTGAAACACATATCAAAGTATTTATAAATTATAGAATAGAAAAAGTTTGTCGCTAAATTAACATCATTTATGTCTTTCAAAGGTTGCCAATCATGGGATTGTAAATGGCAATAAAGAGCCTTAAAATCACCATGTTCGAAGTTCCATCCTCGCCTAACACTATTATCAGTATTATTCGAGAAGTTTCGGGTTTGACAATTGGTTGTGTTTTTGTTCGGCGAAATCTCTATACATAACGATGGATGATAAGCGTCTTCTTTGACTAGTGAGTATAAGGATTTGTATACTTTTAAATTAAAGTTACTGAGTACAATGTCCAGCTTGCTTCCCTTCACATTTGTAATAGAGTTACTCTGCTTCATTTGAAAAAGATTCATAAAATAAAGGAGATCCATTTGGGTGCCTTTGTTACTTGAGTTCAGATTAAAGTCGCCAATCACAACAATTTTTTTATTAATTAAAAAATTGAAGTTCTCTGTAACCTTATCAAAAAAATCGGTGTATGTTTTATTTGGCGACGCCGGCGGAATGTACACAACACAAATGTAAATTACACCAAAATCATTTAGGTATGTCTTTATCCACATATTCTCGTCTTCACTTTCCAAATAGGTAAGTCTCTGGGTTAGGGTGGCGCGGTCACGTCTCGCGGCTAGCAGTACTCCTCCCCTTGAATGACCCGAGGTTCTATCCTTTCTGAAGACGTCATACCGTTGATCGAAGAGTTGACCATTGTAAATGCTGTCATTAAGCCATGTCTCTGAAAGTAGTATAAGGTCGTTGTTTTGTATTATCACACTTTGTATGAAATCATCAGTCTTGGATCTTAATCCCCGCACATTTTGGTAATAAATTGTGCAAGGGAGAGAATTTGCTTTTAGGCGGTTCTCTAGTCATTTCGGGGCGGCATCATCGTTCGGTTTGGGCCGGTTCTGGTTAGTATCAATTGGATTTTGTCTCGGTTTTATGTATCGATAATGTCTTATCGGTACTCCTCTTGGCCATAAATTTTCCTGTAAGAGTTTATCGTACAGATCCTCCGTTACACCTATCCTGAAAGCTGCTTCTTGAGAATGTGCGATGAATTTTTGAATTTCGCATTTCGGTATCTTATTTTTCTCCAGGTGCGCCCGGATCTCTTCCTCTGTTGTGTCCTTTAAAATTCTGGACACAATAATATTCCTTATCCTTGGAAATGCTTTTACACTTGAAGACTTATCGGAGTTCCCAACAATCAAGTTCTTCGCAGTCCGTTGTCTGCGTTTAACGTTCGTCCATTCTTCCTGATTAGGAGTGGTTTTCGATTCGTGCTCGGAAATTGGAATGTGTGGTTCTGTTGTGTGTGTTTTAGGGATCGCGCCGCTAAAAGATGCGGTTTCAAATTGAATGTCATTATTTTTAGCTTTGGTGGCCGCCCTAGTACGCATCCTTTCCTTGGTTTGTGCCACTGCGGACGGGTTAGCGGACGCGGTGTGGGGGACGGCGGGGGCCGCGGGGGCTGCGGGGGCCGCTACGTCAGCCCAGCGCTGTGTAGAGGGATTCGTAGGTAGTACATTTTTGTCTTCATTGTTTGTCACCTGGCGATTCAATGTTGCTTCTATGGCCTTTACACGGTCTAGCAACTCGTTTATCGTCCTGCTTTGCTCGAGAATGATGCTCCTTAATTCGATGAGCACGGCGTCACTCATTATTCCTTACAAGAGTGAATAAAACTCGCGAATTTTTTTTTTGAATGACAGCGCGACGGTAAAACGTGTGTATAGACGTGGCAAGGCCTGTAAACTGTCAAATCCTCTGGATGAAATATCTAAACATAACCATATTGCTAAAAGGGTCATTTCAGTTTTATATCTCAACCAATAGGAGCCTTTAAAAGTGACATCATAATCAAAGCGGTCAATCGATGCGTAATTGTCATTTCCATTTCATACGAAATCCAAATAATAGCGGGGCTATAGAAGTTTCACTTCAAAAAAATATTACTTTATTTAGATACATAATATGTACATAATAATTATTACTTATAATAATTGTTACATAATATATATTTGTTTTAAATAATTTCACTTACTCTAGTTGCATGGGAAACCTTCTTGATGGAATAAATAGCCAGAATACAGGCTCGGGTTCCAGGCACGGCTCTCTCACAAAGATATCTGGAATATTATACAACACAAATTAATTATTATGAAATTAGTGTATGCAATACCTCATTTTATAGTGCTTACATTCTTTGATTTGTTAGCCACGTTATGAAAATTAAAAATGTTGTATGAAAGTATCTCCCTACGCCTAAAACGGTTTAATTTGATACCTTTCACAGTAAAGCTGAACATGGCGGGGTACTTCTCCTTGGGGAATGCTTTCAGGCAGCTCTTGAAGCTTGAGGGTCTGAAAATATAACAAGTTAGTAAGCATTCATCTAGTCCAGTGGTTCTCACCCTTGTTGGGGGTACTGACCCCCACAAGTTTCATAATACACACATTCACCCAACCCTTGTAACAGTTTGAAATTATAATGCACAAGTAATCACTTAATGAAGAAAGCACCCAATAATTAAGTTGGTTGCTACGGTTGAAATTTGAATTCTGTTAAAAATTGAGATACTACCAGCACCTATGGGTTGCTTGAGCAAGCTCCCAGACGTTGATATTTCGAATGGTGCGAGGCTTGGCTGGACGCTGAGTGTTCGCAGCCTGTTTTAACTACCAAGTACATACTATGGAGGAAGCCATTTTTTTGGTAGATGCTTTCGAATGTCAAAATGTATAATCGTAGATTCTTTAAATGTGTGCAGGTTTTTATGTTATAAAAGTGCTAGCATCCCATTATTATTGCTTCTTCCCAACGCAAGTTTTAACAGTAAACAACTGCCAGTGTTTGGCCCGGTGTATTGACACCGTATTATAATACATTTATAACATGTCCAAGTGAAATAAACAGTGAAGTTTTTTGCAAGGATAATTATTTTATTTAAAAGGACCCCTATCAATTTTGAACATGGGCCTTACGATCCGGATTGCAATCAGAGGACTGCAATAATATAAAAAAACAAGAACCAGCTGCCAATTAATACAGATGACCAATATTACAATTACCGGAATCACAAAGATGAACAAAGGAAGACTGGATTCACATCGGAAATGAGATAAGTTTTTAGTGCCTTCCCACCCATACCCATTCCTTAACATCCATACAGAACTCATTCGTAGTTTTTTAACAAGATTAATCCCATAAATATTGTATTGTAAAAAATAAAATCACTACCCACGTAAAGATTTTATGCAATTCATGATTCTCAATTAATGATTGAACATTAGGTTCTCAATTAATAATTGCCAGGAATATTGTTGTTGTTGTCTTTCAGGCGGGTAGCTTCTCAAATAAATAAATACGCATTGTCGGAACACATTTTATCAGGGATTAAGCTACGAAAAGGTATTTGTACACAAAATGGATAAGATCAAATCTTTAATAGCCAAGAGAGGCGTGATTAAGGGGAAATTGACGCGTTTCGCGGATTCTATAAACTCCTTGTCCGCGATTGAAATTAAACTGAGGTACGACCGAATAAAGCCATTGTTAGATCAATTCGAATCTATACAGGACGAAATTGAAATTTTATCGGATGAGGAACTGGAAAATTCTATTCAGCGCGAGACGTTTGAAAATCAATATTTTTCAGTCCTTGCTACTGCTAAAGGGGCGATGGACTCAATTAACGAGGGTAGAGTCGACATCAAACTCCCAACTCTCCAATTGAGGGAATTCGATGGGAATCAAAAAGATTGGGTAAATTTCGTTGAAACCTTTAAAACTTTGGTTCATAATAACAGTTCCTTGAGCAACGTCCAAAAATTCTTTTACTTACAATCTGCGCTGAAAGGGAACGCATTGAAAATAATTAGTAATCTAGAAGTTTCGGAATTAAACTACCTATCGGCTTGGGAATTGTTGCACGACAGATTTGCGAATCTCAGGGCTACCGTACATAAACATATCCAAACTCTATTTCAATTAAAGGATATGAAACATGAAGAGCCTGTAGCATTAAGGGATTTAATTGATGAAACTAATGTCAATTTGAAAGCGTTACAAAACATCGGAGTTAAAGTAGATCATTGGGATCCTTTGATTATTTACATAATTTCAAATAAATTGGATATAGCTACCCGGAGAAATTGGGAACAATATACATTGCAAGGTGAATTACCTACATTAAAGGAATTCATAAAATGTTTATCTGCTAGGGCACAAGTATTGGAGCTTATGAATGCTTCAGAGAAAAAATCTTCTAACCTACATAAAATGCAAATAGGCAACAATAATAACAAAAAAGATTCATCGGTATTCTTGGCAATAAAGGCAAACAACTGCATTTATTGTAATGATAAAGGTCATCAAATTTATTTTTGCAAAAAATTTCTAAAATTAAAATTACAGGATAGGATTGATGCTACGAAATCAATCCGGGCGTGTTTTAAATGTTTGAGGTTGGGTCATCAGGCACAGAGTTGCAAGACAAACCTAACCTGCAAAATTTGTGGCAAGTATAGCCACAATACTCTATTACACAAGGAGGTACCTCCGCCGGAGACCTCAAATATGGATGCTAATAACGAGGTTATAGTGTCGAATTTTTCTGCATCGGAAAAGGCAGAAAAAATAATATTATTGTCAACCGCCTACATAGGAATTGTGGGGGCCAACAATAAAATGTTTAAAGCTCGCGCCCTGATTGACTCTGGTGCGCAGAGTAATTTTATGAGAGCTGATTTTGCTGATGAATTAAATTTACCATGTGAACGGATAAACAAACCCGTGTCTGGGATCCATAATAATATCACACACATAAAAAAGAGAATTTCAGTGGAGATGACGTCGCTTAATACGGATTATAAACGCGAAATATCATGTCTGATTTTACAGGAAATTACAACCAATTTACCACAAGTGACAATGGCGAAAAAAGAGGTCAAAATACCACCAGGACTGGAGCTGGCAGACCCGAACTTCAATATAGCTGCACCCATCGACATCCTGTTGGGCGCGGAGAGCTTCTGGGAAATGCTAAACAACGATAGATTGAAACTCGAGTCAGGACCAACGCTTCAACGTACGCAACTGGGATGGATTGTGTCCGGTCCTATCAACGTGTACCCCAAACAAAGGCCTGTATCAGATTTTTGCAGTTTATCTATAAATAAGTTGAGTCATCAAATAGAAAAATTTTGGAAATTGGAAGAGATTAATTCCACTAAAATTCAAACTCAAGAAGAAAAGGCTTGCGAAGCCAGTTTTGTAAGTACTCATACTAGAGAAGATGACGGTAGATATGTAGTAAGTTTACCGCGTCGGGCATGCATTGATCAGTTGGGAAACTCATTGCTCACTGCCGAAAAAAGATTTAAAAACATAGAAAGAAAATTTGTGTCACATCCCGAGTTAAAGACACAATATGTAAAATTCATGCGTGAATATGAAGAATTGGGACACATGGAGATGTGTGACCAGTCAAAAGGGGATCGTGACTCCTATTTTTTACCGCATCACGCTGTAGTGAAAGAATCCAGCACTACTACTAAAGTGAGAGTCGTTTTTGACGGCTCCGCCAAAACCTCAAATGGAATTTCCCTCAATGAAGCCTTGATGACAGGACCTGTTATACAAAAGGATCTATATAACCAACTATTGCATTTCAGGAAACATCAAATAGTCATGACTGCCGACATCGAGAAGATGTACCGCCAGATTAACATGTGTGAAGATGACCTGGACCTACAGAAGATAGTATGGCGCGAGTCGCCACAGGATGTGCTCAAGCATTATCGTCTGAAGACTGTGACTTATGGACTGGCACCTTCCTCCTTCTTAGCCACAAGATGCTTAAAGCAAATTGGTATGGATAATAATTTAATTTTTCCTAGAGCTAGTCAGGTCATAGAAAATGACTTCTATATGGATGACTTGTTAACGGGAGCAGATGAGCTGGAATCCTGAAAAAAATTAAAAGAAGAATTAATCAGTATCTTGTCATCTGCGGGGATGACGTTGAGGAAGTGGAGGTCCAATGCGTTGGAATTGTCAGCCGAGTCGGGCCAAGCTAAGTGTGCCGATTCAGGCGATTCCGACAAAATTATTACTGACAATCCAAAGACTGAGAAAATATTAGGATTAACATGGAACAATGAATCTGATTACTTTTCTTATGTAATAATGAAGCCATCAGGTCCAACCGAGAGCAAACGAGAGATATTGTCTTGCATCGCATCAACCTTCGATCCATTGGGACTCCTAGGGCCGATAATAGTCATAGCCAAATTGATAATGCAAAGGCTGTGGCAGTCCAAAGCAGCATGGGATGATCAGTTACCTAATGAAATATTAGCACCCTGGAGGACCTACCTGCAAGATTTAATTCAGCTAAATGTGTTGAAAATACCAAGAAAAATTATTTGCAAGCAAGCAAAAGAGCTACAGCTACACGGTTTTTGCGATTCGTCTGAGAAGGCTTTCGGAGCCTGTATCTATATGGTGTCAATGGACCACAGCGGTAAGTGGCATTCACACTTAATAACATCCAAATCAAGGGTAGCACCATTGAAGTCTATTTCACTGCCTAAGTTGGAGCTATGTAGTGCTGTACTACTGGCAAAATTAATGAAAACTATAAAACAAGCATTAAATATAATGAAGATCAACACATATTATTGGTGTGACTCTACGATAGCGCTGTGTTGGCTGAAAGGTCAACCTACTCGTTGGAGCACTTTCGTGGCCAATCGAGTAGCCGAAATACAAGAACTGAGTGATCCAGATCAATGGAGACACGTATCATCATCCGACAATGCAGCGGATATACTTTCCAGAGGAGCTACTGTGGATAAACTGATAAATTCTACAATATGGTGGAATGGACCAAATTGGTTGACCGACGGAGTCAACGATTGGCCTATATCGAACATTTCCTGTTCAAACCCTCCGGAGCTCAAGAGTAAAAATATTCTTTTATCTACTGATATTCAAGAATGGGAAATATTTGGAAAATTTTCCTCATTTATCAAATTGAAAAGGGTTACAGCATATGTACTGCGGTTTGTGAATAACTGCAGAAATATTAAAAGTAAAATTTCAGGTAATTTAAGTGTAGCTGAACTAGAAGCAAGTTTGAATTGTCTACTGAAATCAGCTCAGGCACATGCCTTTCAAAAGGAGTTGAAGACATTAAAAAACCAGGGAAATGTCAACAAAAATAGTAACTTAAAATCTCTTCATCCCTTTTTATGTGATGGTCTTATATATGTGGGCGGTAGATTACATTTAGCTACACACCTATCGTACCAACAAAGACATCCAATTATATTGCCAGCTAAACATAAGCTAACCGAATTGATTATACGTCACTATCATTATGTAAACTTACACGCAGGACCTCAAGCGCTATTAGCTGAAATAAGATTAAGGTTTTGGCCTATTTTTGGGAAAAATACTGTTAAAAAGATATTACATAAGTGTATTGTGTGTTTTAGGTGTAATCCTCGTATTGGTAACCAGATCATGGGAAGCTTACCGAGCGAAAGAATCACACCGAGCCGACCTTTGCTATCACGGGAGTCGATTTTGCTGGACCGATTCCAACCAAAAGTGGGCCACTGAGGAGAGCTCCACTCGTGAAATCGTATTTATGTATTTTTGTTTGTTTTTCCACAAAGGCGGTTCATTTGGAATTAGTTTCGGATTTATCTAGCAATGCTTTTTTGAACAGTTTAAAGAGATTTATATCCCGTAGGGGAGAACCTGATAAGATCTTTTCCGATAACGCTAGCAACTTTCGGGGGGCCAGTAATAGGCTCAAGGAGCTGTATACCAGTTTGAGAGAGAACAACGACAAGATTCAAAATTATTTAGCTAACAGAGGTATTGAGTGGAGGTTCATAACCCCTCGAGCCCCTAGTCAGGGAGGGCTGTGGGAAGCTGCGGTCAAGTCAGCAAAGTTTCATTTGTATAGAGTCACTAGTAATTCTGCTTTAACCTTTGAACTTTTGTATACCTTAATTTGTCAGATTGAGGCCTGTCTAAATTCCCGTCCATTGACTTCCTTGTCTGATGACATCCACGATTACCAACCCCTCACCCCAAACCATTTCCTCATAGGCACTAAATCCTCTATCATTCCGGAGAGAGATGTCCGAGCCATACCAGACAACAGGCTGACCCAATATCAGAGAATCCATGCGCTAATGTTATCCTTTTGGTATAGATGGAAACGAGAGTACTTGATGGAGCTACAAAAAAGGACGAAATGGCAAACCAGTAATCAACGGGCACTGCAAAAGGATGATCTGGTTATTCTGAAGGAAGATAATCTACCTCCACCATTATGGAAAATGGCGCGAGTTATATCTACACATCCCGGCGCGGATGGTGTAGTGCGAGTGGTTACCCTGAAAACCCCTCAAGGAATCTTTGTCAGGCCTATCACAAAGATATGTCTAATGCCTCTGGACCCGGAAACTGAACCTGTGACGGACGCCCCGGACCCTTCCGTCAGTCCGGACTCCCCGGACGACCATGATGAAACTTTTTAGGGTGAAAATATTAAAAAAAGACCCTTTAAAGATACCAATCCCAGGAACAACATGACAACCAATAAATTGATGATTGATTGCACCCCGCGCTGTGGTGCTTATATCGTGGACTGCACCTGGAGAAGATCCTAACCAATGGACTTGAAAAAAAAAAGACAATTGTGTTGTGTTGGGTTGGGTTTTATTATAATATTATTTTGTGTTGGGTTGTGTTCTATTATAATAGTATTTTGTGTTAAGTTATTATTTAAATATGTAAAAAAAAAAAATTTTTTTTTGGTTAATTTAAGTTTATATAATTAGTTTAGGTTAATCACCTTAAAATTCAACTTGTGAATGTACATTTTTAAATAATAGTATAATAAGCAGTGCAGGATCATTTAGTTTTGGCTGCTAATTTATAATAGGTAAAATTATTTGTTAGTATTTGTACGGTATTTAGAGTTAGGATTTGTGTTTTTTTTGCTTTTGCTTTGATTGTCTTCCCCTGTTTTTGTTATGTTTTCTTGAAGGGTTCCTAAATCGGTATGGGCGATTTAGTAACCCCGAGGCGGAAGCTATGTTAAAAATTGAGATACTACCAGCACCTATGGGTTGCTTGAGCAAGCTCCCAGACGTTGATATTTCGAATGGTGCGAGGCTTGGCTGGACGCTGAGTGTTCGCAGCCTGTTTTAACTACCAAGTACATACTATGGAGGAAGCCATTTTTTTGGTAGATGCTTTCGAATGTCAAAATGTATAATCGTAGATTCTTTAAATGTGTGCAGGTTTTTATGTTATAAAAGTGCTAGCATCCCATTATTATTGCTTCTTCCCAACGCAAGTTTTAACAGTAAACAACTGCCAGTGTTTGGCCCGGTGTATTGACACCGTATTATAATACATTTATAACATGTCCAAGTGAAATAAACAGTGAAGTTTTTTGCAAGGATAATTATTTTATTTAAAAGGACCCCTATCAATTTTGAACAAATTCCTAATTGATAATATTCTTTGAATAAATCGAATCCAGCATTTTTTTTGTTGCCCAAATCATACTACGAACAATAGAATTTTTCTTCGGGCAGTTCCAAGTAGGCAGCCAGAGGGTCCGGAAGTTTGTTTCAACATGAGAACGCACATACTTCAGTGAAATCGCCATTACCTGTGAGCTATTCAGTTAGTTTTGAGTTCATTGATTTACCATTTAATATTTTGTTCTATTTGAACTGGCGCCCTTATAGTAATTTTAACATTTTGAGATCATTTTTAAAACACGACAAGCTATCGATTCATTTATTAGTTTTTTTTTTAACTATTTAGTTTCTTTTTCTAAAGGCTATACACGACCTTGAAGTATTAGAATATTATTTTGTTAGTCTCATGTTCTGATTTTATTATTTAATAACATAATTTAATTGTTGCCACAACTCTTTTATTTATAGCTAATGTTTTATTGTGTTGTACTTATTCATTTACTACTATTACACCCTTCTTAATTGGAAAAATAAAATGATTTTATATTCATGAGTTTGGGTGCCTTGACCGCCGCCGAACCCGCGAGACTGACTCACCGAACCCCTGGGGTTCGATCGAACCTACGTTAAAAACCACTAATCTAGTCTTTTGGCAGAAGTCTTTATGTACAACATATTATACAACGTGTCCGGAAACTCGTAGTACAAGCGGGAAACTGGTGAATCTACATCACGAAGAGGACCCAAAAAACTTATTTTTTTCGATCTGAGCATTTCGATTTAAATATTATTTTTCTTCTATTTTTCCATTTTTTCGGCAACTAAAGGGTTAAAAAAAATTTTAAGCCTGGTTTACCCTTCGATGCATTTTATAAGACATTACACAGTTGAAATCAACCCTCTAGTGAAATTTTTTTTCAAATTTAACTACAAAAATTCCAACTTCGGACCCGATTTACTCGAAAACGAAAGCTCAAATCAAAAAAGTGATGTCACAAATCGACTCCGAATGTGATGTAGATTTACCAGTTTCCCGCTTGTACTACGAGTTTCCGGACACCGTGTATAATATGAATTTAACAACACTTTCAGAACATCGCTGCAACCAATTGAAGATAAAAAGTCTTAGAAATATTTTGAGAATTGAAAGAATAGTAATGAAACAGTAATACAATTTGGGAGGCGGGTACGGGTACTGCCGCCCTGGGAACCATTTATTGGATAACCAACACCTCTGCCATAGGTCACCCTAAGTAGTTCACTACGTTTGGTGACTTAGCAGGGGTGCCCGGGTTCACGGGGCGAGGTTTATCCGGGTCTTGGCGGCGGATGTGTCTGCCCACCAGCTGGGTGGCAGGCCATATTGGGAGAGACTGGTTGAGGGAGACCTTGTGACCTTTCAAGCAGAACTCATTTGGAACATCGCCCTGCACCGCAGTGGGAGGGATTCGGTGTCAAGTCACTCCTGGACTCACTGACCCCAGATTCCTACTCATACATTATCCTTCCCAGAACTTCCTCTCCCTCCTTTCCTTTAACCTCTTACTTGCCGGAGACGTGAGGATGCACGTGGAACAAATTTCGAAAAAAGTATTTTTGAATACGATTTTGACCCTTCTGTGTACAGAATTTGTATGAAGGACAAGATCAGAATCGCTTGCGCCAACATCATTGATGATATAGCTACAAGTTTCATTTACCTGGCGACACCAGAATATTTTTAAATAATTTATCTGTGGAATCGAAATGTCAAATTTGCCGTGATTCAAAAAAGTAAAACTTATCAATTTATCAAATTAACGCAAGTAGTGTTGTTTTGATACATAGTTTATTGTTCTAGGAATGCTCAAAATTAATCCACAAAACATTCAATTCAAAGTTTGCATAATTTCCTTGTTTCAGAGCGGCCCGTGACAGGTTAAAAGACCCTCCACACAGTATCCCCAAAGAAGACATAGGCCCTGATGGAAAATATTTTCCTCAAGGCCTCCTGTGTGGAGCGGAGCTATTGTAAAAAAAAAAACACAAATATATATTTTCAGATAAATATTTTTACCTGATAGTCTACGCAGTGGCATTTGTCTGGAATGATGAAGTAAGGATCGAGGGGGCATTTCGGACGACCGGTTTGTTCTCTAAAATAAATATATATACATATTTTAGTACCTACCTATTCATTCAAGAAAAGGAAAAAAATATGTATTTATCAATCTAAATATATAGATACATAATCAAATACAGAACTTTATGGGATTAAAATATTTGCAAATAAAAGAACAATAGGGCGATTTCAACAAGTACTCACATGTTGCATTTCCTGGGCATCAGATACCCCTCTAGTCCGGGCTTGACTGGCAGGTTGGGAACAACATTCTTGCAAGACCGACACTGGATGGAGATCTTGGTGGCTTTAGCTTTTATTCCTGACGCTGATACAATAATCCCTGGAATTTTAACTAGGCGGGAAACTGTATCAGACTGAAAAATCAAACAAGGAATTTTAATATTTTTTAAATATTGTGTAAATCAGCATATTTTAATATTAGATTAGAAGTATAAATAGTTCACCTTCATATCTCGCAGAGACGCTGGGTTGGCATCTGAAGACAAGAGAACCTGAATATCTTCAACTTTCTCTTCTCCTTCAGGCCTGGGGGAAGTGATTTCATCTGCCACCTAAAAAATGTTTAAAAAAAAGTTTAATGAGGGGTAAGTAGGGTAGGTAAGTAGAGGTACTTGTACTACCTGCCTAAAAAATATATTGAAAACATTTTAAAATTAGAACTCGAAGAAAAAATTGGAAAGGGGGACCTTACTAGAAATTAAAGGGTTGTGTTTGGAACTTTTATAATTATTGGAGTGCTTGCAATTAAAGCCCTTCGTGTACAAAGATACGGTAAAGAATGGACAAGCCGCCACATGCCACAACACTTTAAATAGGCATAAAATTTAAAAAGTAAACTACTTTTAAACTTAATTACCACAAGAACCATCGGTTTCAGTCGAGATAGACGGAAAAATATGCATTAAAATTCGATTTGGTAATTTTTTGGGATTAGTGTCCATGGCTATTACGAATAATTTTTAGAAAAAAACTTTAGATTCGCCTTAATCAGTATAAAAGGAAACTTTTTGCATCACGGCCGGCGGAAAATAATGCATTTTAATTTTCAATGTCGTTAAATAAAATTTCACTTCGCGAACCAATACTACGACAGCCCGCCGCCATTTTGTCACTGTTATGTTGGTATCCCTGACCTGATACAAACAAGAGCTAGATACGATTGTAGCTGACTTCGTGGGATACATAATAAGTATTTTGCCTATGTACGATGTTGCCGCTTCGTGCACGCGCTCACACTGTTTTCGAGCCATTTCGCAGATTAGTGTTACACATCAGGTGACTACGTACTTGCGTAAATGTGATATTCGATTAATTTGACTGCTTACATTGTTTCAAAGTCCCGACAACCCCTCCCCCCTATCGATGTGTTACGAATGCGTGTGTAATAGCGCTACCCAAAATATACTGAAATTGATCATTTATTTATTATAAAAATTACGTAAAAGAAAATTTTGGAACCATTGAATAGAAAGAAGACAGTCGTAACCTAGTTTATCAAAATGGTATAATGCCTCTGGCGGCCACACAAAGATAAATTCAAACCTCTTTTGCTGCATCCTCCAATATTGGCAAATGTTCCGCAGGTTGTTTGTATAATTTTTCAGCCAACATTTCATCGAAGCTCGAAAGATCTTCAATGTTAATCTCGATCCAGAACTGCCCGAGATTGTACTGGCGTTTCAAGGCATCTCTGAAGGAAGAAATAATAATCATTTACAAAAATAAACAAGGACACAATATATTATTAAAAAGATTACGTGTTTATGAAATGTCATTTAGTCAACATAATTTCATTATTAACCTGTATTTGTAATTGAAGTTGCCTTCGTGAAACTGCCTAATGAACTCTTTGAACTTTTTCTTTACACCTTGAAGATTGATGTTGGATGCATTTGAATCTTCTTCTGCAGCAAAATTATCAGAGAAGAAGACACCGGCGTCATCAAAACCTTCCATTTTATCAACAAATTGAGAAAATATAACACAAACTGTAACAGCACGTAAATTTTGGAAAATAACCAATAACTGAAACGAGAAACAAGCACCCGACAAATTTTGACAGTTTAACACGTTTTGGCGCGAACCGCGAACAAACTTTAGTTAAGTATTCCCTATACTAAAAAATAAAAATACCAAAGACAAGTATATTGGATAAAAAATATGCAGAGGCACACTTTTTTCATCAGTTCCACACAGGAAAATAATTTCCTTCAGGGCCTATGTCATCTTAGGGGATGCTGTGTGTTTGTGTTGTGTGGTTTTTTAAAGAAAGGAAGGAGAGGAAGTTCTGGGATGAAAAAGGTATGAAGGGTTGGTAAGAATTTGGGGGTCAATGTGTCCAGGAGTGACGGACATATGAATCCATCCCTCCAACCGCGGTGCAAGGCGAGGGTCGAGAGGTTCCGGCTGGAGAGGATAAAAGACCTCCCTCAACCAGTCTCTCTCAATCCTGCCCACCACACGGCAGGTGGGCAGACACATAGGCCACCAACATCTGGACAAACCTCACCCTATGAACCAGGACTCCCCTGCTAAGTCACTAAACTTAGCAAACCACTTGGAGTGATCTATGGCAGACATGTTGGTTATCCAATAAATGGTTCCTGGGGCGGCAGTACCCATACCCGCCTACCAAATTGAAAAAAAACCACCAAAATAGGTTTTTAGCAAGGTTCGTAGAAAATGCGTTTAACAATGGACCCATTTCGAAAATAAAACTAGTCCGGTTGCTTTCAAAATTTTGAACGCGTGACGTGGCTTGAAGTAAAACTTCCACTTATATTGCAGATTTTAAATCTCCCAGTGGAACATGGACTTCAAGCAACGTCAAGATTTTTTAGCCAATCACCGATCTGCCCCTCGATAATTAACCTTGACGTTTTTCTACGAACTGGGTTCAAGCTAGTGTTTTTTGATAAAACCCAAAGTAAGAACCTACTTTGCACAATAGGTTCCAAGTGTGGGTAAAAAAAGAACAAAAAAAAGGTAAAAACCCATTTGTCATATTTTTATGCTAAATCGTAAGAAGATGGCCTAAAAGTGAATACGAAGAATTTGTCAAATATGTATAAAATGCATTTTTTTTTGCATCTATGTAGACTGATTAGATTACACATACGAAGCGTTTTAATAATTTGTGCATACCCTTTTTGGATGAGGCGCGCCAACAAAATGCTTCGCTTTATAAAAACAAATTATTCATAAAAGTGTATCAGCCTCGAACCTTTTTTCTAATGGGCCGTTTTCGCACGATTTTGGCCGCTAGTTTCGCTAATAGTCCTACCGGTCCAACTATTTTATTTAACTGTCAGATCCCATACATTTTTTAGGCCGTTTGACGCATTTTAGTGTTTTTAAATATTATAATAATGCCGTCAACCTGTTGTAGTGTTCCAATGTGTAGAATAGGGTTGGGCACGAGTTTCCCAAAGATTGAAAGACTTGAAAGCGCAATGGATTCATTCAATTAGGTTCATTTCAAATGGGCACCGACTCCTGATTCTGTTGTCTGTAAAGCTCATTTCAGGGACACAGATTATGTATTCAATAATATCAACCATAACAGTAAGTACATGACTCATTCAATTAATATCTTACTATAATTGAATCCCCAATATAATACAGATACTACTTGTATAGTATAATGAACACGTAAAGAAACATTTGACATAGAATGCACAATATTTTATACACAATGTTTTGCCTTCTTTCGCAGTTGACATTATTTGACCAACGTACCTTTAAATACAAGTGTAGTCAACCACAACTAACAAATAATTATGGTAGACATAATATCTTATTTCCTTTTTTAATATTAAGTAAACATTTTCAATTATTGCAATAATTTTATTACACGGTTATCAAACTTTCTGGCACAGGCGGGTGATTCTTCTTTGTTGGCAATCTAATTTGCTTTGCATTTCTCGTCCCATGTATGTATATCTCGTGATTGTAATTTAATTTTCAGTAGGAGTGTTTTAAGAAAAATATCTAAGTATTATTATTTCTTAACGTAGACCGTTTTGTATTTTATATCATGTAAGTTTGAGCCTAATTTTATTTTCAGATGTACTGTACAGGGGTAAAGAATTAAGAAACTGACAGGAAAGGCGTCTGATACGTGAAAAAATATATTTGAATTCTACAAAACCAAAACCAAGGGAAAGCTTATGGCGCAGAGTATGCCAGTCGAAGAATACCATCATCACTGCCATGGTTGCCTGGATGGAGTCCCCGCTGATGCCCTTCTGGAAATGGGAGCCTGTCAAATATCCCCCATGAATGGATATTTGCATATTTTTTTGGATTTATTATTACATACCATATTTTTCATTTATTTTCTGTTCCATTCTGTGTATGAATGCATTGTTATTTTGTCAATGTTTGAACTATTTAAAAATATGGAATGTATTGCATTGCACAACATTCTGAAATAAACGATCATTATTATGATACGTTTTAAGATTTTCACGGCCAAAAGTATTTTCATTATTTGTTTTTGGAGTGTTATGCCGTGTTGCGCTACCTCCTTCTTTAGCCAACGCTGTCCGAAAAGTTGGCTAAAGAAGGAGGTAGCGCAACACGGCATAACACCCCAAAAACAAATAACTAAAAGATCATTATTATATTTCTTTTATTAAAATAAAGACTGAGTGTCGCTCCAGTTTTGTCATGGTTTTCTGCGGCCTTGCACGACATCTACTGCCATGGTTAAAAAAGATTGTTGTTTAATTGTACAAAATAACACAAAATAATTTAACAAATATATAAATAAATAAAAAAAACTTTCTTTTATTTCTCGAGGTCAATATGAAAAGAACAAGATTACAGACATAATATAAATGTGTCGTAAAACATTTATAAACATTATACACATAGAAGAACATATCAGTACAACAAATAATTAACATTATGCATAAATTATTTATTGTTTTGGCATTTTAAAATTTTTATTTTACATCCTAATATTAAAGTATAGTTGTAGCGTCGGTCAACGCGTGAGCAACTTTGTGAACAGTCAACCTGTTAAAATAAAGAAAATAAGATTATCAAATTAAATATGCAACTAGTGTAGAAATCTCCCAACCTCCATACTATATAATATTAATTATCATTTATTTTTAGAATTTACTTGATAAAAAATTGATTTTTCCTATGCTAATATTTTATTTGTAAACATTCAATAGAAATATAAATATAATCTATTTCACAGATGAGGGATATCAAAATACAAAGGTGATAAGAGGTAATATAAGTAAACCTATTAAAACTTCTATTCAGCCGTGGTTTCGGGGAAATTTGGGTCCTTTTTGATGATGGAGGGTAGAGTCGTTCAGCCAGGAGGACTGGTTGAAGTCCCCCTCGCAGAGGTAGGACACGCGTGACCACTGCATGACCTGGAGCCCCACGGTAGTAGCGCAGTAGCTGGTGAAGGATTCCACGTGCTCCTCGAATGTGTGGCCTCGGATGGGCAGACGCTCCTTCGTCATGTGGTCAGATTCGTCTGAAAATTATAATTGAATAGTACAAGGAATCCGAGAGAAGACGACCAGTGCAATGCCCTAGACATAGTTAGGAGAAATTAAAGATTGTGCTTTAAGCTTTGAGTGTTAAGCGATTAGATTTTTGCCTCGAGCTTTATGCTTTGAGATTTAAGCTTTGCTTTTACCTATGTCAAAAATAATGAAAAATTAAGAGTAACAAAACAGCAGCTTTTGAGTCTGGAGGAAATTGGTAACTGTCTGGTTATTCAGATCTAGGCAATACACGTAGCAGATAATGTTAATAAATTGATGAGATCCCTTTGGTATCGGTTCACCATCAAGAAATTCGCCGGACAAGAGCGGAACATCCATCCACAGTAGATGACAGCAGCATTCGACTTGTTCTCATGCAATATTTCCCTACATACTAGGAATATTTCCCTCTCCTCCCTTATTTAATAGTTGTCTTTTCAAGATATTTATTAAAATTCCATTCTTTTAAGGCCCTTCCTTAAACAGCCGGTGAAAAACCACCATTTAGAAGCGATACATTGCTTGAAATGGCAATAGTTGTGTTAGGTGACCAGGTGTGAATAGCCAGGCATTTCCCAGCCTCCACATTTCCCATATTCTTTCCTCCCCCATTCAGTTCAGCTTCACAACATACCCTGATTGGGGGTGCCATAGAACCACTTACTTAAAATTAATCACATTTAAAAGACCGGTTAAATCCCTGGTTAAAGTATTAGAGGTATAATAAAATCCATATCTTACATTCAACGTATGGTTTGAAGGGCAGAACCAGCGCTACGATAAGGAGTCCATCGTCGTTGAGAGCCTGCTTAGTGTTGAGGCCGTTGAGCAGCATGGTCTGTGGCTCAGAGCAGCATCTTACTTTTTGTGCATTTTACTTACAAATCGAGCAAACTTGGTTTGGCTAAACTTGTCGGAAAACAAATTGCAAATAGCTATCGAAATGACAGATCGTTGAAAGACGTCAGTGCGTCAGTCCATAGATTTGGTTCACTGATTAGATGACAGGAGGACCGCTAAACACCGTGCTGCCATCTCGTGGGTATTTTGGAATTACTCAGAAAACGGCCCATTCATCATAAAAAACCAATCCACACACCATAAACAACTAACGTTTCCATGGCATACGCCGCATTACGCATTAGGCCGCTGCACACGCACACTTCCGACCGCATGCCTCGACCCCCAGGCTAAGGCGGCATGCAAACATCCCGCCGAAACGCCATGTCCGCCTGCCGGCCGACCCCTTACGCCTTCTAAAAAGTCACCCCACTTCCGCGGGCAGGCCAAAGCTTCGGTTTTGACCATAGATTATATAAGCTGTGCCCTCATGAAAGTGTATGTTTACGGTGTTCGCCAAGCAGCCCGCCGGAACGCCGTGTCCGCCTGCCGGCCGAACAGGTACACAATTTTGGGTAAAAAAGTCGCCACACTTCCGCGGCCAGGTGAAATTAGGAATGGACATTTAAAATATACATCGATGTTTTTTCCGATGTAATGCATTGATCGGTTGCATCGATGTTAATACGATGTATTGAAAAATACATCGATGTTTCCAAAACATCGATTGTTTTTCGCAATGGACATGTTTAGGCCAAAGAAAACTAGGTTAGTTAAATTCAAGGAAAAATATTTATTAAAATTCACAATCACACAGCAAACACAGCTTCATTTTGTTTACAAATTCCAATTTTTTTTTCAATGCTATGTAAAAACAAAAGTTTATTTAATCTTTTTCCCTTCAATCGGTTTCTTTGCTCAGTCAAAAACTAGCCCTGCCTGTGAAAAGAGTCTTTCTGATGGGACAGATGTGCCAACAATAAGGAACTCCAGTGAAAAATATTATGGCTTTAAAAAAATATGTTCATGTAGAACAATAAACGCTGATTCTGAATATATAAGTTTTACTTCATAATATTAAACGCAGAGTTTTTAAAAAATTATTAAAAAGTGCATTTTTAAACCTCTCCTCAAAACACAGCGTCAAGTTGGCATTACTGAAATGGTTAACGGTGACATCACTGTTAACCTGCTAACCAATTCACCGAAGTGTATCAAGATGTATTGACATTTGAAATCTTACGCCTTACGCCACGAAAGACACGCACGCCATTCAACATTTCGTGTTTTTTGGTTATTTTCATACTGTTAAAGAGATTTAGATAAATAATAGTTATTGTGTTTATTGAAAAAATATTTAGGCTCTCAACAATTAAAATTATGACGTAAAAGGGCTATATTTGAGGTTAAGCATAGTCATAAATAGGTCATATGTCATATTTGACATTTGGTTTACGATACATCGGTCGTATTTTCGAATTGTTTTTTACTAAAAGGGCTTTTTATACAAGTTATTACACAATCGTCATGATCAGTATATTATAAATACCAGTGTTTCTGTATGTGTCATACATAAAACAATGTACAGTCACGCCTGAACACAAAAATCGAGGCTTCCGATGTCACTTGTATTTGCAATGAAAAAGATGATTTATTGTTTTTATATTGCACTTTGTTAAAATACAATAACAGTACCGGTGAAATGTGGACATTTTACCAATGCTTTTCTATATTAAAAGCAGTTAAACTTGAATAAAAAACACACCTCACACCTAAAAGTCATCCCAAAGCATTCCGCCTGATTCCGCCATTGATTTTTCTGGATTCTTCATTCAAACAGGGATGTTCTGCCCAAAAAAATTATTTCCCTAGATTTCGAGAATTAGATTAGAATTTCACATTTACGCAACCACCTGATTGTGAAACACTAATCCTGTTATGTGTTAATTAATATGATTAATTTATTGGGAAGATATCGGAATTTGGTAATTTTTTTTATTTTTTTTTACATTAACTCCACACAGGAGGCCCTGAGGAAAATAATATCCCTCAGGGCCTATGTCATCTGGGATGCTGTGTGGAGGGTCTTTTTGAGGAGAGGAAGGAATGAACATTGGTCTTGAAGAGACCCATGTTGTAGGAAGGAGGAAACACAGAGGCCGGAAAATCATTCCACAGCCGAGCTGTTGAACACAAGAACGAGTCGAAGAAACGACCCGTTCTCATGTGACAAATGTCAACTGTGTACAAATGTTGGGCACGCGTTTGGCGTGTTTCCCGACTATGCACCGGTGCCGAAGGGATCAATGATGCTAGTTTCTCGGAGCATCTTCCATTGTAATACCGGTAGAACAAGGATAGCATTCCCACCCGACGCCTGTGCTCTAAAGATTGCAATCCATCTGTTAAGATGGGAGAATCTATCAAACTGACCGCCCGTTTCTGCACAGAGTCGAGGGTATTTTTCAGGTATTTTGGAGCTCCAGACCAGAGGTGGCTGCCAAATTCAACCATGGGGCGCACTTGCGATTTGTACAGGGTTAGCAGTTGTGTACTATTAAAGTATCTGCGGGCCCTGTACAGTACGCCCAGTTTTTGGGAGGCTAACTTTACTCTGGCTTCGATGGAGCCCCCATACCTGAGCTGGTCACTTAGGGTTTATTTTATTTTTTTATTTTTATTAGAGATAATATATTACAAAATTATTACATAAAATTTATAATACATTACTCCCAATGAGTTTAATAAAACTCATTTTGGGAAGGACAACATTATACATCTAAAGGAAAATTATTTTTACATAAGAACACGGAAATCAATGAACAATACATAGATTTTTAAATGGACTAGACACACTTGATACAGGTAATTGAAGAATATACAAGAGTTACAAAGGAAGACAGATAAATTCGTCACTGGTTAATAAAGTTGCTGAGAAAATATCCTTTTAGAGCCTTTGCCAATATTTTTTTGTTTGATTCTGGTAGTTTTAGGACATTAGGTAATGCGTTGTATTGCGTATGTGCGATGTATTGTAAGGAGTTAATTCCAAATTTAGTTGTGTGTGTAGATGACGATAGGTGTATTTGATTTTGTGATCGTGTTTTGTGCTGGTGTATATCGGAATTAAAGGCTGGTTTAGTGGTGGTGTGTGACGAGTGTTGAATTATTTGTAGGATGGCAGTGGTGATGCTATATTTTGGCAGAATGGTAAAGGGAAGAATTTGTGTCAGTGAGTATATGTCTTTGACATGCGTATCCCATGGTAGATGGTATATATTTCTTATGGCTCTATTTTGGATTACTTGTATTTCAGATATTTGTTTCTTAGTAATGGTGCCCCAGATACTAACCAGATAATTTAGGTGAGAGTGGATCAAAGCATAATATGTGGCACGCAGTAAAGCTGTGGGGAGCACATCTTGAAGTCGATAGAGTACACCAGTTATCGGGGAAATTTTGGATTTAACATATTCAACATGGGAGTTCCACGATAGGTTAGAATCTATGAATAACCCTAAATATTTCGTTACTTGTACATTTTGGAGCTTTTCATTTCCAAGAGTAATATTCATTGTCATATAATCTTTTTTCCCGAAAGTGAGATAGTGAGTTTTTTTGACATTGAGGCTTAATTTATTTATCCGCAACCATTTAGCTAGCTTTGCGAGATCTTTATTCATTAGAGATTCAAGTTCCCTCAGATTTTTACAACAATAATAAATCACAGTATCATCAGCGTAAAGTTGAAGTTTTCCCAAGATGCCGCATTTAGTTATATCATTGATATATAGTAAGAAAAGTAGGGGTCCTAGAATCGAGCCCTGTGGCACTCCACATGTGATTTTTCCAAAGCCGCTTAGGTTCCCTTCGATGTCGACAGGACAATATCTATCAGATAGGTAACTTCGGAGGAGCTTTAAAGATTTTCCGACTATACCCAAATGTTTCATTTTTTGTAGGAGTATTTCATGATCTACTGTATCAAAGGCTTTTTTTAGATCTATAAAAATAGCTGCTACATATTCGCCCTGGTCTATGTATTGCTGAATGTTCGAGATGAAATCGAAGGTGGCACATTGGGTACTGGAGTTTTTTCGAAAGCCATATTGCTGTGGTGTTAGGATATTGTTGTTAGAGATGTATTTTAGAAGTCTATCCTTGATAATAGTCTCGAACACCTTTGAAAATACTGATAAAACCGATATTGGGCGATAGTTAGAAATACATTTTTTGCAGCCTTCTTTATAAATTGGTATAATTTTTGCTAGCTTTAATTGATTTGGGAATACTCCCGAGCCTATGGAGGAATTGATAAGTTGCGCTAGGTGCTCAGCTAGTTCTTCTTTACAGGTTTTAAGGATGTACGGGGTTACTCCATCGATACCTGCCGCTGCATTCGACCTAAGTTTCGAGATGATCTTTAATACCTCAGCCTTATTTGTCCTAGCCATATATAAGGATTGACTTGCCTTTGCTTCTACATATATAGTATTACAGTCATCCGGGAATGATGGAATGGCAGCTGCCAACTTTTCTCCAACTGATAAGAAAAATTCATTAAATGCTGAAGCTATTTCACTGGGTCCCCTAAGCTCACAATTATTTACGATGAGAGATTCGATGGTGTTGGAGGGTTTATGTGCACGGTTTGATAAAATTGAGTTAATGGTTTTCCAAGTTTTTCTAGGGTTATTCAGGTTTTGTTGAAGGCTATTGGCATAATATTTGTTTTTCAAACTTCTCCTATAATTAGTTATTAAGTTTCTCAGTTTATTTTTATGGACTACAAGAGACATATTTCCTGGGTCTTGTTTCCACTGCTTGTGAAGCTGGTTTCTTTCTTTGATCAGCGAATTCAGTTTAGAATCGAACCACGGTGTATTTAAATGTTGTCGATTAGCTATTTTCACTTTAGGTGTCGTTTTACCTGCTTCTATTGCATTTTTGACATAATCGTTAAAATCTTTATAATTGTCTTCTTGTTTGGTTGAGTTGATGGTAAATTTGTTAGCTGCAAGATAAGATTTTACTGCCATATTGTTGATGATAGGTTTTGTAAGGCGTGGCTTGTTCCTATTATTAGACCATTTTTTTAGGTTATTCTTGAAATCAATAATAAGAATGTTATGGTCACTAAGTGAGTCATCTATGTTCGATATGGTAATTGGAATGTTTAGTCTATTTGATATGATGTGATCTATGAGGGTGCTGCTTGTGTTAGTGACTCTAGTGGGAAATGATTTGTTTTGTATTGAGAAATTGTATGTTTCTAAGGTGTTGAGGTAATTTAAAGAAGAGGATGTGTTTATGGTAGTGTCAATATTAAAGTCTCCGAGTATTAATGTATCTTGTCTGCTTTTGTCTAGTATTTTTTCCAAATATGTCAGGAAATCATGTATATTAGGGTTGGGTTTCCGATAGATGGCATAAATGTTAACCGGTTTCCTATCCTTGCTACATACACTTATACCTAAAAATGAATTTTCGTTGGAAAATTTATCAATGATGGAGAACTTCATAGAATCCAGTACATATATGGCTACACCACCTCCTGCCTCCTTGGGGCGAGAAGCAAACGCACAATTGTAGCCTTTTAATCCAAAAAACTTTTCTTCTCCAACATCAAGCCATGTTTCAGTGATGACAAGGACATGAACAATATCGCGTAATCCTCTGAGTTTTTCTTCAATTTCATCAAGTTTGTTCCGGATGCTTCTCGCGTTCATGTACATTATTCGAAGACAGCTATTCACAGGAGTATACTCATCGATAGTTAAGCACTTGCGTTCGTGTCTATTACACTCCATAGTCTATTGTAGTGAGGTATTTCTTGAGGGCAGCTATGTAGGCCGGGCAGTTGTCCCTGTCTCCAGTTGAGTGATCAGCAGGTTTTCCAAATCTGGTGCATGTTGCGCAAACTGGTTTGGTGGTGGAATTTGGGCAAGCCTCACCGGTGTGATTCTGTTGGGCACAGTGTCCACATGTTGGTTTGGTATCTCTACAATATTTGTAAGAGTGACCAATCATATGACATTTATGGGTTACACCAAGCATATCAATGGAGGGCCTGTTCGGAAGATTGCTTCCGTTGAAAGAGACTAGATTTTCATTGCGATCCCTTTTAGACGTAATCAGACAAGATTGGGTCTTTGAAACATTAAATTCAACGAGATTATTTTTACCCCAAGAGAAAACACTCTCGAGGTAACCGTCCATTCTTTGCTTCAAAGCCTTACGAGCTGTTGGAGTTTGTGAGCCCTTTGGGGGCTTGTCAAACAAAAAGGTATCATGAACTGTACTGTTATCCGCATAACAGTGAATTGGTGCACATGACAAAAGGTCGTTAATGTGCAACAAAAACAGAGTTGGAGACAGAACCGATCCCTGCGGGATGCCAGCATTTATCGAGTGAGAGGAAGGGGTGAAACCATCGACTACCGTCTGAATCGACCTCTCCCTCAAGAAGTCGGCAATCCACGTACACAAGGATGCGGGAAGTCCGTAAGAATGCAGTTTGTTGACAAGTCCTCGGTGCCGAACCCGGTCAAAGACCTTGGATATGTCCAGTGCAACCATTTGGGTCTCACCGAAACGTTCCAGGCATCGCCCCCAAACATGCGTCACATACGCGAGAAGATCACCGCACGAGCGGTTCCGCCGGAATCCGTATTGACGGTCGTTAATAATTTTGTTCTTCTCGAGGTATGTGAGCAGTTTGTCGTTGATCACACGTTCCATCACCTTAGACAGAACTGATGTGATCGCTATGGGGCGGTAGTTGGCCGGGTTGGAGCAGTCACCCTTCTTTGGAATAGGATGGATAACCGCTTTTTTCCAACCAGAGGGCACAGAGCCAGTCTTCAGGGACAGTTTAAAAAGCTTCGTCAAAATTGGAGCTATTTCTGCAGCGCACCTTTGCAGTACCAGGGCAGGTATTCCGTCAGGCCCACTAGCTTTATTAACTTCAAGCCCTTGTAAAACATGGAGTACTTCCCGATTTCGGATCCTCAGCTTTTTCATACGAAAACCGCAGTGAGGAACCGACGTCGGGACAGCACCTTGGTCATCGAGGGTTGAGTTATCCGCAAACATTTTACCTAGTAAGTTAGCCTTTTCGGTGGCGGTGTTTGCTAGTGAGCCGTCAGGTCTGGTAAGAGGTGGCAGACTGGATTTGCAGAAATTGCGACCTATTGAGCCCGCAAGCGACCAGAATTGCCTGCTGCCATGCGGGCATGCAGTCAGCTTTCTGCTGATCTGCTGGTCGTGCTCGAATTTTGACCTATTTATGATTCTCTTGGTTTCCTTTGCCATTTTGTTGTAAGCTGTTCTGTCTTCGGATGTTCTAGATGTGTTGTAGGCTCGGTAAACCGCGTTTTTTCGTCGCACTGCTTCAGCGCATTGTCGACTGAACCACGGCTTTGAGCCTACACCAGTTTCCTTAACAGTAGATTGGATGAAGCCATCCATCGCGGATGTGATGACCTCACCAATTTCCTGGGCACATCTTGAGGGATCCGAAGTCCGAAAACAGACAGCTGACCACGGGAAAGCATTAAAATGTGCCCGCAGACCGAACCAATCTGCTGACCTATAGTGCCACACTTTTCTCTTCAGCCTCTCGTTTGGTGGTCTGAAGTTTACAGGGATTGATGTCGTCACCAGGCAGTGGTCGGACGATCCTAAAGACGCTGTGACTTCAATACTGTAACCGTGTGGCACAGTAGTTAAAAATAGGTCTAACAGATTGGAACGGTGAGTCTGGACATCAGGAACCCTTGTAGGCTCCTGAACCATTTGCTCCAATCCGTAGCAAAGGGCAAAGGATTCCGCTTGGCGTCCAGCCGAGTCTGTTGATCCTGAAAACTTCAACCAAGGTTCGTTATGAACATTGAAGTCCCCCAGGACCACAAACTCTGCCATAGGGTAGCGGGGCAAGAGGTCATCAATAGTGTCGCTTAAATGTTTGAAGAGCTCGGACGTGTCTGATTCGCTAAGGTTCGGTGAGCGGTATAAACACGCGTAGAATCTTACCGTACTGGCAAGATTGACGCGTACCCACATTACGTCGAATCTGGAATTTTCCAGATTCAACAGTCGCACACAGTTGACGTCAGCTCGACTATAGAGACAGACACCTCCTTTAGGTCTGAACTTGCTTGCGAGGGTGAAGCCCGGGCAGTCCAGATAGGAGGCGTCTACAGGCTCGGCTATCTGCGTTTCAGACAGGAATAGTAGGTTGGGGCGTTGAGAAAAAAGGTGGTGGTGGACGGAGTTTAAATTGGTATGCAGGCCGCGAATGTTGGTGTAATTCACCAACATTTTTGGCCTGCGCCGGGGTCGCCTACTACTCGCCACTGTAATGCTGTTAATTTTTGTTGTTTGTGTTGTCATGATTTTTATTAAATATTTTTATGATGGGGTGTGGGGGGAGGGAGGTCTGGGAAGGAAAAGGTATGAGGGGTGGGTAGGAAGCTGGGGATCAGAGTGTCCAAGAGTGACGAACGAATGAATCCAATCCACCCACTGCGGTGCAAGGCGATGGGTAGGGAGAGTCCGGCTGGAGAGGTCACCCGATGCGCCCCAAACGCTACTGCTGGGTCCCCTTCGGTCACGAACCGGCACAACAGCAGCGGCGGGGTTTTTACACTCGTTGATGGGGCAGCCCACCCTCAGTCGTGAGCCTGAGGGTCGGGCCCCTGTACTACCGAGCGGCCCGGACAGCGGTAACCGGTTGTAAAGGGTCTCCCTCAACCAGCATCTCCCAATCCGGCCCGCCACGCAGAAGGTGGGCCGACGCACCCGCCATCAAGACTTGAACAAACATTACCCCAAGAACCCGGGCACCCCTGCTAAGTCACCAAACGTAGCGAACCACTTGGGGTGACCTGTGGCAGAGGTGTTGGTCATCCAATAAATGGTTCCCAGGGCGGCGGTACCCATACCCGCCTACCAAAATGTACTTATAATACTGTGCTTTTCCAAATAAAACACTTTTTGCTACGTGAAATAAAAATTTAAAAATACGAATACGCTCACCACTGAATTCCAAAAAAAAAACACTTTGCACAATAAAAATCAACCGCAATCACCGATAAAACGGAACTTAAAAAAAAAAAATTTTTCAGAGGTCCCATTTATCTTTTCAGATACATAATATCATTTTGAGTTGTCAGTGTTAAAAATAACATTGCATGTAAGTACATGAACAATAATTAAGTTTCATAGGAATTCCAAAAAATATATATACGTATATAAACAATATATATATAAAAAATATAAATATTACCAGTAATATTGTCATTTGTAATAAAAAATTTGCCAGAATTCGAAATTTCCCTAGATTTCGTCCTGATTTCCCTTTTCCCTAAAAAATATTTTTCTCCCCTAGATCTAGGGAAATTTCCCTAGACATAACATCACTGATACATCTTGAAAATAAATAAACTATCAGTGGGTGAAGACGTCACACAATCCACCATAGATACGGTGCTTTTCGTGGGGTCTTGGAAAATTAAAACTTCGACAATTATTTTAACTATTAAAACTATAAAAATAAAAGTGCAGTTATTTAAGTTTTGTCGCGTACCTCGGTGGAAGTAACCACATTCTGCACCAAAACTAGCTCAGATAGGTCGGCGGAACAGGAGGGGCTCTCAGCAACAGAGGTCGTAGGTTGTAGGTCGTAGAGGGGCCAAAGGTGGGGTACATAGAATATGCCAACACTGCACGTGCCTCGTCAAGAAATAAAAGATTGTCTAAGGTGAACATTACTTGTATTGCCGGAATCACACAAACAGCAAAGGGTACATTTACAATAATTAATCAACACAGGTGAACTAGATTACCTAACTGCGCGTGGTGGCGCCTACAAATCTCTCTCAACTCGTGTTTGCTCCGGGGGTCAGTTATGGTTTCGCGAGGTATGGAAGGACAACAACAAAAATGAGGGTAAGAGTCGTTACTCACAGGTACCAGGCGGCAGCCGGAGAAGCGTCCCAGGAGTTGCTAGCCTGGAAGCAAGGCAGGCTATGCCCGACAGGAAACCCATCGCGGGCCAGGTTGGTCAGCGGCGGAGAGTAAATCAGCTCGTGCCCCACAGAACACGGGGGTCAAGCGTGCCGCTGTTCGAGAATTCCGTGGAATGTTCGCGGGCGCGCGAAAGCACTATCGCAGCGGCGGACACAGGTTGTCGCTAGGGGGGTTCGACGGAGAGTGGCGGTCGTTGGGGAATCGGGCGCGTGGCCGTTGGGGCTCGGAGGAAGGGGTACAGCCACACGGGGGACGGGCGGCGTGTAACTCACGGGCGTAGAATGGTGTGGGAAGTCGCTACATAACAGTTTGAAGGTGTTTATTCATAAAAAAAATAAAAAAATTACACTGGAGTTCTCTATTGTTAAATACTAAAAGCTATTTTGTACAGCTTTGGGAATTGTAATTTATAATCCCTCCATAAATTTTATTTTATATTATTTAAGGTTTTATTTTTTAAGTTTGACTTTACCCGCTTCGCAGCAAAGGGAACATAACCCATTCAGCCAAACCGATAAATGGTAGGCGTTTATTAACTGAACTGATTATTACGAAACGTCGTGAAAGTCACTGCAGTAGTGAGTCACTGTTGGTCATACTCATAGACACTCATCTCATAGTTTGCGTATTCGATGCATCGAATAAAAAACATCGATATATATTTTATATATATATATATATATATACCCAAATTAAAAAATATATACCCAAATTAAAAAATTACCTTAAACTGCTATAAAAGTCCCAAATATGTTTACTTTGTATCTTAAAGTCTGCTATTTTATAAATCATTCATTCCTTCTTTTTCTTTCATTTCTTAGTTTCTATATCATTGAGTCTACTATTGTATAAACTTAAACTTACATGATTCTTTCATATATAATCATATTTTTAAATTTATATTATGATTTTTTTAAACTCTTCAGGATTTTTATTGTTAAATTTATACATGATTTTTTAACCTACTTATTATATACAATAGCCGTTATTACTAAATTACACGATCTTTTAGTTTACTAATTGAGCCAGAACTCCCTCACCAAACACAAGAGCATTGTCTCTTTATGGTGAGGAAAGGCAATTTTTTATTTTTTTATTAACCTTATGTAACTATGTAACTGATGTAACTTTATATGTATTTTTAATAAGCATTGCCAATAAAAAAAAAATATATATATATATATATATTCGATGTTGAAGTATTAACAATACATCGGTTCAATACGATAAATCTTTACTATACATCGACAGCCTTACTAAAAAACCCAGTGAAAATTTTATTCAATTGACAAACGGCCGCGGATGTGAAAACATTACTAATTAAAAATTTGTTATTTGAAAGAAATACACATGGTTTCCACGGCCTGAGAGGGTAGTTTATCTCTGTTTTAACCATTGATGTCCGAACGATATTTGTAATTTTTCCATAGTATTTTGAATGTTCTATAAATTTATTATTTTTGAAGGTATCGTAAAAACAAATACCATTTATGAAAACTAGATAAAATTACCTTTTAGATTTGAGTATTTGAAATACACTTTAGCTTTCAAAAACTGCCATATTTTATGATTCAAACTCGGAAAAAAATTTCCTCCCACAACATTTTTGACCAAAATGTAGAGAAATTTAAATAAAATCAAAATTTAAAAAACACAGTCCTTTTATGTAATAAATTTGGAAGGAAACTATCACCTCACTTTTTCATCGTGTATACAATAAAAAAATAATAAAAAATTTCAAAGTTTTTTTTATTGCCAAAAAAATAACTTAGAAATAATACCGAAATTTAAAACAGATTTCTTGCATCTCTAAAGACGTTAATTTTTTTTTGATACGTTTACGAACACATGTATTAGATTTTAATATTATAAAAAATTATCACTTTTAAGAAATTCTCTTAAAATAAAGATCTTAAAATGAAAATTTTATCTTTAAAGCAACCTATAAAAAACAATATTCTGACAGTTCAACTTCGAAAGTACGGCGTTTGTACAATAACTTGATTAAACTGATGTAAACCACACAAATAACATGGTAAATATATCAATTATGTGAACAGAAGAGTAAATTCGTCACTACAATAGAAATTATTAAGTAAAATCACAAAATTTTCGATATCCCGCCATAAAACACACCGAGCTGTTTTGTCATCGCGGGCTGTCGCGGGCCGCAGAACTAATGCATAGGCGCGCCAATAATGCCCCTTGCGGAGAAAAATTAAAACACCATTGTTTCCTAGTAAATTAAAACCATATACAACGTTGTCACATCTTCAATTCGTTTTAACAGCGTGACCACTTAAGAAACGTTATTGGTAATAAAACTTGTTTTAGTGTATACGAGCTTTATTTATGTTATGTTTATGTCGCGCTGTGGTTTTTTTTTAGTAAGGCTGCGAGTGTTTACAATACATCGATGTATATCGTCCATCCCTAGGCGAAATCGTTGAATGGGTGATCCTCGCGCTGAAGTGTACGTATAAGGTGATTTTCAAGCGTTCGGAGCGAACTGTGTGTCGCGGGACATGTCGTGCAGTTCAAAAGTTTTGACCATAAACCATAACTAAGATGATACCTATCACGCCTCCAACCCTCTTACGTGTGTTGGCTCAACGGGCCAAACGCCAAACGGTATTAGTTCATTGAGTTCATTTATGCGCCAAACGGGATTGGTTTATTTATGCGCCAAACGCTGATACGAACTGTTGGGGAACTTGCGAGTGACCCGAGCGTTTCGCCTGCGAGTCGATCGCCAATAGCGCCGTTTACACGCACACTTCGGAGCGACAGAGTCCCGCGCCACTTCAGGCCGCCGCGCAGAAAAGTAAAGACCGATAGGTTTACAGCGCAGTTCACTGTGAGACTTTTCTGCGCGGCGGCTTGAAGTTGCGCGGGACTCAGTCGCTCCGAAGTGTGCGTGTAAACGGCGCTAATACACGCACAATTTCCGCCAACGATTCGGACATTCGGAGTTCGGAGCGAAGGGTATTAGTTCATTTATGGAGCAAAGTGTGGTGTGTGGTGAGACCAAACTCTGTGTCTGCAGGGCACTAATATGTCGTAATTTTACTATTTTTTGCAAATGGCGACAACAAGACGCTACGCCTGATGACAGTCGGATACACTACATTTTCATTCATGGCGAATTTTGGTGGACTTTAGGAGTTGCATGTGGTAGCGGGTATGTCACTATTTATGTTTTGATATTTTGAGATTACACCAGTCGTTCAGTTTTGTTCACAAATTTTACTAGGTATTGTAAAGACTATAAAATAAAACGTTTGACGTATACCTGTTTGATATTGTAAAAAAATCTCAATTCGCCATTTAAATAATTATCCATTATTTATACTTTATAACTTATTGTTTAATTGAACATAGATAGGTTTGTTATGTATATTCGTCATTGTTTTCGTGTAAAATATTGGACAGGTATTATTGTATTTTGTAAATAATTAGGTACTAAGAGCAACAAGTGAATTTCTCTCGGCGTAGCCTACTACTCTGCAATACGCTAGATATTTTTTTTACTGAAGTTGAAACATTTTTCAATTTTTTTCTAGTAAATCATAAGAGTAAATTACCATGAGTAAAGTACGAAAATCGGCCAGATTATCAAATGGCCCCATCAAAGATGAAATGATAATTATAATAAAAAACCGAGAGGATGGGGGACCTGCCGAACCCATAGCCGACGTGAAGACATCCATCATTCAATACATGTGCAATAAATGTAATAAGAAATACACAACAACGTTGGGGCTCAAACGCCATCTGAAGTTTTGTAATGATTCCTCATCTGACATCAGCCTTACGATGCCTGACATCACTGGAAAGAACAATATCAACTTGTCAGAGAATCACAATGATTTTAATTCCAAAAACTTCAATATAACTGAACCTGCATCCAAACAAGTGTATAGTCTGGAATTGAAGAAGACGGCCACCAGAAGTGATAATCCATACGAGTTTGAAGACGAGTTGGAGCTATCTGATGACAATCCTGATGATCATACTATCAACGAGTTGAACCCTGAGTTGTGTGCATGTTGCGGAGAAAGCATTCTAACAGCACACAAGGTATGTTGGTGTTTATAATACGGCAATGGCAGTTATTACTATGAAGTATTTTGAGTGTCAAAAATGATTACCCTCAAATCTTTTTCTTTATTTTTTCTTTGATAATTCAAATATAGCACAATTTTACTATTTGATGGAATTTATTTTCTATGGATTTTTTCGTTGAAGGTAAGTACCTACTTGTAAATTTTTTTTTCAGAGTGCTCTTTTCAAATGCGAAGTATGCCATAAGTCCTATAAACTCAAGACAAGTCTTGAAGAGCATATGGAAAAATACCACTCTTTAGTTGAGGGTGCCATCAAGTGTGACTTGTGTGAGCTGTCTTGCATTAACAAGAAGGTGTTTCAAGAGCACTTGCAGTCGCATAGCGATGATCCCTTACGACACTCGTGCGAATACTGCGGAAAGACATTCTCCAGACTGTACAACCTGAGTAGGCACTTGGAGCAAACTGGCTGTGATGGGAGGGAAAGAACTATTCTGCCTTGTGAGGTAACCAAAATTATATTTATTAGACATACTTGTAAATTGAAATAAAATATTCTTGGAAACAGATGAGATTTTTTTTTTTAGGTTTGTGGTGTGGAGTTCTCACGCAAGGACAATCTGAGAGACCACCTCCGGATGCACATTGGGAAATCATTTTCCAGGAAAGTATATCATTGTGAAATTTGCAGCAAGCAATTCAAGGGAAAAACAATGGTAGCTATCCACATGCGCACCCACACTGGTAATAAATTATTATTATTAACAACCTTTCGGATTACCCTGGTGAAAAACTATTATTCAGGATCAAAACGTTGCTTGAAATAGCATTCCAAATCTGAATAGTCAGGTTTTTCCCAACCTTCCTCTTCCCCCTCCTTCCCCTCACTTCTCCCTTCAGCCTTACAACAACGTATCCACATCCCATTATTTGTTTCAGACAGTTGGGATTGTTATTAATGAAAAAAAAAACTGAAAAAGTTCACATTACTTTTAAAATTTTTATTTATAAATTTTGTTATCAACCTTCGGCACGCCAAGATGCCAAAGAATTTTTTTTTGTTACATGAGGAGTCACTGAAATACCCCGTCCGTATATATTTTTTTGTAGGGTTATAAAAAATACCAAAATAAAAATTTCATAGTTGGAGAACAGTAATTTCAGAGTTTTTGGTTTACCCTGTTGGCATCGTGAAGGTTAATCCCTCATTTTTTACTGAGGTTTCTCAGAAGTATATTTCTGGCATTTCTTTTTTTGTTTTTGTTTTTAAGGCTGTTGATTATCTTTTTTCTATTCCGGTTTCAGGGGAAACTCCATTTAAGTGCCAAATTTGTCCGAAAGCCTTCAAATCCAAAGGGGCCCTCAGCAAACACGAGCGTTGCCACACCGGCGAGAAGCCCTTCAAATGTGATAAGGTAACTAAAAATCCTATTCATTTATTAATTTAACGCTGTCAATACTATTCTTCTGTTAACTATTTACTAACCATCCCCTTTATTGTGTGCTTTCATCTTCTGGAATAGTTTTCACAAGGATTGAAATAGGTAAGACCATTACTGATAATAATAATAATCTTTGTATTATCCATGTCTAAGCCGGGCCGGTCCAGCTGATTTAATAATATCCCAAAATATCATTTCTTCTCTAATAGGAACTATGTGTATGAAATTGTAAAAATGAAAATAATAATAGCATAAACCAAAGATTTTTCATTAAGCTGCGATGTAGTTTCCATATGGGGATAAACTAACTAACTAACCATCATGCCTTTTCCCGCAGGGGTAGGCAGGGAGGACGGACTGCCAAACAACTCGGTCTTGGCACACACTCTTTGCCTCATTCACATTCATACATCGTCTCATACATACTCTTCTATTATTCTGACTCTTGACATGGCTCGTCTCAAGTATCTGATTCACTTGATCGTTCCATGTCTTCCTGAAAAAAGCATTGTTTCTACTTGCATCGTTTATCCAATATCTTCATCTTAATTGCTCAATGGTCGTGTTTAGGAAAAAGTCAAACCCTCGAAATCAAAAATTTACAGGAGAAAAAAACCTTTCAAGTTGTGTGATTTTCATAATAAAAAAAACATATTATCACAGAACAAGGAAGGGCTGATGTTTTTCATCATTGTACATTCGGGATACCTTTGTATTTAAGAAAATGAAACTGAATTTTTATAAAAAAAATAGATTTTTGTGCCCCGATTCCATTCTTCAGGGTGTTTTATGGGAGCAAGATTACATAAGGGTAATAAGGAACTCCAGTGATATTCTACTCCAAAATATTCTGGCTTTAAAAAAATATGTTCATATAGACCAATAAACGCTGATTCTGAATACATAAGTTTTATTTAATAATATTAAACACAGACAGCCTTACTAAAAAACCCAGTGAAAATTTTATTCAATTGACAAACGGCCGCGGATGTGAAAACATTACTAATTAAAAAATTGTTCATGGAAAAAAATACACTTGGTTTATACGGCCTGAGAGGGTAGTTTATCTCTGTTTTAGTAATGATATCTGAACAAAATTTGAAATTTTTCCAAAGTATTTCGAATGTTCTATATATTTCTTATTTTTGAAGGTGTCGTAAAAACAAATACCATTTATGAAAACTAGATAAAATTACCTATTAGATTTGTGTAATTGAAATACACTTTAGTTTTTAAAAACTGCCATATATTAAGATTCAAACGCGAAAAAAATGGAATTTTTTTTTACCAAAACACGTTTATCTCTATTATTGAAAATATTCAAAAACTACTGCACAAAAAAAAATAGTAATGCTATTTCTAGGGAGAATACTCTGAACAACGGAATTCAAAATGGTGGCAGTAGATCAGCTGATTGCCCGATCCTATACTAATTTTTCAGGAGTGATGACTTTGGGGGGTCTTGAAAAATTAAAACTTTGACAATTATTTTAACTATTCATACTAACTCTAAAAATAAAAATAAAAATGCAGTTATTTAAGTTAGAAGGTTATTCATTATATATTCGTTGTTATGTTCATTATTCATTAAAAAAAATTAAAAAATTGGACTGGAGTTCCCCATTACCTTTTTTCTCAACAAGTATACGGTGACCGGACAACGCAACAATGTACAACTTCATCACTTTGAAATGTTATTAAAGATGATGAAAAAAATAAAATTTCGTCAAATAGGTTACATTAGGGATATTTAATTTTTTTTTCATCACCTTTGACTTTTAAAGGGGGTGTTGAAATGCCACTTTGTCGAGTTGTTATGGAACCGTCTATACATAAAGTAACTACGAGTACATATAGTAAACCACATTCTGAATTTGGGTGTATTTTATATTATTATTAACCCTTAAAGTCTATTTGTTCGGTTTTCGGGACTCATAGAAATCATTGTATCTCCCTTACTATCATAGTGAGAAATATGATATAAACGGTGTTAGATGTGTTTTATAAGAGACAAGACCACACTTTATATTCAAATACAAAAACTAACCACAAAAGTACACCTTTATGAAACCAAAGTTTCGAATCCCATTTTGAAATAAATTTATGAAACTTTGGGAATTTTTTATTAATTATTTTTACATGGAACGACAAAAAAGTGAGGTGTTAATAATGTTTATAAGTAGTGACCGACCGAAGGTTCAGTTTCGGCAGATTTACTGTCGAACCTTCGGCCGCACCGGTACTCTGCAAAAGATCCCAATAAATGGTAAATTTAGTCTTAAGAATGTTGTGAAAGACGCAATTTAAATAAAAATACTCAATTAATGAGGTCCTTCCTTTATAATTTACATAAGTGTTGATTATCGACTTTTTGTGATTAAATTTTTGTTGCAAGAAGCAGTTAACGTGTTTGTTAATATATATATATATTTTTTTTTTTCGCATACTTCAATTATTGTTTTTTTTTAAATATTTAATTTAACACATGTTAACTGTTTGTATAAGTGTAAAAATAAGCCAAATTTCAGTAAACAATAGATTTTTAACATGTCTAAAAAAGTTTCGGTTTCGGCCGAAACTGAGACAGCTACCAAAGATTCGGTTTCGTTAGAAAGTTCGGTTTCGGTTGGACACTATTTATAATATTTGTCTAATAAAATATGTATTTTTTTTATTTCTATTCGTTATAAGTAATTTTAGTTAGAAAAAATGCAAGGTAAGCCATTTTTATAACTTTTTTATGTTTGCATGCAAAATTTTTATATTTCAAAAATTATATTTTTATTTCGATTTATAAAATTTGAAAGCATATTTTATCACCTTTAAAAAATAGTTTTTAGTTTCCGCATACACAGAATTTTTATTTTTTATTTTTATTGTAATATAAAAAATGAGTTACATATATATAGATATATGTTTACAAAATAGTTGGTTGTTTTTGGTCATGTATACCTTAGGGAACGTACCCATACTACATGACACGTTTAGGGGGGGGGGGGGGGGGGGGGGGTCTTCAAAATGTCACGCTTGGTACAGGCTTAGGTTTTTGGTCACCGGCGGGGGGGGGAGGGGGGGGGTTAAAAATTGCAAAAAGTTGGTCACGTAGTATGGGTACGTTCCCGTATCAGAAAAGAGGAGCTCTTGTGCCTGATAAGGGAGCCACGATTCTTACTTAGGTTATAAGTTATAATACGTTTTGTATAAAATATTTAATTTTTACTGTAAGTTTTTTTTTTTTAAATTGTTTAATTTTATGTATTTGTTGTGATTGGTTGATGATGCAGCGTAATTTAGAAGGGAGGTTATTATAGTTTTTTATGGCTTGGAAAATATAATGATTTTGCATTTGAGTTTTAAAATTAGGGGTAATAAATTGGTTTCCATTTGTTTGGATTTTATTGTAAAGCGGAAATATTTTGACCATCTGAAATAATATGTTTGATGCCTGAGGGGTTAAATTTATTTCTTGTAAATACTAAATGAAAGTGAGTAAAATTCTAGTGCGAGCGCAGTTTCGGTGCCAAGGAGACTCTGAAGCGCCACACCATGGTGCACATGGAGGAGAAGCCGTACACGTGCCCCGACTGCGGCAAGTCCTTCATACAGGTCACGCAGATGAAGGCGCACATGTTCCACCACACGGGGGAGTTCGGGTTCAAGTGCAAGTACTGCGACCAGACCTTCAACAGAAAACTCAAGTACGTTAAGTCTTCCTTCCAAATCTTATGCTTAAATGTACAATCTAAAAGCAGGCATTTATGGAGCAAAATGTCAAAACCATTGGATTGTTTCTTTTTATCTTATTTATTACGCTTACATCACAGCTTCGCATTCTTTCCATCTCGTGCAAGACCCCACTGAGAGACAGCCTGCGATCTCATTGCTTCGCAAACTCTGGACTGCCATCAATAGGATAAGGTGCTCCCATAGCCGTTGTGCTCACATGATGCATAGATGGGGCCTTAAAGAGTTGGTGACGTGTGAATGCGGTGCGGTGCAGACCACCGAACATGTGGTCAACGAATGCCCGCTCCATTCATTCCCCGGCGGGATTGATGAGGTCCACAGGTCAACGCCTGAGGCCCTAGACTGGCTCGCAGACCTAGATGTCCCCCTCTGACCCCCACCATATGAAAGAAGAATTCTTTCTGAATCTCCACATTTGTAAAACAGTCATACCTAGGCCCTGCGGGCGGCTTTTGGTTTGGCTTCGCCCAGTTAGTTTTGGTGACCATTTTATAAATCCAATAGGAACTGGTTCCAAAAATTGCCCATTCCTCGGATCCATTGTCATCCAGTGTAGCTAGTCACCGGGACAAAGTAACTGAGAGAGAGCAATGACGTCACAGGTAATATATATATATATATTTTTTTTTTTTTACATTAACTCCGCACAGGAGGCTCTGAGGAAAATAATTTCCCCCGGGGCCTATGTCATCTGGGATGCTGTGTGGAGGGTCTTTTTGAGGAGAGGAAGGAATGAACATTGGTATTGAAGAGACCCATGTTGTAGGAAGGAGGAAACACAGAGGCCTGCAAATCATTCCACAGCCGAGCCGTTGAACACAAGAACGAGTCGAAGAAACAACCCGTTCTCATGTGACAAATGTCAACCGTGTACAAATGTTGGGCACGCGTTTGGCGTGTTTCCCGACTATGCACCACTATGGCATCTTCCATTGTAATACCGGTAGAACAAGGATAGCATTTCCACCCGACGCCTGTGCGCTAAAGATTGCAATCCATCTGTTAAGATAAGGTAATATGTAGCCGTTTGATACAACATGTATTATCGTCAATCTTTCCATACCCGGAGAGATACTACATATTCACAAATAGCATACTAGGGGGATGACGTCCCCATCCTACTTGCTGACGGAAGTAGCGACATCTTGTGACGAATTCTTGAATTTGAAACCGAATTGTAACAGTAGCTTTATGTGAAATTACACAGACCTACACCTACACAGATGTTACTTGTTGAGCGGAAAAGTTCTTAAAGTTGGGACTTCTTTACGTACTATGTAAAAAAATGATTTTTTTTTGATGAATGGCACAAATATCAAAATCATCCAACTCTTTTTTAGGGCGCCCCATTTCCCGTTTTCCCGGTATTTCAAATTTTCCATCTGCTTTTTCCCCTTCCTTGACGATTCGCCTTACCGTTGATTGAGATCATTTACCTGTGTGTGTTATTGTAGAAGGTATTTAAAAAAAACATAGTAGATAATATTCATTAAGAAAAAAGAGAAAATGAAGAAAAAAGTTACTTTTCTATGAGTTTAAAGAAGTTGCATATTATTATTATTTTTTAAATTGAGTTATTCCCTTTTTCTTGTGGCTTCACATGAACTGTCAAATGAGAGTGTCAAATTCGAATTTTTAAACATAACCTCAAATCAGATTGTAATGATTATAATCGCTCGAAAATTGGCATAAATCTTGTAATACTAATGAAATTTATTAAACAAACTATACTACATACCAGTCATTTCTGCAGTTCATTTGTAAGCATCTTCTAAATTAGACAGAAGCTTCTTCGCGTGATATTCGGCTAGGCAGCGTTGAAAAACGCAGTGTATAACCCCTCTTGCATCACTACGTATTAGTTTGTTCATTTTAATTAAGTTCAAACAATGCACAGGCAAACAATGAATAAAAATATTATTAAATGAGCGATCTTCTACTCAGATTTAAGACAATAAATCGACCATAACATGCGATAACACGACAGCCATAGGAAACGTCATAGCAAAGCGAGTAATTCGGTGCTGCCATAGTAATGAAAACATTTAGTTACAATTTATTTCATTTCTAGACTTAATTGCGAAACTATACTATATAATATTTTTTTTCGAAATGTTAATGATTTAAGTACTGCCTTTATTATTTATGTAAAAGCCCTCTGGGCATAAAATAAAATAAATAAATAAACAACTAAATAAATTAATGTTCTCCAAAACGAGCTTGAAAAAAATTCATTTGTCATATATTTATTTGGTTTATAATTGTGTAATTTCTACTACTTAAAAAATTCTAAAACTTATAGTACTTTATTAAAAATAAATAGTCATAAATACATTGGGAATTCATATGTCATATATTGATTTATAAATGTGTAAACTCTAACAGCCATACTAATTACAAAACGCTTTAACGATTGTTAAACTGCATATTTGTTGCTTGCGTGGGCAACACCATCTTTACTAATAACAATATCACGTGTTTTATGATTTTTATGTTGGTCACCTTGAATCTCACATAGATCTGCGCAGGCGCCGTGGCCATCTTGTTTTATAGCTTCGCGGTAAAACTTAATGTTTGACAATGTTGAATTGTACTCGCAGTTAATTTTATGTTTTTAAAGATAATTTTTGCTTAAATGTATTCACTATAATAATTAAATAATTAAATTAAATTCACTGTGATATTAGTGTAATTCAACATAATTAGCAATGCTGGCGTTACTTTTTTTCAGTTTTAGTCATTTAAATAATGTTTTGTTGATGATTTACTTTCGTTAACGATAGGTTTTAGGTTATTTCTGAAATGTTATTTTTTAAATGACTTTTCCGCGTGAATTTAATAAAACTTCCATAAAAGTAATATTATTTAATAATGTAAAAGCCTTATGCATATGTAAATAAATACAAATTCGAGAAATCAACGTATTAATTGCGTAAAAATGAATCCAAAATGTCAGATTTTTTCAGTTATTTTTAATTATTATAATATTTTATCCTTTTTAATTGTATGAACGAGATAAAAAGTGAAGTGGCAGTTTTCTTCCAAATTCATAAAATAAGAGTATGGTATTTTTTAAATTTTGAATTTTCCTAAATTTTTCGACCATTTAATAGAATATGTTTACAGTCAGCCGTTTTTTTCAAAATTTTTCATGTTGAAGCTTAAAATACTGCAATTTTCAAACACGATTGTATATTTCAAATACAAAAATCTAAAAGGCAATTTTATCTAGTTTCTATAAAGGTATATGATTTTACGACATCTTCAAAAATAAGAAATATGCAAGACATTTAAAATACGTTGGAAAAATTCCAAACTTCGTTAAGAATTTATAAATACAACAGTCGTATATAACAGATAAACTACCCCCTCAGGCTATGTAAGCAGTGTATATATCTTTTCATGAATAATTTTTTTAATTAGTAAGGTTTCACATCCGCGGCCGTTTGTCAATTGAATAAAATTTTCATGGGGTTTTTTAGTAAGGCTGTAATTATACAATAGGCCACTTGCCTGGATTTCATAACGACTTGGAAAAAATCGTGTGGATAGATCTTTTTACTAAGATTACGAAAATGGTAGTAAAATTTTTTAGAAATGTATATTTTTTTTTATTTTTAAATAAATAAATCCATTATTTGGGCTCGTGACGTCACTACATGAAAATGTCCCGTCTCCGAAAATGTTCCTATCAATTTTGTAAAATTCCACACTGATTTATATTTTTTATATCGCATCACTTTGATTTCAGGCGAATTTTTGAATTTGACATTTAACGTTCACTAGCCCATCTAATCACAGGAGACCCAAGTTGTCCCAAAACATCATATGCCGTTATAATAACAGGAGACCCAGATTGTCCCAGAGCAAACGGGCATTATTAAAAGTTAGATATCTCTCTTTGTGTCATAGGAATATTTGTGATTTTTTTTTATGGTAGAAACGGAATGAAATAATGCTTCTCATTGTCTTAGAATTATATGAGCTAGGTTGTTCAGATATTTTACAAACCCGATCAAAAGTGACGGTTTAATTTTGCGCCAATTTGTGACGTCTCACACATTTAATTTTAAAATAAAATTGTATGAAAGTGATAAAAAGTGAGGTGACAGTTTTATTACAAATTTTGTTTAGAAAAGGAATCTGTATTTAAAATTTTGGATTTATTCTATTTTAATTACTTTAATTCAAATATTCGCAGGTGTGCATTTTTTAGCCAATTTACATTTCCAATATTAAAATTTTAATATTTAGAAACAAAAATGTTGATTTCTAATAAACACATCGGTAAGATTATTTTATCTACATTTTAGAACAATTTTTGTTTTTGCAAAAGCGTTTAAAAAAAAACAATAAATATGAACATTTAAAATGCATGGGATGAACCAGGAATTTTGCGCGCAAACCTTGACAGGCAAAAGTTGACATAAAATTATTTTCTTATTATTCGAAGGGCTAGATTTATTGTTTGTTCTCTGCGAACTTATCATTTGGTTTGACTTTTTGACAGGTGTTATGAAGAGAACCCCGTACATTTTAGATGTCGGTATGTGTTTTAGAGGTATAACAGCATGGCCACAGACCTGGAAAACCCGGAATAATCAGGGAATTTTACCGAACCTGGAATTAACAGGGAAATGTCAGGGAATTTCAAATTTTTTTTATAATATCAGGGAATTCCAAAAATAAAACTAAATTCGTTATTTTGCGATTTGTGAAACCCCAAAGTTGTTTTATTACGGTATTTAAAATAGGTACATAGTTATCTATGTCCTAATACAATCCTTATATATATATATTTTTTTATTTTTTTTTTTTATTATAGCGACTATATAAAATTTTTTACATACAAAATGCAATGTGAAATTAAGTACAAAATATTGTATTTCTTAGTCCTCCTCACTAGGGGGTCCTGTGCCGAGGCGGACTAAAGTTATTTAAATATAGTTCATTTGTCTTCTATGTCGTTTTTAGCGTCTTCGCTAGGGTTTTCTCATTGACCTCTTTAAGCCATATTTTTATTCTTGATTTGTATTCAATTGGATTTTTTTATTAGTTTTATGTCTTGGGGAAGGATGTTATGGAGTTTTGTTGCAAAGTATGTATAGTTTCTTTGTCCAAATGTGGTTTTATAACTTGGAATATTTTTTATATAATTTTTATTCGATCTAGTGTTATGCATACACGGTCTAGTAGAGGATTAATTATTTTTGAAGAGCTTCAATAATATATTTTTGACATATATTTGTTGTACATTTGGTACGTCAAAGTTATTGAAAATTTCAATTGAAGGCGTTCTAATTGGTACTTTCAATATGGTCTTTATGATTCCTTTTTGAATCGTATTCAGGCTGTGTAGGTACGTATTTGCAGCAGATCCCCATACTATGATTCCATATTCAATTCGAGAATGACATAACGCATAGTAGACCTTTTTCATATCCTTTTTATTTAGCACGTTTCTTAGATTTTTGAAGAAATATATAAGGCTTGTGAGTTTTTCCATAATACCTTTGATGTGTAGGTCCCATCTAAGATTTTCGTCAATTATTACTCCGAGATATTTTATGTTTTGTGTTTTTTCGATGACGGGGCAGTAACATTGTATATTATTTCCATGGCATTCATGTAATTTTAGTTGCAGTGATTTTATTGGTTGGCCCCTTGAATTCATTGAAAATGTTATATATTTTGTTTTGCTTATATTAAGGGTAAGCGAGTTGATTTTAAGCCAATTTTGAAGTGCACTAAGCCCTTTTTCAGCCTCATTAAATGTATCAGTCCAATTTTCTTCTTGAAATAATAAAACAGTATCATCAGCAAAACTGATTATGTTTCCTTTAATGGTAAGGTTAGTTAAATCGTTGATGTAGATAATGAACAGAATCGGTCCCAGTACACTTCCTTGAGGAACGCCATAGTTTAAAGATAGAAGTTTGCTCTTTTGTTTGTCAGTTTGTACTTGTTGTTCTCGCCCTGTTATATATGACTCCAATAAGTTCATTGTTGATTCGGCCGTTCCTATTTTTTTTAGTTTAGTTAGTAATATTTTATGGTCTATTGTGTCAAAAGCTTTTTGAAGATCTATGAATAAAGCTAAACATTTTTTCCCATCATCTATGTTTTTTTATGGCTATGCTTGTTAGATTTTCTATGGCATCATTGGTGCTCAGATTTTCTCTAAAACCATATTGGGATGGTGATAGTAAGTATATATATACATACACTTAAAATAACACATCTATACCAAATCAATCAATCAAATCATACCTACACAATTTAATTTTAAATGCCTTTATGCACTCTTCCAATTTTATTTCTTCTGGTAATTCTCCAAATATCTTCAATGCTTCGTACATCAATGACTTTTGACTCTGTGTTTTTTTTTCCTGAAGGGGAGTCTTAGTTCATTTCTTTTCCTCGCCTCGCGTGTATGTGTGCTTTGTGTTTTGATGTCTATTATTTAAATAATCCGTGAACCATTTCCTTTTATTCCATTTTTAGAGAGTTTTTTTTATGATTATATCTCTATCGTTTCAAAAGCTTGAAAAAAGTCTTCAGGCGAGATATCGTAAATTTGTAACAAGTGTATTTTGTTTTTAATAGATTATTGTGATGCAAAGAAATAATTAATGCTATAGATGACGGAATTCCCTTTATTATTTACTAACGAACGATATCCCCTTATATCAAATTAAACATATCAGGGAAAAATGTAGAAACTGCCCTGGAAAACCTGGAATTATCATGGAATTTTGAAATCCGTTTTTTGTGGCCACCCTGTATAATGGTTATGGTGCTGATTTTAACAAAATAAAATTTTATAATATTCTTATTATTATTATAATTTACCAGTACAAGTATATTACATTGGATTTAGTAATATAGATGTTGTACATTATAATGATTTATGATCAATAAGATGGATCAAGGAAAAAAATATTTATGAGTTGTAATATTTTTGGTATGCCTCGTTATTCTCCTGGGCCATTCATGTGGAAAACATTTTTTTTTTTAAATGATTTTCGGCTATGAAATTATCGTTTTTTCGCATCTATAAAATTATTTCCCATCTTTCCGGTTTATAAAAAATGGACTGATTTTTTGGATTGAAATTTTAAAAAAATCCCCAGGGTTTCAAAAATACGATAAAAAAAAAAATACAGAATGTCTTAGAATATTTGCCTAAACTGAAATTTTTTTTTAAAAAATGTGATACAAGTGGCCTATTGTAAATGTTCTCTAAAATGGCCTGGAAAGAATCTCTTACTTGTGATCTCACTAAAGAAACCACTCACTCTAGTACTGGGCGTTGACGATAATTCTATCCAACGCCAACGTCGTTATCGTTGGCAATTTTCAACTGTTGAAAATAGGTGTTGAAAATAACGTCGACGTTGACGCAACTATAATAGGAGATCGACACGATACTAACAAAAAATATATCAAAATCGTATTAACGAGTCAGAGGCCAGGCCATTTCGCGGAAATTCGCGGAACTTTGCAAAAAAACACTAAAAAACCACCACTTTGAATTTTGAATTGAATGTTTTGTTGATAAATTTTGAGCTATTGTATATTTTATTAACTGAAACACGTTCACATCACAATAAACTATCTACGAAAACCACATTACTTGCATTTATTACGTAAATTAATAGGTTTTATGATCGTTTTATTCGCGATACACGCATTAATTGCGACCGTTAAATTCGCGGCAAATTCTGACAGCCGATTGTCATAGAAAAAATCGTTTTAAAAATATTCCAGGGTGACAAGGTGAATGAAACTTGTAGCGTCTCCGAGAGTAATGACAGCGCAAGCGATTCTGACACTGTTCTTCATACAAATTGTGTACATAGAAGGGCCAAAATCGTAGACCAAAAGTTTTTTGTCGGAAATATTATTCAAATATTTGAATTATTTTCTCGCGCATGCGCAGATGCCGCGGCCACCGGGTGACAAGCGGCCGCCCAGAGGTTAAGGAATCCCTTTTAACGGGTGGTTCCCCGAATCATTGATGTATTATTAATTATTATTATCTCTATGCCCCACGCGACACACACATAATAATAATCCTATAATAACGTTGAAAGTTGAAACTGTTGGAAGATGTTGGTTTCGGTGTTGAAAATATTATCCTGTTGAAGATATATTTTGCTTGTCACTGATAAATTCGCTTGTTGCTTGGCGCTACGTATCGGCCGTATTGGACGGGAAAATAAAAAAAAACGTGTAGTAGGTATGTACATTACCAAAAGACCTTGTGTAATTGGGTATTATATCGTTCACGAAGTGTGATCTCTTGACCCTTTTGACTTAATCATTCCAACACCGTTGAAAACAATAGGTACAAAACATTGACAATTATCAATAGGTTATTTTTTTGCTTGTCGTTGATAAATTTGATTGTTCCATGGCGCTGCGTATCGGCCGTATTGGATGGGAAAATAAAATAAAACGTGCAGTAGGTATGTACATTACCAAAAGACCTTGTGTAATTGGGTATAATATCGTTCACGAAGTGTGATCTCTTGACCCTTTTGACTTAATCATTCCAACACTGTTGAAAACAATAGGTACAAAACATTGACAATTATCAATAGGTTATTTTTTTGCTTGTCGTTGATAAATTTGATTGTTCCATGGCGCTGCGTATCGGCCGTATTGGATGGGAAAATAAAAAAAAACGTGCAGTAGGTACGTACATAACCAAAAGACCATTTAAAATATCGAGTAATGTTGTTCACGAAGTACAAACTCTTAACCTTTTTATTTATTAGGCAGTTGAATCGTTGACTGCGTTGAATAATATTCGCATGTAGGTATTATATTTCAACTGTTGGCGCTAATTATTTTCAACAGCGTTGGACGTTGAAATAATATAACTATTGTTTCCAACGGCTAGTTATATTTTAATACAGTACTAACTCACTCACTCTGAATGCAATTATTAATGTTCTCCAAAATGACCTTGAAAAAAAAACCACATCTTTGCGATTCTTTCAAAGACAAAAGAAAACTATCCCTTCTTTCAGAATACAATTTTTAATGTTCTCAAAAGTTGTCTTGACAGAAGCAAATTCCTGTGATATCTTGAACGAAACCATTCCTATGTTAAGAATATTATGAACTAAACATAAATTTGGCTGTGGGGCCATTCAAGTATTACGTAACGCACTTCGGGGGAGAGGGGGGGTCTTGTGAAACGTTACTGTGCGTTACGGAGGGGGAGGGGGGGTTCGAACAACGCGTTACGTAACATGTTTTTCTTTGTTTAGATAAATAAAACTAGGGAATTAAAATCTTCCAAGTTGGCAATCCATTTCGTTCTCGAAATCTCTCGTTTTATTTATTACCACAAACGCGATTAAAACAAGAAAAACGTATTTAAGCGACTTTCCAGTACTTTGCATTACTTAATTGTGACTTTCTGGTAAAAATTGTCACTTGGGCGTTACGTAACGTTTACGGCGCGTTATATGGGGGGGAGGGGGTGTCAAAAATCTTCAAAAATTGCGTTACGTAATACTCGAATGCCCCTGTCCTGAAACGGGTATCCTTCCCAGTTGGACAGACAAAATATCATTTTGTAATGTATTGTAATATATATGCATATATAAATAAATAAAAATAAGTATAAAGTTCTGTTATTATTTTATCACTGTGAAGCAACTGGCCCACAGTGATAAAATAACAGAACATATGGCGGCCTATGTAGTCGAGAGACTAGGCTCTCGACTAGCGATCTGGGTTCAAATCCCAGCGTGTGCAGATAAATTTTATTTGATTGGTTTGTGTTATTTCACAATTTAATCATTTAAAAACAATATGAGGCGTGGAAGTGGAAGATACTCTCAGTATCACCCTGGTGTAAGACCACCATTCAGAATTGAAACGTTGGTTTCAAAATATGGTTTCTTTATTAATTTCAGATTGATCACACATGAGAAGTATGTTCACGAGGGAGCCGCCAAGCTGGAGTGCTCAGTGAAGGGATGCAAGAAATCCTTCATGAAGAAAGACGACCTGTCCAGGCACATGGTTACACACTCCGATGATAAACGTAATCTATATTGCAATCTTTTCATCATTACTAGGGCCCGGATTAATATGTAAATACATATTTTTAATTTACACGATTTTCAGTCTCGTACGTGTTCTCTACCTAGATTATCATATTAGAAAATTATTTCCCTAGATTTCAAGGTGAAATTTCCCTAGAATTTCACATTTACGCAATTACCTACGTAGCCACCTGATTGTGTAACACTAATCCTGTTATGTTAATTAATATGATTAATTAATGGGAAAGATATCGGAATTTGGTAAATGTACTTATAATACTGTGCTTTTCCAAATAAAACTCTTTTTGCTACGTGAAATAATAATTTAAAAGTACGAATACACTCACTACTGAATTAGAAGCTGAATTCCAAATATAAAAAACACCTTGTACAATAAAAATCAACCGCAATCACCGATAAAACGGAACATAAAACATAAATTAATTTTTTTTTCAGAGGTCCCATTTATCTTTTTAGATACATAATATCATTTTGAGTTGTCAGTGTTGAAAATAACATTGCATGTAAGTACATGAACAATAATTAAGATTCATGGGAATTCCAAAAAATATATATAAAAAAATTCGTGCCCCACGTTGGGCGCCAGTTGTTATGACCCTCTTTGCTGGCTTCAAAACCAACACCCTCTCCGGGGCCAAGGGGGCCCTAACATGTCCCAGGCCAGCTCACAGCAGAGACAAAAGTACCCTCTATTCCAGGGGCAGGTCGCACGAATGCTTCAGAATTCTCTCTCTTCCACGGGCGTCTGGGGAAGTACACTCTAGGAAATACTCCTGCCGAGGCAGATTAACAACAGGATTGAATTAAATAGATTCATGTATTGCAAATTCAAAACACAATACATAGGTCATTACAGTACAATTCAATACAAGAAATGCATACTACACAAACCTAGCTAACGTGTTTATACCTCATGATCTCTGAAAACGAAACTCTCTGAGTGATGGCTTTTCGCGGGAGTTTACAGTCTATCGTTAAAGGACACAATCAAAAGAGGAAACAATTGTACAGCTTACATGATGTTCGGGGATCTTCGTCTTCCGGCTTCCAGGGGCACCTCCCGAGTTTAGGACAGAACCGAAGTTTACACAGGCATGGCGAAATACCAGCGCTAAACCCGTAGGTACTTCAATTAACATCGCAGATGTAATTGCGTTCAATTCGATCGACAGGAGTTGGCCGCGAACTCGGTGATTCGACCCGACGAGCGTAACGTGCGCCCGAGGCGGCTTGCAATTCTCAACTGTCGGCGGACGCGGTGGTGCGCGGGAGTGCAGAGGGGAGAGGAAGTAGGAAGCAGGGAAACAGGGGGGAGCGGGGTGTTGTTGAAACTGCCGCGGTGATTTTAGGGACTCGAATTCTCTGTCGTTTGTAGGGCGTACCATAACAATATATATAAATAATACCAGTAATATTCTCACATGTAATAAAAAATTTGCCAGAGTTCGAAATTTCCCTAGATTTTGTCCTGATTTCCCTTTTCCTTAAAAAATATTTTTCTCCCCTAGATCTAGGGAAATTTCCCTAGACATAACATCACTGATTCAAAATGACAACTTGAAAGTAAATAAAACTATCGTGGGTGATGAAGTCACACAATCCACCATAGATACGGTGGTTTTCGGGGGGTCTTGAAAAATTAAAACTTTGACAATTATTTTAACTATTAAGGGCGGCTTGCACCAAAAGTTAAATTTGATTTAAATGTCAAGTTAAACACATTATTTGATTTAAGTCGACTTGGCGTCTTGCACCACAAAATTTAAGTCGTTAAACGCATTTAAAGAACTGTCAAAGTTAAATACCCAGAAAGGGCTGTTTAACTAAGTTAAACATGTTTAGCGAGCAAGTTCTGTCAAAACAATTTTAGGTTATTCCTTTGATTTCCGATTGTCTAATATTTCTGAAATCTGTCTCATTTATTAATTTGTATTCACGATGGACTTTTGTTTTTTATTCTGATGGTGACGAAGAAATTATAGATTTTATAAGTAGACAGTTTATAGTGAGAGAAGTAAACACAAGAAAAAATTTATCTGATACTCAGTGTCAGAAAGTTTTAAAGATTTCTTATTGAGGAATAGGTATTGATTTATTTATGGAGGAATACTTTGAAGGTTGTAAACTTAAAATACACCTACAGCATTCTTATAATAGTTTAAAACAACCTACATAAATGAAATGAAAAACAAAATTACTACTCAGATATTTGTGTTATTTTTAAATCTAACAACAAAACCTCTTTTTGCCCCATTTCACAGTTATGTTTGTTTTATTTTCGAACTCATTTACTGGATCAAAATAAAATAATTCACTACGCAACCACAACATAACCTCAAAATATTTTGACACTCGCAAATTTAAGCACCCCCCACACGGACAATTCGGAGCGATAGTGCCCTCGCCACTTCAAGTCGCTGTGCAAAAAGTGTGCGTGTGGGTGGTGCTAAGGAACAATGCAACTGTTTTACCGACGCTTTAACAGCGGTAACTGTTTTACCGACGCTAAATGTTATTTTAACTAAATTACCGCTCCACCTGCTTGGTGCAGGACGAAACTAAACACATTTAAGTTAAATGTATTTAGTGACTTTGCTGCATTTAGTTAAATACAATTTAAGATAAAATTAGCGATAGTTGGTGCAAGCCGCCCTAAAACTAACTATAAAAATAAAAATAAAAATGCAGTTATTTAAGTTTGAAGGTCTTTATTTATTAAAAAAAAAAAAAAATGGACTGGAGTTCTCTATTCATAGTTCACCTTCCCAGAAGTAAGTGATTGGTTTCCTTATGTTAGATTTGTAATTTATTCGTAGTTTGCCTTCCCAAAGGTAAGTGATTGGTTTCCTTCTTCCTCATAATCCATTATTTTTCTCATACACATATTATCACCCAATTCCAGCAAACATCATTTTCGTTTCGTTATATTGTCTAACCAGCTGAATTGTTTCGCCCTGCTTGTCTTTTCCCAGGCGTCCCCGTTCCCCTCCCGCGTCTCCTCCCCCCCGCGTTCTCCTTCCACCTTCCCCGCCTTCCTTCAATCCCTCTCCCGCTCCCTCATTCCGCCAATTCCCCTCCCGCGTCAAAATAGTCGTAAAGTTTTCTGAAATTATCCAATTTTCTTAATTTTTCTTTTCGTAAGAACCTTGTACAAAGTATAAGAAAACTTAAAAAGAAAAGATGAATGAAATAGGTAAAGTCGTTGAAGTTATGGCGTGACAAAGGGAAACAGGGATTAATTTTTATTTATTATTTACTAGCAGACCCGGCAACACGTTGCTGTAGCTAACGAAACCTTTATAATCAACGCCATCTGTTAAATCAAATCCACGCTGCCTGCTGCCCACTGCCCGCTGCCTGCTGCCCGCTGCCGCTTGGCCAGATGTATTATGTATTTCAACCAATTTACACAAAACCTTGACAAATTATTATATATCTAAAAACCTTCCTCATGAATCACTCTATCTATTGGTGAAAACCGCATGAAAATCCGTTGCGTAGTTTAAAGATTCAAGCGCACATACAGCGTGAGCGACTTCATTTTATACTTAGTATAAAGAAAAGATTTACAGTACTTTTCCAAGTGCATCTGAAGCTGTAACTCGGAAACACTTTCGGATGCAATACCGTTACTGCTGCAAATCACATCTATGCACAGCGGCGCCCTGAAGTTTTAGTTACTCCTCCACGCTTTGATATTCCATGCACTTTGGTCATAGCTTGGCGACAGTCGGCACACTACCATGCTACATCTTCCTGTTTCTATTATCTGTGGGCAGAGCCATATTAATGATTAAATACCCTGTTTTTATGTATTTTATCTGGAAATTAATTAGAATAACAATAAATTGTCCTTAGCCTTCGTATGCACCAAGTGCAACAAGGCATTTAGGACACGCGCCCTGCTGGCGACGCACTCGATTACGCACCGGCGGGAGGCGGCTCGCTCCTGTCCGCTGTGCGTCCGCGCCTTTATCCGCTTCGACTGCCTCCTGCGACACCTGCGCTCCCGCCACAAGGACAAGTACCAGGAAGCGCTGGCAGAGGCCAGGAAAGTCAAGGTATGTCTTATTTATTTTATTTTTAGTGGGAGGTACTCAGTATTTCAGTGAAAGTCCACCGTTCAGGATTGAAACTTCATAGCTTGAAATGGCTTTTGCCATGTTTGATGACCAGATCTGAATAATCAGGTACTTCCCCACCTTCCTCCACATCATCTCTTTCCTCTCCCTCTACCTTCGGCCTCCGAACATACCCCTATTGGGGGATATCACTGTACCACTGGATCCAAACGGTTAGGAGCAATTGAAAATAATAAAAATCGCCGTCCAAAAAAACCTTTCTGCTGCCGTCATGTAATGCACCATTACTGCAGGAGTTTTGAATTTTATACCCATTTTAATATTGTCCTAATCAGTGGCGGCTTATGACTTTTGGGTGTGCTAGAGTGCTGATATTAAAAAAAATGGCATTATGGATGTTGACGTAGGCGAAATTTTTTTTTCCTTTTTTTTTGAAGATATTCCAGGAAATCCGTGTGGCACATAGTCAAACTGAAACTTTCTGAAATTTTTCATACTAAAATGGCATCAATGTTGTCATTTTTTTTAAATAAGCACTCTAGCACACCCTAAAGTCACGGGCCGCCACTGGTCCTAACCACTAAAAAAAATGCCTTGAGCGATAGGCATTTCCGAGCATTCGGTTTGGGATTCGATCACGCTCGTTCCAAAATTCATGCTCAAAAATACAAACTGAAATAAGTTTGTAATGTAATCCTAATCCAAATTTTATAATATAAATTACAATTTCTTTTCTCTTTAGCTTGATGCCATGAAGTCCAAACTGAAGAAAGTTCGTGCTGCGGAAACCAGTGCGTGCACTTCAACTTCTGTAGAGGTCAATGCGAACAAGTCTGGTGAAATAACTGAAGATATTTTGATGCAGGTCACCGACGCTACGGAGAGTATTCAAGTAAGTACCTTAATTTTCTGCACTATTTATTACTCACTTATTTTAATTTTAATTTCAACAAAGATTTTATTATTGTATTATTTATTTGTTTTGCTTATTAACGTCTTGACGGCCGATGCAAATTTTTTATCTCGGACACATTGGATGTATTATGTTTCTCTTAGAACAAAACTCTAATGAAACTAGTTCTATAATAATATAATCTGTGTAGGTTATTTTCACAATTGTTCGTCTATGAAAAACATGCAATATTAAATTTGTTTCACAGATTGGAACACTAAAATCTAAGCTCAAAAGTCAGAGCTGTAAGATAGCAGTAAAAGATATTTCCTCGCTGATAACCAGTGATGACAGCTCAATGGACCGCTCTGTCGACACACTGCAGAAGATTGCAGAGTCTTCTGAGGATGTTGAGGTGAGTTTTTTTGGTTACGGATAAAACAGAACATTATAAAATAAGAGGTTAGCCAGCCGAGCGATCGCATTAATATTGAAATACGAGTCAAGCAACTGTGATTTCTGAGCTTCGATTTGGAAATTTCCCGCTCTCATTAAAAATGTTCCGAGTGTTAGTTCCTTTGAAATTGCAGTGCGTGGTACTAATCCTGGTCATGATTGAATATTTTCTATTTCTGTATGTTGTCTATGGAATACTTGATAATCACAGATGATAATATAATACTTGATAATCATATATTAACCGGTCAAAGGCCATGCCATTTCGCGGAAATTCGCGGAACTTCGCAAAAAAACACTAAAAAACCACCACTTTGAATTTTGAATTGAATGTTTTGTTGATAAATTTTGAGCTATTGTATATTTTATTAACTGAAACACGTTCACAACACAATAAACTATCTTCGAAAACCACATTACTTGCATTTATTACGTAAATTAATAGGTTTTATGATGTTTTATTCGCAATACACGCATTAATTGCGACCGTTAAATTCGCGGCAAATTCTGACAGCCGATTGTCATAGAAGAAATCGTTTAAAAAATATTCCAGGGTGACAAGTTGAATGAAACTTGTAGCGTCTCCGAGAGTAATGATGGCGCAAGCGATTCTGACACTGTTCTTCATACAAATTGTGTACATAGAAGGGCCAAAATCGCAGACCAAAAGTTTTTTGTCGGAAGTATTATTCAAATATTTGAATTATTTTCTCACGCATGCGCATATGACGCGCGCGCCGGTGCGTCTCCTGCCTGTCACCGGTTAAAAGACTCAATTTTTAATCATAAACAGCTGTTCGAAAGTTTTGTTTGGATTAGGATCTTTAATACACAGTAAATAAATAAATAAAAAACTGATATTTTATTAAAAATATACATTCTCTGTCTACAATTACCAATAAAAATAATCTCATTTCTTGCTTTATTTAGTTCAATTAATCGTTTTACACAAACAGCCTATTTCGCAATGTAAAAGACATAAGCCGGAGAATACACACTTTGTTTAGGAAAAAACGGAAAAAAACTGCAATTTTTTAATTCACATGTGATGAAAATACATTAAATTGAAAGATAATTCAATTATGAATATACTGGTGTATAAATATGTAATAAAAATAGAAAAATGTTTGAAAACAAACTTTTGTTAATTTGAGAATAAACAATATTAGAATTCAGACGCATTTAGAATCGGCCACAGGAAGTTAATTAGTGACATATTATGATAAAATGGGAATGTATTATTCAACTTTCTACTAATGCAGACTAGATCGCTGGAAGGTTTGAAAAATGAAAAAAAAATGGTAGATAAATTTGCTGCGTGAACAATCGCTCAAGTCGTTTTGTAAACCTGCCATAATATGCCAAAAATTATTTGAGTGAATATGTTAGTTTAAAAAAATATCTTTATCAGTTTTAGCACTTTTCTTCAATGTTTTATTTTGTGTTCCGTATCGATGCCTGGAATCCATTACGAGAGAGAGCTAGCTCTTTCGCCCTTATAGTTTCAGTTTCGCGCGTGTTTATTCCCTATATTTGCCCTTTTTTTATTCGACTTGCCACATTTTCTCTCTGCTGGCAACACTAGTGACGCGCATCTCAGATCACGTGATGTTATTGTTTGTCATATGACGCCGTTTTTTCGCACCGAAAGCAGTTTTCGTGTTTCGCTGTACTTAAAAAAACCAATTTTGAGTCGAAAATCGAAGTTTATTCCCTGCTCTTTCAGTTTAAGCATTAAATATACCGTGATAGATAGTTTTCTGAGAAATTGACTAATTGTTTAGTGTGTTTTTCGGTTGTTTACGTGTTTAAACTGTGCAACAAAATGAGTGATACCGACAACTAAGACGCTTCGCCAGTCGGAAACAATGATCAAGCACGAGTTTCTCGGAAACGCCGAATGCCGCGCGAAAGCTCTGGATCCGACACTTCGGAAGAAATGCATTACTATCGGGATCCTCGGGTAGACATCCTGATGCAACAGATGTCGGCCATGACGGACGTTTTATCTGGGAATCGGGTAGAGTTCGCGGAGAAAACGGTCTCGGACAAAGAAGACTCCGCGGGAGAGATGCGGCAAGAGGTAGAATCGGGGTTTTTAGAGATGCCCGCCAGCCTAGCCGCTCAGAAAAACGTTTTGGAGTTCTGCAATCCAAGCACATTGGTGAAGGAATCACCGATTCCGAAGGCGGACGCAAGAAGAGTCGCAGTTATCACGGCTCTTCAGCGTTTTGGCTCGGAGGAATGGTCGCTTGTTCGCTATGCCGAAACACAGAAAGTATACACCGCCACGCCCACCGCTTCGTAGAGCTGGAGGTAAATGAAGAACTAGGAGGTTTGATAAGAACAACTCCTTCGCGCCAGCCCTGGACCGTTCCCTGGGAGCCCTCTCCAATGCAGTGCTATCCCAAACAGAGTCGGTCAGAGGAAACATGCAGGCACTGGTGAACTGGGCATCCGAACCAGGCACCTGCTTGACCCCTGCGACTCTCTTTGACAAGATTCAGGGGATGTTTGCCAAGTACAGTAAGACCACGGACGACGTCCTACAGATTTTATGCGGAAGGCGAACGGAATGCCTACAAAGTAGGCGAAAGGCCCTGCTAGAGGGAGTAAGGGACCCGTACATCAAGGAAGGCCTTGCCAGGATTCCTCCGAGCGCCAGTCACCTCTTTAATAAAGAGGAACTAGCAAGTTATATCGTGGCAAACGGGGGACGAGACAAGATATTCGGTAGTGCATCCTCGTCGTATATCCCCCGTCAACCTCAACCCTCTACCTCACAAGCAGCAAGACCGGTGATAGAGGCTCCACACTCCCGACCTAGGAAGCCCTTTCGACCTGCCCCTAGGCCAGAGAAAGACAGGACGTACAGGCAGCCCGCCAAAAAGCCAGAGCCCTCTCGCAAGGCGGCCAGCGATCGGGGTAGAAGGCGATGGAGGTGACTGGAGGCCGGAGCCATTCGGGGGAGGACGTCTAAAGGCATATCAGGAGGTGTGGAGGGAGCTGGGAGCATCACCGCTAATCCTGAACATTCTAAAAGGAGCAAGGATACACTTCATATCAAAACCTCCTCGGGCGCTCCCATCGGCCGTGCTGAAGCAGAATTTCAGGACAAGGTTGTCTCCAGGCATGACCGCACACATCGAAACGATGAAAGCGTCAAAAATCCTGGAGGCAGCAGACCACTCCCCAAGCTTCCTGTCAGGTATGTTCCTTACCTCCAAATCAGACCACACCCTCAGGCTCATCTTCAACCTGAAGGCCTTGAACGTCTGCATAGACTCAAAGCCCTTCAGACTCTGCAGTCATTTTCGGGTCCCGGAATTCCTCCAACCCGATGACTGGCTGATAAAAGTCGACCTCTCCCAGGCTTACTTCCACGTGCCAATCGCAAGATCACACCGGAAGTTCCTGCGCCTCGTGTACAACGGAGAGCTCCTTCAGATGACGTGTCTGCCCTTCGGCCTGTCATCAGCGCCAAGGATCTTCTCGCTGCTCTCAAACTGGGTAGCAGAACTACTAAGGAAAAAGGGACTCAGGATTGTAGTCTACCTAGACGACTTCTTAGTAGCAAACCAGTCCAGAAAACTTCTCACCTCCCAAGCCGTTGCTATAGTGCACACACTTCAACAGCTAGGCTGGTGCATAAACCCGGACAAGTGTGTCCTGACACCCACGCAGAAGTTGGAGTTTCTGGGTATAACATGGGACACGAGAGCAGATCAAAAGTCTCTCTCCGACCGCAAGTGCGCTGGTCTACGCCAAGCCTTGCAGGTTCCCTTGGAAGTCGGCAGTTGCTCTCCCAGGCAGGCTCTCGGTCTACTGGGAAGACTCAACTTTGCAAATTTCGTGATCCCTCGTGGTCGCTTGCATTGCCGCAGACTGCTCCCGGACAAGTGTGTCCTGACATCCACGCAGAAGTTGGAGTTCCTGGGTATAACATGGGACACGAGAGCAGATCAAAAGTCTCTCTCCGACCGCAAGTGCGCTGGTCTACGCCAAGCCTTGCAGGTTCCCTTGGAAGTCGGCAGTTGCTCTCCCAGGCAGGCTCTCGGTCTACTGGGAAGACTCAACTTTGCAAATTTCGTGATCCCTCGTGGTCGCTTGCATTGCCGCAGACTGCAGAGGTTCAGCCGCCGCATACAGCACCTGAAACCATCGCGGCCCGTTGCTCTGCCCAACGCAGCACGGCAAGACATACAGTGGTGGCTAGCAGCCATTGGAAGGACAAGCCCAATGTCTTATCTTAACAAGACGAATGTCTTATTGCAGACAGACAACAAGACAGTAGTGGCTTATGTCAACAAGGAAGGGGGTACAAAATCGTTAGCCCTTCTGGAAACAACGCGGGAGCTACTGGATTTCGTAGACCAGATGGAGATATCTCTGACAGCCCAATACATTCCAGGAAGATACAACGGAATTGCGGACCGTCTCTCTCGGGGCGCACCGCTTCCAGAGTGGCATCTACTAAGTCCGGCAACGAAGGAGATATTAAAAAAATGGGGTCGCCCTCAAATAGACCTGTTCGCTTCAGCCACTGCTCACGTGGTACCAACATACGTCTCCAGAGACTCAAGCGACTGCTTAGCCTGCTTTCCCAACGCGTTCAGTCAACCTTGGGACTACAATCTAGCTTGGGTATTCCCTCCGCCAAACCTCATTCCGAGAGTGCTCCCCCACCTAAATCAGGAAAAGGGCATGTTCCTTCTAGTCGTCCCAAAATGGGAGAAGACTTTCTGGAGAAGCGACCTAAAACAGCGAACAGACGAACCTCCCATACGCCTGCGCAACCTAGAGGGAGTCCTCATAGACAAATCGACAGGACTACCTCCTCCCAGGATTAAGGATCTGGAACTAGAGGTCTGGAGAATTGCGGGTGTGAACAAGCCCTGACAACATGGAGTCAGGAAGAACGCCAACTCCTCAAGTCATCCTGGAGAGAGTCTACACCGAAGACCTACAAACCTGCGTGGGATAGGTGGCGTAAATGGGGCACTCAAAACGGTGTGGACGTCAACAATCCCCCACCAACTACGGTTGCCAGGTATCTAGCCCACCTATTTGTTCAAGGAGGCCTAGCCCCAGGGACCATTCAGGTCCACAAGTCAGCCATTGTTACCTTCTGCGGCCCAGCTCAGAATGCGAGAAAAATCAGCTCTGATTTCTTGGTAAGACACATTCTCAAGGCAATCTCAATGGCAAGGAGGACCAAGGAGAAAGCCCCTATCTGGTATCCCAGACAAGTAATAGACTGGCTGGTCAAGAATTCCCCTGCAGAAGACTCGCTGTTTGAAGCGTCACGGAGGGCAGCAATACTCCTCGTCCTGGCGTCAGGCAGGAGAGTTCATGATTTGACACTGCTCAGAATCACCCCAGAACATTTCATCGACAAGAGGAACTCTATTACCCTGTGGGCAATTTTTGGGGCAAAAACCGACACAGCCAACCATAAACAATCAGGTTGGAAACTGACTGGCTCACAAAAAGATAACATCAACCTCCTTAAATGGTTGAGAAAAATCGTTGCCCTCTCTACAGCCAGAAGAGGTCCACTACTAAAGAACCTATTTGTGACCACATTAGCAGAAACAAAACCGGCAATGCAAACGATAATAGGGGGATGGATCAAATCAGTCCTCAGAGAAGCTGGAGTCCACGCAACCCCGGGAAGTGTACGCTCGGCTGTAGCCTCCTTAAACTGGTTGGAAGACTACCCCATAGACGAGATTCTTGCTAGAGGGAATTGGAAGTCCGAGCACACCTTCCGGAAGTTCTACCAGAAGGAGATAGCGCACTCCAGAAGCGAGCACCTCCAGCACTCAATGGCTCCATTCTTTACTCCAGTGTAAATAGCATCACATATAACGCTAAGTTTTCAGATCACCAGGTGAGAGCAAACACATCTCATAATGGATTCCAGGCATCGATACGGAACACAAAATAGAATAATTTTACCTACCAATAAAATTTATATTTTGTTTCCATCGATGCCTGGAATCCAGGTAATCCCTACCTGGTGCATTACGAGTCATATGACAAACAATAACATCACGTGATCTGAGATGCGCGTCACTAGTGTTGCCAGCAGAGAGAAAATGTGGCAAGTCGAATAAAAAAAGGGCAAATATAGGGAATAAACACGCGCGAAACTGAAACTATAAGGGCGAAAGAGCTAGCTCTCTCTCGTAATGGATTCCAGGCATCGATGGAAACAAAATATAAATTTTATTGGTAGGTAAAATTATTCTATTTTATCTTGCAACCAGTTTTTTTTTAACCCTCAGTATGCATTCAGCTTAAATTCAAGTTGTAGAATTTTTTGGGAATTTTATTTTTTATGAAAGACAAACATTCCCAGTTTACGAATAATCCAACAATATTTAAAAAACTCTTGTATCGTCTCACTTAACGCTAGTATTGCTTGTGTAGGACGAGGAATTGAACTCACGACTTCTGGGTGGGAAGCCAACCCATTTACCCACTCAGCCTTCAATGATTTATTGAAATTAGAGACTACTTTCTTAGTTATGATTGGTTCAGAGATGTGACCAATGTGGTCAAATGTGGAAGTGGCGTAGAGATGAAAATACAGTGTGGAAAATGGAAAAAAAAACCCTTTAGATTTCCCTGATTGTTTGCAACATCTCACCACTGAACTTAAAACACAAGGTCCTTACATTAATTTTATATATAGAGTATTTAGGCCAGACACACATTTCCTTTTCCATTAGTAGCATCATTTGCTTCCTTTATTGGCCGATATGTCAGATTCAAATCTCTGGTCATCGTGATGATTGTACATCTTGTTAATATTTAAAATTGTTTATTAATAAGTCAATGTAATTGTTTCCAGGTGGAAATAGTTGACATCCCCTTATCAGAAGACTATCTGGCATCCAGTGTCCAGGAGTTATTGGACCTACTGATCGACAAGGAAAACTTTGAAACATTCAACTGGTTAAACCAAACAGTTGATGAAGTAAGAAAACACTTTAACAATATACTTTTCCTACTCTTTACTTACATAAACAGCATGCATAATTACTCTGTAAAATTAATCACTCCAACGATGACCTATTTACAAAAAGAAAAATGTTACTACAATATTATTACAATATAATTACAATAAAGAAACATAAAAACTGCTTACAGTGGTAAAGCCAACAAATCCACCAATATTTCATAGTTTGTTTCATATTTGTATGTTTTATTTTTTTTAAAGTCATAAAATGCATGAAATTTGTGTTGGTTTGACAGCTGCTGACAACTACACTACGGCACTCTGTTTTTTATCCCAGGACTTTAAAATAACTTGAATTAAACGGTGAATTTATTAAAAACACATGACATACATATAATATATAACACAACTTGAGTAAAATAAAAATCTACAAATTTAAATGACCATGCCATATTCCGGCATGAACATATTAATTTTAACAGCTGACATATTTGTTAAAATCTACGAATAAACCCAGCAAAGGACCATTCTGCCATCTCTTGGAACTCGATAGAAATTGTATCAAGTTAGGCTAAACATTTTAGCTGTTTGCGGGAATTTCAAAATAAATTTGCAAAAACCATCTACTTAAATTTAGGCAGCCATCGTTCGACCGGTTTTTTAATTTTTTTTTTTACATTAACTCCACACAGGAGGCCCTGAGGAAAATAATTTCCCTCAGGGCCTATGTCATCTTTGAAGATGCTGTGTGGAGGATCTTTTTGAGGAAAGGAAGGAGTGAACATGGTCTTGAAGAGACCCATGTTGTAGGAGGGAGGAAACACAGAGGCCGGCAAATCGTTTCACAGCCGAGCCGTTGAACTCAAGAACGAGTCATAGAAACGACCCGTTCTCATGTGACTAATGTCAACCGTGTACAAATGTTGGGCGCGTGTTTGGCGTGTTTCCCGACTATGCACCGGTGCCGAGGGGATCAATGACGCTAGGTTAATCAGCAATACGAATATTAATATCAAATATAAAACTTATTTCCACTTTAATTTGATTGAATATGAATATTTTCTTAGTAAGTCATCATAGATAAAAGTAACAAAGGAGATGTATGAAGCCGCAGGCAATAAAGTGTTGCCAACATTGTTCACCTATACTATTGCATTTCTTATCTATGCATGGAAACCCGCCTTTGTTTCTACCTAAAACCAAATTTAAAAAAAAAAAAAATTTTAATGCGATTTTAACACTTTTATGTATAAAGAAACTATATGAAGGACAAGGTCAGAATTGCTTGCGCCAATATCATTCTTGATGTAGCCAAAAGTTTCATTCACCTAGCAATACCAAAATATTTTTAAATGAATTATCTATGGAGTCTGGGTGGATTTTGCCACGATTTGAACTGTCGAAAAGTCCGAGGGTGATAGTTCACAAAAACATTGAAAAACCTATCAATTTATCAAACAAATGCAAGTAATGTTGTTTTTATAGATATGTAGTTTGATAGTTCACAAAAACATTGAAAAACCTATCAATTTATCAAACAAATGCAAGTAATGTTGTTTTTATAGATATGTAGTTTGATAGTTCACAAAAACATTGAAAAACCTGTCAATTTATCAAACAAATGCAAGTAATGTTGTTTTATAGATATGTAGTTTGATAGTTCTCAAAAACATTGAAAAACCTATCAATTTATCAAACAAATGCAAGTAATGTTTTTGTAGATATGTAGTTTATTGTTCAAGGAATGTGTTTCGGTAAATAAAATACAGTGAAACCCTCTTAAGAAGTTTTACAAGGGACCGGAAAAAAGAAACTTCTTAAGCAGGAAACCTTATATGTGGGAAAAATTGGGCCAATTTTGGGTCAAGGGACAAAAAAAACCAAACTTCTTAAGCCACGAAGCTTCTTAAGCGGGAACTTCTTAAGAGGGTTTCACTGTATACTATAGCTCAAAATAAATCCACAAAATATTACTTCAAAGAGATGCATTCTGTTATTTCGAGTATGCAATAAAAGAAAAAGAAGAAGTTTCAGGAATGGCTCTCAACAGGTTAATAGGTTAGTAGTTTGTCCTACATTGGTAACAGTCGGCACACTTCCACTCAATATCCCCCTTTGTTCCTATTGCCTATGTAAGTCATTTAGCAAGTAGTATTTCAATTGTATGTTTGTTGTTTAGATTCTGGAGGGTTTGATAATCAAATGTGGACATGTCCCTGCCGCTGCTGAGATTAAAGACCGTCCCCAGAGGCTCCGGGAGAACGCCAAGCTTCTGTTGACCGTGGTCATTGACGACAGCGCCATGAAGCTCCTCTTCGAGACACAAACCGTGGATGAGGTCATCCTCAATGTACTGAGACTGGGAAGAACCACTTAATCTCATTCCCATTCCCCACTTTCCTCTTGCCTCACAACATTCTCTAAATTGGGGATACCATAGTGTCATTTTTTTTACTTAGCAAAGGATAGATTAACCTAATCACTGCTAACTGCTTGAATCAACCCTACATGCATCTTTTTAAGTACTTGTTGTTACCTATTGTACGTACTTAAAATCATTTTGACATCAAACATAATATTGGGAGATCAAAAACCAAATTTAAAATTAACGAATTCCCACATCATTCGAAATTTTAAGAAGTGGGGCACGGAGCACCATCAATACTGACTGTCTTAGAACCGGCCCTGCTGACAGAGTCAGCTCGTCATCTACTTCCATCAACTGTCTTTTTAAAGAAGCCAAAACTTTGGCTCAACGTTTGCTAGGTTCAACCTCTAAATATTGTGCGCATGCGCGAGAAAATAATTCGAAATCTAATCTAAATCTAATCTAATCTAATATCGAACAAAAAATGTTTGTCTGCGATTTTGGCCCTTCTATGTACAGAATTTATATGAAGAACAGGGTCAGAATCGCTTGCGCCAACATTACACCATAAGATGTATCAAAATTTCATTCACCTTGTGTCACGACCTATACCGCGACACGAGAATATGACTGTAAATCCTTTTTGTTTTTTGATGAGTAAAGACCAATAATTATGCTTTGAAATTCGATCGTAGGAAGTAGGAATGAGAGGAAGTCTCTTACCTTTTGACGGCTTCTTATGGCGTTTCAGGATCGATCTTGGGTTCCCAATATCGGCACAACACCAGGTTTTTAAGACAAGACAGTTTGATTTGATAATATGAAATCTTGCGATGATTTGCGATATTTTCGACGAGAGCACTGTGACCAATGTCACTACCAAATTCCAACTGCCCAAGTAGGTAAGGTAAACTTGGGCAACAATATTGTTCGATTATTTCCTCATGTAGGTAGGACCATCTTCTTTTCCTGGTAGAGACATTGAGGAAAGGAGGAAGAGAAAGGAATGCATGATTGAAGAAGGACTTGGGGAATATGGATTTAGTTTTTTAAAAGACTGTTTTAGAACCAAACACCTTGCAACCCCAGAATATTTTTAAACGATTTTATCTGTGACATAGAAATGTCATTTTTGCCGCGAATTTTAGCTCTCAAAATTGATGTGTATTCCTCGACTAAAACATCGTAAAACCTATAAATTTACGTAATTAACGCAAGTAATGTTGTTTTGGTACATAGTTTATTGTTCTAGGAACGTGTTTCAGTCAATAGAATATACGATAGCTCAAAATTAATCGACAAAACATTCAATTCAAAATTCAAAGTGGTGCTTTTTTAGTGAAATTTCGTGAATTTTCGTGAAATGGCGTGGCCACCCAGAGGTTAATAGGGAACAGCAACTGTGGATCTTTTACAACTAAAAAGTATCAATATTCAGGGATTTTATTGTTTGGAAATGTATTATTATTATTTTATTTTACAAATAGTTGATGTTGTCAATACTATCTAATAGGGGCATATAATATGTTTAATATTAGAACATAATCATAGTTGTTTATATAATATACACGGCAAAATTATTTCTAATCAATTGGCAATATCAGTATTAGAAAAATTTTATACTTAAAAAAATTATAAAGAAAATGTATAGGTTTAAATTGTTCCCTATTTTGTTATAAAAAATCATGCTAAATACAGTGAAACCCTCTTAAGAAGTTCCCGCTTAAGAAGCTTCGTGGCTTAAGAAGTTTGGTTTTTTTGTCCCTTGACCCAAAATTGGCCCAATTTTTCCCACATATAAGGTTTTCCTGCTTAAGAAGTTTCTTTTTTCCGGTCCCTTGTAAAACTTCTTAAGAGGGTTTCACTGTAATAAAATTTTGTTAAAAATTATGTTTTTATATAAAATTATTCACTGACATTTTTCTACTGAAAATGTCTTTCTTTACACAAAATTTTTTGCCATATTTTATAATATTATTTTGTTACAACATATTTCAATGTGGCTTTTATATTATGCTATAATAGTGTTGATCTGAGAAAATTTGTTACTTTACAAAAGGTTCATAATTTGTTTTGTAATTGCATGTACTCAATATGGGGCATTTCGATCTATCTACAGGGTGTAACAGCATGTTCCTGAAGTATCTTAACCCGTCTGTTTGTTTAGGTATAAATATATCCCAAAACAAGTAATCGCGTTATACTTTCATAAGACCAAAAACGTCCCGAGTGATCTTACATTTCAAAAGCTATATATCTCTCTTCCTCTCATGCAAACATGTGTATTTTTCTTTTAACCAGAAAGAGAACGAATTCATGCTTTTTATTGTCTTCAAAACATGAAAGCTATCTTGCATAGATATTTTAAAATTTCTGAATTCAAAACTGAGGCTTCCGGATTGTGAGGTGCGAATATATTGAACCAAGCGGACGGGTTAACCAGCGATTCCTGAGCATATTTGGAGTAAGAAATGTAGATGTCATTTTGCTGTCTGATAATCTTTTTTCAAAAAAAAATTTATAATTTATGAAAATATTTTTCCATTACACATTGCAATTGAGCAGTCGGGTGTAGCATAGCGGCGGATCACATGATAAGCACTCTCGTTCCAGCGGCACGTTAACACATGAAACAGCGCGCGTATCACTTAATCATGTCGCGACGTGTAGGATTGTTCTCAGTGGCGAAGTGTAGTTCAAAATTATTTTTTTGGTTTTTAATTGAAAAAAGTATCACCAGAGAGCAAAATGACATGTACATTTTTTACTCGAAATATGCTCAGGAATCGCTGGTTAAAATTCTTCTGTGTGCTGTTACATCCTGTGTATACATATATTTTTTAATTTTCCTATTAAAATATTTACACATTTGTGATTTTTTTTCTGTAGCATGTAATTTTTGATAAGATGTTAAGGATTATAATTTTGAGTATTTACATTTTGTTAACATTGTAATATGGTTTTTTAAAGACATGTTTGATATACATTGTTAATTCCTTCTGAAAGAGCCTTTTTATATTGACTGAATAACTCCCTGGTACCTAAAGCAATAAACTCGCTGACTTAACATTCATTTTACAATTTGACCTGAAAGTTTGGTACCTCTTTTTAAAATTCTTAGCGTTAAATCATACTTTTACATAAATATCTAATTTTAATAAAAATGTTTAATATTGTAAATGCAATATTTGCACAAAAATTCTTTTTCAATCTGTGGTGAAAGTGTACTTTTGAATTTAATTTACATCTTAAAATGTTGATAGGTCTTTAGTAAAAAGGAAACCTCATTAGTAGGAATGATAATGAAATTTATTTTCTTTAAATATTTTGAGTAAAAAAATAATATTATATCTTATTTGTATTATTTGAATGTATTGCCGACGGCCCCTTTCAAACCCCGAGCCGACCGGCCTGGTGATTTATACCCTCCAGGAGGTATAGCGTGGACCAAATTAAATAACAAGATAAAACCCTATATTAACCACTCCGGTCTATCACCTTTGTGCAAGTTTTTTGTCTTAAACAAACTTTGTGCAAGTTTTTTGTCTTAAACAAACTGTCAAGATTTATAAAAATTTTGTGTTATTTCGGCTTCGAAAGTAAAGCTCAATAAACTAAATATTTCTGAATGCACTAAATACTAAAAACTGTCTTTGAAAGGTTATGAAATAAGCTTTCAAATTGTATTTTCATAAATAAATATTAGCATTAGTAAATATTGAAATTTAGAATGAATTAAATATTAAAAATAGAACATAAAAATTGTAAAAATGACTCACGTGAGGTTTTTATATGAAAACTGTACTAAAATCATGGATTATGTAAAAAAATACTTATTTTATATTTTATATTTTTATTTTTTATTTTAACTTTATGAGTAAAACCTCAAATTGTAATATTTAAATAAACGAAGACAATATAAGTGAAACTCAATCGAAAATCTGGAAACAGAAAAATCAGAAAAACATATTGACACCTCAGGGACTCGAACCCAGGACCTCTTGCTTTCCGGCAAAACGTGGGCAAAGTCGAAGTTAAAACTTGACCGAATTTCATATCGACACCGTGGCGCAGTTTACTCGTAAAGTTAAAATAAAAAAAAAAATTTCATCCTAGACTTGCAGAAAAGTCGATAGATGTCGCATATTAAATAAAATGGATAAAGATTTATCCAGACACTATCTAGAGAGTATTTAGTTCGGGTTTGAATCTTGCAATCATACATAAAGGTAGTTGCCAATAATATATGCGCTAAAGAAAATGAAGATAATGTAGGTGGTTCTTAGTCGAAGTATGGTACAGTTGAAGCATGACCGAATTTCATATCGACACTGTGGCGCAGTCGTTAGCGCGTTTGCCCGGAAAGCAATAGGTCCTGGGTTCGATTCCCGGAGGTGTCAATATGTTTTTCTGATTTTTCTGTTTCCAGATTTTCGATTGAGTTTCGCTTATATTGTCTTCGTTTATTTACTTATTTTATAGTACAAATGTATAATGAACAATTTTGTCACCTCACTTTTTTACCATATCATACAAAAATATTTAATAAAAAATTAACACTTGACACAAGTATTTGCTCTGTTGTACCTAGCAAATACCGTTTATGTGAGCTCTCATCCTTTCAGGGTCCTGAGTGGGATAAAAGGCTTGGGATGTAAATAAAAGAAAAACATCTGGGGATGTAAATAAAAGAACTTGTCAATAGAACAAAATGTCCTTGATAACATTGTCAAACAAAACCAAATCCACTTAAATACCTTAACAATAAGGAACTCCAGTGAAAAATATTATCGCTTTAAAAAATATGTTCATACAGACCAATAAACGCTGATTCTGAATACATAAGTTTTATTTCATAATATTAAACGTAGAGTTCTTAAAAAATTATTAAAAAGTGCATTTTTTAACGTCTCGTTAAAAGTTGGTACGATTAAATGGTTAACGCTGACGTCACGCGTCACCAGTCATTGTATCACATTGTATTGAAATCAATTGAAATGTAGGTATGGCACAAGCCATCAGTATTAACAACATTTCATGTTATTCTTTATTTCATACTGTTTATAGAGATTTAGTTGTTGTGTTAATTGAAACAATATTTATGCTTTAATAATTCAGTACAAAAATAGAGGTACCTCTATTAGTTTATCTCAATTATTTAAAATATTCAAAAACTACTACACAAAAAAAATAGTAATGCTTCTTCTAGGGAGAATTCTTCGAACAACGGAATTTCAAAATGGCGGTAGTTGATCAGCTGATTTCCCGATCCTATACTAATTTTTCAGGAGTGATGACGTCTCACGATTTACCATATTTTCGGTGGTTTTCGGGGGGTCTTGAAAAATTAAAACTTTGACAATTATTTTAACTATTAAAACTAACTCTAAAAATAAAAATAAAAATAAAAATAAAAATGCAGTTATTTAAGTTAGAAGGTCATTATTTATAAAAAAAAATAAAAAAATTGGACTGGAGTTCTCTATTGTAAACTCAAAAGGGGGAGGAAAGAGAGATAATTCAGTTTTTTAGTCACTCCCTTGGCAGCCTCCACTGGGCAGCTCCAACGGCAGACCGTCCCAGCTTTACGCCTCTGGCACTGAACGCAGACCAGGCGGGCTACTCAACCAACCCTGGATACTGCAAGTCACGATAGGTCGACTGCTGCATCACTACAAGCGCCAGACAATAACTCATAACAGAACAAAGGCTGATTCATGCATTTGGCCTCTCCGACTTGTGAACAAAACAACGATTTATATGAAGCAGTCAGGATTGCAAGTCTTGACAGGCTGACTGCGACAGTCAATAATTCTTCAGAGAGCAATAGCAAACACATGCACTTGGCTTCTCTGACTTGTGAACAAAAACCACGGTTTATATGAAGCAATTATCCCGTTACGAGGGATAGCAGCTGGCATGGCTGACGGAGAAACTTTCACAATCATTGAGCAAACCATTCACGAGTCCAACTTCCGAAAATTGATTGCCATGCCATAGCATAGCATTTATAATGATGCAAATACAGTTCTTTTCCAAAACACTGGGGAAAACGTAAAGGCAACATGAATTTATCAAACACGCTTTAGCAATAATCTCAACGCGTCACCTGTCCTTTGTCGCGTCTTCCGGCGCTCTCGGGCCCCGTCTTCCGGCAATCTTCCCCTGCATTATGAGATGCAGGATCTCATACTTCTCTGGATGTCTCATCACATGTCCAAGATACTGAAGTTTTCTAGTTTTAATTACTTCCTTTTCTTTATTCATACGAACCATAACATCTTCGTTTGTAACCCTGTCCATCCAGTCTATTTTAAGTATTCTTCTGTAGATCCACATCTCGAATGCCTCAAGTCGCCTAATTAGTTCTTCAATAAGTGTCCATGCTTCCATTCCATAAAATAATATCCAAAACACGTAGCATCTGACCATTCGCATTCGTAATCCAAGGTTGAGATCATGACCGCAGTTTCATGTGGATAAAGGTTGCACGAGCTTGCTCAATGCGGCATTTGATTTCAAATGAAGGATCCCATCTATCATTTACATTGCAGCCCAACTATATGATACTATGTACCTTCTCTAGTTTTGTTCCAGCAATATAAAGATTTTCATCCAATGTGTTATTTTTGCTTTTGAGGATGTATATATTCAGTTCTAACCCAAAATTCTCACAAGTCTTCACTACTTGATTCAGCAAAAGTTGTAAATCCTCAATGTTACTTGTTAGAAGTATCGTATCATCTGCATTACGCAGGTTGTTCAGAATCTTCCCATTTATAACATAGTCCTTGAGTAGCTTCTTGCAGAGGTTCATTGAATATTTCTTCTGAATATAAGTTGAACAGCATAGGTGAAAGAATACAACCCTGTCGCACGCCTCTCTTTATTTCTACTTCGTCTGTTAGACATTGCTCTACTCTTACTGCTCCTTTCTGGTTCCAATAAAGATTATCTATTGTCCTTATATCTTTATCGTCTATCCCGGAGATTTTCAGAATTTGAATCATTTTGTCATGTCTAACTCTATCAAATGCTTTAAGGAAGTCAATGAAGCATGCTTGTACATTTGTATTCACATCTCTATATCTTTGGATTAGTACTTGAATACTAAATAACGCTTCCCGAGTACCCAACCCATTTTGAAAGCCAAATTGTGTTAGGGGTCGGAGTGGTTAATAAAATATTGACCAAATCCGTCATCAATATTTGCGAGCATGGTCTGTGATTGTTACCAGGTATTCCGACCAACGATTGATAAATTTTAGAGTGGCCTCTGTAGCAGTGGCATAGCGAGGGGGGGGGGGGCGGTCCGCCCCGGGTTCCACCCGAGAGAGGGGTGACACTCGACCGTGGAAAAAAATTACGAAGAATATTGTCACCAAAGTATTGTATGCATGAACACGGTCTGTTATTTTCTTTCCCCCGTGGAGTGCCCCGAATTTTGTGTCTAGGTCTTTTTTTAGGCGAACATAGCCTATATTTGTGGAGAAATCTGAAATTCCCTAGCCCCCAGGATGGACCAATTTTATGAACTCGAAATTAGAGTTTTTAATTTTTTCTCAAGTCAACTTTCATAGGTGGGGGGGGGGTGACACCACGACCCGGGGGTGTGACATCCGCCCCGGGTGCCACCCATGCTAGCTACGCCACTGCTCTGTAGTACAGATAAGTTTCGGTTAACTATCAATATACACATTTTTTAATTGTGTCTTTCATTATGCAAAATTACTGGCTTTTTTTTTACATTTGCTCCACACATCACACCTATTGAACGTTTTTGACTAAGAAAGTTCTTAGAAATGAAAGAAGTTGTGTATGTTATCCATAGACAATAGGTTTTCCAGTAACTGCATAGTTTTGATGTTGTGTAGTTTGAGGAATCTCTTTGAGGCAGGCGCCAAATGTGCGCCTTAAAAGTGGATTTTTGGCACACATTTGGCGCCTCTTTTAGGTAGGCGCCAAATGTGCGCCTAAAATATAGGTTTTCCAGAAACTGCATAGCTTTTACATTGTATAGTTTGTGGAATCGCTTTTAAGCAGGTGTCAAATGTGCGCCTTTAAACCAATGACGTTATATAACCTCTTCGGGCCCAAGACCATTTTTTTAAACTTGTAAACTTTTTTCTACTATTTTCGTATTCTCTATCATTATATTTAGACCACATTTTTTTAAAAAAAATTTTTTAATGGCCGGTTTGGGAGTAAGGGATGGTATCGTATATGATACTTGGGGACTCTAGCTCAACAAATATTGTGTTTTTTTTTTTCAATTTTGCTTTTTTATCCTAATAATTCAAGAAGCAGATTAATTAAGTGCAATAGAAATAAAATAGTAATGTTTTTGTTTATTTTTATGATTTTAATTTTTTTTACAAAAATTGTGGTTTCAGGCATTGTAACCTACCGCCTATATTATAAAGTATAATATGAAATAAAACATAATGATGACTTTGAATAAAAAAATAATAGTTCAGTTCAGTTAGTTGAATGAAAAGTTTTGAAACAGTTGCGATCCATGGAACAACACAAATAAACCTGACACTTTTCACTAAGTACAAAAGAAAATTTTTTACACTACGACATTTGGAATGATGATTCTGCTGATCCATTCATCATAACTGGCAAATGTAAAGCCTTTCAGCCGACCAAATGAAAAAGCCAACCAGCTCGTTTCATTTGAGAGTCTGATTTAATAGATATTCCTTTTGGGTATCCGGTTCAGCATTAACGTACCACTTCCAAGAATTCCTCTGCTGTGCAAATTTTCTAGAAGTGGAATAGATGCGAAATATCTTTCAGTATACACAGTGCAGCCAGTAGGAAGTGAATCTGCCAACTTTAATACAAATCGGGCTCCAACATGAATTTTTTCAGGCATTGGGAATAAAGCAGACTCCACCGATGTTCTTTTACCTTCGTACAAGTAAAAATCCAAAGGTATACCCTACGAAGTAGTTAGTCATAACAAAATTTTTGATTCCTACTGGATTAGGTTTACCGCGAATGACTTGCCTGTTCTTGCATTTACCTTGAAAGGGTATCATTTGTTCATCGATAGAAATCTTTTCTGTTCTATCATTTTGTAGGCAACCTTTTTGAACCCGTGGTACAATTGGCCTGACCTTCCAAGCGCTGTCAAGTTGTTTTTCAGATTCTGACACACAATTATCATCGATAAGTTTTAAGTTTGAGTGTATATTAAAAAATCTTTGGCGTGAAATGTTGTCAGCAACTACAGGGATTCTAGTTTTTTGTGCCCAATTCTGGCGGATGCGAGGAAGACCCAAAAGGCTGATGATCATACTAATTTCAATATAGCCTTTTATTTCAGTACCTGTCGTGTCCAAACTCTTTCCTGTGCTCCTTACAAATTTCTTATCAATGTACTTAGAAAAGTATTCGATGGGTTCTCTTGATTCGCAGCTTTTCTATTTCAACATCCATTGGGTGCCATCCATTGATGAAATGTAAATTTGTAGTGACAAAATTAGGTTTATATTTCCACATATTATCTGGATCATACCGACTCACATTTTGGAGATCTACTAGTGGCACATCATCAGCGTCGCACCAATCTTCTTCATCATCTACCTGTAAAGGGCTAAGAGGTCTCCGAATTTCCAATTGCTCCTCACTATCCTCATCACCTACCCAACCATAATCACATTCCAAATCGGAATCATTTGGATCCATAGGAAGTAGCAACTGCGCTTCGATTTCATCTTCAACCAACCCTAAAATGAAAATAAAAGATGTCATAGAGGCCCGCAGTATCACCTATGATACTTCAGTTTAAAATGTCTCCAAATCTTACAAAAACGCCTATAGCTATACATTTTTTTTACTAAATGATAGTGAATGGAATAAACAACAATTTTAGTAATAATTGAATGATTAAAATAATAAAATAACTCCTTACCTGCATTTTCTCTTAGAGACATTTTGAAAACTATAAATCACGATGTTTCAAAGACAATAGTTCACTGAAACTAACTTCAAATCAGTCCAAATGCTCCTAGTCGGTAAGGTAAGAATCTTCAATATCAGATACTTTGGATCTCCATTGGAAATAATGACTTAGAAATATTTTGTGAGCTTAAAACAGTGAGTATCACCCATGATACCCGGGGCCCGAAGAGGATATATAGACTCGCCATAGTCTTACATGCTCGCAAAATAATGTGGCAAGTAAGCAACACTCTTTTGTTTTGAGCGGTTTTCAGTAATTTCTTAATTCAAAAGTTATTCATATATTAAAAAGTTATGCTACATTCACACTGAAGCCAAACTTCCATCTCGAACTTCCAACGCATGAACTACCCTTCTACGAAATCGTCCGAAAATTTGAAGTTGGAAGTTGTCCTCAGTGTGACCGTACCATAAGACAATTAAAGAATGTGTGTTTTTTCTCAAATGACGTACAAAATTGTCGGACGGGGAACATGAAAATTAATAAGGAACTCCAGTGAAAAATATTATGGCTTTAAAAAAATATGTTCATATAGACCAAGAAACGCTGATTCTGAATATATAAGTTTTATTTCATAATATTAAATGCAGAGTTTTTAATAAATTATTAAAAAGTGCATTTTTAAACCTCTTTCCAAAACACAGCATTAAGGTGGCATTACTGAAATGGTTAACGGTGACGTCACAGTTAACCTGTCACCTGTGTATTGTATTGTATTGACATTTGAAATGACTTGAAGTGCACACGTACCTATGCAATTCAACATTTCGTGTTTTTGGTTTATTTTCATACTGTTTATAGAGATTTAGATAAATAATAGTTATTGTGTTTATTGAAACATAATTTAGGCCCTCAACAATTAACGAAAAGGGCTATATTTGCGGACAATCTGCAATAAATTTTGTCTATTTGAGGTTAAAGTCATGTCATGTTTTGACATTTAGTTATGTATTTTCAAATTGTTTTTAGTGTAGGGCTTTTTATACAAGTTGTTACACACTCGTCATGATCAGTGTATTATAAATACCAGTGTTTCTGTATGTATTATACATAAAACAATGCATCTACAAAGTAACGCCTGACACAAAACACGACGTCACATGTATTTGCAATGAAAGAGACGATTTATTGTTTTTATATTGCACTTTAATTAAATACAATAACAGTAGCGGTGAAATGTGGACATTTTACCAATGTTTTTCTATATTAAAAGCAGTTAATCTTGAATAAAAAACACACCTCACACCTAAAAATCATTACAAAGCATTCCGCCATGATTATTCTGGGTTCTTCACAGTGTTGCCAACAGTTAGAAGTGAAATTTCCCTAGAATTTCACATTTACGCAATTACCTACGTAGCCACCTGATTGTGTAACACTAATCCTGTAATATGTTAATTAATATGATAATTAATTGGAAAGATATCGGAACTTGGTAAATATACTAATAATACCGTGATTTTCAAAATAAAACACTTTTTGCTAAGTGAAGTAATAATTTAAAAGTACGAATACACTCACCAGTGAATTAGAAACTGAATTCCAAATTAAAAAAAAAAACACTTTGCAAAATAAAAATCATAAGCAACCCGCCGCTCATTTGTACCAAGCGTGGTATTTTGAAGACCCCCCCCCCCCCCCGAACGTGTCACGTAGTATGGGTACGTTCCCTAATATCATTTTGAGTTGTCAGTGTTAAAAATAACATGGCATGTAAGTACATGAAAAATAATTAAGATTCATAGGAATTCCAAAAAATATATATACGTATATATATAAATAATACCAGTAATACTGTCATATGTAATAAAATTTTGGTAAATATCGGTTCGGACTGGCCACGCTTATTACGAATAATTTTTAGAAAAAAACTTTAGATTCGCCTTAATTACTATAAAAGGAAACTTTTTGGCTTTGGGGCGGCGGAAAATAATGCATTTTAATTTTCAATTGCATAAAACCAAAATTCGCTTCGCGACTGACACAGCGAAAATCCGCGGCAGTACATGTCACTGTGATGTTGGTATCCTTGATAAATTAACAAGAGCTAATACGACTGTAGCCGACTTCGTGGGATAAGGCGCGTAATTATGAAATTTGTCTAGCGGGCTTGTTTGTGTAACATGGTTTGTGATACAAAAGAAAGTGCCCCTTTATAACGCCTACTCGCGTCAAGGCAAGAAAAACATCCCAGTTTTCAAGTGGCTTAGCGGCTACGCTAGGTTTGTGTAACATGGTTTGTGATTCGCGGTATTTCATGTAGGTATCCCACGAAGTCAGCTACAGTCCATAACAGTGACAGCAAGTGACAGCTACGGCCGCGGATTTTCGCTGCGTCGGTTCGCGAAGTGAATTTTGGTTTTATGCAATTGAAAATTAAAATGCATTATTTTCCGCCGCCCCAAAGCCAAAAAGTTTCCTTTTATAGTAATTAAGGCGAATCTAAAGTTTTTTTCTAAAAATTATTCATAATAAGCGTGGCCAGTCCGAACCGATAATTACCAAAATTTTTGCCAGAGTTCGAAATTTCCCTAGATTTTGTCCTGATTTCCCTTATCCCTAAAAAATATTTAGAAATTTCCCTCGACATGACATCACTGATTCAAAATGACAACTTAAAAAGTAAAAAACTATGGGTGGGTGAAGACCACCATAGATACGGTGCGATTCTGGGAGTCTTTAAAAATTAAAACTTTGACAATTATTTTAACTATTAAAACTAACTATAAAAATAAAAATAAAAATGCAGTTATTTAAGTTTGAAGGTCTTTATTCATTAAAAAAAATAAAAAAAATGGACTGGAGTTCTCTATTGTATTGCTTATAATAATCGATAATAATAAGTAATTTGTGTGTACATATAAATTAAATGTTATTTCTTCACTTTTACTAACGTTTGCCGTGTAATGGAAACATTTTCTCATCATACAGGAGGGCGTTTTGGCGCTTTTTAAATGCAATTTTCCTACTGGTAAGACATGACCTTACTTGACGAGTGACAGTTTAGTACTAAAGTACTAGAAATCGAGAACAGTACAATTGTCTTGCGTTTGGCTTCCCACTTTGAGATTTCTACCCTGCGTCTAAAGTATGTAACGTCTTTGCTTTAAACAGGATTTTCCACAATCTGCGTAGCTTTGAAGTTGTGTAGTTTACGGAATCTCTTTTAGGTGGGTGTAGTTTGCGGAAACTCTTTAAGGCAGGCGCCAAATGTGCGCAGGAGTTCGGATCGCACCGTGAAGCAGTATAGACGTGTATTGTGGTTACTTGCTGTGTTGCTGTCTACACTCAGATAAGAATTTATTGTTACCTTTTCGTTTTCGTTACTAATCCATTGTATTATTTGATTTACGATTGAGTGCGTGCAGTCAGTCTAATAGACTCTATTATTTTTAATTATTAATTTTTGTAATTAATTTTTTGTTTGTTTTTTTTTGTTAATTAATTTGTAATATGGAGGAGGATGAGAATCGGCCACCAGACCCTGAGTCCATATTTAATATTTCTGATGGCTATGATACTGACGGCAGTCAAGTATCTATAACTATTCCTTCCCGAAAACGACGACCTTCGCTTAGTCCTGATGTTCCTCTCAAAATTAAATCTATTTCTATTTCTCAATCCCAGCAATCCCCAATCCTTCATAATGATTCCATTTCTACAGAAGCTAAAACTATTGAATTGATGTATTCTAGTTCCTCTTCAGCTCCATTTATTGTTAATGTGCAAAAGACTGAACAGGGGAAAATAATTCATCCTCTGGATTTCGGAAAATTCATTTTTAGCTCTAAAAATAATAACCTTGGAATAATAAATGGTTCAATCAAGCCGGAAGGCAGATATAAATTATCCTTAGAATTTAAATCCTCCACCTTTGCTAATGACTTTGTTAAAAAAATTGGTTCTTTGTCAAATAATAAATTCAAAGCATTTATACCTACTTTCAACTTAACCAGAATGGGCAGAGTGAAAGGTATACCTACCGATCTCTCTGAATCTGAAATTGTAGATGCTCTTAATGACTCCCAAGTTACTCCTAAAGTTTTAAAAGCTCGTCGTTTAAATTTCAAAGATTCTTCTTCTGGAACCACCATTTGGAAACCCTCTCAATCCGTAGTTATAACTTTTGAAGGCCAAATCTTACCATCCCGGGTGTTCATTTATTATAACTCTCTTCCCGTCGAAATATATAGATTCCCCACAATCCAGTGTTTCAACTGTTGCAGATTTGGGCATTCTAAACCCATTTGTCGTTCCCCTCCGCGTTGCTTCCATTGCGGAGAGGATCATCAATTTGAACAGTGTCAAAACTCAACTAAAAGCCCAATTTGCATTAATTGTAAGGGTAACCATACTGCTGTAAGTGTGGCCTGTCCAGAGTTGTCTAGACAGAGGAACATCAAGCAATCAATGGCTTCAGAAAATATTTCATACTTCCAGGCGTCTAAATTATTCCCTCCTGCAAAAAAATCTTTTGCAGAGATATCATCTAATCCATCTATCTTTCAATTTTCTTCCCCTAAATCTCCTCAGTCATCTTCCCACAGAGAAACCATTTTCAAGCCGTTAAAATCTAAACCTAAATTTATTCCTTCCTTTGATAAAAAACAACATAATGATCTTTTGCTTAACCCGAATGGGAATAATACATCTCAGGCTCCCAATGGGAATGCCTTAAAAAGTTATCCCTCTACCGATAATTTCCCTAAAGTTCTAACGGAAAATTCCTCTTTCATCCAAACTTTAATTACTCTCTTAATTTCGATTCTTTCAAATAACAATACTGTACCGTCCAACGCTGCTGAGTATATTAAATCTTTACTCTCCTGTCTCCCCAATGTATCCGAAACTGAGCAAAATTCTTCAATGGAATAGTAGAAGTCTATTCTCTAACAAAATTGAACTTGTAAAATTACTTGATGAACATAACATTTCAGTTGCTGCCATTTCTGAAACATGGTTAAAAACCTCGTATCATTTTAAGATCCCTGGTTATCATTGTCTTAGACATGATAGACCTGATGGTAAGGGTGGCTCTGCTCTTATCATTCATAACTCTATTCCTTTTAAAGAAATCTTTTTTCACTCCCTCCCCAATAGTTTTCAGATAGTAGCAGCTATTATATCTGATATTACAATACTATCAATATACATTCCTCCCTCTACTATTTTTGTTGAAAACGAATGGGCTTCGTTTATATCTCAGATTCGTCCCCCGTATATGTTACTCGGTGACTTTAATGCTCATTCTCCCTCTTGGGGTAGTGAATTAACAAACCGTTCTGGCCGTAATCTGTTAGATTTTATGGATACATATAATCTATGTATATTAAATGACGGATCACCAACTCGTTTGACTGCTCCTCAACATAGAAAAAGTGCGGTTGATTTGTCTCTTTGCTCATCTTCGTTGATACCCATATGTTCTTGGGACATTCTTGCAGATCCCCTTTCCAGTGACCATTTTCCTATAATAATCTCCTTCCACCATCTAACATCCTCTCATTCCTTTTCGACAAACAATAGTTTTAAATTTAAAACTAAAGATGCGAATTGGAGAACTTTTTCTTTGGAATTGGACTCCATTATTCTTTCAACTAATTCTTCTCTGGTGAACATCAGATCTCAATGTGAATTATTTCCTAATATGGTAATAAAAGCCGCAGAAAAAACTCTTCAAAAACGTAATGATAACATTAAAATAAAACATTCCACTCCATGGTGGGATAAAGAATGCACTGATGTCGTTAACTCCAGAAAAAATGCAATTTCTATTTTCCGGAAATGTATGTCTTTCGAAAATTACCTTTCTGTGAAACGCGCTCAGGCAGAAGCTAAACGTATTTTGAAAAATAAAAAGCGGTCTGGATGGCGAAAATTCTGTGAAAGCCTGTCTCCGGAATCTCCTCAGTCTTCTGTTTGGTCCAATTTAAAAAAATTCGGTTCTTCTTATGCTCCGCAGCGTTCCAAACATATTGCAGAAGAAATTATTATAGGCTTTGCGGATAAGTTAGCGCCGCCATCAGTTGCCAGATTAGAAGAAATGCCTTCCTTTATTTGTTATCCAACTCATTCCAACTGGATGGACTCTCCTTTTTCAGTTAGTGAATTGAAACGAGTAATTAATTCCCTACCAGACTCTTCACCGGGCCCCGATGGAATATTATATAGTTTCATTAAAGCATTCTCGGACATGTCGGTTGAATATTTCTTATCCCTAATTAATTACATGTTCGAAATGAGATTTATCCCGGAAGTCTGGAAAGTTCAAAAAATCCTTCCGATTTTAAAACCAGGGAAAAACCCATCTGATATCTCTTCCTATCGTCCTATTGCTCTTTCGTCATGTTTAATTAAAGTAGCAGAACAGTTGATAAAGAACAGATTGGAATGGTTTGTTGAAAATCACAGAATTATCTCTCCAAATCAGTATGGCTTTCGGAAAAAGAAATCAACCATGGATAATTTAAGTGTGTTGACAACAGACATCCGTATCTCCCAGTCCCTTAATTCTTCAACATTGGCCACATTTCTTGATCTTTCGTCAGCTTACGACGATGTACTAATTAACGTATTGAAAGAAAAATTAATAAAATTAAAAATACCCTTAAAATTAGTTCAATTTATTATTAATTTGCTAACAGACAGATCCATTATTTTGCACTTTTCCTCAAAAACGATAAATCGCAAACTATGGAAAGGGCTACCCCAGGGGTCCGTAATCAGTCCATTGTTGTTTAATATTTATATAAGTGACTTAGACATTGCAATTCCTTCATCTATCAAGAGACTTTATTTTGCTGATGATTTCCTTATATACTTATCTCACAAAAATCTATTCCACGCTGCGAAGGAATTAAATATGGCTTTACATAATATTAAAGTGTGGTTGTTGGCAAATGGGATGAATTTAGCTACTTCTAAAACCAAGGTCGTGGCTTTTACACGCAAAAGAAAATTACCCCCATTTTCTGTCTCTTTTGATAATGTCCCTCTCCAAATCGTTAAGCAAATTAAATTTCTTGGGCTACTTTTGGATCATAAACTTTCCTGGCTCCCGCATATTCAAAAAATTTCGTCTAAGTGTGAAAAGGGGCTTAATATGATGCGTGCTGTTTCGAGAGTATGGTGGGGATCTCATCCTACTACTCTTAAATTAATGTATAGTGCCCTTGTGCGAAGCCATTTGGATTATGGTACATTTCTTTTCGATCCTCTTCCTAAATATTTGGATAAAAAACTTGAAAGAATTCAATCCAAAGCTCTCAGAATGATTATTGGAGCGATGAAATCTTCTCCAATTAATTCTCTTCAGGTAGAATGTGTTGAGCCTCCCTTAATTTTGAGAAGACAATTTCTGGCTGATAAATATATTCTGAAATCTTTTTCTATATCGTGTCATCCTTTAGAACAAAGTCTTGATCATTTGTTCAACAATTTAAACAACGACAAAAGATTGACAGATAAAAATCGATTTCCTCTTCTTCTAAAAAGTTTTCTTTCATTCAAATCTCTTTCTTCTTCCTTACAAAATCTACAGAAAGATCCAATCCTTCCTATTTTCACTATCCCATTTGATTCTATCAATTTTATCCCCAACATAATAACTTCTGATTTTCGGACTAACATTTTAGCCTCATCTAATCAAAATGTCGAGGAAAATTTTAAAAACATTATTTCTTCCAAGTATCCTGGATTTTCACTCATTTATACAGATGGTTCTAAGTCTGAAAACAAAGATTGTGGAGCTGCGGTGCATATTCCCGAATTCAATTTAGATCTGTCTTATAAATTGCCTAAAGAAACTTCTATATTTACTGCAGAATGCTTCGCAATTGAACAAGCTTTAATTCAAATTCAGCTTCTCAATATTCGTCGAGCCTTACTGTGCACTGATTCTCTAAGCGCAGTACTGAAAATTTCTTCAAATGTCATTCATTATCCAGAAGATTACATTATTTGTAATATCAAAAATATCCTCAAATCATTGAATGAATTAAATTTCGAGACAATATTGGTTTGGATCCCTGGACATTTAGGAATTGAAGGTAACGAGAAAGCCGACTCCCTCGCTAAATTTGGAACAATATCTGGCTCTATTCCTTTAGATTTTAGAATTCCGTTCTCTGACGTCATCCCTATTCTTAAATTCAACATGATTCGCTCCTGGGAAGAAAATTGGGCTGATACGAAATCCCGAACTGGTGCTTTTTATGCTGGAATCCAAAACCATATTCCAAGTAAACCTTGGTTCCACGGCAAGAATAAATCCAAAAGATTTATTTCCTGTATCTCGAGAATGAGAATCGGTCACTGCTCTGTTGCATCCCACTTATTTAAAATCCGAGTCCTAGATAGTCCACTTTGTCAGTGCGGCGTGGAAAATGAGACTCTTGACCATGTATTCTTTAATTGTAAAAATCATTCTTCCTTCAAAGGCATTTATCGTTTACTTATTAAAATCACCCACCAATCTCCCCTTAGTATTCCATATTTGCTTTCTCTCAATAATTCAAGAGTTTTTTCCGTCCTATATAAGTTCATAGACTTAAATGACTTCAATATTTGAGATTTTCCATGCCCTTATAGATTTTTCATAAAATATAATCATCTCCCTTTATTTTAACGGCACATAGCACTCTTTTTAGGGTGAATTGCCTTAAACAAAAAAAAAAAAAAAATGTGCGCAATTAAAATGGATTTCCACAATATGCATAGCTTACAAGTTAAGTAGTTTACGGAATCCCTTTTACGTAGGCGCCAAATATGCGCCTGAAACTGTGTTTTCCACAATCTGCATAGTTCTGACGTTGTGTAGTTTGCGTGAAACTCTTTTAGGCAGGCGCCAATAGAGAACTCCAGTCCAATTTTTTTAAATTTTTTTTAATGAATAAAGACCTTCAAACTTAAATAACTGCATTTTCATTTTTATTTTTATAGTTAGTTTTAATAGTTAAAATAATTGTCAAAGTTTTAATTTTTAAAGACTCCCAGAAACGCACCGTATCTATGGTGGTCTTCACCCAACGATAGTTTTTTTTACTTTTTAAGTTGTCATTTTGAATCAGTGATGTTATGTCAAGGGAAATTTCCCTAGATCTAGGGGAGAAAAATATTTTTTAGGGATAAGGGAAATCAGGACAAAATCTAGGGAAATTTCGAACTCTGGCAATTTTTTTATTACATATGAAAATATTACTGGTATTATTTATATATATACATATATATATAAATATATATTTTTTGGAATTCCCATGAATCTTAATTATTGTTGTACTTACCATGCAAAGTTATTTTTAACACTGACAACTCAAAATGATATTATATGTATCTAAAAAGATAAATGGGACCTCTGAAAAAAAAATGAATTTATGTTTTAAGCTCTATTTTTTCGGTGATTGCGGTTGATTTTTATTTAGCAAAGTGTTTTTTTATATTTGGAATTCAGTTTCTAATTCAGTGGTGAGTGTATTCGTACTTTTAAATTATTACTTCACGTCGCAAAAAGTGTTTTATTTGGAAAAGCACAGTATTATAAGTATATTTACCAAGTTCCGATATCTTTCCAATTAATTAATCATATTAATTAACATATAACAGGATTAGTGTGTGATGAATTGCATTGATCAACAGTGAAAAATAAGAAAATATCGTAGCTTCCCACTTTAATTTAAAAAGAAAATATCAATTACTTATAAAACGGACACGTCTACGACATCTATCGGATTAGAGTAAAGTGAATTCATATTTACGGTAGGGATCTATAATTAGACAAAGTGAGACGAGTATTGATAAAAAAATCACAGATGGTATCAACAAATAATCAGGGACAGGGACTCCCCAATATACTTTAGACGTGATATATTGACAGCCAATTGAATTGCAGCAAAAGCGATTAAAAACCAATTCAGCCTATCAACGGGAAGAGGGCCGAACCCATTTTTAGAACAAAGGAACGACCTTTGGACTTAGCAATTAGTAATGTGATTAATGAGTTTGACGTTCCCACCAAACCGAGAGGTGAATAAACTCCATGGGAAGAAATAATCTGTTCAGGGACAAAAGAACGATGACCCCAAGAAATGTTATCATTAACCGGTACATTCCAGGGATCAGAAACCCTAGTTCTCGAACGCATTAAAACATATCAGGTGCGGAAAAAAAGGGATACACGTAAACACGATGCAAAAGTTTAAGTGAAAGATTGCAAAGCAAGTGACGAAAACGTATTGTAAGATGTTAGGGAGATTTCCATCTATAATACGATTGTTTGTGACGACCGGAGATGATCGATTCGAGGGAAAACGTGCTAAAGGAAATGGAAATGTTGAAAAAACAATGGAAAATTATTGTTATCAATTTTAGACGGAGCTAGGATATTACGATGAAAGATTTAGGGAGGAAACGTCAAAAAAAAATGAGAGTTTTAAAGAATAGGCGAGGGTATATTTCAGATGTCTAGAGCAGTAACAAGTGTTAGAGAAGAAGATAGAGTGCAGTACGGAGGGGAGTGGAAAATGCTGAAAACATTGCGATAGAAAAACTCAGGAAAAGGAGTCATTTTACGTAATTAAAATGGAGTTTATAGAGTAGCATAGTACGCGATTGCAGATAAAGATGAGGCATTACAATGGTTGCCGATTTCAGATGTATTTTGTTGTGATAAACAAGGAATATTCGAACATGGAAATTGTTTAGATAAGAACGATTAGCCGTTAAAAAGGTAATAAAAATTATCATGGGTCTTATGAAATATTTATATTAAAGAATTCTCATAAAATTTAACGACACTGAAATAAAAAAGGATTTATTGCCAGGTGGGTACAGGAACTAATGTATACAACTGTCAAGACATATGGTTTATGGGATTTTGCGTAAGAACGGGACAAAGTTTGGGGGACGATCTCTATGAAGCAATAAAAATGACAGGAATTTAAGGGCCGAAGTGGGGGTATCCCCTATAAAGATGTTAAAAAATGATATATTTATTAATAACAAATAGAAAATGAAATTTTCCAAGAGGCAGCAAACATCAAAAAACGATATGGTTATATCAGGGAAGTACGGGGAAGTGAGGGGAAAGGAGATACGACAGAGAAAAACAAAGGAAATCTTAGATTAACAGTGAATAAAATAAATACGGCTTGAAGTATAAAAATCTATAGAGATATGAACAATAGCGTAAGAATAAATAAGGAAATTCATGGAAAGAGTGTCGTGAATAAAAGAAAATTCGAGAAAAAAATGGAAAATTCAAATATACGACGTAAATAGAGAAAATTCGGTTTTAAATGGAAAGGTTCATATAGAATACAGAAAAACTCGTGGAAAAATAATAAAATAAAAATGAACAATTTGCGAGAAAGACTTCGACATGAAGATATCTCTGATAGGCGAATTTGGGGACAGATTTGGAACATATGGTAGATGCCGTACGCACGGACATGTTACGAAATATATGAAAATAGAACTTTAAAATTATTAAATTCAAGCTAGTTTTGTATGAACAACAGGACAAAGGAAGTTGGGCCATTAAACATGGATCTTACTAAATCCGGATCTTGTAAGTATGAGAGTACGAGACAGAATTGAAAGTATCAGACACGGAAGGTACTAAGAGACCACATTCGACAATAGTGGAGAGGTTTCAAGAAATTACGAGTTGATAGTAATTAGATTGGTTTATTACAGGAGATTCAGATACGATCTTTTGGACCTGAGAGGGGTATAAAAGTCTAGACAAATGCCAGTTGAGGACAGTCTACGTCGTGGTCGAAAAGGTTGTAACTTCGCGGAACGTGACGAAACGGTGGGTGACTTAAAGTGGAAAAATTCTAAGTGATAATTATTTTGATACTTAGAAAAATTTCACATTCTAGTCAGTGATATACAAAAAAAAATACTTTGCAGTTAGAATCAGTGGAAAATAAAAATTAAAGACAACGCATTAATTACTTGTGAAAAATAAAAGTGCTCGTGATAAATACAATTTGTTTTAGTGGAAAATTCGGATTTTATAATCACTTAATATCGTATTTTTAAACTTAGAAATTTCGCGTTTAATGTTAGTGCAATAAATAACTGAAGTGATGTGATAATTTAGCGTGATGAAGTTATAATTAAATACGTGTGTTCAATCTAAGTGAAAGTGTTCTAACAAATAATAAATATTTAAATTAATTATCTTAAATAATAATAATAAAACAAAATAATATTTTATTAATACATAAAAGTTCGGAGGGATAAAAATTTAATTTAACAACAATTTACCATCTCTAAATTAATCGTGAAGTAACTATCATTTAAAGTGTTATCTAACCAACGAGTTTTGAGATAAAATACAGTTTAGAACGATAGAGTTCATGCATCATTTTAATTAATTAGATTAAATGAAAAAAAAAAAAAATTGAAGTCAAAAAGATTTAATTAAATTTAGGAAAATAAAAAATTAATTTAGGAAAATCGCAGCAAGGTTACCGTGTATTTCCCGGTCGGAAAAAACCTTGGTAGGGGTAAGTCTTTTCCGTTATAAAATTTTACAGATTCCAAGGAGAAAGCGGAATGCAGTAAACATTGGTATTTGGATTAATTATTTGACCAAGATATTACTCTCTTAATATGTGATATGTAACTATATTAAAATATTATAAATATAATAAGTATATTTCATATATTTATATATGTATGTATATAAACATATATATTTGTAATTTTATTGTTCCCAAGAAAATTTTTAATCAAAAAGAAAACACTTATATAAAAAGAGGAAGAGGGTATCGATTCCTACCTCTGAATTCATCAATAACTATTGAAAGTAGTTATGTGTGATAAATTTACAAATCAATATTTTATATTTAATCTTATGTATGTATTAATATAATTTCAGAAAATCCAGAGCATTTGAAATAAGTTATGATATTAGAAATTATTTCAATCAGAAAATTATACAGATCAATATTATAAATTATTTATTGAGACAAAGTATATATAAATGAATAAATATGTATACGTAATCGGGTATCAGACTAGACAATTGCGCTAAGTACATCATTATCAAACAAAGAAAATTTTAGAGTCATCTCACACGTCTCCGGAATGTCTAAAGTAAACATACCTCATACGCTTGAATCTAGGTCACGAGGCCGTAGAGAATGTTTACAAAGCTCAAATTGTTTACAAAATAATTCGGTCACTGGGGCACTAGTTCGAGTACAGTAAAAAGAAAAAAAAAATGACCTTGATTAATGGATATCGTACTTAGGTATTAACTTCTAGGAACGGGATAAAATTGTTATATTGCGCAATTGTTAGGAACAAAAGAAAAAAAAAAAATTAAACACTATTTTTAATTTGAACGTAAAGAGGTATCTACAGATCTAAGCAATTGAAAATTAACAGATTTATTATAGCAGTTCAAAAGGGTGTATTGAAGATTTACATGAAACAGTTGATAAATCACGGGATAGTAAAAAAGGTGTATTGAAGATTTACATGAAACAGCTGATAAATCACGGGATAGAAAAAAAAGGTGTATTGAAGATTTAACATGAAACAGTTGATAAAGCACGGGATAGTTCAATAGGGTGTATTGAAGACTTACATGAAACAGTTGAAAAATCACGGGATAGCTTAATAAGGGGTAATGAGGATTTACATGATTCAATTGAAAATCACGGGATAGCAAGAATTTATCAAAAGTTGAACATTGGAGGGGAGGGAAAGAAAAGAAAAAAAAAATACAGTTCAACCAACAGAAGGCAGTGTTCGCTTCTGTAACAAGGACCATTAATCAAACCATAGAGATGGCGGATCTCTCAAACAAAACCGTCAACAAAACCAAACAAAAGCTTGGAGTTATGGCGAATCTCCAGAACACATCGCCAGATAAGATCTTATTATACTAATATTTATTTATATTTCACACTATTCTTACGTATATATTCGGTATCAATCTGAAAATTTCGCAGAATTTGATGGGCGAGATCCGAGCTCGGGATGCGTTGCAAGTAGTTTCGCATTGCGAGTTATAAACCTTCCCAAAACGTATGTTTACATATATATCTTTTTATGTACTGTTCATTGAATGAAACGAACTCACTTACAATTAGTGCTTTAGGCCTGTCGGGTCACTCTCGTCTCATTTCTTGAACGTGGAGGGAGGATTCACGACCCGTAACTCCACACAAACCCGTGAGTATATGATTGCATATAGGACGAAACCGGTTCGCCCTAAGTAAATAGTAAACTTTGGAGGAGTAGGAATTTGGAGGTATCTGGGCTTGGAGGAAGACCTGAAGGCAGTGCATGATGGCGAAAGGAAGGTCAATTGGGACGCGATAACTTAGGTATCAATCAATTGAACCGTGCCAAAAGACTGTGCGAATTTTGGGTTGACTTCTGATCACCCGGCTTACTTGATGGAGGCAGGAGCCAAATTTTGCCAGAAAAAGGGTTATTCTGAGTTCGTCAAATATGCAATTAACTAATTACATTAACCTACTAAATCCATCTTTATATGTACCTTATAGCAGCTGAATCTAAACGGAGGGGCGCCCAGCAGATACGAGATACAATCATAATCAAATTTACTAACATTTAACCATTTGAGTTATATTTAATTATCTGTTCAATTAGTCATGTGTAGTTTCGATTAGTATTGCTTATTCATGAATTCATTAGGATGTAGGGAATCATAATAAACGTCAAAGGGAAGTTAGTTCATTTAGAGAAATTACTTAAGGTTAAATTTGCAAGAGAGAGACCAATACAGTTTTGAAATTCAACACTCTGTTTAGAATCAAGAGGGTTACCACAAAATTTAAAGTAATTAAAATCCTATATCATAAATCAAAAAATTACACAACGTTTGATGGAGTTTAATTACAACCTAAATACGAAAATATTTACGTTCAAAGTCGTAAATAACGTATTTATTAGTTAAGTACATATATCGCTAAAGATATGTAGTACAAGGGAGCTTTAAGTAGCTTTCTGTAGTTATCAGAGGAAATAAGGGTCCAAATTTATAAGGGCTTGTGTGACGTAGGGAGGAATTTTCCATCCCTACCACACATATGCAAAGCCTTAAGAATTTAAATATCGATCAGAGCCAAGAGAAAAGAAGAATATTACGACTGGTGCCAAGTGCCCAGGAGTAAATAAAATACAGACAAATATAAGAGTTTAGAGAAAAGACAGAACATCACAACTGGTGCCGTGACCAGGAGATCAGAGTTTTACAAGTTGTTTTAAAAAAAAAAAAAAAAACTTTTATTGGTCAATCTATTGCAAAAAAAAAAAAAAATAATAATAATAATAAGTAGGACGTTATGTTAAATGAAGTGATAATAAAAATAAAATAAAAATCAGAACAGTGCGCCGTTAAATAAACACGAAAAAAATATATAAATTAATAAATAAATATACGAAAATAAATATATAAACAATACATTTAAATATAAAAAAAAAAAGTGTTAACGAATAAACTCTACATGTTTTAAAATAATTTATAAAAGTGTCGATAAAGTTTAAATCAAGTGACCATGAATTTGTTGATTGCTTATGAGATTATAAATATCGTAACAAAGAATGTAGGTCAGATACAAGCGTAAACAGTTTATTCAAGGCAGGTCATAAATTGACAGAATAATGGTATTGACATTCCTGAATCCAGAATGTTAATGACCGTAATGTAAACAATCTGATACGAGATACCGCGGTGTTTGTAAGCATCGAAAGATTGATAACCTAAGCATCGAAAGTGATAACAAAACATCGAAAAATTTTGAAGTAGGTGACATCGGGGGTAACGCGCATCGCTTTAAGAGATTGTAGAATAAACAAACTCGAAAATGATATCAACACTCGGTTACGGAAAAAATAAACAGACTTTACAGATAAAAACGGGGGAACTTACCTACATAAAGTGACCCTTTGTTTATAGTTAATGTTGTGGGTTTGTATGTGAGGATTATCACATAAAAAGTCATAACATAAAAGATAAGGAACATAAAATAAAAATAACATAAAATATTTGATTGGGGATAGTGTCGAGTTGAGAGCTTTAATATCACAGACGAATGTTTTATAGGTATATACCTATTTAAGGGAACATTTGATCATTCGGACCAAAAAAGGAGGGGATTTGACGAAATAACATCAAGATAGGTATTGCGAACTCTAAACAGATTTTGCGAAAATATCGTAGGTATTGCGGAACTTGAAGGAATGGTTGGCATTCTAAACAATGAGTAATTATTGGTTGAACGAAAATCACGGGATATTCATTAACATTGGAGTAACAATATTCATTCCGTTTTTTTTGCAATTACCTGCATTTAATTGAAATGAAGAGTGATGGTAGAGTTGATCTAATTTGGGTTACAATCATCATGCAAACAAATATAAATAATTGAAAGTATTGTGTTTTATAGGGGGACAGGTTCCAAAAAAAAAAAAAATAAAAATAAAAATAAAAATAAAAATAAAATAAATTATAAATATATATAGGTATATTTATAATAAATAGTTGGTATTGAGTTAAATTCATTAAAAATTTTAAACAGAAAATGGCGGAAAAAAGGAAAGTGGATGCGACGGAATTAGAAGCTAAAGAAATACCGTCGGGAGATGAATTACGGGAGATATTTAGACGTTCAAAGAGGTCTAAGTTACGAGTCGAGGATATGATAGAAGTCGTTCAGCCAGAGGGGGAGACCGACACAAAATCGGAGGAACAGGGCGAAAATAAGCGAGAGTGTGAAGAGAGACTCACACATGGTATGTTACAGGAAAAACCCGAGGAAAAGGAACAAGAAAAGTTAACGAAGTAAAAGGAAAAATAAAAAAATAAAATAAAAAATATAGAAAAACGAGAAAATTGAAAAAAAAATAAAATAAGTAAATAAATAGAATAAGGAAGGCAACATAATTTACATAAGGTAATTTAGGAAATTAAAATAGAGATTATAAGGTTGTCGCTTAATAAGATAAAATATAAACATTAACCAGGCGGCACTCGGAAAATAAAGAAAATGGTTGGGAAACGTGGAACAAGTAGGCGAGCCCAGGCTTTAGTGACAGCAATCGGGGAAAATGTCACAACCGAGACTTCAACAATAAACATAGGAGATATAACTACAATAATTCAGGCAGCTTTGGCACCGCTCGTCAATAAGATGCAAGAACTCGAGAAACAATTGGAAAGCCCAGCAACAGTGGCGGTGATAGGAGAGGATAGTGCGCCGAAAAGCGTTCTCCAAGTAGTGGAAATGTTACCACAGCAGGAACGACCATCATTCTCCGGTGGAAATCAAAATCCCATTAGTTTCCTAGAAGATTTAAAAGAATACACTAGAAAAGTGAAACGAACGGATCCATTAGTCGTCGTACGGGAAAATTTGAAAGGGGAAGCTAAATCGTGGGCAAAATTGTACAATAAACGATGTGAGACTATGTTAGATTTCGAACGAGATTTTTAGCTACCTATTGGGGAGACATAAAGAAAAATGAAGTTCGCCGTCGTCTTGCAGAAGGGGTATATGATGCCAAGAAAAATATACCCATGCTTACTCATTTCGCAAACTATTGGGAGCTAGCGAAGGCTTTAAAGATTACTGACACACCGTTGGGCATAGTTGACGAGATTATGAGACATTATCCGAAGGAAATTCAATCGCTATGGTTTTCGGGGCAATCAGGAGATGAGATTGTCGCCGCTGAGTTTCTACGAAAACTAGATACAATGGTATGTACACCAGAAGAACGGAACATGAAGAAGAGGAGTGGGGAGGAATCCAGCAAGAAGGACAAATACCGTGACCGTTACCGCGCCATAAAAAGGAGGATACACGCAATTGAAAGTGTGGGCGAAAACGCTAGTTGCAGCAAGTGCACCGAAGTTAACAGTTCACCAAAAGAAAATTCTACAATAACTACAGCCGGGAAGGAGCTAATGGTCGCAGCCAACTCGGGAGATAAAAGGAGATTATAGCGCTTTACATTTAGCTAGATATTACACAAGTAATAAGAAACAAAAATCAGGTTTACGGTTAGTGGAAATCAACGGATAGAGTGCGAAGTTTACAAATATTTGTAAATGTTAATAAATAAATAAACGATTGAGAAATACAAATAAAATTATGTTAGGGTACATTATAATTGGGGAGGGGGAAGAAAGAAAATTACTAAAATATTAGATTATCAGATTGCTTGCGAGGGGCGGATCGTCGTCAAGTCTTTGAGGGTGAGTGGACAAGTTCTTAATAAGCGACAATCATATTCAATTATTGAAATAGAGTAAGGCAAATAAATTCGTTAATTTTGATTTTGTAGTTGAAAAAAAAAAAAAAATTTTTACTTTTTTTTTATGTGTTAGTGAGAGAAAAAAAAAAAAAAAAAAAAAAATGTTAGATAAGTAAGAACACTCGAAGGAGAGAATTAGAGATATTATATGGCACACAAAAGGGACATTTTGAAAAATAAACAATGCCTAGGAATTTTTTTTTGAAATATTGAAATAAGAAAGTTTATCTATAGATATAGGGTAGACATTAAGTATAGAGATAAAAAGGTAACATTTGAATTAAGGTATAAATATTTTAGATTTCGAAAAAAAAAAAGGAAAAAAGGAACGCTGAACCAATTTGAGGATAATAAAGAACATTTATAAAAATTTAAATATTAGAGTGGACAACACTTAGGCTAGAACAACTTTGGATGAATTAAGAAATTATAATTAGAAATTAAGAATTATAAAATAAAGTTTAAATAAATAAAGAAAAAAAAAAAATGCTGGAAAATTTATATGAAACATGTATACCACTGATTGTCGGATTGGGTGAGGTCGTGCGAAAACACACATTTCACAAAAAATATTCATACTTACAAAACAAAAACAATTAATTGCACACCAAGAGACCACCCGCTTTTCAGTTGTTCGAAAGGCCGCGAGATTGTAAACAATCTTTACTTAAATCATTGTAAGGGAGGTCTTAGTCCAATTTGGTTGGGGACCACCAAAACACGCGAGTCGAGGGGCGTGTTCCAGCAAAAAGAAATTAATTTTGAATCTATCAAAATTAAAGAAAATTTCATAAAGTAAAATCTACGCGAAAAGAAAATAAAGAATACAATGAGATTCAAATTCAAGATTGTTAACAATCCGAACAGAATGAGGAGGGGGAGATAGGAAGTAATAGGATACGGAAAAGAGATAGGGGATAACAGAATGAGGAGGGGGAGATAGGAAGTAATAGGATACGGAAAAAGATAGGGGATAACAGAATGAGGAGGGGGAGATAGGAAGTAATAGGATACGGAAAAAGATAGGGGATAACAAAATGAGGAGGGGGAGATAGGAAGTAATATGACACGGAGTAGAGATAGGGGATAACCAAATGAGGAGGGGAAGATAGCTAGTCTAAATTTGAACACAATTTCGGTGTCTAACGAAAAAAAAAAAAAAAAAAAAAAAAAAAAAAAAAAAAAAAAAAAAAAAAAAAAAAAAAAAAAAAAAAAAAAAAAAAGAAGAGGACATTAAAATAAAATACAACGTTAGCCACAGCAAATTGAGTTCAGAGGAGGGAACTGTGATGAATTGCATTGATCAACAGTGAAAAATAAGAAAATATCGTAGCTTCCCACTTTAATTTAAAAAGAAAATATCAATTACTTATAAAACGGACACGTCTACGACATCTATCGGATTAGAGTAAAGTGAATTCATATTTACGGTAGGGATCTATAATTAGACAAAGTGAGACGAGTATTGATAAAAAAATCACAGATGGTATCAACAAATAATCAGGGACAGGGACTCCCCAATATACTTTAGACGTGATATATTGACAGCCAATTGAATTGCAGCAAAAGCGATTAAAAACCAATTCAGCCTATCAACGGGAAGAGGGCCGAACCCATTTTTAGAACAAAGGAACGACCTTTGGACTTAGCAATTAGTAATGTGATTAATGAGTTTGACGTTCCCACCAAACCGAGAGGTGAATAAACTCCATGGGAAGAAATAATCTGTTCAGGGACAAAAGAACGATGACCCCAAGAAATGTTATCATTAACCGGTACATTCCAGGGATCAGAAACCCTAGTTCTCGAACGCATTAAAACATATCAGGTGCGGAAAAAAAGGGATACACGTAAACACGATGCAAAAGTTTAAGTGAAAGATTGCAAAGCAAGTGACGAAAACGTATTGTAAGATGTTAGGGAGATTTCCATCTATAATACGATTGTTTGTGACGACCGGAGATGATCGATTCGAGGGAAAACGTGCTAAAGGAAATGGAAATGTTGAAAAAACAATGGAAAATTATTGTTATCAATTTTAGACGGAGCTAGGATATTACGATGAAAGATTTAGGGAGGAAACGTCAAAAAAAAATGAGAGTTTTAAAGAATAGGCGAGGGTATATTTCAGATGTCTAGAGCAGTAACAAGTGTTAGAGAAGAAGATAGAGTGCAGTACGGAGGGGAGTGGAAAATGCTGAAAACATTGCGATAGAAAAACTCAGGAAAAGGAGTCATTTTACGTAATTAAAATGGAGTTTATAGAGTAGCATAGTACGCGATTGCAGATAAAGATGAGGCATTACAATGGTTGCCGATTTCAGATGTATTTTGTTGTGATAAACAAGGAATATTCGAACATGGAAATTGTTTAGATAAGAACGATTAGCCGTTAAAAAGGTAATAAAAATTATCATGGGTCTTATGAAATATTTATATTAAAGAATTCTCATAAAATTTAACGACACTGAAATAAAAAAGGATTTATTGCCAGGTGGGTACAGGAACTAATGTATACAACTGTCAAGACATATGGTTTATGGGATTTTGCGTAAGAACGGGACAAAGTTTGGGGGACGATCTCTATGAAGCAATAAAAATGACAGGAATTTAAGGGCCGAAGTGGGGGTATCCCCTATAAAGATGTTAAAAAATGATATATTTATTAATAACAAATAGAAAATGAAATTTTCCAAGAGGCAGCAAACATCAAAAAACGATATGGTTATATCAGGGAAGTACGGGGAAGTGAGGGGAAAGGAGATACGACAGAGAAAAACAAAGGAAATCTTAGATTAACAGTGAATAAAATAAATACGGCTTGAAGTATAAAAATCTATAGAGATATGAACAATAGCGTAAGAATAAATAAGGAAATTCATGGAAAGAGTGTCGTGAATAAAAGAAAATTCGAGAAAAAAATGGAAAATTCAAATATACGACGTAAATAGAGAAAATTCGGTTTTAAATGGAAAGGTTCATATAGAATACAGAAAAACTCGTGGAAAAATAATAAAATAAAAATGAACAATTTGCGAGAAAGACTTCGACATGAAGATATCTCTGATAGGCGAATTTGGGGACAGATTTGGAACATATGGTAGATGCCGTACGCACGGACATGTTACGAAATATATGAAAATAGAACTTTAAAATTATTAAATTCAAGCTAGTTTTGTATGAACAACAGGACAAAGGAAGTTGGGCCATTAAACATGGATCTTACTAAATCCGGATCTTGTAAGTATGAGAGTACGAGACAGAATTGAAAGTATCAGACACGGAAGGTACTAAGAGACCACATTCGACAATAGTGGAGAGGTTTCAAGAAATTACGAGTTGATAGTAATTAGATTGGTTTATTACAGGAGATTCAGATACGATCTTTTGGACCTGAGAGGGGTATAAAAGTCTAGACAAATGCCAGTTGAGGACAGTCTACGTCGTGGTCGAAAAGGTTGTAACTTCGCGGAACGTGACGAAACGGTGGGTGACTTAAAGTGGAAAAATTCTAAGTGATAATTATTTTGATACTTAGAAAAATTTCACATTCTAGTCAGTGATATACAAAAAAAAATACTTTGCAGTTAGAATCAGTGGAAAATAAAAATTAAAGACAACGCATTAATTACTTGTGAAAAATAAAAGTGCTCGTGATAAATACAATTTGTTTTAGTGGAAAATTCGGATTTTATAATCACTTAATATCGTATTTTTAAACTTAGAAATTTCGCGTTTAATGTTAGTGCAATAAATAACTGAAGTGATGTGATAATTTAGCGTGATGAAGTTATAATTAAATACGTGTGTTCAATCTAAGTGAAAGTGTTCTAACAAATAATAAATATTTAAATTAATTATCTTAAATAATAATAATAAAACAAAATAATATTTTATTAATACATAAAAGTTCGGAGGGATAAAAATTTAATTTAACAACAATTTACCATCTCTAAATTAATCGTGAAGTAACTATCATTTAAAGTGTTATCTAACCAACGAGTTTTGAGATAAAATACAGTTTAGAACGATAGAGTTCATGCATCATTTTAATTAATTAGATTAAATGAAAAAAAAAAAAAATTGAAGTCAAAAAGATTTAATTAAATTTAGGAAAATAAAAAATTAATTTAGGAAAATCGCAGCAAGGTTACCGTGTATTTCCCGGTCGGAAAAAACCTTGGTAGGGGTAAGTCTTTTCCGTTATAAAATTTTACAGATTCCAAGGAGAAAGCGGAATGCAGTAAACATTGGTATTTGGATTAATTATTTGACCAAGATATTACTCTCTTAATATGTGATATGTAACTATATTAAAATATTATAAATATAATAAGTATATTTCATATATTTATATATGTATGTATATAAACATATATATTTGTAATTTTATGGTTCCCAAGAAAATTTTTAATCAAAAAGAAAACACTTATATAAAAAGAGGAAGAGGGTATCGATTCCTACCTCTGAATTCATCAATAACTATTGAAAGTAGTTATGTGTGATAAATTTACAAATCAATATTTTATATTTAATCTTATGTATGTATTAATATAATTTCAGAAAATCCAGAGCATTTGAAATAAGTTATGATATTAGAAATTATTTCAATCAGAAAATTATACAGATCAATATTATAAATTATTTATTGAGACAAAGTATATATAAATGAATAAATATGTATACGTAATCGGGTATCAGACTAGACAATTGCGCTAAGTACATCATTATCAAACAAAGAAAATTTTAGAGTCATCTCACACGTCTCCGGAATGTCTAAAGTAAACATACCTCATACGCTTGAATCTAGGTCACGAGGCCGTAGAGAATGTTTACAAAGCTCAAATTGTTTACAAAATAATTCGGTCACTGGGGCACTAGTTCGAGTACAGTAAAAAGAAAAAAAAAATGACCTTGATTAATGGATATCGTACTTAGGTATTAACTTCTAGGAACGGGATAAAATTGTTATATTGCGCAATTGTTAGGAACAAAAGAAAAAAAAAAAATTAAACACTATTTTTAATTTGAACGTAAAGAGGTATCTACAGATCTAAGCAATTGAAAATTAACAGATTTATTATAGCAGTTCAAAAGGGTGTATTGAAGATTTACATGAAACAGTTGATAAATCACGGGATAGTAAAAAAGGTGTATTGAAGATTTACATGAAACAGCTGATAAATCACGGGATAGAAAAAAAAGGTGTATTGAAGATTTAACATGAAACAGTTGATAAAGCACGGGATAGTTCAATAGGGTGTATTGAAGACTTACATGAAACAGTTGAAAAATCACGGGATAGCTTAATAAGGGGTAATGAGGATTTACATGATTCAATTGAAAATCACGGGATAGCAAGAATTTATCAAAAGTTGAACATTGGAGGGGAGGGAAAGAAAAGAAAAAAAAAATACAGTTCAACCAACAGAAGGCAGTGTTCGCTTCTGTAACAAGGACCATTAATCAAACCATAGAGATGGCGGATCTCTCAAACAAAACCGTCAACAAAACCAAACAAAAGCTTGGAGTTATGGCGAATCTCCAGAACACATCGCCAGATAAGATCTTATTATACTAATATTTATTTATATTTCACACTATTCTTACGTATATATTCGGTATCAATCTGAAAATTTCGCAGAATTTGATGGGCGAGATCCGAGCTCGGGATGCGTTGCAAGTAGTTTCGCATTGCGAGTTATAAACCTTCCCAAAACGTATGTTTACATATATATCTTTTTATGTACTGTTCATTGAATGAAACGAACTCACTTACAATTAGTGCTTTAGGCCTGTCGGGTCACTCTCGTCTCATTTCTTGAACGTGGAGGGAGGATTCACGACCCGTAACTCCACACAAACCCGTGAGTATATGATTGCATATAGGACGAAACCGGTTCGCCCTAAGTAAATAGTAAACTTTGGAGGAGTAGGAATTTGGAGGTATCTGGGCTTGGAGGAAGACCTGAAGGCAGTGCATGATGGCGAAAGGAAGGTCAATTGGGACGCGATAACTTAGGTATCAATCAATTGAACCGTGCCAAAAGACTGTGCGAATTTTGGGTTGACTTCTGATCACCCGGCTTACTTGATGGAGGCAGGAGCCAAATTTTGCCAGAAAAAGGGTTATTCTGAGTTCGTCAAATATGCAATTAACTAATTACATTAACCTACTAAATCCATCTTTATATGTACCTTATAGCAGCTGAATCTAAACGGAGGGGCGCCCAGCAGATACGAGATACAATCATAATCAAATTTACTAACATTTAACCATTTGAGTTATATTTAATTATCTGTTCAATTAGTCATGTGTAGTTTCGATTAGTATTGCTTATTCATGAATTCATTAGGATGTAGGGAATCATAATAAACGTCAAAGGGAAGTTAGTTCATTTAGAGAAATTACTTAAGGTTAAATTTGCAAGAGAGAGACCAATACAGTTTTGAAATTCAACACTCTGTTTAGAATCAAGAGGGTTACCACAAAATTTAAAGTAATTAAAATCCTATATCATAAATCAAAAAATTACACAACGTTTGATGGAGTTTAATTACAACCTAAATACGAAAATATTTACGTTCAAAGTCGTAAATAACGTATTTATTAGTTAAGTACATATATCGCTAAAGATATGTAGTACAAGGGAGCTTTAAGTAGCTTTCTGTAGTTATCAGAGGAAATAAGGGTCCAAATTTATAAGGGCTTGTGTGACGTAGGGAGGAATTTTCCATCCCTACCACACATATGCAAAGCCTTAAGAATTTAAATATCGATCAGAGCCAAGAGAAAAGAAGAATATTACGACTGGTGCCAAGTGCCCAGGAGTAAATAAAATACAGACAAATATAAGAGTTTAGAGAAAAGACAGAACATCACAAGTGTTACACAATCAGGTGGCTACTTAGGTAATTGCGTAAATGTGAAATTCTAGGGAAATTTCACTTCGAAATCTAGGGAAATAATTTTTTTGGGCAGAGCATCCCTGATTTTGAATTTAAGAAAATGGTGGAATAAAATGAATATGGGTGACTCAATGACTTTTGTGTGAGAAATTGAGGCGTTTTTTATTTAAGATTAACTGCTTTTAATATAGAAAAACATTGGTAAAATGTCCACATTTCACCGCTACTGTTATTGTATTTTAACAAAGTGCAATATAAAAATAATAAATCATCTTTTTCATTGCAAATACAAGTGACATCCTTCTTCAATTTTGTGTTCAGGCGTGATTTTCTACATTTGTTTTATGTATAACACATACAGAAACACTGGTATTTATAATACACTGATCATGACTATTGTGTAGTAACTTGTATAAAAAGCCCTATACTAAAAACAATTTGAAAATACAATGTCAAATATGACACGACTTTAACCTCAAATAGGCAAAATTTATTGCAGATTGTCCGCAAATATAGCCCTTTTCGTAAATTGTTGAGGGCCTATATTATGTTTCAATAAACACAATAACTATTATTTATCTAAATCTCTATAAACAGTATGAAAATAAACCAAAAACACGAAATGTTGAATTGCATACGTGTCAATTTTCAAATGTCAATACAACATTCAACACGGACGCTATTACCACATTACCAGGTGACAGGTTAACAGTGACGTCATCGTTAACCATTTCAGTAATGCCAACTTGACGCTGTATTTTGAGGAGAGGTTTAAAAATGCACTTTTTAATAATTTTTTAAAAACTCTGCGTTTAATATTATGAAATAAAACTTATATATTCAGAATCAGCGTTTCTTGGTCTATATAAACATATTTTTTTAAAGCCATAATATTTTTCACCGGAGTTCCTTATTGTGCGCCTTAAAAATGTGTTTTCCAGAATCTGGGTAGCTTTGAAATTGTGCAGTTTACGGAATCTCTTTTAGGCAGGCACCAAATATGCGCCTTAAAAATGGCTTTTCCTAAATCTGCGTAGCTTTGACGTTGTATAGTTTGCGGAAACTCCTTTAGGCAGGCGCCGATTGTGCGCCTTAAAAATGGTTTTTCCAGAATCTGGGTAGCTTTGAAGTTGTGTGTTTACGGAATCTCTTTAAGGCAGGTGCCAAATATGCACCTTAAAAATGGATTTTACACAATTTGCGTAGCTTTGAAGTTGTGTAATTTACGGAATCTCTTTTACGTAGGCGCCAAGTATGCGCCTAAAAATTGTGTTTTCCACAATCTGTATAGCTTTGACGTCGTGTAGTTTGCGGAAACGTTTTTAGGCAGGCGCCAATTGAGCATCTTAAAAATGGGTTTTTCCAGAATCTGGGTAGCTTTGAAGTTGTGTGTTTACAGAATCGCTTTAAGGCAGGCGCCAAATATGCACCTTAAAAATGGATTTTCCACAATCTGCTTAGCTTTGAAGTTGTGTAGTTCACACCTGCCCTATATCTGAACCTTACCTGACCTGCACCTGACCTGCCCTGGCACCCCGGGGTAATCCCTGCTCATCCTCGGCAGACGATTGTGGGATTGCGGCACTCTGAGCGGATGTTCATCAGTTCCTTCCGGACCTAGGAATTCTTGTGTATCATTTCCCGTCGCTTCGAATAAAGGCTGTATGTTAGAATAGCTAGATATCACATAACCGGTCGGTTTGGGGGGTAAGTTTTTAACTTTGACAATTGATGTATTAAAATATTTAACATGAATTTAGAGCTGTCGAGAATACTTCATCAAAATATCTATCGTTGGTAATGAATATTGTAGTGATTACGAAAAATGTCATTTTTATAAAAGAAGTCATCAAAATATGTATCAAAAGTAGTAAAATATCGAAAATATTAATTTGGATAGGTACATCAAAATTGATAGACCGGATCATTTGCAACCGGTTGCGTAACATTTCCATAAAAAATCTTCACCACTATTTATTTTCCCATGAACCCTAAAATGGCGAACACCACCAGAACAAAACTGATTCCCTCATCACAAAGTAGTTTTACATCTATAGACTAGTTAACATTGGCGACCTATCGGTACATCATTTTGTATGTAAACCGCAGGGTTGTACACATTAGCCACTTAGCCACCGATTTACATACAAAACGATGTACTCAGCTGAATCACGCTGCTCAGTTGCCAACGTGAAACTAGACTTCCAAAATTAAAACAGCGCCCTTGTGGTGATTTTTTAAGAAAACGGCGCTATATAAAATAGCCAAATATTAGGAAAGTATTAGGAAATTGAGATTGATAATGCATTGCCGAGAAGATCGTAAAAGCGTGAATTAATGATGCCATGCTTATTGACATTAACGACCTCGGAATAAATTGAAGGATGTGGTAGATAGAATGTGTGGAAGAGGATTGGAACATGACGGGAAGCGAATGAGTACAGAAGAGCGATTCCGCATCTTTTGTGGATACGGAATCGTTTCCACACGTAATCTCCTGTCAAATTTGTGTGATTGTCTAATTGTCTATGGCTTGCTATTTTATGGACTAATATGTCAGCTGTCGTATTTCAACTAGTTTAAGACGTCGCTACCCGAATTGCTACCGATTTCTTGCAAACCTCCCTTAAACATTTGAAGTTTTTACGCTCTTAAAAAAATATATGTTATTTTTGAAGATAATATCTAAACATTCGTAGCGCCGAAACGCAAATTTTATAAAATTCCCTCGGTAGAAAAAAATCGCAAAGCATGCTCCAAAAATTATTATAAACACGTTTGTTTCAGTTATTTTACAAGTTATATGTATGAAATAATTCACAGGGTTTCTTTAAATGCTGTTTAAGACAACCCCTGCAACATTTTTGTTCTATTTTAAACGAGTCGTGTTTTATTAAACATTTTCACAATTTTCGAATCCATTTTATCGCTTTAAATATTAGCGCGCTCCTCTAACATTCGTAATTACATATCGCTCCATCTTCTTCTTTTTGCGCGCGGTTGCGGGGTCTTAAAGCACGAAATGCATGATTATTTATTCGTTTAATGTACTGTTACATAAAAATAATGTAACAAGTGAATTATCTGTGTATGGGTACTTTTGGTGTGAAGTTTGTTAACATTCAACATCTTTATATTGGTAGCATTGAAATGATTACCTTTGCTCAGTTGGTGATACTGAGGATCTGCACAGAGGGGTTCACTAGGCAGGACTGGCCTAGAGCTCTTCATTCTTTGAGCAGCCACAGGTGACCACGGCCACCGTCCCTGTGGCGGGTCGACGTAATCAAATAGTCGTAGTTCGCCATTATTTTAACAACATGTGAAGATTGATAAATCCGCGCCCACCAGCGGCATCCATTATTGAAGACCATCAGGACAATCATTAAAATCCTGGATCAGCAGCGGAGTACCATGGGAGCACATTATTTCTGCTGGATCAAAACCACATCCAGAATCTGCAGACGCAGTCATGACTAGACCTTCCGACTATACCTGGAGCCAGAGGTGCTCGCAGGGATGCGGCCGAAGATCGCCCACCTTGGCCGTCATCAACATAGTCGGCTGGCTGGCAACCGCCCTTGGACGGGACGTCGCTGGGAAACCGCGGGACTGGAGGCCTGGACGTCGCTCCAGCCTGCCGTTCAGCACATGTCAGCAGCGGAGGGAGCTAACCGCCCATCTCCGAAGGCAGCAAGCAGCAGCATGGATCGCCTACATATGGCATTCATCCATTCATCAACTCCTCAAGATTAAACGGTACTAACGCTCCATAATATGCCCATTCAGAATTTAGTCTAGCCCTGATTATTATTTGTACTTAATTAATAAATTAATTTAACTATGTCAAAGCACTATACTATTTCATTTAAATAACCTATCCTCATACAAAGTATTACACAGCCGCCTGCTTAAGGTCCACACTGAGATATAAATTTTAGTAATAATCACACTTGTCTCATGCTCTCCATGTATTATATTCCTAACATTTTAGCTTCCAATGTGAAAGTTAAATATCTTCATAACATTTTGGCGTCCAACGCAAATATTTTCATAACAGTACGTTTAAAGTTATATTCCATGGATTATGGATTTGACATTTGAAAAGTTTCGTTTCACTTTTAGGCACGGATTATGGGAATTACACTTCTTTTCAACAATTAAGAAACAACTATTTACGTGCACAAAATAGGTTATATACAATAATAAGTAATTCACGCGTATTTAGATTGAAACTTGGCAAAAATGTCATATCCATGTTGTAAAACTTTTAAAACGTAGATATTTCACACATATTTGACAGAAGATTACGTATCCATAAAGATACGGAATCGCATTGCAGTGTTACTTTGTGGGCGAGCTCGTTGATACCTCCTATCCTGATGAGAACAAGACGCGCTTCTGAGGGGATGTATAAGTTTCCTTTGTGCCTGACCTGATGCTGCAGCCTGATCTCTTCATGGTACTTCAGGTTGTCTTCTTCATGTACTTCTGGCAAAACAGAGATACGCATGACGTCACGCATCCCATCAGACTTCGATCGTTTTGGCAGGCTTTGAAAAAGGCAAACTTTAAAAATTATTTTAACTTTGAAGTTTTATATGGTATGAAGTGTGCACGCAATTTACCCAATACAATGAAAAAAAATGTGTTGCCCGCACAAAAAAACATTCACAAAATCATTTAAAAAAAACACAATTAAACATATCAAATAATTTTCAAAGTTCAAAACAATTCTGGTTGAAAAAAAGTTTAATAAATTGCCCCATAAGACAATTACCCAGAAGATTATTAAAGTTACGTGTTAACGTCTTAGAATTTTTTTGCTAATAAATTTTTGCTAACAAAACTCCACAAGCTCATTATCATACGCCATTTTTATGTTTCTATTGATATATAAATTATTTGCTTTTGATTTTTCATAAACAAAGGTGGATGCGGCACTACTGTATAAAATCAGTCGGTAAAAAGCCATAAACAAACAAAACAAAAGACATCTAATGCTTGGCGTCCGATAAAAACAAAAACATTGGGGCAGGGCCACAATTTTCTATCGGCCACGGAAAACAAAATCATTGTGGCCCATCCTAACCATCCACAAAATGTCTGTGGAAACGGTCGCAGGAAACCAGCCTTTACGTGTAATTGTTCAACGGGCCAAACGCTGGCACGAACTGGTGGGTGAATTGGCGAGTGAACTGGCCGTCCTGACTACGGGTCGATTGCTATTACACGTGCGTTTCGGCCCACGTTTTGGAGCGAATGTGGTGCAGGGATGGTATGTAAAAAAAAAAATTCACTAGATTTCAAGGCGAAATTTCCCTAGGTTTCCCTAGATCTCGCCTTGGCGTGTAAAAAAACCGCCGTCGGAGGACAAAATCCAGAGTGGAAGATACTCTCAGTTTCGCCCTGATGTAAGGTCGCAGTTCAGAATTGAAGAAACATTGCTTGAAATGGCTTTAGCCGTTTTTGGTGACTAGATCTGAGTTCCCCACCTTCCTTGTCCCCACCACCTTTCCCTCTCCACTTACTTTCGGTATTATTAAATATATATATATATGTATTTTTTTTTTAAATTTATACCATCAATCCAAACGTAATAACTTGATTCTTGTAGTAATTAAGTTGAAATGTAGTATAATTTACAAAATCTGTGCCTAATAGAAGTGCGGCGATTAGTGGAATATGTACTATTATTTTTAACGCATTTTTACCACTTTTTTTCTTATAGTTTAAATTGAAACGAAATACTGTTTTCGTAATGATGCGAGTGTGGTGTAATAGGCAATATTTAGGAAAAACATGTGTATGGAGTAAAAGTTAAGGTCGAATGATAACAATACATAACTTAGCGGAGCCTTCATCCATAATAAGGAACTCCAGTCCAATTTTTTATTTTTTGTTCACGAATAATAACTTTCTAACTTAAATAATTGCATTTTTATTTTTATTTTTAGAGTTAGTTTTAATAGTTAACATAATTGTCAACATTTTAATTTTTCAAAATCCCCAGAAAACCACCGTATGTATGGTGAATCGTGTGACGTCATCACTCACCAAAAGTTTTATTTTTATTTTTAACAAGTGTTATCATTTTGTATGACGACATTTTTGTATGGAAGAAGCTATGAAACTATTCAATAAGTAAAACATTATTAAGGTGGAATTATTTATTATATTATTAATAATAGATTATATTTTTGAATATTATTACGGGAGAGTGGTATAAAAATTGTTTTAAATTATTATTTTTTTAGTTTCACGAATCGTATCTAATCAATATCACGGAAACCGAAGAATAGCATCTACCACACGCGCTCTTCGGAGCGACCGAGTCCCGCGCCACTTCAGGCCGCCGCGCGCCGCGCAGAAAAGTCTCACAGTAAACTGTGCTGTAAACCCATCGGTCTTTACGCGGTGGCCTGAAGTGGCATGGGACTCGGTCGCTTCGAAGTGTGCATGTGGGAGATACGGCGCCGGATCAGCTGTTCGATGTCCGCCATTTTATAAACGTAAGTATAATGTAGTCAACGGTGACGTATTGCACACAATATCATCAGTCTGACTTTAACATTATCTCAATTATGAACTTTTATCGAAATATTAGAAAATATTTAATTGACCTTTTTCATAACACAAATATATTTTTTTTATTTATAAAATAACAAATGTTTTTTTTAATCATTTCCAATTCTATTCCTACTACTAGATAATATTAGCAAATAAAAGCTTTTTAAGGACGTATTTAAGAAAAAAAAAGATTTTAGACCATCGTTGTATGAAATTACGCTCCTATTTAGTATCCTATTTTTATGTGAATACTGCACAAGACTCCCAAGCTTGTGTTCGGAGCTAATGGCACCATGGCATCCCCGATTGGAGCATGTTGTGGGCCGATGGGAGCGGGAAGGGAAAGAGATAAGAAAGAGACAGGTTGGAATTACAAGTTTAGAGAGGGAAGATATGTGCACAAACACAATTTCACAGAATAGAATGGTCGAAAATGGTTGGCAAATCGAATCTCTAAAATCTCGAATCTCTAAAATTTTAATTTATTCTCGGTCTCGGCCGAGAACGAAAAACCTGTCTCGGTCGACTAGGGCCGAATCTACGAAATCTGGCGCCCTGTGCAGTTCACCCCATTTTTTTTTTTTTTTTCATTTAATAATTTATTTTTTTACACTAATTTACCAAATAAAATCAAGACATATAAAGGTGTAACTTTTCCAAGTGACCTGGCGGTAGCTCTCACACTCGTTTTTTTAAAAGAGAGAATCGTCAGGAGCCCTATACTCTCTGAATCTATTGGGTAAACATAAAATTATGGTGCTATTTGAATTATTTTAGGAAAAACTGTTTTTGCAAGTTATGCTTTAAAATAATACAACGAATTGTTTGTTTGTGCCCGTACCATGATTTAAAATATAGGTTACGAGACAATGCGGGTGGTTTCGCTGAACTAGGTCCATTAGACATTCTTGAGATTTACTGCGTTTATGTATATACCCAACGCGAATATTAATAGAAAAAGCAAATACAAATACGTTATCATGGCAACGTACAACTCAAGAATAGCATTTACAGCTTCTGAAAAACGCTTACACTGACACCGTAAAATAACACATCCAACAAATCTAATAGATATTAATTATACATTTAACGAACTTCAAATAATATGTCAAATCAATGATGAAACTGTCAACGCGTTGCAACCTGCAAATCCTGCAAACCGTGCGATGCGTTTGCTAATGGAATTTACTGAAGATTTCATAAGAAAATGGTCTTTAACTACCTTCTCCTAGAGACTTAAATCGTACAAAATAAAACAATAGCGAGCGTGCGGACGACATACTAACTAAAATTGTCAGCATTTTGAAAGGCACAAGTCGGTTTGTTTGATTCACTAGAACAAAAATACCGCGCTGTGATTGGTTATTGATTTGGATCGCACCCATTCGTCGTAAAACTCGTAAAAGATATATGGAAAAATAGATCTTACGTTTCTTTGGAAAGTGTTGCTAGAGCATAATAATTATTTCGTACTATGGGTAATTTTTAAACGATTCAGGCAATATTATAACTAAATTTTAATACAATATTTATTTTCTCACGGCGCCCCTTCGGAGTTGGCGCCAGGTTTTTGCACGTTTTTGAACGTATGGAAGATCCGGCGCTGCGGTCGACCCTTCAAACGAACCACCCGTTTCTGCACGGAGTCGAGTTTTTTTCAGGTATTTTGGAGCTCCAGACCAGTGGCTGCCAAATTAAACTGTGGGGCGCACTTGTGGTTTGAACAGGACTAGCAGTTGTGTACTATTAAAGTATCTGCGGGGTCTGTACAGTATGCCCAGTTTTTGAGAGGCTAACTTAAGTGATTACAGTCACCTCATACAAATGCTTGTATTACTGTTGTATGCGTAGTGTTGAGTCACTAACTGCCTCCAAATGGATGGGAGCAATTGAGACTCTTGTGCGGTATTCAAATAATAAAAAATAAAAGAAACGTATTGAAAAATCTGGCCTACCCCCTCATCCCTCATTCTACCCCTCCCCTCTCACCCCACTCAACTACCCCACCTCCCCTCAACTCTTAACTCTCGCTCAACCCCCTTTTCTTGCAGCAGTTGGGACTCATTTTTTTAATTACAAGATTCACATAATAGTAATAATAAAACAAAAAAAAATCACCCCCCGCCCCCACCCCTCCTTTTACCTCCACTTCTCCTCACCTCACCTCAACTCTCCATTTGTAATCGGTATAGCTACGCCTACGGATTTGTATTGTTTAGGACCAAAAATACGCCACGGTACTAAATTAGTAATACATTTGTATGAAGTATTTGAAGTCTCATATATTAGGAGTATTAAATATCTGGGTGTGATAATGGATGATAAATTAAAATTCGACGAAAACTTACAATACATAACAAAGAAAATTGCTAAAAAAGTTGGATTCCTAAAAAGGATCAGAAATAACTTGGATCTCAAAACAACGCGCCTTGTTTACAATTCTATTGTAACTCCGCATTTAAATTATTGGTGTTTTATTCCTATGTAACGAAGCCCAAAATAATAAACTACAGGTTATACAAAATAGGAGGATGAGGATGATTTTAAAATGCAACATTTTTACTAGAGTTAAAATTATCTTACAAAATTTAAATATGATAACAACAAAACAACATATAATATATAATGCATTAACAATGATATACAAACTTAAAAATTATATGCTCCCAAATTATCTTCCGAGTAATATTATGTTTCAAGAAAATGTTCACAAATATTCTACGAGAAGACGCAGAGACTTTAGGCTTCCCAAAACTAAACTTTCGTGCACACAAAATAGCACGTTTTATAAAGGGTAAAAACTTTATAACAGCCTGCCGAATGCCGTAAAGGAAGCCTCAAGTCTTGGCACTTTTCGTAGGATGTGTGCATTATATGTAAAGAATGTTTTTTGATTTGTAACAATCTTACCAATATTATTTTAGTCACATAGTTATCTGTTTTCCTTAACATGTTTTTTTTTATGTGGTAATCTTTTTTTTCCTCTTAAAATGTATTTGTAAAAATGTAACTGTATATCTAAATTGTATTTGTGTATATTTTCTTACTAGATGTATGAAAAATTTTTGCATACATCTAAATAAATATTCAAAAACAAAACAAAAATAAGTCTCCGTGCTGTAGGTACTACACAAACCACCTCATTCACCTCACCACTTCACGGCTCTAATACAAAAACGTTACACAAACGAAATGTAGCAACGCTGCACAAAAACACCTCGCCACCTCACACCTCACGGCTCTACTACAAAAATGTCGCAAGAAATGTAGTGCCACTACATCAACCACCTCAAAACCCGCCACCTCACGGCTCTGATATGAAAATGTCGCATACACGAACTGTGGTGCCACTACACTAACAACCTCGTGGCTCTAATATAAAAACGTCGTATACACGAATGTGGTGCCACTACACCAACCACCTCACGTCTCTAATACATAAACGTCGCACACACGAAACGTAGTGATGTAGTGCCACTACACCAATCTCTTCACACCTCACCATCTCATACATGTGTAGTAATACAAAGAAAAAGAGTTGGTACAAATAGTAGTGTCCGACCGAAACCGGACTTTCTACCGAAACCGAAACCGTAACCGAATCTTTGGTAGCTGTCTCAGTTTCAGCCGAAACCGAAACTTTTTTATACATGTTAAAAATCTATTGTTTACTGAAATTTTGCTTATTTTTTACACCTATACAAATAATTAAAATGTGTTAATTGAAAAAAAAAAAAAAAAAAAACAATAATTGAAGTATGTGAATTTTTTTTTGATGTTAACAAACATGTTAACTGCTTCTTGGAACAAAAATTTGTCAATAATCAACACTTAAAGTACACTTTAAAGGAAGGACCTCATTAATTGAGTATTTTAATTTAAATTGAGTTTACAATCACAACATTCTTAAGACTAAATTTACCGTTTATTGAGATCTTTTGCAGAGTTTTGGTACGGCCGAAGGTTCGGCAGAAAATCTGCCAAAACCGAAACTGAAGCCGAAACTAGATTTTTTTGCCGAAACTTGCCGAAACCGAAACCAAACTTTCGGTCGGTCACTAACAAATAGATAGATTTTGTGAGATGACGGGACGTTTTACGTTTTTGTATGGGACATTTGTAGTGCATCTTGTATGGGGTAGGTACTCATACTACTAAAATCTTCAAGATATGTTATTTTTTTTAAATATTTGTGGATACTGATAAAATTCACGATCAAAGGTATCCCCCACTACATGATATTTTTAAAGAAATATTTTCGGTTATAAAAATTTATTTGCATAGGTAGATACTAATGTTTAGTTTAGTATAAACTGTTAAAATTTTTGCAAAGCAATGTCCAACCTTTAGTTATACAGGGTGTACCAGCATGTATCCGAACAAGACGGAATGCGAACCGTGCTGGCCGAACCCAACTGCTCAGTTGCGGCACATGATGGTATTTTTTATTTTTGATTTTAAATTAAAAAAATATCACCTGACAGAAAAATGTCATCTACATTTTTAATATATTTTTTACATTGTTCCACACAGGAGGCTCTGAGGAAAAAATTTCCCTCGGGGCCTATCTCAACTTAGGGGATGCTTTGTGGAGGGTTTATTTTAATAACTCATGTACGTACGTACATGCCTCGTACGTCATACGTTTGTCTAGCAATGTTACATTGTCGTGTAAACAAGCTTATGAGTCCGAGTGGTTAAGAAAAGGAAAAGAGGAAGTTCTTAAAAGGAAATAGATATGAGGGGTGGGTTGGAATCTGGGGGTCAGTGTGTTCAGAAGTGACGGATAAATTCATTCCTTCAACTGCGCTGCAAGGCGATGGGTGGTGGGATTCTGGCTGGAGAGGTCAAAAGATCTCCTCAAACAGTCTCTCTCGATCCCGCCCGCCACGCAGCAGGTAGACAAACACATCGGCCGCCAAGACCTTGACAAACCTCCCTCCATGAACCCGGCCACTCCTGCTAAGTCACCAAACGTAGCGAACGATTCGGGGTGACCTATGGCAGGGGTGTTGGTTACCAATAAATGGTTCCCGGAGCGCCGGACCCATACCTTCCCTAAATAATAAATTAATCCAAAAATGATCAAAAATCACCGGTTAACATCATTCGTATACGTGCTGTTACACTCTGTACCTTTACAACGTTTGTATGTAAGCGTAAACAAATTATAAAAGTTGGAAAGTAATACGCACTAAATAGCCTGTTATTGGATGGTATCCGGAGAAAAGAAGACTAGTGAAGTTGATTACATTGCTCGGTGCACGGTGCACGGTGCACGGTACACGGTGCATAGTGCAAATGCTCACAGTGCATAAGCGAGAGAGGGAAAATAATCAGGAGTAAAAGGTGATTTGCGCGGTGGATTCCCTCGCGCAGGCGCGGCTTTCCCAGCGCCAGTACTGTCTGGAGCTTCGTGCTGAGCGCTACTCCGTCGCCACTGGGCGGTGTTTAGTCCGCACACCGCACTCCGTACTCCGCTACTCGGTCAATCACTCGATTCGATTGAATGAATATTATTACATATATTTTCAACGGTGTTAAAAAATAAATCATAACGCTAATTATAACAGTTTCAAAATGTGAATTTATGTTCTACAAAGACAACCACTAAAAAACCGAGAAAAAATTCCCATTCTTTAAATTCTCCCGTAAATATGAATAGTAGTAACAACTTTTAAAAATACCAAAGTTGCATATATCATTAGGTATGTATTTCGACTAAAAACAGTGCGTTTACTTTAAAAGGTAGGTATTTATAAGAGTGTTTTATGTTACCCTGAACAGTGATGTTACTTAAGAACATATTCAGCATTTAGGTATGTACGTTGGTTCTGTTTTTTTAGAAGTATCATAATCATTATATTTGTTATAAATAAACCTGCAAATAAAACCCCCAACGAAACCTCATACCACACATATATATATATATATAAGTAATATTATGTAATTTATATATAATATAAGTGGAGGCAAGGCAAGGAAAATAAGAATAAATTGGGTGAAACTGCGGTTAAAAATATTTTTAATATATTCGACATTATTGCTGTACGTTGACTACATATACACACCAGTATATAGATTCACCCGTTTTCCGCTTGTACTATGAATTTCCAGACACTGTGTATAATATGAAATAGCAATAGATTTACTTTGACCATGTTACTACATTCGCACCTACTGTAAGTACTATCATATAAGCGGATTTTGTAATAAAAATTATTTATTAAAACCATAAACATTTTAATAACAATATAATATTTATTGATAATTAACATAAGTATATAAGTAGTGAATAATTATTTTTCGTTTTGATCATTCAACTCCCTGTGTCATAAATTCCTAAAATTAAAACCTTCTTTAACGAAGCTAAATAAAAATATATGCAGTTTAACATGAGTATTATTTAAACTAAATAAAAAATATTGGAACTGCATTATTAAAAAATTATTGGATCTATATTGAAACTAAATTAAAAATATTAAATATTAATGAAAATACATTGAAACTACATAAATTGTTGTATTGTAAGTAAATAAAAAATAAATATTGAAAGTAATTAAATTATTGTATTGAAATTAATTTAAAAAAAATATATATATATGTATATATTGAAACAAAGTAAATTATTGCAATGAAACTAAGTTCAACGTGTATTCAAACTACATAAATTGTATTGACATTAAATACATTTATTTTTATTTTTAAACTTTCTGGCATTAGTATTACCAAATTTTTTTATGGAACTTCGTGGTACACTTATCTTACATAAATCTAAACAATTATAATAAAATAAAACGTTTATCACCCTTGAAATTATAGTTTTGTTAGGTAACGCTATCTACTAACAGCTTCACTAGGTGTGACGTCAATAAAGCCCTCCACACGAATTATAGTTTATAAAAAAATAAACCGTCCCTCAAAATTTATTCGTTGTGTTAGAATTAAACAGATATATTTTATTTTTATTCACAGAACGTGGTGTTTTGCTTATTGATAAAAGATAAAATAGACATCTTTTTAATGGCGCCTGCTTAGAAAACTGAATAGTTATCGTGTCGATCTGTGCAACTGGAAAAAGTAACGAATACAATAAAAAAAATAACAATGTTATGTTAAGTGTTAAAAGCGGTGATCTAGAATCGAGAACAAAGTGTCAAAGATGGTGTGATGTGAGGCCGTCGCTCGGGCAGACAGCAGCAGGCCACTAGAGGGCAGTAGAGGGCAGTAGAGGCCGCTAGAGCGGGGCCCCGCATGACGGCCTCCGCGGCCCCCGCCCTCGGGCCTAGGGCGCCCGGGACGCTCACCGCCACCGCCCTCGCCCTGTCGCTGCTCATGTGCTCTGCAGGTAATTCATATCTCACTAACGAACTGCCCTATTTTAGTTATTTCATTCATTATACATACATGCACTTTTTCATGGTGTAGGTTTATTATTACTATTGTATCATTATTTTTACGTTTATTAACAGACTATTAAGAGGAAACCGGGCGGCGTTTTGTCCATACAAACATATTCCCCAATTTGATCTCTAGATTTTGAAACTAGTTCAAATATTTATTTAATAAAATATAGATATCGATCACCAGCGTGTCCGTATTGCTTTTTTTGATTAGTTACTTCCTATAAGAGTTAAGACCATCCAAAATTCGTTAAAATTGTCTGATTTTAACACCATCAATAGGCATTTAATATCCAAAAGACATTGTATTTAAAAAAAAGGAAAACTTACAGAAATAGAGTATTTTCACAGTTAATAAAATCTAATACTTCTCCTACAATTTGGGAGGCGGGTATGGGTCCGCTGCCCTGGGAACCATTTATTGGATAACCTACTCTCCTGCCATAAGTCACCCCAAGTGGTTAGCTACGTTTGGTGATTTAGGTTTGTTTGCCCAACTAACGCATGGCGGGCCGGATCGGGAGAGACTGGTTGTGGGAGACCTAAACTAGATCTCTCCAGTCGGACTCTCTCGATCCATCCATCGGCTTACAAGGCAATTGGAGGGATTTTTTTTACATGAGCTCCACACAGGAGGCCCTGAAGAAAATAATTTCCCTGAGGGCCTATGTCATCTTTAGGGATGCTGTTTGGAGGGTTTTTTTTAAGGGAAAGGAAGGAAAGGAGAGTTCTGGGAAGGAAAAGGGTTTAAGGGGTGGGTAGACATCTGGGGTTCAGTGTGTCCTGGTCATCAGACCTAGACAAACCTCATCCCATTAACCCGGGCACCCCTGCTAAATCACCAAACGTAGCGAACCACTTGGGGTGACCTACGGCAGAGGTGTTGGTTATCCAATAAAGGTTCCCGGGGCACCGCCCCCCAAATTGGATTTCATACATCCGTCACTCCTGGACACATTGACCCAGATTCCTATCCACTCCTCCTTTCTTTCCCAAAACTTGCTCTCCTTCCTTTCCATAAAAATGCCCTCTACACAGCATCCCCAAAGATGACATAGGTCCCGAGGGAAATTATTTTCATCAGGGCCTTCTGTGTGGAGCTAATGTTAAAAAAATAATCAAAAATCTTAAAAATCGGTCCAGTTTTGGAAGAGACAATTGGGCAATACAAAACCTGGGTTTTAATGATTTTATTTAGGTATTATCAGCTTGATCAGTTGTCCCTTTCGCTCATAATTCAGGGGAGTAAGAGCGACAATCTACAGCGACCATTTAGTAAATTGTAATGTTCAAATTTCTCTGTGACCGGGTTTCCTCTTAACGGCCTCCGTGGTCGAAGGGAAAGGCATTCGACTAGCGGTGCGGATGTCAAGGGTTCAAATCCCGGCGTTCGAAAGTAAAATTTTCAGAATTTAATCATTTTAAATATTATAAGGTATATTTGTGGCACGTTCCAGAGTGGAATATACTCTCAGTATAAAACTGGTGTAAGACCACCGTTCATAATTGAAACGTTGCTTGAAAAGGCTTTAGACGTGTTGGTTGACTAGAACTGAATTGCTAGGTACTTCCATACCTTCCTCTTCCTCTTCTTCATCTCCTTACTCTTCCCCAATTACCTTCAGCCTCACAACAATCCTCAATAGGGGATGTCATAGTCTCAATGGCTTCAGGCGGTTGGGGGCAGTTGGAACTCTTTTGCGAATTCATAAAAAAATCCAATAATAACACAGTACAAAGCATATAATACGAACTGAAAAACAGTTGAAATTGTCGAAGAGAATGGTAGGTACCTAGCTACGAAATAGTTACAACTGAAAAAAGCAACGACATATTAATTGCACAAAAACTTTCATCAATAATATTATGACTTCTGAAGATTCCTTTGATGAAATACTATAATTTTAATGAAATTTCGTCGCCTTGTTCTTAATTGTCCAAACGACCATTCTAGTTTTTGTTCAATGTCCACTTAAAAAAAATTAAAAAATAAAGTACAAAAAATTAGTGACCGACCGAAGGTTCGGTTTCGGTAACTGTTTCGGCAAGTTTCGGCAAAAAATCTAGTTTCGGCATCAGTTTCGGTTTCGGCAGATTTTCTGCCGAACCTTTGGCCGCACCGAAACTCTGCAAAAGATCTCAATAAATGGTAAATTTAGTCTTAAGAATGTTGTGATTGTAAACGTAATTTAAATTAAAATACTCAATTAATGAGGTCCTTCCTTTATAATATACATAAGTGTTGATTATTGACAAATTTTTGTTCCAACAAGTATTTAACATGTTTGTTGATTTTTAGTAATATCATATTTTTTTTTTTTTTCACAAAGTTCAATTATTTTATTTTTTATTTCATTTAACACGTGTTAACTGCCTGAATAAGTGTAAAAAATAAGCCAAATTCAGTAAACGATAGATTTTTAACATGTGTAAAAAAGTTTCGCCTTCAGTTTCGATTTCTCAGCTACCGAAGATTCGGTTTCGGTTTCGGTGGAAAGTCCCGTTTCGGTCGGACACCATAAAAAATGATAGTTAAGGTTAAACGTCACGTACGTTATAATCTACGCATTCACAGATGGCGCCAATAAGATTATTTTAGGTTCTTAATACTTTTTGCCGTTACGCTTTAAAATATTAATGTAAATTAATTGTTTGCGCCCGTACATATTAAAATGGATATAAATAAATAGTTTTTCCCTTAAAAAACCCAAATCTTACAAGAAAGGCTGAAAAATACAATATTGTATTGAGTCACCGATACAAAATTGAAATTTTCAGCCTTTCTTGGAAGATTTGGGTTTATTTATGGACAGAACTATTTATTTATATTCATATTAAATATGTACGAGCGCAAACAATTAATTTACCTTAATATTTTAAAGCGTAACGTGCAAAAAGTATTAAAAACCTAAAATAATTTAATTGGCGCCATCTGTGAATGAATGTGTAGTTTATAACGTACGTGACGTTTAACATTAACCACTTAACTAAGAATTATTTAAACTAATGAGATCATTACCTTTACGGAAATAGCTTTATCTTAAACACCTGATCATCATAATGTTTCATTGAGATAATGGAAGAAAACCTTCTCCTACTTTAAAATTTTCTGATGGTCGTTTGGACAATTGATTTAATGATTTCTGCAATATTATAAGTTTTTCTACTTTTAGTGTAGTTTAGCCTCAATGAATGTGATGCTATATACAGAAATAGTTAAATTAATATCAATAGCCTTCTAAATTTTCAATCCAGATCAACAATTTTTCAATATATATGCAGTGCGTTTTATTTTATTTTAATTAAATGTTTTTAAGTGTTATTATTTATTGTCAGGTCAGTCAGGTTATTATCAGTCCCTAGCGAGGCAGATTGCCTGTTCTATGGAAACAAATACTCGTGAAATGCTAAATGAATTATGTTGTAAAAAATATTGTTTATGTCAAAGCTATCTGCAAAGTTTTTACTATGTCATTAATAGGAAACTATGCATAATTCTTGGCATTTTAAACTCCCATCCAGTTTTGGATAATATATTGTAAAATGAATAATGTATACGGTGGCCAAAAACCTAACCTAACCCAACCATGATCATTTGCAGCACATAGGCCAGGTATATCAGTTCATTACAAGCTCGGCTTGGTTGGAATATCGAGCTTAGCATAGCTTGGAACATAATCCGTATATTGGATAAGTTTTAAGATTTTCACGGCCAAAAGCATTTTCGTTATTTGTTTTTGGGGTGTTATGACGTGTTGCGCTACCTCCTTCTTTAGCCAACGTTTCGGACATCGTTGCAGTGTCCATCATCAGGGCAGATCCGGTAGATGTGTAATTTTTAGTCGTGAAGTGTGTGCTTATTTACTTCGAAGCGATACCGTGTCGCCAGCACCACTAACTTTCACCAGAATCAACGCAAAAAAACATGTCTAAGTATACAGTAATGCCAGCTCGTGAATTTATTAGAGGAATGGTATATTTTTTTCTTTGAAAAACGAATCTACTGTTTATGTGAGTGGTGCATCTATGTTCTCTAATGTCTGCATTGATATCATGATATTGTGATTGCGATCTTTCAAAAAACGACGGCAGTTTATTTTTAGGTGGGTTTAATTAACGACTTAATTTTGATAAAGTTCCCTTCAATCCGAACGGTGTTTGCTATATGCGAGTACACTAATTTTAAGTAGTATTTTTGGTAAATATGCAGTTAGTCCACCTCACGGATAATACGGAACGTTCGTGTTGTTGAAGTTTGATGCACGGATAATACGGAATATTCCTTTTTTAACAAATAGATAATAGACAATCAAATGTGACATTTGCCGAAAGTACCAACATCATAAAATAAATTCTTGTATATTCTTGATTCAACTAGTTATATTTTCCTAGCCAGGAATTAATGACGTACAGTACCTACCTACTCACTGGTTGAGCTAAAATACGGTAAATTTTTGAGATCGCTGGCAATGGTTAATACGCACTTTTTTTTGAAAAAATCTTTTGATTCACCATTTACATTAAAAGACAACTATTTGCATTGGGGGAAGTGGAAAATATTTCATTCTAAATTTCGATTACGTAAAATTAAAATTAGCTTTCATTCTGTGAAACGAGACCGTCCATTTTCAAACATTATTTTCAAATGTCATTTTGTTATGTTGGTATAAGTTTGTGTGATATGGTTTATGATACAAAAGAAAGTGCCCCCTTTATACCGCCTGCTCGCGTCAAGGCAAGAAAAACATCCCAATTTTCAAGTAGTTTAGCGGATACGCTAGGTTTGTGTAACATGGTTTGTGATACAAAAGAACGTGCCCCTTTATAACGCCTACTCGCGTCAAGGCATAGAAACTCCACAATACTAGTTGGTGTACCTTCCTAAAACATTTGACAATCAATTTTTCCGCTATGGCAATCTTTTTTAATATTCTAGCTATTGGTACCTTGGAAAATGTGAAAGATTGATTGTCTATGAACATATAAGTTGTTGATATAAATAGAATATGGTGAAGAATTTGTAATCGCGTAATTGAATTAATTTAAACAAAATTAAAATGTTAAATGCATATTTTTTGCATGTTTTTTGGTCTCCCCCGACTTAAATACTCATTTTTCGTGATAATAAAGCTAAATACAACGAGTAAGCGGTTTAATGCATAAATAATGTATTTTTTTTCTAGAGTCAGCTCAATTAACCGCTGAAAACAAACTGTTCTGACATTGAAACTTTTAAAATCTCTTATGAGACTATTTTTGATTGATTATCAATTAATAACGTCGTCATCGTCATGACTCGATGAATAAATTAGTCCACACTTGTAAAATTAGGCAATTTACGCAAATTTCATTGGAAAGTATTCAAATATTATTTATGTAAATGACAGGTTTGACTGCTGGCGCCTCGGCGACTAAAATATGAACTATTTTGCGGCTTAGCAAAGCTTGAGCGGTAGATTTAGCTTATTTAAATTGGAGGGAGCAATGTCGTACATAGCGAGGATACGGACTGGCTGATATACCGGGCCATAGAAAACACGGTCATGAAGATAGAATAAATAAGAACACAAGAAATGCTTTGTGTTTTGTGATGCAATTATTTGGCCAATCGGACCTTAAATTTTCAATACAACACTTCACACCATGATTTCTACGATGATGATCTAACATGTCAGAGCGCATGCCAAATGGAGCATTTGTTTGTAATCAAATTTGTAAGGAAGGCACTTCTAGTTTTCATCGTCATTCTATGGCCATGATCAACTCTTTAATCTAACCAAACCATGATCATTTGCAGCACACAGAGAACCCAAATGAACATAAGTTTAAAAACTTTGAACAATTTGGTAGTCAAATTTATGGTGTCTTACCCGGAGCTTTTAAGTGTAGCTTTTCTCTATGTTAAGGCCCATTAACCAGTGGTCGAGAATTAAAAGTATCATCGAAAATTGGTCTCGCGATTGTACCCTTGAGACTCTACAGGGCGGTTCAAATGAGAAAGATTCGTTTCTCTCATATATTCTATAACTTAATGTCGATTTTATTTCATTCAAAATTTCTTTTAATATATACCTACAGTCATGTTATCAATAAAAATGCTCAAACGCGTGATGATAAAATCATTTAAATTCAATTATGTCTAAGCAAAGTAAGTGTGTAAAAAAATCTGAAATACATTATTTTGTAAGACCGTGAATAAATAGACAAACTGATGTATTTTCATCGCAAAACACGTTCGCGAATTTGTTTTTTTAATGATTTTATTCGAACTAAAATTAAAATTGTTAAAAGTAGATAATTTATCGATTTATTTTATTATCTAATATAAAAAATTCTCGTGTCACGGTGTTTGTTATCATACTCCTCCGAAACGGCTGGACCAATTTTGATGAAATTTTGTGTGCTTATCTGGTAGGTCTAAGAATCGACCAACGATTCATACCCCTAAAAGTAAAGGGTGTTCCACTCCGAATTTTTATTTTATTTTTTTTTTTTTTTTTTATGGTGAGGCATTAAAAAATACATGCTGCCCTAAATTTTAACCATTCTACCATTAACCCCTATTTTTTAAAAGTGATATTATTAATTCAAACCGGTGTCACTTCTGACCCGATGAGAACGAAGTCGGCCTCTTTTCTCTAATTTTAAATTTTTTACTAATCAATTACTGTTTGATATTGTTACTACAAACATGATTCACGGTCCATGCGGTAATTTTTCATCGCCTTGCATAGATTTCACCAACGATACGGTCACACATGTTGAAGGATATGCAATATATCGTCGAAGAAATACCGATAATGGCGGACAATCATTCATTAAAAATATCAGTAACGTAGACATTGACATTGACAATCGTTGGGTGGTACCATATGCACCTCTGTTGAGTAAAAAAGTGGGAAGGAAAAAGGCATGAGGGGTGGGTAGGAATCTGGAGGTCATTGTATCCGGGAGTGAATCCATCCCTCCAACTGCGGTGCAAGACCATTGCCTTGAGCGGAATTGACCTTTTACCTTGACCTTTCCAGCCGGACTCTTTCGACTTATTGGTCGAGAGAATCCGGCTGGAAAGGTCAAAAGGCCTCCCTCAACCAGTCTCTCTCGATCCGGTCCGCCACGCAGCAGGAGGGCAGACGCATCCGCCGCCAAGACCCGGAAAAAAGTCACCCTTGCTAAATCACCAAACGTAGCGAACCGTTTGGGGTGACCTGTGGCAGAGGTGTTGGTTATCCAATAAATGGTTCCCGGGGCGGCGGCACCCGTACCCGCTTCCTTTCAAAAATTCCTGTAAGTAAGTGGAAAAGTAAGAAAATCACAAAAAATATAAATTCATACACAACGCCATCTCTGATACTGACAAAAACAAAACACGGAGAGTTGGGCATCGATAATTGCTTCATTGTGTAATTTTTAACTTAATAAAAATATTTAATTTAATTCAACAGTTATTGATTCTGAGGCGGTACGAAGTTCGTCGGGTCAGCTAGTATGATTATAAGATTTGAAATGTGTGTTGTGTAATACAATAATATTTTGTGTGAAAATTGATAACTAATCTGCCAACGACCAACGGCTATTACAATGAAAATAAACTTTTTTTTTCAAAATTTAAAAGATAACTTTACTAGATAAATTAACAAGCTTTCAAAATCAATTTATATTTTTTTGTTGAAAAAAGTCGACACATCTAGAATTTGCTTTAAAAATGACACATTTCCGGTTGTGTTTGGTTATACCCCTTAAATAGGTGCAGCTTATAAGCTTTGATACATTTTAAGAGATAATTAACTGCTGATATAAAAATCCCGGAGCAACCGAATATTTTTATCTGTGCCAAAAAATCTTCAATTTCGGAATCGATTTATTCGAAAACGAAAATTTAAAACAAAGTTATGCCACAAAATCGACTTCAAGAATGTGATCTAGATTTACCAGCTTCTGGTCACAGTGTAGCTATAATTGCCGCAATATATATAATTTTTCACCCTCCGATACCACAAAATCCCCAAAAAGTTCTTCAGCATAATAACGGATCGCTTAACCTAAGTTTCGTGATAGTTAGATGTAGGTAAATAAAAAGGATATGAAAAAGGTCTACTATGCGTTATGTCATTCTCGAATTGAATATGGAATCATAGGATGGGGATCTGCTGCAAATACGTACCTACACAGCCTGAATACGATTCAAAAAGGAATCATAAAGACCATATTGAAAGTACCAATTAGAACGCCTTCAACTGAAATTTTCAATAACTTTGACGTACCAAATGTACAACAAATATATTCCAAAAATATATTATTGAAGCTCTTCAAAAATAATGAATCCTCTACTAGACCGTGTATGCATAACACTAGATCGAATAAAAATGATATAAAAAATATTCCAAGTTATAAAACCACATTTGGACAAATAAACTATACATACTTTGCAACAAAACTCCATAACATCCTCCCCCAAGACATAAAACAAATAAAAAATCCAATTGAATACAAATCAAGAATAAAAATATGGCTTAAAGAGGTCAATGAGAAAACCCTAGCGAAGACGCTAAAAACCACATAGAAAACAAATGAACTATATTTAAATAACTTTAGTCCGCCTCGGCACAGGACCCCCTAGTGAGGACTAAGAAATACAATATTTTGTACTTAATTTCACATTGCATTTTGTATGTAAAATTTTTTTTATATAGTCGCTATAATAAAAAAAAAAGGTAAATTTAGGGGTTTTCCAGCTTCGTAAAATTATTTACTACTTTCTACCAGGAGAACCATCAATAATATTCTTATACTTTTTAAATTACGGAATAACTTTACAGGCTGCCCTCAAATCGAAGCATCTTCACAGATGACACAGGCCGAGGAAAATTATTTTCCTCAGGGCATCCAGTGTGGAGTTAATGTAAAAAAAATCTAGCATGGTCAAACTTTTAATCGTTTCTTAGCATGACCGCAGATCGCCAACGAACAAACAAAAGTTCATAATGATGACTAAGGTTAGGTAATTAAAAAATATACGTTCTTTGAAAGTTCTATTCAAGTTCTGTGATTATTTTAGTTTCATGAAGCAACTGACGTATAATAATATGATATATATTTTTTGAAACAATCAGTCCTTAGCGTTCTCAATTTATTTGACGTGAACTGTTGTTTGTACTTTAGATGTCTGCAGAACCGATGATAATTTAGTGACATTATAGATAAATTCTTTATTGGTCTACCACGCTAGATACGAGAGCAAGACTGGTTTTAACGTAAGGGTGAATCAACATCCGAGTCCCAGTTTTAATTATGATTCCACCCAGAACAAGCAAATTGTTTTGTTTCCAAATTTTGCTGTTTATTGTCTGCAACTAGAAGTTTATAACTGCATTTGGAAAGCGAGTATGAGTTCTATCAAAATGAGTCAGTGGAAACATTAAAATGGTTTCCTTCGAAATGCGAAAACTTTACAAACGCATTTGGAACACAAGACTGGTTTTAGCTGAGTGATTCTGCGCGAGAGTTCACAAGTTTAAATTATGGTCACACGCCGAACAAATAAATTTTGCATCATATTGTCTGGAATTAGAATTTTTCTCCACTCGCAACATGAGAGGCAGGTTCCCATTCAATTTGGGAGGCGGGTATGGGTACCGCCGCCCCGGAACCATTTATTGGACAACCAACACCCCTGCCACAGGTCACTCCAAGTGGTTCGCTACGTTTGATGACTTAGCAGGGGTGTGCGGGTTCATGGGATGAGGTTTGTCTAGGTCTTGGTGACGAATACGTGGAGCTAATGTAAAAAAAAATGAGAATGGTTTCCTTAGAAATGCGCCAGCAGATGAATCCGCAACCGGCATTTTATCTGACCATTCTAAATTCTAAACTGTTTTTAATCCGTCAGTTTTCGATGAGTATAAAAGATTCGAGGTAATTTTTAAATCACAATAAAATGAAAACTAAAGTTTCAACATAAATTTTCAACATTGGTAGTCATAATACCTTTTTTATGTTTTACTATTATTTCTGGCTTTCACCCTTCAAGAGTGTTCTAGGCCATTATTTAAAATTACAGAGAAAGGAAAGGTGAATTTAAACCTATATCTATTTTTTTTAAATATTCAAATTTCAGAATTATTTGGAAGATTGGAGTCGAGTTCAGACTTAGAAGTGATGAGATATTGAAAAGAGGGGAGGCAATTTTAGATATAGCTCGATAGAAGAGAGGATATTTATTTAGATCGGGACAACCAAAAAATACATAATCTAAAGTTCCCACATCTAGACTAAAGAATGTATGTACAATCTGGTGAGAAGGAACGGAACAATGTCCGATTCTCATTCGAATAATTGAGGAAATTTCTTTTTTGGAAAAATGGGGAAATTGCTGAAACTACGGTTTTGATGGGATAGTCCTTTTAATTGAGGCGTAGCAGGCTCACTTGGATTGACTAGCAATGTTCCAGTACTCTGCCTAAACATTACGGGATCTATCTTTTCTTTGACGATGGAAAAATATCCGATGGAGGAATATGGTGTCTCAATACCTTCAAAAGGATATTTTTTACGAAAGATCGCCTAACTTCGTTCTGTTATGCCTACACATTCGGTGATCGTGGACCTGCAAAGCGCTTCCGGGTCTTTTTTACCCGACGCTAGAGTTTGTGTAACAAAAATTTTCAATAGTTTATTTGTATCGTCCCCCCTTTTCACGATGAACTGAATGACAGTTGAACGATATTTGTCTAAATTATGCGTATATTGACCAATTTTAAAGTCGGATTGTTTCCCATAATTTCGGCAATTAATCAAATTTCAAAGTTAATTTACAATTCCTGTAGAAGTTCTATTCAAGTTCTTTTATTATAACTGGCCCATAATGCTATAGTTACAGAACTTAAATAGGGCTTTCACAGAACTTGAAAATTACGTTTGAAATTTGATGAATTGTTCAAATTGAAACAAACCGTCCTTAAAATTGAATCAACACGTCAAATATATCTTAGTATTAATAGTATATTTTATAAACATATTTTTTTCATGGTCTTAAAAGAGAGAATAAAAAATGCCCAAAATTTTCATTGTTTCACAAAATTCTATTTTAATAATTATAGTCATTTTTTTCTTTAAATTATATGTTTTAGTTTTATTTAAATAATATTCTAATTTGAAATTGAAATAAATGTTTACTCACACTGTGCATATTACAAACCAATATGAGAAAAAATCAAGTGGGCACTGTAAGAACGTTGAAAAAAATACATTGAAAATCTCGTGTCTTTTTTTACCTTACGCTAGCGCTGGTGTTTTAAAGTTAGACGCAAGTGCTCCCGGATTAACTTAACCCATTGATCGCAGAACATAGATTAAGAGGATTTTCATACTTTTTTTGTGAATTATTTATTACTTGTAGCTTGAAAATCATTCCGAATTTTTTGGGAATTTTCTGAAAACTCCTTAGGAAAAAATCCTCCGGTACGTTTTTATGCCGCCAGGGAATAAGTAAAAATTTATCTTAAAATTTAATTGTTTTAATTTTATTTAAATTATAATTTATTTTGGTTAATTTTTACTTTTAAATAGCCATAATTTTTTACAGGTACCGACTTTATTGGTTTACAATTTGAAAAAAATGTTTTTTCTCATTCTAACTTCTCGAAAAATAACATGATTAACCATATGACGACTCAACTTAAAACAATTTCGCCTGGCGTACTATGTTTTAAAACAAAGGCGACTTATAAAAAATGTCCAATAATGAACTTCTCCCTTTTCTTCTTCTTCCTTGCACTGTCCCAACTCATTGCCTAGCTAGGCTGTTGGGGTCGGCTCTTCTTGTTCTAAGGCTATATCTTCTTCGGTTCTGGGTATCGCTTTCCTTCTCTGTAGTATTTGGGAGCAATGAGTCATCCAGGAATTCTTTGGTCTTCCTCTGGATGATTGTCGATGAAGCTCCATAGGCATTGCCCGCTACACTATATGGTCTGGTAGTCTCCGTCTTATGTGCTCATTCCATCTCAACTGTCGTTCCTCCAGCTTACTGTTTATGTCCGTGACCCCCAGGCTGCCACGAATGCGTTAATTTTTAATCCAATATTTTAGTGATTGGTGATGTCCAAATAATGAACTGACAGGAATAATATTAAAAAATGTCTTGTTATAGAAGATATATGGAGTTTTATAGACATTTTGTTCCGTTAAGGGGCAAAGGGTTAACAGTAAATACATCTGTGTACGAGTCCCCAAATTTAATTAAAACTTTATTCAGAATATGAAAATGGTTTTCCTCCGATTTTTGCAGCATTTCGTTTGCATCTAGAATTTTATTACTGCATTTGGATCACATAAATATTTTCCTTCGCTTAATAATGCTTCAGCAGATGAATCCGCAGAGAGAATTGTATTTTACATTCTGAACACAAGATTGGTTTTAACGAATGAATCTGCGTAGTACTCCGTCAGCCCGCCAGTTTTCATTACAATTAATGTAATCAGAACACTACGCTGTTATGCATCCTCCGAGGTTTGTAAAAATGTCAATTTGGCGAGCGAAAAAAGCTTTTCCCATAATAATATTTTGTGTCCGACACACCGTGAAAGAAAACCCGCATTCAGAATGAATATTTTTTGTGGAGCTTTCAGAAGGCCGCACCAAAAGTGCTCCCGGGCCGCACTGAATGGCCTCTTGAGCCACATGCGGTCGGCGGTCTCCACTCCTGGTCTAAGGCAACAAAATGTATTGCCTTTGTTTTAACGTGGCTAAAATATAACATACTCTATTTAAACCATCAACAAACATTTTATTTAACGTTTTATAAAAATATTAAAAACTAAGCCTTACGATAATCTTAAAATATGTAATACTAATTACTGCAATCCGGCTTGCTATTTTTAATTTTTTTATTTCAAGATTTTTGTTTATACATTTCAAATGATAATATATGCAAGGTTATAAAATGATTCATATTTTATTCTACTACTCCATAAGTTGAGCTCTAGGAGCTCGTGTTTATGGGAGGAGTATTTACATGCAAAAAAATAATAATAATGTTCTAATGAAATGTGTATACAATTTTCGAAGAACTTATGAAATAAATATCTTAGATAGGTACACAATTTAGACAAAAATAGTTATACAAGGACAATAACAATACATATTTTTTTAATATTAAATATTGCAGTTTAAGTAAGGGTAAATTACATTAAGGGTATATTACATTAAGGGTACAATATGTCATTATCCAATTTCAGGGACTTAATTTGTTTTTTGAATAATTCATATTTCAGTGTTTCTGTTATACTTTTTGTTTCGTTGGTCGTTCTAAGCACAGGGATGGCTATTAAGCCATTAGTTTTAAATCTATTGCTTATGCTATCTGAGGGGTCAATTTTTTGAATAAAATATTCTTTATAAATTTGACATAAGGCGTTTCTCTTATACAATTCTGTGATAGATGCTACATTAAATTCCCGAAATATCTCTATAGTAGGGAAGTCGTATGGTTTCCTAAGGATTATTTTAATTATAATTATGGGCTGCAAGGAAGCCTTAAAGGCCCCTCCCCACCCAATAATGCCGTACTGTAATAAGGACTGAATTAATTCATAATTGACAATATGCAACGAACTCTCTAAAGTGGATTACTATATCAAATATTTGGGAAACAAAAGTGAATTGGCAAACTCAAATTAATAAAACCATAACATTTCGAAATTAAGATATCTCACGTACCTTCATATTAATATTTATTAAACAGACTTTGACAAATTGAAAAAAATATTTTTTTAAATAAATGAAGACAATATAAGCGAAACTCAATCGAAAATCTGGAAACAGAAAAATCAGAAAAACATATTGACACCTCTGGGACTCGAACCCAGGACCTCTTGCTTTCCGGGCAAACGCGCTAACCACTGCGCCACGGTGTCGATACGAAATTCGGTCATGTTTAACTGTACCATACTTCGACTAAGAACCACCTACATTATCTTCATTTCCTGGGTTCGAGTCCCAGAGGTGTCAATATGTTTTTCTGATTTTTCTGTTTTCAGATTTTCGATTGAGTTTCGCTTATATTGTCTTCATTTATTTAAATATTATAATTTGAGGTTTTACTCATAAAGTTAAAATAAAAATAATAAAATATATTTTTTCCCGGTGCAATCAATCATTTACGGTATAATAGGATGGGGTGGTGCGCTTGATGCATTTATTAAACATTTACAAATAACTATCTCTAAAGCAGTTTATCGAAAGAAATAGAACATTTTCGCCTGGTGCATCATAATGTGCTTGCAAAAATATGTGTGCAATTTGGGAGACAAGAATGGGTACCGTCGCCCCGGGAAACTTTATTGGATAACCAACACCTCTGTCATAGATCACCCCAAGTGGTTCGCTACGCTTGGTGATTTAGCAGGGGTGCTCGGGTTCATGGGGTGAGGTTTGTCTAGGTCTTGGAAGTGGATGACCAGGACATACTGAACCCCAGATTCCTAACCACCCCTTAAACTCTTTTCCTTCCCAGAACTCTCCTCTCCTTCATTTCCTTAAAAAAAACCTCTATGCAGCATCTCTAAAGATGACAGGCCTTGAGGGAAATTGTTTTCCGCAGGGCCTCCTGTGTGGAGCTCATGTAAAAAAAGAGTCTAAAACATTTAATAACTGTAAATCATTTATTCTGCAAACTATAAAATATATAAAAACAAAAATAGTTTCGAAAAGGATGAATATGGAAATAGCAAAAAAAGACTTAGAGTCACGTGGGGTAACCGTACGCAGAGTGTAAGTGTTCGCAGTGATGTTTCCGAGAAGATCGTGCCTGTTTCGCGCCCGCGCGTTCCTTAATTCAGTAGCGTTTTGGGTCCCATTGAAGCAGGATATGAGTACAGTGAATCCTAATTTGAAAATAAAAATTAGCAGGTAAATTACTCTTTTTTCGTGCTGTTTCTTAAATTTTGTCATCTGCTACCGACATGTTTGCTTACCGATGTATGCTATTGTGTAACCAACCGAGTCAGAGCGATGTGGTTTATGATAATTTTTGGTGAAATTTTGTTAATGAAATAATTAAAAACACTTTGTTTTTACCACGATAATCTTTATTTAAAAAAATCAACATGTTTCGAGAACGATGTTCTCTTCATCAGCACATTATATGTGTTATATGTAGGACAATACATTATATGTAAACATAATGTCCTGAGGACAAAGGACATTATATGTAGGACATAACATTTTATGTACATATAATGTCCTGATGAAGAGAACATCGTTCTCGAAACATGTTGATTTTTTTAAATAAAGATTATCGTCGTAAAAACAAGGTGTTTTAAATTATTTCAATAATAAAATGGTGACACAAAGTGAATTTGCAAAATTTGAAGATATATTTTTAGTTACACGGCTGCAACGTGATAATTCTGATAAAGATAACCACTAATCTGATTTGAACACTTCTCTACGGTATGCGAATACTTACCCCGCACGTGGGGTAAGTGTACGTAATCGACATGCATGTAAACATTTTTATATAACTTTTTAATTTATGAACCACATGAGGTTTTTATGTTTGTTTGAGATGCCTTAATGATCAATCATATCAATAAACAAAAAATGAGTAAAATACCTAAAGCGTTTTTATACAAAAATCCCAATGTAAAAAACTGCGTACGATTTCCCCACGTGACTCTATAATATGTTTTACACCCCCCAAACTAATACCAAATGAATGCAAACATAGCTTGGTTACTTGCCCTCGCTCATTTCTTTATGGTGACTGCTTGTTTAGAGAAGATGATCACCAAGAAAATATATATCTTACTACGGGTAAATAAGTACTCTAGTCTAGTGGGTAGATTTGTAACAATATTATTCGCAACGTTACTACGAGTATCTCAGAAGGATTTTTTTAAAAACATTTGTCACGATAATAACTATTACTTAGTAATAATTATTTTCCTGACTTAATAAACCTTCACCTGGCCGCTTACTTTGATTGTTGAATCGTCGTATTTTAGATTTTTTGGATTGGCAACTGTATTGATAAATTTCCGGAGTTACTTTTTGAATTTACGCCGATCGGGAGCCCGATGTTAATTCGAATGGTCGCCTAAAATATAAGTTTTTGTGTGTTCATTATGTGTTAATATCACTTTTACCGGTTAATACCTTTTATAAGAATTATGTCATTAATTCTAACCGTGAGTCGAAAGTAGTTCCATGTGTGGAACGGGTTTTATTTGGAATTGTCCTGGAGCGACAGAGAGATCGCCATGTTTTCAAGGCTAACACACCACCGCATTCAAAATTGATTGTGAATTATCAGCGGAATCGCGGCCGGTGCATTCGATAGATTGGCATAAGCAAGGTTTTATAACAAGCTACGGTCGTGGCAGTACCTATTTGTGGCGGATGGACGCCGGCGCTCATCTCCGGATGAAAGTTGCGGTACTCGGGATCTATCGAGAGGTTACCGGCACGCTCAACCGGTATACTGGACCTGATGCTGGATCCTGCTTCCTGGTGAGGAGTTCCTATCCTCTGGGGCCTTCCTCGGGGTCTCTCCCGGTTGCTGATCTGGAGATCCCACATGCTGATGGACCTCGTTTCCTACACACGCTACGTGGTCGACGGTTAATATGCGTTCGCGTCATGTTTGGATTAGTAGAAAGTAAGAGATACATGGTCTTCAGGTATGCTCTTTATTTTATATTTAACTCTCTTCCGGCTAAATTCTCAGTATGGTTTTTGTTTCTTTTGGGAATATGAATCCCGGTCCCTTGAAGGGCACCCTTGTATTTAAGAATGTATAAATATAGTAGTATTTGTTACTGTGAGATAATCTCTTTTATTCACCTAGCCTAACTAACCTTACCGGAGGGAAAACTGTATTTTTCCTTCCCATCATCCTGAGGGAGTTTCGGCTAAAGTTCGGTGTTTGGGCTAAATTCCTAAAAAATAAAACTAGTTATTTTTATACTAATTTGGGGTCGGGGAATCCGAATCTGAAAGAATAAGGCGGCGGCAAGCAATATTAACTGAATTACACGACTTTAAAAATTTTTATACACATACAGGAAAATAGCCATTCTGGAAGCATTTTGATTCCTAGAAAATCAAACTAGTTATTTTTATACTAACTATGGGCCGGGGAATCCGAATCTGAAAGAATTAGGCGGCGGCAAGCAATATTAACTGAATTAAACGACTTTAAAATTTTCTATACACACACACATGAAAATAATCATTTCGGAAGTATTTTGACACACGTAGTACAAAGATCATAGAAAAACAAGATAACATAGATGTTTTTACCACACAAAATTAAGTGTTGCCATTAAGCAGTAATATTAATAACGTAAAATAACATGTTTATATTTTAAGTACTTATTTTTTATAAATTTTACTCACTTTTGTATCACAAACCATGTTACATAAACCCGGCGTAGCTGCTAAACTACTCGAAAACAGGGATGTTTTTTGCCGTGACGCGAGCAGGCGGTATAAAGGGGCACAAACCATGTTACACAAACCTAGCGTAGCCGCTAAACTACTTGAAAACAGGGATGTTTTTTTGCCGTGACGCGAGCAGGCGGTATAAAGGGGCACAAACCATATTACACAAACCTAGCGTTAGGTTAGGTTAGGTTAGGGACGCGAGCAGGCGGTATAAAGGGGCTGGAGTTTTACCGCTTAGCTGGACTCTTATATGATCCGCGTATCCGACAGGAACCCTTCGAGACAAGCGAGTTTGACAAGGATACGACGGACGAAGAAGACTTGGTCGATTTATAAGGTATGTTTTTCTGCTGTTATCTATTTTCATATTGATATAGGGATAAATATTTTTGAGAGCTGGTAACACTGCCGGCACATGTTTTTGTATATTTCTTGTTTTTCTATGATCTTTGTACTACGCGTGTCAAAATACTTCCGAAATGATTATTTTCATGTGTGTGTGTATAGAAAATTTTAAAGTCGTTTAATTCAGTTAATATTGCTTGCCGCCGCCTAATTCTTTCAGATTCGGATTCCCCGGCCCATAGTTAGTATAAAAATAACTAGTTTTATTTTTTAGGAATTTAGCCCAAACACCGAATTTATTCCGGAGTTTCTTATGCTCTATATAAAAAAGGTACCAAGGAACCTTTATGTTACACATTACTTCCACGCAGGAGACTCTAAGGAAAATTATTATTATTTTTTTTTTAATGAAAAGACAAATAACTTTGTTTACATCACTTTTATTTGTACACAATCTACATGTTTCGTGAACGATGTTCACATCATCAGGATCAAATGTATACTAAACTTAAAAATTAAACATCGATCACATATAGGAGGAGGGGGTAGGAGGAAGGGGGAGGGGTAAGATCGAGGGTACTTTATTAAAATTGGGAATTTCAAAGTCATTAGCAGGGAAAGACCGGTTAAGTGGGAAAAGGTTCAAAAGTGGGTTTATTAAAATTTGTTGCTTATTAATTTTTATTATTTACATTTTTCCTAATTTCTAAAATCTCTAAATTATTTATCTGTGATGCCTTATAACCCGTATGTAATATTTTAAGTCCATGGTTTTTGTCAAAATTATGATCATTTTTTATTAAATGATCTACGAACTCAGATTCGTTATTGCCATTTAATGCCCTGAGATGTTATTTAACCCTTACTTCAAAGTTTCTATTTGTTCTACCTATATAAAAGTAATTACAGTCTTTACAATTTAGTTTATAAACGCCCGATTTTTTTTTGTTTTAATGTCGCTATCTTTGTTTAAATTATTTCAGGGCCTATGTCATCTTCCGATCTTTTTGTAGAAAAGAAGAAGTGAACCTGGGTCTTGAAGAGATCGTAGGATGGAGGAAATACAGAGGCCGGCAAATTGTCTCACAGTCAAGATATTGTACTCAAGAACGAGTCGTAGAAATCGGTCGTAGAAACGATCCGTTCTCATGTGATAAATGTCAACTGTATATAAATGTTGGGCGCCCGATTGGCGTGTTTTTCGACTGTGCACCGGTGCCGAAGGAATCAATGATGCTAGGTCCTCTGAAATACTCCACATTCCATTGAAATATCGGTAGAACAAAGACAGCATATTCATACGACGCTTGTTCTGTAAAGATTGCAATCCGTTTGTTAAGATAGTAGAGTCTATCAAACGGACCGCCCGTTTCTGCACAGAGTTGAAGGTTTTCAGGAATCTTGGGGCTCTAGGCCAGAGGTGGCTACCAAATTCAACCGTGGAGCGCACTTTTGATTTGTACAGTTGTGTACTAATGATTAAAGAAGACAGGAGATAAAACAGACATGCCAATAAAATCTGCATTATCATGATACATCATTCACAAATTTCATACATTTAGATACACGTTCATTGCATCCCTACACACTTAAACCTCAAGATATCAACACAAGCACGACCACATTTCATTTAATATTTCATTAGATTTCTATATAATTATATTTAATATCTTTTCTTCAGTCGTGAGTTGATCCTGGCACTTGATGATTTTATTTATGTGAGTTTCTGAGTTCGGTCTCAGCCGTTCATTCCAGAAAGCTGAATTTGAGGCCACTGGTTTGGACCTGGAATAGGAGATATTGCTTAGGTCGTCACCCGGTCAGAGACCTTCAATTTGTCATCGGACAACTTTGAGTTTCAGACGCGGGAATCCGAACATCTTTATTTATTTTCCACGAAACACAAAATGCCTTTTAAATAATAAAGCTTTGCCATTTAAATTCTGTTCAATTAAATTAAACTTTCTTTCCTAAACGTTTACTGTTTTTCCTGGGATCCGTTTTTCATTATTTTGATCTCTAGAAACTTTTAATATCTTTTTTTCTTACAATTGCAAAATGAAAAGCATTCGGTTTCTCGGTGCCACTTTTATAAAAAACTTTTGAGTCATTTATTTTTTGTTTAATTTGATATCTTTTTCTCTTCCCTTATTTTTAACAAAAAAATCCTTGTATTGCAAAATTTACGTACCTCACAATTATTTTTGCTGTCAACCTTAGTTGACAATATTGGTTGATTTCTCAACCGGTTCTAAGTCTGTTAAAACTATATTACAAATTTCAATAAAATGTCCATCTAATAAATTAAAATGGCTAATAAAATATTACACTAGCATATAAAAATACTCTTGTATATAAAAATCTCGTGTCACGGTGTTTGTGGTCGCACTCCTCCGAAACGGCTTAACCGATTTTTATGATTTTTTTAAATGTATATAAGGGAGGTATGAGAATAGGTTTTAAAGTATATTTCACACCGCTAGGTAATTAGGGTGTCCCTATCCAGAAAAAAAACAGCTTTTTTGACAATTTTTAAAAATTTTTTTATTTTATTTGGTATTAAAAATACCTATAACCCCAAATTTTAACCCTCCCATTTTTGATCGTGATTTTAGTATTTTTGTATGAACAAATTTAACCGTCTTTCGTCTTTCAAACAGAACGAAATTATTTATGTTGTTGAATGACAGATGGCGTTACGTCCGCCTCATCGAACTTTCATCCACACGTGCGCAAGACGTTCACAAGAAGCGTCGCGTTATTTTGAAATTTCATTCGGCATCATGTTCTCGCGGGGGCAAACCTCGAACTTAATTGTGTTGGCTAAAGACGGACTGGCAAAAAATATCGCACACTCAATTGCTCTCCAAAATTCTTATTGATTTTCTTTATTTCATTCTTCTACTTTAGTTGCTGTTTTTTGTTTTTATCGGTGGTCATCGTCTACAGCGCTCCATTCCTCTTTCTGTCATAGATCCCATCCCCACACACTTAAAATACTTTCGTTATTTTTTATTTAACAACCAAAGTATTCACTAGAAATAATTTATATCGCAGAACAACGTTTGTCGGGTCAGCTAGTATAACTAAATCATAGCAATTTTTTTATATTCCTACGATATATTTTTAAATTTTTTATTTTGATACGTGAATTATATCTTACAAGTGTTCCAACTACACTCAACGGTTTGGAGCCGGTGAGACCATCCACTATTATTAGGGTATGTTGTGAGGCTGAATGTTGTGAGGAGGGGGGGGAAGTGTTGTCGGTGGGAATATTAACTATTAATGGAGGCACTCTCGAACACATAGAAGCATTTCTCTGAAATTGGCAATCAGCCGGCCCAAGAAATGTCACAGATGCGTTTGTATTCACGCGCACACACGGGCACTTATATGGGTTTCTTTGAAATTCGATGACATTGCAGAAATAAATATAGATCTTGTCCAATCGGGGTTCGGCCCAGTTGGTAGCTTGGTTGACTTCAGTTTCCGCGTAGAAAGGTTCAACCCTCATGAAGGTTAAATATATTTTTTTGTGTTTTAAAATGGATTTGAAAATACATGTATTGTAGTAAACAAAACTTAGTTTTTGATGGTTGATTTTATTTTTGTATTGTTTTTCATATTAAATTTGCGCTAGCAGACACGTGAAAAATCATGGGATATTATAATTGTTGTATTTGTGAATCTGAAAATATTTATTAAATATTTATCTCAAGATCACTAGATCTGTCAAAAACGTAAACAAAAGAAATACACATTCCAAATAAAGAATAAATTATTATTATTAATTATTAAATTAAAATATTTTGGTACTTAACTCCTTGATATGAATTAACAATTATCAGTTCCAATTTCAAAAATGGAAAGTAATTTTATTTGAATAATTTTACGCAAAGCAGGAATAGATACGTAGACATAATTCATACCACGTGTGCATGCAACGACAACCGAAATTGATATTATAACGTTTATACTAAACACTGCGTGAGTTCGTAACTGAGAATTTTTATTGTAGAAAAAAATAATATAACCAAATAATAAGTACACGATATAAAGTTATATGTATGCGAATATAACTGTACGTCGCGATGTAAACGCGGCGCGTTATCCCGACTGTAAACCGGAGGCAGACAATATCTAGAGGTTCCTCTACCCTATCAAAGTGGACAAAACAAAATGTCACTATTGGTCTCGGGTATTGAGCCCTAGGACCAGAGGCGGATTAAATGTTGAGAGCGCCCTAGGCTAGGCAAGCACCTCATCGTCGCCCCTCCACCAGCTATTTTTTTTTACATATCAAGTTTCATCACCATTTAAGTATTTTTTTGCATGAAGAAGTAACGTTTACACACACATACACACTTTCGCAGTTATAATATTAGTAAGGATAACTAATAAAACAATTTAAAACCTAATACTTAGATGATAAATGAAAAAAATAAATTAAAGGAAAACAATCACTTTGTTTGTAACCACGATTTATTGATTTAATTTTTATTTACCGACCGGTTTCGCTTAATACAAGCATCATCAGGGTATAAATTAAAACTGATGAAAAAATACATTGTGTGAGCTTATATATACATACAGAGACAAAACATAATATAAAGTAAGAGTGAGAGATTGTAATTAACATCCTACATAGTGATAGAGAGAAAGAGACGGGTATATCTAATGAATAATTACATTATATCTACCGGGACAAAACGTCATTTAAACAGGTTTCATAAGTTCTTTTATTCTCTATCCGTGCTGAGGCCCCCGTTTTAAAATTTAATACAATTCAATAAATAGATAAACTGAGATGAAAGTTGTTTTCGTTATTTGTTTTTGGGGTGTTATCTGAGATGAAAGTGTTTATTTCAGGTTAAGTGTATTTAGGAGTCTGGATGGATAATGGATTGGGATAGTGTTTTTATTTTTAACTTAATATGGTTAATAAGTGTAGTGTGTTGGTGGGTATATTTTGGTTAAAGTTGATTCTCGTCGGTTCCTTTATGGTGCTAATGGGTCCACGAAACAACGCTACTTTGTGGATCCTTTTAATTTAATAAAATTGATACAATGATATTATCTCCGAAGCAGATGTTTTTTTAGTTTTTTTTTCATTTTGATTAGTTACTGGTTGCGGATCGCAGAAAGAATTTTATTTTTATTTTTATAGAAGTTTACGGTAACCGGTATACGACCGGTGTACGGTAACCGGTAGGTATATGGCTACAATAGATAATATGCCGTTATATATATCAAGCGCCGTTATCTTTTTTTAAGTATAGATGTTCATAGCAGTAATTTACGATGTCATAATTTTGAGTTTTTATTGTTTTTTTCAGTGAGTGAAGGCTCAAGGCTCGAAAAAAGGGTGGTTAAACTCAAATAAATTTGGTCACGGAACGGAATTGACGAACTCTTTACGTTAAACTTGGTTTATTTAATGTAGGTCCAAATTTATGTAAAAACTGTGCATTTTCATAAAATGTATCATGTAAATTATTTAAGACACTACAAAATTAATCTTACATCCCTAAAATCAAATACAAAGTTAGACCATGTTTATTTGAATCTTGAAATGGAACATGATAATTATATGCAGGTTCGATATTGATATCTAATTTAGTAAATAAATTAAGTTTGTAGCTACCACTTTCGCTCTCAATTTTTACGGCGCCCGCTTCTGCTTAATCCATCGCAGCACCACTGGTTTTATCAAGGAAAACACAAGAAATATCTACTGGGCGCCGAGTATTTACACATCTACCTACCTGCTACTGTTGGCGCATTCATTGCCTACCCCTAGGTGCGCGACCACTTAGGCCGTCCGTTCATGGAGATACTTACAATCTACGTAATTGTGACGCAACCACAAGTACCCTGCTGATATACCATTCTTTAATGCTGGTTTCCGTACACGGCGCTACCCGAAATATACTGAACTTGATCATTTTTCACGTACAGCCGTGGAGTTAACACGATGTCAAGCGATGTCATAAGACTTTTTGTCCAACATCAATCCATGCTTTCTCCACTAAATCGTTTCTTACGTATTCTGGTAAAGTATAGTTATATAAACATGCATTTTTTCCACTTCCAGAACAAATCTAATATTACTTTCATGTTCCGACACCATTTCTGTCAAACGTCAAACGAATAAGTATCAGACCCAAATGATGCGACGCGTTGCGCGCGATCAGCACTGTCGGTATCGTGATACTGATTGGAATTCGACAGACGTCGCGTAGCGCCGTGTACGGGCACCAGCAAAATTTACGGGGGGTACTTACGATCGGCGCGTATGGTAGGTACGCTCACGAGGATCGAGTAGCTTGTAAGTAGCGTCATGTATGGAGGCACTTACTAGTAAGATCCCGTCTCAACAAATAATTAACAGCACAGCGGCGGGAGTGTTCGAGAACATTCTCAACTTGGCGCGGCGGTCGAATATCACAAATTAATATATTTTCATGTTAAAAGTACTTACTAGTATTCAACTTTCCATTATTCCGTCAAACGTATCTACGGAAAAATCAATCAAATTTGTGGGACATGACAAAAACGCAATGTTAACGAAAATGCCCAAATATTATTACATGATAGATGTATCTAACTATGTGCCTTTTTCATTAAAAAAATTACAAGCATGCCGTTCACACGCGATAGAAGTGAAACCTTCAGAAAAGTAAAGTAGGCAAGCGGCTACGAACCGCACAAAGACGAGACCGATTTCTCATTCTCTCAGGTTAACTCCTATGTGTTTGTCACTTTTTAGTGTCGCTTTTTCGTTTCATCGAGTTTCAAATCACAACGGTTCTTAATAAGTTTTCACCTAAAAAATGCATCGTTGACTAAAAGTGATGATTTGTGTCTGTCTCCTAGTGGCGGATACCCCGGCGGGTGGGACGGCAGGGCCCGCAGGAGGAGGGGCAGCCAACAGCGCCTCGCGTCGCTTCCTAACAGAGTTCCTGCAGGAACCGCCCGCCGTGGCTGATGCGCCGCAGTTCGACCTGTCCGTGCCCTCCAACCTCACAGGGCTCGTGGGACAGCCCGTCCGTCTGCTGTGTAGGGTGCGCGCGCTCGGTAACAGAACGGTTAGTATTATACTCATTTCATCACAAGTGTTCTCCAACCTCACAGGGCTTGTGGGGCAGCCCGCCCGCCTGCTCTGTAGGGTGCGCGCGCTCAGTAACAGTATTATACTCATTTCATCACATTTCCCTCCTACCTCACAGGACTCGTGGAGCAGCCCGTCCGCCCGCTCTGTAGGTTGCACGCGCTCGGCAACAGAACGGTCGGTATTATACATATTTCATCACGTGTGTCCTCCAACCTCACAGGGCTCATGGGGCAGCCCGTCCGCCTGCTCTGTAGGGTGCGCGCGCTCGGCAACAGAGTGGTCAGTATTATACTCATTTTATCACATGTGTCCTCCAATTTCAAAGGGATTGTGGGGCAGCCCGTTCGCCTGCTCTGTAGGGTGCGCGCGCTCAGCAACAGAGCGGTCGGTATTATACTCATTTCATCACATGTGCCCTCCAATTTCAAAGAGATTGTGGAGCAGCCCGTTCGCCTGCTCTGTAGGGTGCGCGCGCTCGGCAACAGAGCGGTCAGTATTATGTCTCAGTTCATATTATGCGCTCTCCACATGGCTTGTGGGGGGGGGGGGGGGGGGGGGGGGGGGGCGTTCGCCTGCTCTGTAGGGTGTGTGAACTCGGCAGTAGAACGGTAGGTATTATAATCATTTCATTATACGTATCCCACAACCGGTATCTTGAGCGAATAGCTCAAAGACAGAAATTCAAATATAACTTCAATTATTTTTTCTGTTCTGATGTGTATCTGTACTATGAAACATGGCACCCCTTTTGGTTTTGATTCTGAATGATTGAGTAATGTAGAATGTCCAATGGTAGGTTTCGTGGATGCGACACAGAGACACCCACCTGTTGACGGTGGGGCGATACACTTACACGTCGGACCAGCGCTTCGAGGCGCAGCACAGCCCGCACTCCGAGGAGTGGGCCCTGCGCATCCGGCCCGCACAGCGCCGGGACTCCGGCACCTACGAGTGCCAGGTGAGCACCACGCCACCCATCGGACACCACGTCTTCCTCAGTGTAGTCGGTGAGTATCACACATTATCCTTCATGCCATTTTCACGTAAACCAAAGTAATACAAGCAGACAGTGTCTTCTGCTTCAGATTCAGTTATGATTCTTTTTTGTTTCATTGGTGTAGTTTTATTTCCTTTGGTTGAAATTTCTAAATCTTTTGACGTCAGTTTTTATTGAAACTTTTCTTCTTTCGCTTTGTTGATATTTTTTGTTTTTTTTAATAGATCCTTCAAAATTCAGTCTACCCCCATTGTGCCCGACGTAAGGTTCTTTAAAACACGAGCATTATGGCCGTTATATTTTTTGGCCTTGAGTTATCACTAGACTTATAGTCAGTCAAAAGTATGTTGAAATTAACCGCAGTCGCAGAGCAAACATTAAAATTTGCAAGTTTTTCTTCGATCTTCGGTAATTAACGGTAACTAAGCGCACTCTAAAAATAACAGCAGCCACTCCTTATGCATAGTGTAGAACAGCAAACTGAATAACTGTGTGAGAAAGTCACTCGTCTCCGTAGTCCGTAGCGATCCTCCCGCCCCTGTTCCGTTCCGCCCCGGGTTTCCCTATTTTATTATGACTCTTTTATGTTAGTATTTGGTTTGTGTTCCTAGCTAATATTACCTATTCTAAGAAAGTAAATAGTTAAACAAATCGTACTATGAATGATTCTAATGAGTACGATGTTGCCAAGAACCAGAGACGGAGATCCTGGGCGGCCCGGAGCTGTTCATCAACCTCGGGTCCACCATCAACCTCACCTGCCTCGTGCGACACGCGCCTGAGCCGCCACCCTCCATCACATGGTCCCACGGAGATCAGGTACCTGACCCATACTGCTAGTGATCTTATCTAATCTAACTCTAATCAAGTCACCTTATGCAGTGGTTTTCTGTCCGATAGATTATCAATTTCGACTCGGCCCGCGGGGGGATCAGTCTGGTGACGGAGAAGGGCGCGGCGTCCAGTAGCCGGCTGCTGGTGCAACGCGCGGGCCCGCGGGACTCCGGCCACTATACGTGCGCGCCGTCCAATGCGCCGCCCGCCACCGTCCGCGTGCACATCCTTAACGGTATGTCACTTTCTATCAACATTTTAGTCTATTGCCCTATTGGGTTTGTTATGCTGCATCCACACACAGGCCAACCTCCTAACTTCGAACGTTCGAACGATTGTGTAGAGGGGTAGTTTGTTAGAGTTCGTGTTTGAAAGTTGGAGGCCGGGGGTCGCACCGGAGGCAGTCTCACCCGAATCAAAGGAGTTGGCCCAAATCGCTCGAACCAGCCCTTTACACATTAGTTTCTGCTCGACAAGTAACAGACCTGCCAAATGCCGTTAATATGAAAATACTATTTTGGGAGATTAGTATAACAAATATTTGAAATTAATATATTTTGAGCTTTATGAAGCGTAACCAATATTATGGAAAAAAAAACTATCGCCTGCACGAAAAAAAGTGTCAATACAAGATTATCAATTATTATAATACTCTCGTACAGTTATGTACGTTACTTGCGTTATTAAAAATATTGAGTCCTTACCTTGTTTTTTATATACTGTTCATAATCCAACCATCCAATTCTGATGTAAGTTTGGAGTTGGATAGTAGGCCGCAGTATGGTTGGTAGTCAAGGGTGTATATAAGGGGAATGTTTAGGCGGTTTAAACCCCCTCTCCCTCAATTATTGCGTAGGAAAAAATAGAATAATAGTGGCAGATTACATTCGTGGAAAATACATCAACATTATTTGCACCATTGCTTTTATCAATGTGATGTAAATAATACGTTGTGGTAAGAAGAGGTCCCAAAAACTATCTATTATTTCAATATGGGAGGCGAGTACGGCTGCCGCTTTTTTTGTGATACTTTGTTTTAAATTGGACGTAAGTTCGTTAATAAATAAATAAATAATCAACTCCTCGGCCACAGATCACCCCAAATGATTCGCTACGTTTGGTAACATAGAAGGGGTGTTCATCGGATATGGTGTGTTCAGGTCTTGACGGCGGATATGCCTGTCCACCAGATGCGTGCTTTGACCTCTCAAGCTGGTCTCTCTCAACCTAATGTCTCGCACCGCAGCGGGTGGACTGGAATTCACTCGTCCGTCACTCCTGGACACACTGACGCCTAGATTCCTACCCACTCTTCATACCTTTTCCTTTCCAGATCTTCTTCTCCTTCATTTTCTTGAAAATAACCTCCACATAACATCCCCAAAGATGACATAGACCTTGAGTAAAATTATTTTCCACAGTGCCTCTTGCGTGAGTCTAATGTAAAAAAAACACCACAAACCCTACCCCCTTCATACTTCCCTAGGATTAAACTGTCCGTAGGATCGAACCCCCCCCCTCACGTGAGTGCTATAGCTACGCCCTCGGGTGGTACCAAAGATATTGAAATACAAGAAATATTCTATGATGGCCGCCCAACCGTCGGCGGACTACCGACTACCGCCGGTGTAATGGGAATAGTTTCAATCCGGAAATAATTCGTTCATTTAGTTGATTTTTTGAAGGTGTGCAGTAGTATTGGATAACAATATAGTTTGAATAGGGAGAGCATTCGTTCATTTAATCGATTTTTTGAAGGTGTGCAGTAGTATTGGTTAACAATAAAGTTTGAATACGGAAATAATTCATTCATTTAGTTGATTTTTTGATGCCAGGACACCATCAAATAACGCCAGGAAACACAGACCCACCAAGTAAAAACTGCCGATAGCACATCTCTTACATTTCAATATCTTTGGGTGGTACAATTAGTGATGTGTTACTACAGAGGCTGTGTGTTCGCAGGGGAGCACCCGGCCGCCATGCATGGCGAGGCGGCCCCCTCGGCCTCCTGCTGCCTGCTGCGGGCCTGTCTTCTGCTGCACTTACTGCTGCTGCTCCTTCGGCGGAGGGCGCGCCCGCCCCTCCCTCACCTACCCCACCAACTCCGGACTAAGTGACTCAAACATTAAGTGCTGGCGCCTGGTTACAAACCTCGCCCAAACCCAAGTGTTAAAATGTTTTATATATCGAACGAATCAAAAGGATGTTATCGAAAAATACTGATGTGATAATTATAATCGATTATTCTTCGTAGTTCCATTAATGAACTTAAAATATTATGTATAATTACATACGTACGATGACTTAGCCCATCCGCTCATGGACAAACTGAAAAAAAAAACAGTTGGCGACTCAAGCGCTATCCAGAGGAAAGAAACTTGTGAATTTAATTGACTGTATTGACGCACACAGGCAACTTGTTAAATACCAGTTGTTAAGGGTAATTAGCAGTGCTAGTCGCGTTTCAGTTGCCACGTTGACAGGTTGCGATATGTCAGAGCAGGAAAAGATCGGTTTTGTTCAAGAGGTTGATAAATTATTATTATTATTGTGCATTAAGGTTGATAATTGATATACTATTAATAAATTGTATTTTTGTTAAACAAGCTGATATGAATTACTGAAATCGTAAAGTTGAGTTGCGACGTGAATTGAGTTGCCAACCAGTTTTCGGTTTCTCCATGAGCGAAGGCCCTTAGACATAGTTTTATGAATTGTAAAAAGTTATGGAATGATTGTACGCAAAATCTTTAGTTTTTCAAACTACGTAATGTAGTTCGATTCCAAAAATAATAATATTGTTTTGTGTTGTTACACAGGATGTAACAGAACGTAAGCGAAGGATTTTAACCAGCGATTATTCCTGGAGCACATTTGGATTAAGAATATGTAGGTGTCATTTTGCTGTCCGATGATTTTTTAAAATTAAAAACAGAATTTTGTATGTACTTGCATCTCTGATGTCATTTCATAATCAAATGCCACATTTAATTGTTATTCTTTTTTTATTATTTCTAATTTTTTCAATGATTTTAACTATGACATGTAATCATTGTTAATGGTATATTTATACTGTTGATATTAAATAAATTAAAAAATACATAGCACCTCGCCACTGATCCCATCACTGGACGTCGCGATCATCACAGGTTTGAACGATACGCGTGCTGTTTCGTGTGTTACCGTACTGCTAGTATGAGAAGCAACGTTTATCAATTGACCGCGCCAGGCCATAAACGCGTTACTCTCCTGACTACTCAGTTGCGATGTGTGACGGAAAAATATTTTTAATGATTTTATTTGAAAAAAAAAAAAAAACAATATCGGACAGCAAAATGCCATCTAAATTTTTTACTCTATACATGCTCAGGAACCGTTGGTTATAATCCTTCGGGTATGTGCTGTTACACCCTGTATAAACTATGTACGAGTATTTATTTATTTTTATAAAAAAGAAGTAAGCGACACGAAATACGTTATTTTTTGTTGAAACATTTCACTTTTCAAATGATAATATTCTACTGTTGTATTTATAAATTATAGACTATATAAATATTATGTAGGTACGTGATCATTAACTTAATCATCCCAGACGAATTTTTATATGGCTAAATTGGATAACGAATGCATGTTTGGTACAGATTAGCTGTCGCATCTTCTCTATATATTGTTCTTCACCTGTAAAATATGTTGATCTTACTCCACTTCTCTGTTATCATTACCCGAAACAACAAACCTACTGTTGTAAATAAAGGATTGTGTTACAAAAACATTCTTTTTATTTTCTTATCCGACAATTTTTGTAAACTGGACAGAAAACCAATGAAGCCAGTCCGAACACAGGAGTGCAGTACTTAGCAGCCGCTCGCATGAGGACACCAGGTGCTTAGGTCCAGTACATCAGTTGCTTCATTTCCTCGCTAAGTACGAAAATACTCGCTCAAATTTAAGCGGGCTAAATCCCCCAGTTCCGCGACTATTTATCTAACGACAAAATATCCCCGACAAAATATCATCTGACAAAATATCCTACGGACATTATCTACTAAAACCTAACAAAAAATCGGACAAAAACAATACAGACATCGCGTAAAGACAATAAATAATTGTTAAAAAATAGTAAAATAAGGTTAGGTTAGGTTAGATTTTAGTAGATATTTTGTTGAAGGATGTTTTGTCCGAAGGATATTTTGTCGGAGATATTTTGTCGGGGATATTTTGTCACGGGATGAAAACGCGCATTACCAAAATCGGCCGCTCAATCAATGATAAGCCGCAAATTAGTTGCCTTAGACGCCGCGGCGTGCAATTCAATTGCAATACAATTTAATAAGGGAAAAGGATAAAGAGGTATTTCCTTCCCATAAAATTGTATGAGAAGCTAAGAAAAAATGAAAACCTTAAGGTGACTTCATGACTATTATGCAATTTTACTTCCGTTGTATTCAGCGAATGTAAAATCGCAGCTCATGCTAAATCATCAAATTCAGCAACCAGTGAAAACAATTCCGAACGAAGTACTGCAAATGCTGCAGACAGCAGATCCTAATACGACTACCTGGGATAATTCAGTAGTTGAACCATGTAGTGAGGACGACAGTACGTATATTGTTACAAGATGACGAAGACGATCTACTCCATACATAACTGTAAATAAATACCACGTGAAATGAAGTAAGCATTTTGTATATTTTTATTAACATGTCTCTACGGTATTAAAAAACGATAAAGGTTTGTTCTAATTGCAACCACTGATTTGATTTCAACTTTCGTCAGCGGTCCCATTGTACGCCGAGACTTTAACATAGTCACACGTCAAATTTAACATTTACGTGAATAATAATTACAATGCACGTAACTCTATTAATGGAGGACTGAACACCGTTAGCACCAACAAAAAACTGTCCAAAGACGCGAAACTAGCCGTCCATAATGGAGTACTGGTACCTACCCTGATGTATGGCAGTGAGGCATGGAACTGGCAGAGGAAGGATGAAAGTAGACTGAACGCTGTAGAAATGAGATCCCTGAGGCGTATGTGTGGTAAAACCATGATCGTGTGAGAAATGTGGAAATCCCCAAAGAATGCAAGGCTGATGTAAGCGTAATGAGTAAGATCAAAAAAGGAACGCTCCGATAGTTTGGGCATGTAGAGCGAATGAACGAGGAAAGGAGTGTAAGGAGAATATATGACGCAAATGTGAATGGTAGAATAAGTCGAGGACGCCCAAGAAAGTCATTGCACGACCAAGTGAATCAGATTCTTGAGTCGGGCATGTCAAGAGTCAGAATAATAGAAGAGAATGTATGAGACGTTGTATGAATGTAAACGAGGCAAGGAATGTGTGCCAAGACCGGGATGTTTAGCGGTCCGTCCTCTCTGCCTACCCCTGGGTTAGTTAGTTAGTATAATTACATAGATACTTTCGTCTATGTATTCTTCTTAAGTCGGTTCGTTATTGCTAAGGATGATACTCCACGTGACCCCTAGTCCAATTTCCAAAATGGATTAGACTCCTCCACTCCTTGCTGTCCCGCGCTGCGTAGAGAGCTGCGGACACCGACGTCTATATAAATATTGTATTATTTTATCAGTATGGACTTCAATAATTCAAGTGATGAGAAATATCGATGATATTAATTGATAAAAGATGATGCTCAATCTAAAATAATCCGGATAAAGAGGGATTTTAAAAGTCCTAATGTGAAAAAAGTTAATTATAATTTCATGAATTGTGCGCAGACTCTAGCAAAACAAACACTATTTACATTTAGTATCCTCACACATATGATTGAAGTTGGGGACTTTATCAAAAATCTACCTTGTAATTATTAAACCCACTTAAAAATAAACTTCGCGTATTTAGCAAGTACATGGGGTTCCCGGCACAAGCCCGGGTTCATGGGATGAGGTTTGTTTGGGCTTGGAGGCGCATGATCGGGACACATTGAACCCCAGATTCCTACTCACTCTTTAAACCTTCTTCCCAGAACTCTCCTCTCCTTCCTTTCCTTGAAAAACAGCGTCTCAATTCCTTAAAAACAGCATCCCCAAAGATAACATAGGCCCGGTGGGAAATCATTTTCCTCAGGGTCTCCTGTATGGAGCTCATGTAAAAAAAAACATGGTTTGGTCAACGAAAAAGTAAACTTCGCTCTTTAAAAATTATAGATAAAACGTGTACTATTGGAAATATCAGACTTTCGACCTTTATACGGATTATGGGCAAAGCCACGCTAAGCTCGACAAAACACCCAAGACGAGCTTAAAAGCAACTGATGTACCGGGCCTAAGAGTGCTACATTATAATTATCACTTTTTTTACAGGATACAAACAAAAATAATAATACATAAATAAAATAATATATTTTTTAGAATCACTATATTTTTTATTTACAAACATGAATGTTCGTTGTGGATCCGGCCGGTGTAAACATTATGTTTTTGTTTTTTTTTTTTTATTTTTAATTTTTAACTTTATGAGTAAAACCTCAAATTGTAATATTTTAAATAAATGAAGACAATATTAGCGAAACTCAATCGAAAATCTGGAAACAGAAAAATCAGAAAAACATATTGACACCTCTGGGACTCGAACCCAGGACCTCTTGCTTTCCGGGCAAACGCGCTAACCACTGCGCCACGGTGTCGATATGAAATTCGGTCATGTTTAACTGGACCATACTTCGACTAAGAACCACCTATATTGTCTTCATTTTCTTTAACGCATATATTATTGGCAACTATCTTTATGTATGATTGCAAGATTCAAACCCGAACTAAATGCTCTCTAGATAGTGTCTGGATAAATCTTTATCCATTTTATTTAATATGCGACATCTATCGACTTTTTCTGCAAGTCTAGGATGAATATTTTATTTTCAATTTTTAACTTTATGAGTAAAACCTCAAATTGTAATATTTTAAATAAATGAAGAAAATATTATATTTTCCTTTCTTCTAGCCGTGGGTACTGAAGAAAACGATTTCCCCAATCGGGGTATGTTGTGAGGCTGAAGGTAAGTGGGGAGGGGTGGGAGATTGGAAGAAAGAAGGCGGGGAAGTACCTGGTTATTTAGATCTATTCTCGATAAACATTTAGAACACCCCGCTATGGTACAAAATTTGGTTGTACTGCGCATATCACTCCCCCCGCTACGGTCCCTTCATCGGCCCTCGGCTGCTGCCAATCACATCGCTGACATGACATCGCCCAAAATTCAGTATGCTGTTGACCGTCGTGCTGTGTATCCGTGTCACAACAAATTAACCCATTCAGACCCAGTGGTAAAATGGATAATCAGCCGATATGTCCAAATATACTATCACTAATTACAAAGTACAAAAGAGGACTGCTCTCAAAGGGGGTTATATGATAAGGATAAGTATGTGGTACATGTCACTGCTAGCGAAGCCAACAAAACTGTGCTCCGATTACTTCCTTATCATTGCGAATTAAAACCCGAGCGAATTGGTATGGTCGATGGTAAAATAACATGTTAATGTAAACAATATTTCCTTCAAAATAAATGCCTAAGAATACTTAGGTAAGAAGGCATTGAAAAAGTTACATCAGAGTATTGGAGTAATTTTATTCGACATATTATTGGTATTGAGCATCGATATATTAGCTATAGATAAGCCCTCTCATACCCAATTCCAATCTCAAAGTGACACCACCTTTACGTGAAATTTCATAATACAACTACCGAATTCCGTTGCATCTCTTGCGTGACGTAGTTGTTTTACTAAGAAGAAATTAAACATTTTTTTATCAATTTTTACTTTTCTCGATACGCTGCCTCGAATTCATAAGTTATGTACATATTTTTTTAGATATTCATATAACTGATTAAATTTTTAATAATAAAGTCCGCGATAGCCTATACCTAAAATATTTCTAACTGCTTGAAATTTGTGTTTTAAAAATGATCTTCACACAGCTAGTAATTCCTTTACCGCGAACTTGCTGGAAAACAAAGTAGCTTGACGCAGACCAACAAAGGTACGATCCAAAGCTTCTTGCGATCTTTTGACTGTGAGATAATGGAATTTCTTTTTGATAAACGTTTTCATAAACCAATACTTTTGGTTCCGGTGTCATTTTTAAGACCTTCACGCCCTGTCTAGATATACTTGGTCGAAGGTATTGAGTAATAATTTTGGAATGTCCATCATATTATTCATAACCTCAGGGACAACAACGATGATTCACTTGCTTTTAATGTTTCAAGTGAATCATTTGAGTTTTTTTTTAAATGCCAATGACGATATTTTTAACTTCGGATTAATTCCTGAGCCAATTTGATAAATCTTACGCCACATAAAGTACAATATGTATTTGGTAATACTATCGTCACAACTATTTAAATGTATAAATTGTTGTCAGTTTTGGTCAGATAAATAAAATAAAATTTAATAAAATAATTCAAATTTATTTAAATAGTGGGTTTGAATGTGTTAGCGTTCGTCCTAGTAGTAGTGGGGAGAAGGGGCGGAGACATGCGCGTCCACGGGTTGATCTTATTTTGGATCGAGAATAGTAACGAAACTCGGCTAAAGCCATTTCAAGCAACGTTTCAATTCTTAACGGGGCTCCAACACCACGATAATAACACGACAACACAACAATACTGAGAGTATCTTCCACTCTGAAACGTAACGCGAATATGGGTACCTTATATTATTTTAAAGGATTAAATTGTGAAAACGCAAATAAATCAAATAAAATGCTTGCGCACCTCTCTCTCGCACCAGTCGAGAGCCTTGCCCCTCAATCACGGAGGCCGACATGTTGAATACAAGGTTATGATTTGCCGAATCTTCACATATTAGCGCCCTTGAGGTGATTTTTCACAAAAACGGCGCTATACAAATCATCCAAATATTATTATTATTATATTTGGTTCGCTAAGTAAAACAAAAGTAACATTTATTTATTGTGATAGGCTTTGCCCAAGGTTCCTTGACGCAAACAAATTAGTTACTATATGATTTCTACAATTTTTAATACAAACTAGTCAGTCGATCTCATCATTAAATTTGTGAGATTAATAATATTTATATTGATGTAGAGATTAGATGTCCAGTGTTAGTGCGGGCGCCATTAGCAGCAGCCCGCACTAATGTCGCCAGCGCCAGCGGAGAATCTCATTATCGCTACCAACATTCTGGCGGATTCTAATGTTAGCAAATCGTCGGCTTATCGAATTCAGATCTCATTTCATACGTGATTCCGAAACAGTCGGAAATGGAAAATAAATCGAGGAAAATTGAATTTTGCGAAAACTTCCGAGTTTATGTTGGTACTATATAGTAATAGTAGATAAGTTACGTATATTGTATTTTTCTAATAGTATAACCTATACGATTGATTTAATAAAATATTATGTAGTATATCAGAACTGTACAGAGAACTATACACAAAAAAATAAAAAGATATCGGTCGCAAGTGGGACTCGAACCCAGAACCTCTCGACTTTGGGACGAACGCCTCTACCAATTCGGCTACTGCCACCTCTTATCAAACCGTCACATTTGTCAATCTCATATTTAAAATTTTTGAATATTTTTTTTCCATATTATAGGCAACTACCTATTTCATTGGAAGCAATCCTTTTAAGAACTGATTTGTAACCTAGATAGCGTCTCGGATAAATGTACCGATTTTTTTTCTGTGTCTTGTTCTTTTTCATATTTTCGTTTAGATTATTAGTGTAATCTTCTTCTTTAATGATATATTACATTGATGGGAATAACCTTCAAAAGTTATAAAAAGGGTTCCATGCCAACTCAGATTGAAACCAACTCAGAAACACCTCAGAAAGGTCATTAAAAGCTATGAAAAAATAATTCTAAAATAGCCGGTATTTAAACATTTTTTTATATTTTTTTATCATCACTCTTAATGACCTTTCAGAGGTGCTTCTGAGTTGGTTTCATTCTGAGTTGTCCGGTCACCATAAGAAGAGAGTTGCTCTAATAAAAATCGAATATTATTTTGTATTTAAACCATCACAATTTCGCAGGTGGGTATGGGTACCGCCGCCCCGAGGACTATTTATTTGATAACCAACACTTCTGCCACAGGTCACCCCAAGTGGTTCGCTACATTTGGTGAATTAGCAGAGGCGCCCGGGTTCACGGGGTGAGGTTTGTCCGGGTCTTGACTCTTGACGGCGGATGAGTTTGCCCATCAACTACGCGGCTGGCCGGATCGGGAGAGACCGGTTAAGGAAGACCTTTTGATCTCTCTAGCAGGGCTGACTCGGAAACTCTCCGATACAATGATTTCACATTACGGGAAATCAGTACTTAAGATGAATATATACGTGAAATGCTATTTAGATACTTTTTGATTAATCTTTACGACGAATCGGCTTACAGTACGAACATCAAAAAATATGATAAGGATAAATCGAAGCTCTTACTAGCTTTTCTATGTTTCGGAATTAATATAAAATAATTATTTACGTAACAAAAAATACAAGCGTAAGCCACCAAAAAAAAGTTTTTTCGTGACTTAACTATGAAATAATACAAGAAATAATTTTTAAAATATACCCCTTTATGGATTAGATTATTATTTTGAGGTTTTCCATGTTCTAACTTTTTTTCGTTCTTATAAAATTATGCACAAAATAAATAAAAACCGCTTTTTCGCTTACTAGCCTCGCGCAAAAAGACGCTCGATTTTAAAATTTTGCAGGCATGAGATTCGAAATATTTCTAGCGTTTATATTCCTCTTAAGTGATGTTGACATATTTAACATAAACTTGGCGAATTTTGTTGATCTTGTAAAAAACTTATTTCAAAACTATTCCTAAACCTATCTGTATCTTTGTAAACCTACGAAATCGCTATATTTTTGTATTTTTATGACTTGTGTGCTTTTTTATTTAATTTTATTTTTATCATTTCTTTATTTGTTTAAAAATCATCTGTCATGAATTAATTGTTCTACCAAACATCTAAAAGCCCTTCTGGGCGTTAAATAAATAAATAAATATCACTCCTCACTCCTCATTCGTCAGTCACTCCTGGAAACGTTGACCCCAGATTCCTACGGACATTCTTACATTTTCCCTTTCCAAATCTTCCTCTACGTCCATTCAATAGAAAATTGCCTCCACACATCGTTCCCATAGATAACGTATGTTTTGAGGACAATTATTTTCTTCAGGGCCTGCTGAAAGAAAAATCAGTATGTAAACTTATTTTTATAATGGCATCATTTTAAAAATTATCAAATGGATCAACATAAGTAATCATTGAAGAAGAACATAATATTGTCCGACCGAAACTAGTTTTTACGGCCCAAACCGAAACCGAAACTTCCATATAAGGTCATTTTTTCATGGAAAAAAATAGTCAATCTTAATCAATCAGCCTTTATTTTAAAAATCATATATTAATCTTTCAGTCTCTGATATTTGAACTAAAAATAAACATAACATAATTAATTATCACTTCTTATTTCAAATAAATTATTTATGCTTTTTGAAATCGTAATCGCTTTGTAAATAATATTAAAAAAATAAAAATAGTAGGTATTACCTATTTGAACATTATTAACAAATAACATACAAATAAAAGGTAGAAAACAAAATTACTTTTTTAAACCTAATTTGTTTAGGTACACTTAACAAAAAATACTCTTTCATCTTAAGAACAAAATAATTTGGGAGGCGGGAATGGGTACCGCAGCCCCGGGAACCTTTATTGGATTACCAACACCTCTGGCATAGATCACCTCAAGTGGTTTGGAACGTTTGGTGATTTAGCAGGGGTGCCCGGGTTCATGAGATTCCTACCCACCCCTTTTCCTTCCAAGAACTCTCCTCTCCTTCCTTTCCCTAAAAAAACTCTCCACACACATCCCCAAAGATGACATAGGCCCAGGGAAATTATTTTCCTCAGGGCCTATCATGAACTAAATCATTTCAAAAGCGAAATAAAACTTATCTATTTCGAAATAATGTTAAGTATAAACAACTCCATTTTCACTACATTAAACCAAACTACCGCAAAGTTCGCAGAGCGAACACAAACAAGTGAATCAAGTCCTGACACGACTATGAGCGCGGACGCAGCAAAATGACACTTTGTGGATCGCAGTTCAGTACACCGAACATGTCCGATCGCTGAACGAAACCTCCCGAATTCAGTTTCGGTTTCGGCCGTAGTTTCGGCTGGATGGCGGCCGAAACCGAAACTAAGCCGAAACTCGTTTTTTGGCCGAAACTAGGCCAAAACCGAAACCGAAAGTTCGGTCGGACACTAGAACATAATACTAAAAAATCTAAACGAAATGTGAAACAGAACCAGACAAATAAAATAAAATAAAAATCGACCGATATCTTTTTGTTTTCTGTGTCTTGTTCGATTTAATGTTTCGTTTAGATTTACTATATTACTTTACTGTATTACCTTATTACTTTACTGTATTACTTTATTACTTTACTGTATTACCTTATTACTTTACTGTATTACCTTCTTCTTCAATGTTTAATATTATTGACCGGTATAACCTTTAATAGTTATTCCAATAAAATTCAATAAAACTTTGATTGATTCTGCAATTGACTTTGTTGTTATCAACAAACATAGTTGGAAGGAAGTGATCTGAAGAAGTGAATCTTGGAACTTGTAGTGCTTTGTAGTGTAATTTCTCAAACTTTCGGCAAGCCATCAATCTTTCGTCGCTGAATGATGACATATGGCATCACGATGATAAATGATTAAGATCGGAGTGATTAATTCGGCTGCGGTGATTCATTCGTCTGCCCCTTCCCGCCCCCACTATTCAAGGTACCTTCACATTCATCTCAAGATGGCAATAGAGCCGAGAGATCTAAAGTGATGAGATCTCCAACATTAAACAATCAAAATTTTTCACTTATTACCCGTTTAGTAAGAGCAAATGAAATTTTTCCAGGAGCCTTAGCGTGGTAAAATCGATAACTTTACAATATAGTATGGATAGGCCTAACTTCCGATGATTTTATATCGATATCCCTAGCACAGTTTCACTGCTGATAGTCGAACTGATACCAACAGAGCAGGGCCAGACCTACGAAATCTGGCGCCCTGTGCAGTAGATACCGATGGCGCCCCCCCCCTACATTTTTATTTTGATTAAAAATTCGTTCGTGATAAGAATATAACCTCAAATATGTACCTTGCATTTCCCCTGTGTTCTGTGTTGAGCGAACAAACACCATACAAACACTAAACACTGACGTATAGTATCAACGGCTTAAGAAAGACGCTTACACCTTACACTGACACCGTAAAATAACAAATCTAATAGATATTAATTATACATTTAACGAACTTCAAATAATACGTCAAATCAATGATGAAACTGTCAACACGTAACACGTTGCAACCTGCAAATCCTGCAAACCGTGCGATGTTTTTGTTAATGGAATTTACTGAAGATTTCATAAGAAAATGGTCTTTAACCACCTTCTCCCAGAGACTTAAATCGTACAAAATAAAACAACAGCGAGCGTACGCTAACTAAAATTGTCAGCATTTTGAAAGGCGTAAGTCGGTTGGTTTGATTCTCTAGAACAAAAATATCGCGTTGTGATTGGTTATTGAATTTGGATCGCACCCATTCGTCGTAAAAGATGGTAAAAGATATTTGGAAAAATCGATCTTACGTTTAAACTAAATATATGGAATTTGTAAAAAAATTCTGTAACTGACTATAAATTCGTAAGCCATTGATACCAACCTGATGCAAGCGCATTCTGTTTCTTTGGAAAGTGTTGCTAAAGCGTAATAATTATTTCGTACTATGGGTAATTTTTAAATGATTCAACTAAATTTGAATACAATATTTATTTTCTCACGGCGCCCCTTCGGAGTTGGCGCCAGGATTTTGCAAGTTTTTGAACGTATGGCAGATCCGGCGCTGCAACAGAGAATAAATAAGGAATCGATATACGCTCTCGGATCTGTTCACGAATTCGCTTTTCGAAAAGTCATAAAATAAAAATATTAATATTTGGCAATGTTGGATTAAAATACTAACCCAAATATGTGTTAGCAGTCTGCATTTAGTTTTTGACACTATTCGAGAGATAATTATTTAATGAGGTCTTTATTCTTATCTCAACCATTTTCGTTTCTCAAAGATCGAACGGAATAAATCGATTGCGTCTTAGATGCATTATTTATGTCCATAGATCGCGTATACGACTTTAATTTCTAAAAGCTTTGTTAGTTCAGTACATCTATTAAGGCTGTGTAACCGGGATCGAAAAGAACAAGATGTAGAGATACGAAATTACGAATGTTAGAGGAGAGCGCTAACATTTACAGCGGCAAAATCGATGCGAAAATTGCGAAAATGTTTAATAAAACACGGCTCGTTTAAAATAGAGCAAAAATCTCGCGGGCATTATCTTAAACAGCATTTAAAGAAACACTGTGAATTTTTCATACATATAACTTGTAAAATAACTGAAACAAACGTGTTAATAATAATTCTTGGAGCATACTTTGCGATTTTTTTCTATCGAGGGAATTTTATATAATTTGCGTTTCGGCGCGGGCAAAGTCTAGATATTATATTCAAGAACAACATGTATTTTTTTAAGAGCTTTAAAACTTACCGTGTTTAAGGGAAATATGTAATAAATCGGTACAAATCCGGGTTGCGGGCTCTTAAACAAGCCAGTGATTTTGCATAACGAACGACATAATTTAAATAAACGCGGAGGTATATTAACGGTTAACCGAAACTTATCTGATACAATGGAGTCCGTGGTAACATTTATCAATCGTAGTCGGTCGAAATATCTCTTACCGATTGTTGACCGTGAACGCAAATATTGATTACTGACCATATATGACGGATTTGGTCATTAGCGAATTGATATAGGGTTAAATGAATTGATAAAGAATTTATCGATAATGTCGGTAACTTGCCATCGTTCCCTAGCACGACTGCAGATAACCAACTAACAAACAACAGTTCATGTCAAATAAATTAAGAACACTCAGTCGTTGTGAATCGATAGCCATCTACCGTTAGTCATCTAAGATCCAAGTTACCGATATTTCCGATAAAAGCTATATCGATCGACTGTGATAGATACCCAGGGCCCCTAGCACGATCGATCCATAAGGATTGTATCGATAACTTTCGGTAACTTATCATCGTTCCCAAGGACAATTGCAGATCGATAACATATAAACAAAAGTTGATGTCGAATATATGAGTCGTTCAATTTCTATATCCGCTGTATCAACTTTCAGTGATTCGGAGAAAACCGCAAAAAACTGTCAAATCTCTAGCGTAAATAAAAAAATTACTTGTTATATTTTTATATAATGAATTGGAGTAATATACATTAGATGAGGGTTCATTTTTCAATATATGTCTAGGAATATTTAAGTAATTTGGATAAATAAAATGGATATAGCGGATTTTGATACTCTATTCGCTATTTGTATGGAATATAGAGGCTTTTGAAACTCAATTGACATGAGGTGTTTCTACACCCGCCATCTTGGCAAAATAACTGCTCGTGATTGGTTGAATTCCGATATAGCGGGTTTTGATAGTAACTTCTTGAATGATATAGCGGGTTTTGTTTCTCACTCGCAGTTTTAACATGGTTTTTGATCGTGATAAGGGAGGTTTTGAAACTCAAATTTAGATTAGTCTTGCTCCTCGCTAAAATGTGAACAAGATGTCATACTCGGATCATTTTGTCAAAAAATGGGATATAGCGGGTATTGAAATTATATGACTCATATTAAGAATACTTATTATTATCATTGTGAACTTCATTTATTCGTAGGCAATATGCAGTCGTGCTAGGGAATGATGGAGAGTTACCGAAAGTTATCGATATAATCCTCATCATCTTCAATGTCAACCTCATTTCAATCCTAATAATCCATCGAGGTTTGGTAGGAAATACGTAAACGTATTCAGGAATTGTTTGTATTTTTCTTTTGAAGAAATGGGTGAAGGCTCGAAATGGGATGGCCGGCCAGAAGTGCTTTCATAAAGATAAATCATTTTCTTGTGTTTTCTCTATTTTGCTGTGTCTTCGACCAAGTATATCTAGACAGGACGTGAAGGCCTTAAAAATGACACTGGAACCAAAAGTATTGGTTTACGAAAACGTTTATCAAAAATAAATTCCATTATCTCACAGTCAAAAGATCGCAAGACGCTTTGGATCGTACCTTTGTTAGTCTGCGTGAAGCTAATTTGTTTTCCAGCAAGTTCGCGGTAAAGGAATTACTAGCTGTGTGAAGATCATTTTTAAAACACAAATTTCAGGCAGTTAGAAATATTTTAGGTATAGGCTATCGCGGACTTTATTATTAAAAATTTAATCAGTTATATGAATATCTAAAAAAATATGTACATAACTTATGAATTCGAGGCAGCGTATCGAGAAAAGTAAAAAATGATAAAAAAATGTTTAATTTCTTCCTAGTAAAACAACTACGTCACGCAAGAGATGCAACGGAATTCGGTAGTTGTATTATGAAATTTCACGTAAAGGTGGTGTTACTTTGAGATTGGAATTGGGTATGGGAGGGCTTATCTATAGTTAATATATCGATGTGCTGTGTAGATTGAACACTAAATTATAAACGTGCGTGAAATAATGCCACAAAGCTTTTATTTTTTAAATATTACTATCAAGTAAATGGATTTACTTTTAAATTGTTGGTGTTACTCAAATTCAGGAGGTAGGTTTGGTGTTTCAACCGCTCTGTATTGTAAATAATTTTTTTGTAAATTATTAAGTATTGTAAATTATTAATTCATTGCGTACATATCTGTACCTGAGAACCATACGGATGCAAGTCCAAAATTTGAAGAAATGAGTTCTTGATGCGGACTTGAAGTCAATTATTATGTTTATCAGTGGCAGAAAGATACACGTCCTATCACGAAGAAAAACTACCTTTGTTGCAACAACTATCTTAGAAGCAGAAAGATGTACATGGACTTGCATCTTTATGATTTATTTGCGTTTTGAATAGTATGAATCACATCCATTTGCATCCTTCTGCCTCTAACATTACTACGCTTTCTATGGAAGTAAACAATTTTCAAACATTGATCCTTTCGTGTCATAACAAAATATTAAACATATAAAATAACATAACATATAAAATATTTTGTTTTATTTGCTCATTTTAAAAACAAAACTAATTGATTTAATAATGACTTTCTTGTTATCTATCTATCAGGGTGGATATCCGTAGAAGTTATGAGACCGTAGTTACAGAAAAAAATAGTTTTTTGTCTCTACTGAACATTCACCTTTTTGGACTTGCATCCGTATGCTTTTCGGGTATCGATATTTGAACAAATATATTAATTGAATTCCCGTTAAAATGGAATAAAGAAAATAATTAAAACATATTCAATATTATTAAAATGAAAGAAGCCCATAAAATGCGGATGAAAAGAAGAATCTTCGAAATATTCTTGACGGACAGGGAGTGGCGTAGTTAGCATGGATGGCACCCGGTGCCGATAACGTGGCGTCACTCCGTGGATGAAGTCGGTGTCACCCCAAGAATTAGTAATCCCCAAACTTTATTTTGGATAATTTCCTACCTAATATTGAAGAAAATAATTTAGGAATTATGATTGGCGGCGCTGGTAATGCTAGGGTGGCCTCTTATCCAAAGAATCGACAACTGAACAAAATTTGTAGCGCACTTTGCTCAACGAATTAACAACGAAACTACCCCAGTCAAATGTGTAAAACGTTTGTCGAGGTACTTTTTTTTTTTTTTTTTACAGTGAATACCGCACAAGAATCTCAATTGCTCCCGTCTGGAGCCATTGAGACTATGGCATCCCCAATTGGGGTATGTTGTGAGGCTGAAGGTAGTGGGGAGGGGAAGGAGGTGGGGAAGAGGAAGGTAGGGAAGTACCTGGCTATTCAGATCTGGTCACCAAACACGGCTAAAGCCATTTTCAAGCAACGTTTCAATTCTGAATGGTGGTCTTACACCAGGGCGATACTGATATTATCTTCCACTCTGGAACATGCCGCAAATATACTATATATTATTTTAAATGAATTAATTGTGAAATAACATCAATTAATCAAATAAAATTTATTTGCGCATGCCGGGTTCGAACCCGCGACCTCCGGATTGTGAGTCAAGAGTCTTACCCACTGGACTACGGAGGTCGTCAACTTATTATTATTGTTATTATTAATTACTTATTATTACTCCTTAATTATTTGTTAATGTATGTAGGAAAAACATACAGATGATTGATAATTTTTTTTCAGTCAGTTATCGATCGATTCTGCTATACCTAATTGTATTCAGTTTTTGCGTTTGTTAGTTATCGTTTCCTACAAAAAAATGAACTAACCAATCCACTTATCTTGTTTTCTGAAAGATGTCTTTCAACACTTTTTAAATCACTAGGGCCAGTTGTTTCGGAAAAAATCACGTCTGATGAACCGTCAAATCGCAAATGAATCGTCAATCAACGAAATTTGGGTTGTTTCACCGTTCGTCAAGTGAAATTTCAGGTCAAATTTGATGGAAATGTAACCGCTCGAATTCCGGCGGTTAGTGGAAAATTGATTGAGGGCGCATGCGCAGACGTGCGAAACTTTGCTATCTGACAGCTTGTGCTCTACAGCTCTGTGGCACTATGCACTACCGAAACTAGTGATTATGGCTGGACTGTTTTTGCATAAAACGTAAATAAAACATAACGATCAAAACTTCAGGATGGCAAAAGAACAAGTTTAGATATCTTTTCGATGTATAATATTGTCGAAAATCGTTTATTTCAGAGATTGAAAATGACGTAAACACTGGTGAAAACATTGAAAAAAATACAAACTTATTTCTTGTGTAAACCGATGATGTTACAATCTATTGCCATCTTATTCGTGTTATATTTATCCTAGAATAATTTATGAGTCTACAATAATTCATAATAAAAGAAATCTTTTCCCCGTGATTGACATTTTTCCCAATCTTTCCTGATTATTTACCTTGAGAACATAGAGATTTTGTTGTATGTACGTGGTGACAACTGAAGGTTCCTTCTGATTTCTGTCAACTTCTGATTTCATAAAAGATATAAAAGAAGTTGAGTGTGTTACAATTGTATACTTTCATGATTTTTGGCCAAGTACCTAAATTAAAAACAGCGCTTCGGGCCACAGTAGAGTTCATAAATAAAGAATAAAGGACTGGCGCCATCACAATATTCTATATATAATTGGTTCAACCCTCACAAAGAAAATTGCAGTTTGGGAACTGGAGTCATGACCTAGCATATTAACATAAATCTTTACCTGATACTAATAAGGCGATTAAAACACATGTCTTTATAAAACATTTAAAATATGTTGTGTAAAGGAATCTTGAGTTAATTACCTCTAATCATAGCTGTATTAAATTTACAAAGTCATACCTAATATGAACAGTATTTTATAGGTAATAAAAATCCTTTTGTGTTCAATGTTACAACTTTATTTTAAGTACAAAATAAAACGAAACCATGTCAGTTCAAATGTTTATTTATTTATATAAGTAAAACTTCTTCGTTATAAAAGTTGTAAGTAATAAGTATATGTGTATATGTATAATAAGTCAGAAATTATATTTAATTAGTTGATTTATGCGGGTTAACGACGCGAAACCTAATCTGCCATCTTATTATGACAAGCAGTAATATGAAAACAATGTACCTACATCAAATTAAAAGTATATTATGCAATGGTTCTTGCCGAGGAAAACCATTTATGCATTTCACGTGTATATATTACATTTCACTATTGGTGAACCACTATAGTTCCTTGGTTCTTCTATCATTTGGTTTGCTTGGAGGTACCTACAACCAGTATCCAAAACGCAGACTCGTCAAAATAACGTAAATTCTGTTGTATTCCTCCAGAACATGTGCATTTCTTATTTGGACTGCAATGACCCTAAAACAAGAATCATAATGTAATTGTAATACGTTAGCATTTTATAAATAAAACTACAAGTACACTTCGGAGCGCGCCACGCCGCCGCGTCGTGAGAGAAGTTAGTAAAGATTCTGGTCTGAAGCGGCGCTCCGAAGTGTCCGTATGGAGAGTGCTGATAGAATATGACATATGACCAAACGACAACAAACCGACCGAACGATATTATTACATTGTTTGCATATTTATTAATTGTATTAATTAACTATACACTTTAAACAATCGTATCAGACGTTGTTTGATAAGATATTTTATTCGCAAAAAAGGATCCTCTTCAAGCCTGTCAAATAAAGTATAAAACACAACTAACCTGTATTTCACGATGTGTTTGTGATCAAGCATAGCATGTACACGTTTGGCAGTCATATGGTGAGCTTTAATTATAGTTTCCATAGGAATTTAATTCATTTCCTATATGGTTCTGGCGACATTTGAGCATTACAACTGTAGCCGTTCCGGAGACTCATAAAATTGATCTAAAAAGGAAGAATATTTAAGTAATACGATTGCATGTTACCATATTAACTTAACTGTACATGTAATTAATTGAATACTTATATAAAAAGCACTCACTCTTAAGCGTTTATGTTTTATTTGTAGATAAACAAAGCACGGCTTACGATAAAGGCCGGTAAACTCTGACAGGCGACGAATTTCATAAACAACTTGTGAGTGTTGCAAGCGTTAAAAAATATTCCTTTCGATTTCTCTGGAATAATTAGTCCGATTCGGCGGGGAACACTGTGTGAAATTTTCGAATGTAACGAATGTTAAATTTAATTTGAAACAACCCAATTCTGATTTGACAAAAATCAACGGAATGATTGCGTTACATTTGAAAAATCAAGAAGAATCTGAACGATTGTTCAGGTTTTCCGAAACAACTGGCCCTAAGAGAATAACAAACTTTTCACTAGTTCACGTCAACCAATAGGTAAAAAATCACTTCATGAGTTCACAATATACGAAAGAAATTAGAAATGAGAAACAGATGTTCATGTGTAAAATATTTCTGTGGCAATATTCTACCTTCGTAAGTTTTTTCACGGTCGGGTGTGACCCCCAAAATTTTTGATGGCACCCGGTGCGTGTCATCAAAAATTTGTCAAATTATACTAAGATAAAAATCTGGATATATGGATTTTTATGTAAAATAAAAGCTTACTGGTACGCAATGGACGATGATAAAATGCATAGCAGAGAAACACGCTGCACTTCTGAATTTTGTGTCTCGTTCGAGTGCAGTTGGGAATTTTCACCAAAGTTTGTTCACACCATATTCAGGGTTCAGCACGTACCCGGAGGATTTTAACCAGCGACTAATGAGAATTTTTGGAATATAAAAAGTAAATGTCGTTTTGCAGTACCTACGACATATTTTTTTTTATTAAAAAAAATATATCGCACTGCTGTTTCGTGTGTTAATGTGATGCTGAAACGAGACAGAGTGCCTATTACGTAACCCGCTAGGCTATACCCGACTGCTCAGTTGTAACATATATTTTTACTGTTTATATTTCACCGTAGAGCAAAATGGTATGTTGCACATTTTTAACTCCAATATTTTTATTCTTTTTATGCTTTCCATTCCGTTACTTATAGGTCGTGATGGGATCACGTGATACGCGCACTGTTTCGTGTGTTAAAGTGATGCTGGAACGACACGGAGTGCCTATTACGTAACCCGCTATGCTATACCCGCCTACTCAGTTGTAACGTATATTTTTATTGTTTATAATATCATCGTAGAGCAAAATGACATGTTTCACATTTTAAACTCCAATATTTTTTTCCTCTTTTATGCTTTCCATTCCGTTACTTTTACGTTTTTTCTTAAAGTTTTCACCCATATCAGATTATTAGAAGTAGAGATTTTTTTAATGAGTCGGGTCATGTCAAAAGTCAGAATAATAGAAGAGAATGTATGAGACGATGTATGAATGTGAGTGAGGCAAAGAGTGTGTGCCAAGACCGAGTTGTTTGGCGGTCCGTCCTCTCTGCCTACCCCTGCGGGGAAACGGCGTGGTGGTTAGTTAGTTAGTTAGAGATTTTTTTAAATACCATAATAACTTTTCATTGTCCAGAATACTAATGGAGGGTTGTATGTGAAACCTTCAGTGGACGTCTTCAAATTTTTACTTAATAAACACAAAATATTTATACTGGGGCTGTACACAATATATATTATTTAAGTGTCCGTCAGTTATATTTAACTAACAAAACAAAACCAATTAATTAATTTTGGTATTAAAAATATGTAATTATTCAATATTCTACAATACATAATTATGAAAAATCGACGTGTCAAAAACACAAATTACAAACTTAAATGCCTATTAACTTGTTTGCAAGGCTACGTCACCACGAAGTGCCGAGCCTGCCCTAAAAATATTTGTTAGTTTGACGTCATTAAAGTCCTCCACACGAACAAAAATATCTTTTTTAAATATGGCAAATTTTATATCTTTACTGAAAATTTATGAATAAATTTTGGTGTTAAAAACACAGGATGCGTTTTATGTATCAGGTCGATGTTTTTTTTAAATAACTTTTAAATGAAATATATTTTCTTGACTGATTGTTGGTCCTTAACATTATGTATGGAATATGATGCCGATCAAGTGGCCGCCTCTGAACGTGGAGCAAAGGCCCTTTTAAGCAAATTTTTCATAACATTTTTGCAGACTTCATGTTTTATTTAAGCAATTTCGTTTCGAATACATTGAGGTTTTGGTTGGTTTGTTGGTGTATACCTTTTCCTTCAAGTAATCTCGTTGAAAAACAAATCGGTAGGCATCAAATTTAATCAGATCGTTGGGACCAGTCGATATTTTTCATCTTAATTTTTTCCGCGTATTCACAACTGAACAATAATTTAAATAAAATGTTTTAATAATTTCAACACGTTGTTGCGGCGTTGGATGCTCAATAATAATAATTATCCACAATCTCCAAAATAAATTATCGACCACTATCTATGACTGTCAAATGCCAACCAAAATGGCAGCCAAACAAAATCGACCTGGAACATAAAACGCACTTTCCAATATTCTATAATACATAACTACGAAAAAGGCAAACAAAATTGTGGGATATGACCAAAACAAAATGTAAAAATTTTAGCGAAAATGTCGATTCCACGTTTAATTTTTACGGCCTGCGCCTGCTGAACTCTAGTGAATACTGTCCTAATGGTGACGATATCAAGAAAAGTGAAAGAGAAAACCCAGTCTCTGCACTTCTATTGGAAAGAACATTAAATATAATAAAATTTTCAAAGTATCAGGATGTCAAAGTCTCCCATGCTCCGGTTAGCATGGAGCAGTTGGGGACTCTTGGGCGGTACTCACCTAAACATATTTAAGATAAGGGTAACTCTAAAAGCAGTTAACAATACGTGAGTGCAATGTGCATGTTCCAGATTGGCTTCTACCGTTTCCTCCCCGGATACCGTCTCTAATCTGACAGGTACAAATCTCGCATCATTGAACTTTCTTGTCTCTTTAAAGTGCACTTTAAACTCTGCGCAACGTGGTGCCACTGGCTTTCACATTCTTGGCTTTCTCGGGCGCCCTTTTATGTGCTGTCAAAACTCACGTAAATATGGGAATTTATTTTTACGATGTATATGTCATTAAAATTATGTAGAAGCTTATTAGTTAGCATTGAGGATCGCTAAAGGATTTATCGATAATGTCGATAACTTGTGGTCATAACGATAACAACTGTAGCTAATGAACCACAACTGTACACGTCGATTAAATTAAGAACATTAATTTAATCGTTGTGAACTACTGTTTGTTCATTGGTGATCTGCTTGATGGTCGGGAAGGTTGTCAAGTTACCGACATTATCGATAAAACCTTAATCGATCGACCACGATAGGCGCCCTGATACCTTATTTCTACAAATTTATAACTGGTTACCAGAATTTAAAGTTTATTAGTCTTTGGTAGTTTAACATTTTACATGATATGAAACAAATATTATAAAGTACATTAATTAAAATCACATAATAAAAAAAGATGAAAGAGAAATATTAATAATATTTTGAAAAAAAAAACAATTTCAAAATTAAAATTAAACTGAATGATAAAAAATAAATATTAAAAGAAGTATATAAACAAAAATATACAAATAACATTAAAAAAGAAAAATTCAAATACCTGCAAAATTACACCTGTTAAGACTTCCCTTTTGAAAGAAGTCAAAATTACAGAACTCATTACTGTACAGGTATAGACCGCTGAAGAGGTTCCAAAATTTAGGATCAATGTAAAAGAAGAGGAATTAAACTTTTCAAGCATTTTGTTTCAATATTTAAAAATTAACAGTAGCAAAAATTGTTCACATAGATAAGTGGTTTACTTTTTAAATTCAACAAAAATATCAAATCCGTTACACAATTTTTGTAAAAAAAAAACTAACTAACGTGCTCTATGGTGCTAGGGGTTGAAAATATTCCAAGCGCCTCGAATTAGATTCTTCAACCTACGTACCTATTAGTATAATATACCCAGGGAATCTACAGGATGTAAAGAATGGGTTAAAATAAGAAAAGGTGAGATTCATGAACCCAGAACTTGAAAAAGCTGTGACGTGAAGGGGAAGATATGAAGGGAAGCGAATGCAGGGAACTTAATATATAATTATTATTTGTAATGTATCACGTTAGACTATGATTTGGTTCCTTTACAGTTGTTTATGGACTTTTCGGGTCACGTGATCTCGTAGGAAGTTTGTCCTCAGAAGTGATATTATAACTTACTATACGTCAATAAACAGTCATTGTGTTGTAAGAACCTAACTCTTTTCAAGAAGCGTCCTATAACCTATAATACTAGAGAATTCAGTTCTCAATTCTTGATAAATTACGAATGTCACTGGAGAGAACCGTAACAAGCGGTTTAAAAAATATTTAAAGAAATCGCTACTGACATACAGTTATAATAATAAAATTAATAAATATTTCTGCAGTTTGAATCAGAATACTTAACAGGAAATATTGATATACTTACTATACGTCAATAAACAGCCACTATGTTAAATAAACCTGTCTTTTTAATAAGCACCCTATAATACTGGAGAATTCAGGTCTCAGTACGTACTTAATAAATTATGAATGTCTCTGGAGAGAAATATTACGAGCTGTTTAAAAAATATTGAATGAACTCGCTACTGACGTACAATTAAGATAATAAAATTTATACATATTCAACAGTTTGAATTATAATACTTTTTGGTAATAAAATAATATAATAATTAGGTCACTCTATGGAGGGCAGTTCACAAACTTCCGTAAATAAGAAATAATGAACAAACACAACTTCAGACCGTTGCCTGTTGGAACCTAGTTTAACTGTCAATATTACCAAGTTATAACTGAACAAGACGTCTCTGATAGAAACTATTTAACTACTATTAGGGTCTTGTCAGATTACAGGTCCCGATCTCGAGGTTCCAACTTCTAGAGTTGTTGTTCGAAAAATAATTACTTACGTATTTATTATGATGGGTATTTGTGATTTTTGACCTGCAACGTAATGATTCCCCCCTGTATTCTTGATAATAATAATAGCGTTGTTTTCGTGAACTTTTATAAAAATAATCTTGAAAAAAAAAAACAGAAAACTGTTATTTATCAGATTTGAGGAATAAACTAACACGAAATTTAAATCATCGGAATTTGAACAAAAGCGAAAACACGTGTTGTTTCCCAGAATTTGAACAATTCATCAAATTTCAAAGTTAATTTACAAGTTCTAAAAACTTCTATTATTATTTAAGTTATTTGAAACAACTGGCCAATAATGATATCGTGGATCGTGGGGTAAGTACTAGAAGTCTTAAATCTGTTTTCTTGCCAAATTGAATTGTAAGATTATCTGATAAATTGATTGTTTTTTTTATTTTTTACATTAACTCCACATAGGAGGCCCTGAGGAAAATAATTTCCCTCAGGGCCTATGTCATCTGGGATACTGTGTGGAGGGTTTTTTTGAGGAGAGGTAGAAATGAACATTGGTCTTGAAGAGACCCATGTTGTAGGAAGGAGGAAACACAGTGACCGGCAAATCATTCCACAGCCGAGCTGTTGAACACAAGAACGAGTCGAAAACATGTGACAAATGTCAATCATGTACAAATGTTGGACACGCGTTTGGCTTATTTCCCTATATACACCGGTGCCGAAGGGATCAATGACGCAAGTTCATTGGAGCATCTTCCATTGTAATACCGGCAGAACAAGGATAGCATTCCCACCCGACGCCTGTGCTCTAAAGATTGCAATCCGTCTGTTAAGATGGGAGAATCTATTAAACGGACCGCCCGTTTCTGCACAGAATCGAGGGTATTTTTCAGGTATTTTGGAGCTCCAGACCAGAGGTGGCTGCCAAATTCAATCGTGGGGCGCACTTGTGATTTGTACAGTGTTAGCAGTTGTGTACTATTAAAGTATCTGTGGGCCCTGTACAGTACGCCCCGTTTTTGGGAGGCTAACTTTACTCTGGCTTCGATGGAGCCCCCATACCTGAGCTGGTCACTTAGGGTTACAGCAAGCATATCAATGGAGGGCCTGTTCGGAAGATTTGCTACCGTTGAAAGATACTAGATTTTCATTTCGATCCCTTTTAGACGTAATCTGACAAGATTGGGTCTATGAAACATTAAATTCAACGAGATTATTTTTACCCCAAGAGAAAACACTCTCGAGGTAATTCTTTGTTTCAAAGCCCTCCGAGCCGGTAGAGTTTGTGAGCCCTTTGGAGGCTTGTCAAACAAAAAGCTATTATGGACAGTACTGTCATCCATGTAACAATAAATTGGTGCACATGACCAAAGGTCGTTGATGTGCAACAAAAACAACGTCGAAGACAGAACCGATCCCTGTGGGACGCCAGCATTTATCGGGTGTGAGGAAGAGGTAAAACCATCGGCTACCGTCTGAATCGACCTCTCCCTCAAAAAGTCGGCAATCCACATATACAAGGATGCGGGAAGTCCGTAAGGAGGCAGGTTGTTGTACATTTATATTGATAAGTATTGTTAAATCGTAGATTGATGTGTTGAGAACAGTTATACTGCAATAATCATGTACAAGCTATTTGCAATTTATAGGTTTTCTAATTTTTTTAATGAATATTCCAGCAATTTTGTTGAACAATGATATAAATGTCCTTAAATTGAGGATAGGATTTTCACTGATTTGGTATTTCTATACAAAAATCTAAATTCTACACTGTATGATTCAGAATTGCTTGCATTTATAAGTTTTCGGATTCCACTACATAATACTAGTAAGTCGGGATTTATTTCATTTCAGAAATTCTGGATCAAACTTTGTATTTTATTCTACGTATTCCTCACATTTATGTATTTTATTCTACGTATTCCTCATATTTATGGTGGAAAATAATTTTGGTGGAGTCAGTGGACATCTTCAATTTATCACTAAACAAATAGATCGTCCAGTTGATTAGTCAGGAATCTCCGAAAAATCAAAATGTGAGTCGAGTGTACAGTTACATGTAAAAGTGTACGCTTTACGTGGTACAATACTCGTATACCCACCGAATCAATTCTGCAGAACGATGTATAGTGAATTAAAATATTGATTTTTCTGAGTCACTAGTAAGATATTTAAAAATGTCATACTAATGTACCGGACCGTTATCCCTTCCTATTCTATCTTATCTTAATATATAAAACAAAGTCGGATTAGTTACACCATTTATAACTCAAGAACGGCTGGACCGATTTTTATGATCTTTGATTTGTTGGATTTGTATCCGCCCCGAATAGCAGAATAGCTATTAAAACATCGGAAAAATTCAGACGAAAAAAGTATGATAAAAATTCTTTTTCTCATACATTTTGTATGGAACGAATTTTCATATTTTGAGAGAGCTGCAGCAATATTGTGATAAGTATAATATTGAATAGTGAGTGAATTCCAAAAATTCAAAGTGTCAAATATCAACGCGCTGATTGTTTTGCTTTTTTTCTTAAACATGTAATTCTACACCTCTTTCTTACACACTAAATGTAAACAATCGAAAATGAGACAAACGGAGAACGCATGTCTGCACCCCTCCATAAGAAAAATACAATAACTATAATAAAACTCCCTCACACGTATAAATTAAATGAAACGCAATTTCAGTAAGTAAGTGGAAAAGTAAGAAAATCACAAAAAATATAAATCCGTACACAACGCCATCCCTGATACTGACAAAACAAAACACGGCCAGTTGCGCATCGATAATTGCTTCATTGTGTAATTTTTAAATTTTTTTTTACGTTAGCTCCACACAGGAGCCCCCGAGGAAAATAATTCCCCTCAGAGTCTATGTCATCTTTGGGGATGCTGTGTGGAGGGTATTTTTAGGAAAGGGAGGAGAAGAAGTTCTGGGAGGAATAATAATATCAGTATTCCGGGAAAACTATTCTCATATGCTGATGATACTGCAATCACAGTCCATGGTAAATCATGGAAAGAAGTCTCTGAAAACGCAAATAAGTGGACATCCATTGTCAAAGAATGGCTAAACCAAAACCTCCTAACTCTGAACTGTGAAAAAACTATGTATATTCCATTCTATAATACCAAAAGGGCGGCAACCTTAACTCACCTAAATATAAGGTTTCACAACAATTCTTGCAACCCTGTTTTGTGTTCTAACTGTATAGAAATGAATTCGGGGAACACAGTTAAATACCTAGGAATTATTATAGACAGCCAACTAAAATGGACAAATCACGTAGAAAACCTTGTAAATAAACTTAGGTATTTGACTTACATTTTTAAACGATTAAATAACATAGTTGATATTAAAAGAATGAAACTGGTATATCATGCATTGGTGCAATCATCAATATCTTATGGAATAATTGGATGGCGGGGTATTTATGATACCCATATTAAGCAACTAGAAATTACTCAAAAATTAATAATAAAAATAATGTTGCATAAAGATGTTACCTACCCCTCCTTGCAATTATTCCAAGAAGCTGAACTCTTAGATATAAGAAAAATCTACTGTATGCAATTTTCGTTATATGTTTTTGGGGTGTTATGCCGTGTTGCGCTACCTCCTTCTTTAGCCAACGTTTCGGACATCGTTGCAGTGTCCATCATCAGGGCAGATCCGGCAGATCCGGTAGATGTGTGGACACTGCAACGATGTCCGAAACGTTGGCTAAAGAAGGAGGTAGCGCAACACGGCATAACACCCCAAAAACATATAACTAAAATGCTTTTGGCCGTGAAAATCTTAAAACTTATCTACTGTATGCAATGTCTGAAATATATATTTTCACGAAATATATATTTTTCAAAAAACGAAAATCGCTCCAGCAGTAGAGTAAATAATGCTTTTGAGGTTCCCCTATGCAAAACTAGGCTTGCGCAGAGACATGCTTTTTTCATTGCACCAAAAATCTATATAATGCACTGTATCAGACTATAGAAATTAAATCTAAAAACATATCCTCTTACAGCATATACAAAAAATTAATAAAGACTTGGGTAACTACAAATGACACAAATACATACCTGCTATAACATCATACCTGTTATAACTTTACAAATCCTAATTTTTATTTAACCTTTTTTGTTTTTCATATATTTTTTTTCTTCTTTTCTTATCTTTAGTTTTGTAAATACGGAATTATTTGATCTATAAATATGTTAAACCATAATTATGTTTTAATTAACTAATCTAAAGTTTAATTTGCCATGTTGTATCTTAACTGCATTAAAAAAACTTAAATATACCCACGAACTGGCGATGCCTCTGTGGGATTTTTTTTTTGTTATCATACATATATAAAACTATTGTAAACTATTGTAATATCTTTTTTTGTTGTTAAATTGTATTATTGTTTATCTTTAAGCTACACATTTAATTTTATAGTTCCTTTTTTTTACTTCTTATCAAGAGAAATGTTTTTTGTAATATTTTTATGTATGTAACAAAAAAAAAATAATAAATAAAAAAAAAAATAAAAAAAAACTTAATAAGAACTGAATTTAATTCAGCTAATAAGTTAATATAACAGTTATTGATTCTGAGGAGGTACGAAGTTCTCCGGGTCAGCTAGTTTAACCCGTTTAATCACAGGAGACCAGATTTGTCCCAACGCACATAGGTCTCACATAAGACGCCGTAACTCCCTTACTATCATAGTTAGAAATATGTTCTAATCGGTGTTAGAAAGGAAAAACATCATGCTTTATATTCCAATCTAAAAAATAGCCACCAAAAAAATAAAATGTACACTTTTATGTACACAAAGTTTTGAATCGCAAATTGAAAAAAGAATTTCGGGAATTTTTAAAAAAAAAATTTCATAGAGCGACAAAAAATTGAGGTTACAATAATGTGTTTGTTATACATTTGTCTAATAAAATGTGCATCTGTTTTTATTATTTTTTATTATCAGTAACTTTAGTTAGAAAAAACATAAGGTGACCCATTTTGAAAACTTTTTTATGTTTGTATGCAAAAATTTTATAATTTAAAAAGAATATATATTTTTCGAATTCTATAATTTGAAAGCGTATTTCATCACCATTCTAAAACAGTTTTTGGTTTTTGAATGTGTTCAGAAATATTCCAAATATTTGCATTTTATTGTACAGCGAAAATATTTTGACCATCCGAAAAAAAAGCCAAATTTTTGAAGGGTTAATGTATAAAACACAGACACGTTTAAATAATTACTTGTTTTATGGAGAGCATCCCAAATTGCTTTCCTCATTATCTCAAAACTAAGCATTTGGAGATGTCTGACTAATCAAATCGAAGATCGAAATCCAAAGGATTGTTATTGAGGCGGTTTAGTTATGAATAAAGCCGCATAATTTTTACTATTATTGTTTAAAAGTCATTAAAAAAGGCGTTAATAGATAAATTAATTTTAAAAAAAGTATAAAGAAGAAAAAAATCAAATATTAGACGATGACAGTTGTATGTGATGTGCGGTTTACGGCATTTGAAATAATAATAATGATTGTCTGAGGGAATATAAATTCTTGTCAGACTGTCACTGCGTTAAGTCACATACTATAAGGTCTGCGTAATCTGACTGCGGCGAGGAGTGACTATTAATGTTCAGTTTAGAATCCCGAAGTTATCTATCCCACCCACCTAATGACCTCATTACTTCCGCTTGTAGGCCGTGGGTTATAAGATGTCCGTTGCGGCTACACCAGTATATAATACGACTGTATGGTGTGTGACTAGAAGGCACTATCAACTAACTAACTTACCCCGTTGTAAGGGTAAAACTGGCTGACATCATTTTCTCACTTTATGACTCCACCAAGTCATTAAAAATTATAAGACAAGATTTAGGATGTTGTTATATAGAGAGGTTAAAATCAACGTTGATTTTTTATTCATTTTTTGATGAAAAATAGAAATTGTTAAATCGTTTCAATAAAAAAATAAAAAAAATACTTTGTTGCCACTTTAATGGCCTTACTAATAAAAAAAACCTTAACGACCGTTAAACGGTGTATCTGTTGAGTGACCGTTTAACTGTATTTCTACAGCTTTACTAACAACATGATGACGTTTTTTAGTAAGGTTGTTATTGTTTAAAAAACCAAAATGTTTCATAAGCAAAGGGCTCTATTATTTAATGAAAGTATTTATCAGTATTTTATTAATTTTGAATTAAAATGGTGGTACAAAATGAATCTTCAGTGTTTGAAAAAGTTTTTTTTTTACCATAATACATCTATTTTCAAACTAGAACACCATTGTTTTAATTTTTTTTTCTTTGTAACTTATTTTTTTTTGATTTGACTGAGGTTTGACATCTTCCTACCCAGTGATCGGAATCAACCCCGTTGTTTGCCAAACCCCGAGTTTGTTGGACTGCCATTTGTGCATTAATTTCTTAGAATTTCAGAAAAATGCATATGACTCTATTTGCCGTGTTCAGCTTGATCGGATGTCGGGAAGTGGGTTAATTTCCACTTCCAAGATTCCGCCTCAATTGTACATTCTTTAAAACAAGAAAACAAAAGTGCAATTCAAGTAGATGTTTTATAAAGGTAATTAATTGATTGCTGGATTTAATTGCCGTGGAATTTTGCCGTCATAACTTAAATCCGCAATTGCCCTTCAAAAGGGCTCTTGTAGGGTGATAATATTCCAGGGGAAGATTTAATTGCTTGAAATTAACTGGAAAATAACATGTATGTCCCTAAAGAGCCGTTTGGACACGCCAAGTATTTTAGTCGAGTGTAGAGTATAGTAGTAACTAAACGCGTCCGAACGCCAGAATTTTAATAGATTGGGTTAGTCAGCTCTTTAGTAGATTAAATCCATTTAGTTTTATTTTTCGGGCGAGTAAGGACCCTCTCCACGCGTCCCGGCGCACTGACATGCGCGAACCAGCCGTTTTAGCAGAGTTCATTTATAGACGCACGGAGATGTCGTGGCGATAGAGCAAAGATGCTACCGTAAAATTATTTGTTAATGCTTCGTGTCCACAGTTTATTTACTTTCATCTTTCTAATTTATTCTTCCACCTCTTCTAAAATATGCATTAAAAATAAGTTGTGTAGCAGCCCGTTATCGCCCATCATCTTGCAACGGGCGGCGGGCACTAATGAAAGTAATGCGAACGCTTTTCGGTGAGTCAAGTAGCTAGTTACTCGCTACTTGACTAAAATACTCTACCAATGCTAACAAGTCATAAAGCGGATACCCGTGGGAGATCCTTTGCACTTTTTTGTGACCGAAAGCGAGAACTTCTGCCTATCAGAATGCGCCATTAAACAGAGCGACTCAACTGCTTTACGATTCTGCATTAACCATCGACATCTTTAATGTCACCTATCGAGAGTTTAGTAACTATCTTTTGACATAAGTCACAACTTAGTAAAATTGCCCCTACGCACTTTTAAAAAAATTGTTATCTTCTCCATAATATATTAGTGTAAAAACTGTTTTATGGAGAACCTGAAAAAAAAATTATTGTGTTATTTGCTTTATTAACTTTTATTATCATACCTATTATTTCATTTGAATAAAAAAAAAATTGTGACGTGTGATATGTGATGATTGTTTAGTGGCAGTGGGAGCGATACATCCACCCCCTCCCCCTACCCCGACCCCATCTCCCACCCACTGGAGGCATCATCAAAGGCAGACTAATTGGACAAAGCTTTGGCAAGTGTCCGCAACCAACGAGAGCTTTTACCGGAAATTTGGAAGCCTTTCCGTTTGTTCCGCAGCCCTGGGGCTGGGTGGTAGCGGTAGAAGGGGTGGTAGGGGGTGTTGAAATGGGGCGGGACTTAGGCCGGCTGACTTCACGTTGATTTTTTCCGCTTGGAGTTTTTAATTGCCGCCCATTCGATGAACTATGAAGGGAAAGCGCTTTAAACTCTCGACAACACCCCCTATTCACGTCAACACTGCAGTTGCACTCGACTCGACACACATTTCACTTCGCTTACATAACACGCAACTAACTTCAACACGAAGCTCCCGAAGTACATTATCTCATTTATTCCGTTTCACTATATTTTTCACTTTTCCCCACAGAGTATAGGTAGGTAATAATAATTATGTATACACTAGCTAGTAAAAACCTATAGTAAGAAAACTTCAATAGTTCTATTTGAAAATTATAGATGGCAGCACTTCCGTTTGTATCTGGTACGAGGAGTGAGTGTGTACGACAGACGTTAGCGTATTAACAATATAGATATTGTTAATACGCTAACGTCTGTCAAGAGTGATTGGTCATACTGACTTTCTAGCTCCTTTTCATCAATTCAAATTAGAGTCCCAACTAAAAAAAACTAGAGACAAGTCATTTTTAATATCGAAATTGCTTCCACGAGTCTGAGATAAAATTCTTTCTTATTAGGAACTTCCAAACATTACAACAACAAAATACATCGGTATAATAAAAATATTTTAAAGAATGTGTTGATATCTTTTGCCGATGTATTTTAATAATTTTTTTTTTATTTAAGTCAAAATTGTAAATAGGGCCTTATAATAATTAAACTCTTTACTAAATAACTTAAATTCACATAAAAAATTATTTACCGTCATTCCTACACATTTTAATTATTTGAAAAGCAAAAATAAATTTATATCTACCTATTCTATTTTCAACGTTCCGTTTTTCAATTTTTATTAAAAATATTTTTTTTAACTTTTCTTTGTTTTTAATGTCCTTGCCACAAAACGGTAGTGTTTGTATGTTACTTGTTTCTTATATGTGTTTAGACAGTTTATCTAGTCCCTATCTACTTACAGCCTTACTAAAAAACCCAGTGAAAATTTTATTCAATTGACAAACGGCCGCGGATGTGAAAACATTACTAATTAAAAATTTGTTCATTGAAAGAAATACACATTGTTTACACGGCCTGAGAGGGTAGTTTATCTCTGATTTAACGATTGATGTCCAATTCAAAATACTTTTGAAATTTTTCAAAAGTATTTTGAATGTTCTATATATTTCTTATTTTTGAAGGTGTTGTAAAAACAAATACCATTTATGAAAACAAGATAAAATTACCTTTTAGATTTGTGTATTTGAAATACAGTTTAGTTTTCAAAAACTGACATATTTTAAGATTCAAACTCGGAAATAAATGGAAAAAAAATTCTTACCAAATTTTTTTTGACTAAAATGTAGAGAAATTAAAAAAAAAATCAAAAATACAGTCCTTTTATGTAATAAATTTGGAAGGTAACTATCACCTCACTTTTTCCTCGTGCATACAATAAAACAATAATAAAAAATTTCAATGTTTTTTTATTGCTAAAAAACGAACCTAAAAATTATACCTGCTTTTATAACAGATTTCTTGCATCTCTAAAGACGTTAATTTCTTTGATACATTTAGGAACACATGTATTAGATATTATTATTTAAAAAAACACCACTTTCATGAAATTCTCGTAAAATAAAATCCTTTAAATGTAAATTTGAATTTTCATGTATCATATAAAATAGTTTTTTACATTTCAATTTTCAAAGTACGATTATTGTTTTATAACTTGACTAAAACCACAAAAACACGGTAAATATATCTATCATATAAATATAGGAGTAAATTAGTCATATTTAGAAATTAACCATCACATTTAATTTAAGTAAAATTGCACACACATCCGCGAAGCGAAATTTTTTCGCGCTTTGCCAGGCGAACACATCCGGAGCGGTCATCCCGCGATCCGCCCGCGCCTCCCCCAATGACATACGTAGGCCTGAGGCGTAACCAAGCGGTCTCGATATCCTTCCATCCCCCCTCCGGTAACCCGACGCTCATCTTTTCCTCAAGGTCTTCAAAAACTTCCCTTTCTCTCCCAAATACATTTCTTTGAGGCAAAATCGGGGAACCGGCTAAAGGGCGCGGACTTCGAGCATCGTCTGCGGTTGGGCCGATAGCTATTCGCATTCTCATTGGGACTGCCCGGTGGTCTATGGAATACTTTCTCCGGCTTTTCTTTTTATATATTTTGTTTTCTTTCTGCTTTTATAGTAATTACTTACATTGTAACATAATCATATAACTGTTTTTTCCTCATTACTTATTCTATTTTCAGAAGGTTTCTTCGACTGGTTATAGCCGTTATTTTTCTTTTTCTTTTACTAACACTATTATCTCATTTTGATGTTACCTATTTCAGAAGAATTATTCCACGGGCTGTTACTTCTATTTATCTTTTGTATAATGTTAATGTAAGTACCTGCATACTGCTTACTAACCTCGTATGCATGGACATTGGAGGGTCTAAAGTCATACAAATAAAAGTAGCTTCGTTAAAAAAATGTAGAGTCTTGATGTGTGCGGTGAAGGAGGAAACCATATAATAATAATAATAATAACGTAGTATTTATATAGCGCAGTTTTGTGATGTTTCTCAAGTGCGCTTAGTTATAATAAACTTAAAATTAACCTGGAGTGTTCCTTAAGAGTCCTTAAAAATTAATTAAATAATGTAAAATAACGAATATACAAAAATATACAAAGCAATTCCTAAAGAACAATATTAACAACAATAGTGAGTGCTGTATTGGCACAGGACAATATATAATGATAAACCATCACGGTGCCATTCAACAAGAATCATTTAAACTAAATTATATAGAACAGGAGGCAGTTAACATTTAGAAATAATACAAATTCAGAGTGCACATAAAACTATAGTAAGGAGGTAATCGAAACCAAACAATTACCAGAAACTTGAGAAACATGGCTTATTATAGTAGATTGAAAAGGAGTTAAAATTCATGAAAGGCATGATTTTTTAAATAAGTTTGTTTTTAAAGCTCTTTTGAATTCAGCCAAGTTTTGGATATTAGTAAGAGCTGAGGGAAGTTTGTTCCAAATGAGCGGGCCAGTTACACGAAAAGATCGATCATAGTAAACGGCTCGATTTGACCTAGAAAGTTCGATTAAACGATTAGTAACATCTCGATCTGCTGACCTTAGAGTAAGCTGCCTATCGCTTAAGTTTTGTCGGACACATAGTTCCGATATATAGGCTGGCGCCATTCCTTGCAATGCTTTGAAGGTCATTAAGCAGATCTTGAACTCTATTCTTTCAGGGCATCGAAGCCAATGAAGATCCTTTAGAAGCGGGGTTATACGGCAATACTTAGATTCACCAAAAATCATTCTCGCCGCAGCATTAAAAACGGACTGGATTATTGTTAATAATTGTTAATTAATATATTGTTAATTGAATTGTTTTTTAGGCAAGCCAGCATACGCACTATTACAATAGTCCATACGTGAGACAACGAACGAATTTATGAGTGACTTTGCTCCATCAGAGGGAAGGCAACGCCTGATTGATTTTATCTGCCTTAAATGGAAAAAGCCTGAACTTACAGATTTTGAAATTTGTGATTCAAGAGAAAGACTATTGTCTATAGTGAAACCTAGAAACTTTATTTCTGTAGAAGGGATTATATCTGTGCCCTGAATATGGATTGGATTAGAGTCGATGAGGGCTTGCCTTCCAGGAGAAACTATCCAAATAAGTTCCGTCTTGGTCGGATTAAGTTTGAGTTTATTGACAGACATCCAACTTGAGACTGCGTTAATGAAACTAACCACCTCGTTTTTAATATGTTTCCTTATAACGCCGTTGGAAAAGTGGTGGGGTCCCCTCCAATGCATAGTCTCTTTTTTTAAACGAAGACAAATCTCGAGTTTCTAATATCAATATTTGAAAAAACACCTACTACGATATAAGCGTGAGATATTTTTTGGACTTGGATAGCAGAGGAATTGAACTTACTTGGTGGGAACCCGACACATTTGTCCACTCAGCTATTGATCAGGCCAAAAAGTAGTTTAAAATTATTTCGTAATTTGAGAGCTTCTTAAAATTATACAATTAATTAAGTATATATTCTCTTGTATATGTACATAAACGCAAACACGTAAATAAATTTTGTGGTTTTATGGATCACGCTTGATTGATTGTAATTGTTTATTTGCGCAAATAAAGCACGTGAAATTCTGTCTGAGAACATTGGGAAATAAATCAACAATTGATTAAAACAGAAAATAACTACCTACCAAACTAATTGCATTCAATCGGTAAAACAAACGAACAGCCGATCAAACGAGAATTTTAAATACAATAATCGAGTTTCCTCTCTAAAAAAACATTTTTAATTCCCACGAACGATGAATTCATTTATGATTTATATCTGATTTTTCCCAATTTACATTTTACACTGCGAAAGCTTATTAGATTTTTCTGCGTCCTAACAAACGCTGGAAAACCATTTGGTTATTAGACAAAAATCTAAAGTTTGATAATTTTACGTTCCTTAATGCTTCAATGATTTTATTTTTATTTTCATAAGCAACCGGGATTTTAACTTACAAAATAAAGGCGAAATATTTGTGAACCTAAAAAAAATAAATTAGTAAATATATAATAAGCTTGGTTCAGTCTCGCTACCTCCACGAAGTTAGTCATTATTGAAATATGTTGGGCACTGAAATATTATCTTGAATTATTTTTGTTAACTTACGTATAACCGGTCAGTGGTTGAGTGGGCATCGCGTTTGGGTCTCACCCAGGCGTTCCGAGTTCCGATTCCTCAGCTGGCTAAGTCCTCCATCACGAATCAAGCAACATTTTCGGCTTACTGTGGTGGTAGTAGGAGATTTTTAAATATTGTCGGGTTATTCGTGACCCGGGAATGTTTGTCTTTCTTTTAAAACTGTGTTTATTAACTGTGAATCTGTGCATATATTATGTGAAACACCTGACTGCATAAATTGTAAATATTTAAAATGTATCCACAAGCTCCTCCATCCACAAGCAAATGCTTTTAATGGAGGAAAAGTAACACTCTAATATGTTCCATTTTTTAAGATAAATAAAAGTATTAAATCATTTTTAGAAAAACACAAAGAAAAGTATCTAAATAAATTACGTACCTAAAAGAAGAAATGACAAAAGGTTTGTTACCAAAATGATACCGAACGGACACAGACTACTGTCTCCAGATAGTTGATCCGCCTATAACAATATTATTTAGTTGTATGTTAGTAGCAGTGGTGGTCCGTGAGTTTTCAGTGAGATAGAGCGTTAAGATTGAAAAATATGACGTTATTGTAGCTGAAAATACATATTTTTTTCAAAATTTCAACTTTTTGTATGAAGATCTTCACGATTCTTTCAATCAAGGGATGCGCCGCTTCCACATACTAAAAGATCTTCATGCAAAAAGTTGAAATTTAAAAGATAAAATTCATTTTCAGCTACAACAACATCAGTAATATCGCATTTTTCAATTTTAGCACTCTAGCTCATTGAAAACTCACGGACCGCCAGTGGTAAGTAGATATAGGGTATTTCCCTAAACATACTGTGTATATATATATATATATATACAGTACGATTTCTTCATTAAATGGCATAGCAATGCATGCCATTTAATGAAGAAGAAATCGTTTCTCCCTGAGTGTCTTTTCCCATTTCGGTCCCCTTCCGCCTCCCCTTCTTCTCCTGCATCCTCTTCCCCTCTCGCGTTCTCACTCCGACACCTACACCTTCCCTCACCCCACTCCACTCCCCCCCCCTTCCCCCGTCCTGCGAACCCCCCTCTCGAGTTTCCCTCCCCCCTCCCAGGTCCCCCTCTCCCCTCCCAAGTTCTCCTCCTCCTCCCTCCCACTTTCCATAGCAATAGCCGCTTCCTCGCGTGCCTCCAATAGCAATTTTTTTATACATAATGCCAGAGCTCACCGGAAGTTTTATAAAAACCTTGTACTGACAATAACAAACACACAAAAAATAGAATTATCCAATTTGGTGCAGTCGTTCGAAAGTTATGCGCTTAGCAACACATTAAGCGATTAATTTTTATATTATAGATTAACGGTCTGAGGGATCACTGGCAGAGTGATCGTCTATCCCGGGGACCAAAACTATCAGAGGGCTAACTGTCAGGGGATAAACTGCCAATGAATCATTTTCGAGCAACCCGAAATGCAGTTCGAACAAGCTCTGAAAGGGACTATCACTTCAATCATTAGCATTGGATAATCAACACCCCTGCTATAGGTCACCCCAAGTGGTTTGCTACGTTTGGTGACTTAACAAGGGGTTAATGTTAACCGGGTTCATGGGTGAGGTTTGTATAGGTCTTGGCGGTGAATGCGTTTGCCCACCTACTACGTGGCGGGCTGGATCGGGACAGACTGGTTTAACATAGACCTCTCCCGCCGGACTCTCTCTATCTATATAGGATTGAGGGATGTATTCAAAAGTCCGTCACTCATGGACAAATTGACTCCCAGATTCCTACCCACCTCTTATATAACATTATATATATTTTCCGTCCCAGAACATCTTTTTTTTTTCTCAGGGCCTCCTGAGTGGAGCTAATGTTAAAAATGATTGTTAAAATAATAAGCTCTTGTTAAACGTACCCTTCCTGGTACAGGTTAATCAGATGATGACAGCAGCGTCCCCGCCCCATCCTAAACCAACACTGGCCGCCCTGTATCAGCCGCAGCCCGGGGCGGGTCTAGCTTGTTTACAAAACCCCTCCAATAACATTTCCTCCCATAACTAAAGTTGTGCTACGCTCCCATTTCGTAGGATTGCTTTATATTAACTATTAACCTAAATTGGTTCAGTCCTCTTCCATAGCCCGGTAAAAGAGACATCAAAGAGGAATTACCAACGATTGTCCGTCCAACCGTTACCCTCAATTTTTTCTTATAATTTTTTTAAATTTTTAATTTTCTTTTTATTTTTTTATTTATTTATTATAAAGACAAGGTAATACAATATGACAGGAAAAAATAAAAGTATTTTACAGAAAAAAGAAAAGTCTCAATAAACTACTTTTTAGTAGTTTGTCAATGGGTGCTTTTACTTTGAAGATATAAATAAACTTATTTTACTTTCAAATTAATAGATAACTTTGTATTAACCACTTAATTATTTACAAAAACCGACATGTTTCGTCAGCAAAGCTGACTTCTTCAGGGTTTTGACAGAACTAATTTTAAAAATGGACATACATAGGTAATAGAGAAAAATAATAGACATAAACAATAATAAAATTTGAAAGAAAATAATAATAAAATAATAATATAATTTATCTATTAATTAGAATTTAAAATGTTACCACTATTAGAAGAAGTGATTATTTTACTTTATTTTGCAGTTACAATTTTTGTGTTAGTGTCTAATACAATTTTTTTCTTTCGGCGAGCCAATTTTTCAACAAAATATTTGTTTTACCATTTGTACATTTTTTAATTTCAGCAGGTAACATATTAAATAAATTTGGTATCATGTAGTCCAGCGTTCTTTGTCGATATTTGTTTAAGTGCTTAGGTAGAATTAGTCCTTCATTTAGCGTAAAACGCTTCGACCAAGTATACTCTTGATCGAAGGTAAAACGGGTATTATAAGTGTGGTCCAGTTTATGTATGTATATAGGGCTATTTATGTATATGCTGAGATATAATTTTATATCACAGAATTGCTCTTACTGAGAGAATTTTGAGATTCTGGTAAATTACATGCAAATATTGAAAAAATTAACCATTTCGCGCAATAAGTAATTATATTAAATTCGTATTCAAAATTTAAAGGATTTTTACTTTTCTTTATCATAATGATTGTGAGCAGTGATCATTTTTATATAATGTGGGTTTGTGCAGTGAACCCTGATTTAAAAAAACGGGGTGTGCAATTCACACGCAGTAGAAGTGAAACCTTAAGAAAACTAAAGTAGACAAGAGAGAGGTGGCTAAGAGACCGATAGGCTACGAAGCACCGCACAAAGAGGATTATACAATCCAATTCTCTCGCAGGCTAAATCCTATAGATGTATGTGTTTATCTCTTTTCAGTGTCACTAGTTTACATTTCATCCAGTTTCAAATCACAATGGTGGTAAGGAAATTTTCACTTCAAAAGATGAGAAAATAACTTATTTAAATAATATTTGCACATTATAAACAGCGCACCAAATTTTGAAGCCCAATCCGATATTCCCATGCTATGCGTTATCGAATCAGCACAGAATGCACAAAAAAAAACAAAAACACAGTCTCCCTCCCCCTGACGGTGAAAATCAATAACTTAAGCCAAAACAAGACAATCTTTGTCCGCCGTGGTGAAAAATTAACTTAGATAAAATTTCCATTCGCGTAGATTATGTTTTCATCAATGAATTTTACAAAAGATGATTTATTGAATGTTTTTTTTAAATAGGCCCACCTATTAGAATCTTTGATTCCACGTGAACTCCGGAGTTGGACGAGTACCACCGAGATTGGCCGAACCAAACAGGCGATAGTCCATGAAACAAGTTATGGTACTGATACTCAAGCTCATAATGAGCATGCTCATCAACTGTACACATTTGCTCATAAATGAGCAAGTTTGGTTTAAGCATACTCATGTATAAGCATGCTCAAAGCTAACAATTGAATACACATGTTCTTTATGAGCATGCTCATGTCAATCAAATGTCAACGAATGGAGGTAGTTCCATTCGCCAAGAACTAATTATTTAAGAATCTTCCTGCGAAAGAAAATAACACGGTTGATTTGAGTACAAGATTTTTTTTTCATTAGCTCCACACAGGAGGCACCGAGGAAAGCAATTTACCTGGGGGAGGGCTATGTCATCTTTGAGGATGCTGAGTGGAGGGTTTTTTAAGAAAGAAATAAGAAGAAGATATGGGAAGGAAAAAGGTATGAGGGGTGGGTAGGAATCTGGGGGTCAGTGTGGCCAGGAGTGATGGACGTATGAATCTATTCCTCATACTGCGGTGCAAGGCGAAGGGTCGGGAGAATCCAGCTAGAGAGGTCAAAAGGCCTCCCTCAATCAGTCTCCTCCAATCCAGTCCGCCACGCAGTGGTTAGGCAAACGTATCCGCCACCAAGAACTAGATATCATCCCATGAACCCGGGCACCCCTGCTAAGTCACCAAACGTAGCGAACCCCTTGGGGTGACCTGTGGCAGTTGTTGTCCAATAAATGGTTCCTGGGGCGGCGGTACCCATACCCGCCTCCCAAATTGTCAACCAAGATGTCAACCTATCCGAAAATGTAAAAAAATAATAAAAAATACGCAGGCGCGAACTGAGATCGGGTCGAAATGAGCATACTCATAATCTGTTCACACGTGCTTAGAGCGCTTCCCCTTCCACCCGCGAAATCAATTGATTTGTGAGCATGGTCATTTGAGCTCATATGAACATGCTCAATACTAGAAACGTCAATGACAACACACGCTAATAGATAGCATTTACTCATTAGTAGCATACTCTTTTGCTACTAATGAGCATGTCTGTCAGTACCATTAAATGCTATTTTTCTATGAAATACATAGTTGATAGTAAATTTTTTATTTCTGATTGTTGCATTTCTCCAACGGATTGCTTTGTGAATTTGTAAATCTACTTGAAAAACATTACACAGAGGAGAACATAAAATACCGACCAACTTGCTTATATCTTATAAAGATCACGTTAATAGCAAGTTCACGGCTAAAATGAGCAATTACCCAATTATATTTTAGTTAAGACTTATCTTTATGTATTTAGTGACTGCTCCAATGAGGAAGATTTACTGATATACAGTACAAATTATTTTGTAATTTTCCAAACGTACAGATACATAATATTTATTATTTAATTAAATGAAAAAAGTATTAGCGAAACTCAATCAATAATTGGAAAAAGATACGGTTACATCTGGGACTCGAACCAAGGACCTTCGCCTTGCAGGGGAGCAACTCTACAAAATGAGCTGTATCCATAGACATCAGAATGAATAGACCAGATGATACAGATGAGGGGGTAAAACCAAACTATGGGGGGCGAAGAGAGGAAATATACTGTGATTCGTTAAAAAATCAATCTGACAGTATATAGTCATCTCGCATTATAATATCACCATTTAGTTCTTAAAAGCAAAATCTGCTTTGAATGAATAGACCTTTTTACATGGGAGCGTGAATTGCTTGCCACGTCAATAACATATTTGCTAAGGCCAAATGCTTGCCCCGAAAACATTCGCCCCAATTCACATAGCAATATTTTGTTGCCGTGTTTAGTTAAGACACTTTTACAAATGTTTCATAATTTATTTACCCCTGTAACCAGCGACGAGGACACTGGAGAACCACCCACATTCGCTATGTCCATATAATATGTACCTATAGTGTATAGCGCAAGCTGACGTTTTTGGCGCGTTATTTCGTATAACGTATGGACGTTAGTTCCGCGCTGGTCACTACAAGAATGATGACTTCACATATTTTAGATTCAAACGTGGCTCTATCCCTTCCCCATGGAGCGAGTTGGTGCCAAGGCGGAGCTATAGCCGGTTCCATGGGGAGGGGGAAATAATACGTTTTTATCACTTAGGGCAGGTCCAGATATATTCATATGTCCGTGGCTGTATCATACTTTGACTAAAAATAGGTACCAACATTATCTTCATTTTCATAAAGCATATTTCTATTGGAGGCTATTTTTATGTATGATTGCAAGATTCAAACCCTAACTAAATGCTATCTACTCGTAGATAGTATCTTGGATAATTTTTATCCATTTTTATTTTTAATACGCAGCGTCTATTAACTTTTCTGCAAGTGTAGGGTAAATATTTATTAATTTATTCGCTGTACACCAATGCCACTTACATAATAATAACATTTTTCTATTTGTAAAATAGAAATTAAATCAGACGTGATCAAAAAGCAAGGGACTTCCATGAAAAGAACGAATGTCCATTGTCCAGGGTTGTGAGGGCAGGTTATTAAAAATGAAATGCAGAGCAGTTTGGTGCAATAAGTTGTGAAAAATTTAGTGTAATGGCTTCATAAATTAAAAGCTCTTCCGTCCCTTGGCGACCGCGGCACTCTAAATGCTAATTGGCTCGGGCTCCGGGTCTGTGCTCTGGGCTCTGGGTCAACCGCACCAGCTTTCTCCTGAAGTTGAACAGTGCGTTACTCTGCAGTGTGCAGGGCTCTGCTGTCCGAAGTGCAATGGCCCTCAGAGTCTTAGGAGCATACATACATACATATTCATCACAGCCCTGAGCTCTTGTATAAACTATTTTTTTGATTTAATTAATGAAAATGATGCAGAATGGCCGAATAATATATATGAACGAATTATTACAACTTCAACAACGACAAGACTGGAGAAAATAGTCTTAATTTCTAATTACAAAAGACAATATTAGTGACTCACAATCGAAAATTTCAAACAGATTGTAGCCGAGCAACGAACAACCTTAAAAATATAATTCAAATTCGATTTTACAGGCTGGTGATGGACATGACGATGCAAAAACATTCCGGTTTCAACGTTCGTTCCGTCCGCTCGCTTTTCCTCCAAGCGAGATAATTATTAAATCTGTGCCATCTTATTGTAACACAAAATTTCGACGTAATTATATTTGACTCGCGTTAATCAAGAGTTATTATGGAAAACCTCCATAACGTACGCATCCAGTTTACAGACGTGGCAAGGACTGTAAACTGTCAAACCCTCTGGATAAAATATCAGAAAAAGATACGGTCACATCTAGGAATTGAAATCGGGCCATAGCCTTGCCGGGGTGATGCTCTACTATAGTCAAACAGAAACTAAGTGAACGATCAAAGTCCAAAGTCAGTAATAAAATTTACAGGTAAAGCAACACGAGAAGGTTCACGACTTAGAATTAATTTTACTAAACAAAATGTTTTTTATTGTGTTCCGGACTGAATTTAAGTCTGAATAAGGATTGACACAGTGAAATGAGGTTTATAATTTATGTGCTCAATATAACGAAATATTATAAAATTATCATCACATAATTATCATTATCATTATAAAACACAATTTAAAATTTTTTAAGGAATATGATTTTTGTCTACTTTATTTAATAACTGGCTTTAAAGTGTGGTCACACATATTATTAGGTGAACGAACAAAAGCTGTGGGTCAGTAATAAGATTAAAACAGATTTTTCTGAAAATGACATTTTACGAAAAAAGTTTAAATTGCTGAAAATATTTACTGGTTGGAGATTTATGTGCATATGCTTACATATTCTAAAAGCGAATTAAATTCTTTACAACTTGTTTCAAACAAATTTCTATGTGTGATGAATATTTTAGACGATATGACCGAATGTTTGATGAAAAATGTGAGGTAAAATGATTTTTTTCGAAAATATCTACATTTGTGGAGCGTGTAACTCAAAAACGGCTGGGATTTATGAAATTACATATAGAATAAAAGTTGTAGATAATTTTATAAGCTTTTACTTATTCTTATAAGATTTTCCTCTGCGCTGCACCGTTTTTGAGATACAAGCGGAAAGCCAAAAACTGGGACCTCCCCCCCCCCCCTCCCCCCCCCCCTCCCCCCCCCCCCCTCCCCCCCCCCTCCCCCCCCCCTCCCCCCCCCTAGCTCACCACCTAGATGTCAGGACTTTTAGTATGTTCACACCCTAAGCACCCTAAACAAGTTTCTGAAGGAATCGCTTAGATCCCTGCTCACGCACTCTACACCTCCTTTGGAGCATTTATTTACTGTACATACTTTGTGTGATGAATATTAAAACGATTTTAGGTATTATTTTGAGAAATTTTGGAACGTGCTGTTATCGTGAGCACTTTTCATAGTACTTCTTGAGCATTTTCCGTCCCTTAAAAAAAAGATACCTACTGTTCACTGTGTGATTAGTTGGTAATAGTTAATGCATCATAATATGAGCTTGGGGTGTGTAAATAACTAACCCCAAAACACTCCCGGGGCGTAGTACCCCTTAAAATTATTTCGATTGATGAATCTATTTACGCGGTCAAAATATCAACAAAAAATGGCAATCAGGCAAATCAGCATGCATATAAAGAGACACCAACCTTGTAAGATGCTTCTGTTCAGCATAGACGGCCTTTTCAGTCCAGTCCAGTAATTCACCACGCACAACTTCAATATTTATGACGGACCCAATAATATTTTATGACTGATCAGTTATGTTGTTCATCCGGAGACAGTATAATTCACAATGAGGCGGCAGATGGCAGTTAGGCAGGATGAATTTAAGTCATGTGTCAATAACAAATTTAAATAATTCAAATATTTGAATTTTTTTCTAAAATGACACTTGAGCGAAATCTATGGTCCAGTTGCCATCATTACGCAGGTTATTCGCACAATTCAAATTTGTGTTTTTGGTACCCCACAGATGTCGTCATAATATCATTTTCTCAATCACCATTATATTCAAAATTTATGTACAAAATAGAAGTCATTTGTATCTTGTTAAAGTTAGCAAAACTACTCTAATGCAAAATATTAGCATCTTATTTGTAATGAATGGAATTGTGGTTAACAGAATGAAAGAAGCGTGTACTTATATTGGAAAAAAATAATTCATTTTTATTTTTAACTTAATGAGTAAAAACTCAAATTGTAATATTTAATTAGATGAAGACAATATTAGCGAAACTCAATCAAACTTCTGAAAAAAAAATCAGAAAAAGATTCGGTCACATCTGGGACTCAAACCAGGACCTTTGTCTTGCCGGGGCGCAACTCTACCAGCTGTGCTAACGTGTCTAGACTTGGAGAAAAGTCAATAGATGTCGCATATTAAAAATAAAAATGGATAAAAAAATATTCAAGGCACTATCTAAATAACATTTAGTTCGAGTTTGAAGCTTGCAATCATACATAAAGATAGCAGCCTATAAAAATACGCGTTAAGAAAATGAAGATATTGTTGGTATTTCTTAGTCAACGAATGATTACAGTTAAATATGACTGAATCGGACAGGGACACTAGCTCAGTTGGTAGAGTTGCTCCCCGGCAAGGTGGTCCCAAAAGTCCTGGGTTCGAGTCCCAAATGTAAGCGTGTAATGGTCCGTCACCCCTGGCTTTGACACCAATTGTGATGAACCCTACCTAATTAATTTACTTTTCTAAGCTTCTACCTCGTAGTTCAAATCTCGTAGCTACGTTCATAATTCTACCCTTATGTCCTACTGATCACACCCTTAGGTATGATGGCCTGACTTAAATCCCCCCCCCCCCCCTTTTTCGATTTGTTTCTACCTCAGGCTCGTGATTTTCTAACCCCTATACTTTATAATCTAGCTGAACCTACCCTATTTTCTCAAATCCCTGCGATTTTCTCGCAGTAAACAAGATTTAAGATTTTTTGTTCACATTATTTCTATATTCTTCGTTGTGTATTTTTTTGTTTTAGAATTTACATCTGTTTGCATACTTAATATGCACACATATGTAGAGAAGATAATGTATTACGTGTGGTAACCCCTAGATTCTTTTAGAGAAAGTGTGAGAATTTTCCGATCTATTTAGTTATTATTATTTTAGTATATTAAACCGAGTTTGATAAACTAGCCTCACCCTTAAACCTCGTGTCTACTTGATTTCCGTAGGAATTTTGTTTGTTTATTTAATTCTTCCTATCACCGCTGATGCGTCGATAACATAAACCAACAGTTAATAAATTAAACATTTCAAGAAAGAAAACCTTACCTTTGTAGGATGGTCGTATTTGAAGGTCCAGTTTTATCACTCGAAGTCCTTGTCTGCAACTTCCCCTAACATAGTGTTTTGTATTCATGGTTAGTATTCGCAAAATTGTTGAAAGGGCAGGAGTGGATGGACATGGATGGATATGGGGATAATATGTTTGCTGAAAAGTCGGCTCCTCCGCTAACCAAGTGAAAACCGATGAACAACAATTACAAACCGGATTCTCCCCAGTACGTTTGCTAGGCTTGTCCTTAGATCCGAGTTTTACCCTCTTCAACGGGCGTCTCATGCTATGAAAGGGGCCCTTCACGCCAGCAGGGGGAATACCTAGTCTTCATGCCGTTTTTCTGTCTTACTCCGACTTCCGTCTCCTCCGGATTGAATTTAACTCTACTGAGTCTAGAAGGGGTATTACATGTCTTCCCTTATCATGCCTCTATCCGTTGAATGTGGCGTAAGCTTGTGACGGGCAGATCCATCCTCCCGCGTGACCGACCCAGCGTTACACTCCACCTCTGACTAGCTGACATAAAACGCACCTCGTGAGCCTTATGTTTGCTTTCAGGTTCGACAAGGACTTACGGTATGCAAATAACCTGCAGCTTTCATGCCGCGTCAGCGTACTGTCCGCATACGTCCTTCCTCTTCCCCGCATGCCCACCTCGACAATACCGCCACAAGATCAAAGCTCTCCGACCAGAAAGGTTGACACTTACATTTCCGGATAGCCAATACTCACATACAGAAGCCTTGAAGTCTAGATACGTGTGCAAATTCAGGATTTAGGACTGTATGAGTATTTGAACACCAGTGTTTTTTAAATGAGGTCACTAGTTCCTCGTGTGTTAGGTATTTAGGATTGCGGATGATTATGGATTCCTGGATACCTACTTCCTATAAGAGAAATTTATAAAATGAGATAAATCATGTTTTCATTGAATCAATGACCTCCTGAATAATAATGATGAGCTCTTTTGAGTTTGAAGCTAGTCGCGGTACTTTACTTTGCGAAATTTTTTGCATGCTGTAACAATGCTACCTATTGGCGATCGCTCTAGTATAATCAAGTTGTTTAGAATTGAATGAATTTAACGTCAATGTTGCTATCACATATTGAATGCAGATTTCGTCGTAAGCTATAATTGATAAACTTGTCCCTTGGCATTTATGCTTTGTTTTGTTTATCTATTGATGGGATCTAGGTGACTGTGTCAATGGATGACATTGAACTCCAAACGAATTTTTAGATACACAATCGAAGAATATCAACATACCCTAATCATGCTGGTGAGAGGAAGCTAATAGGTATTTGTTTTACAAGTACGCTAGGATATCAAAATTGATTTAGTGATGCGTTTCTATCTAATTATTTGTTAAGTATTTGCTTTACAGCATTTCATTCTGTATGGGTGAAGTGACATGCGAATGCTAATAATTTGGTTAGTTATTTATGTACCCTTACTTGGTATCACATTCATCGGTGTCAGGTTACCCACAGGAACCTGGAAAAGCTTAAATATTGTAAGGACTCACCAAAGCTCTAATGTCTTAATTTCAGCTCCACCGGGTAATTATCATCGGTATGAAATTTATTAGAGCATCCAGACTACCTGTATAACCAACCTATCGCACTTTTATTTCGATTTCCTCCTTTTAACGATTTAATCCTACAAGATCCGGAATTCATTTCCTTCCTTTCCCTTTTTAATAAATCCCTGATGTATAAAATCCTCACGTTTTCCTTTAATATCTGTCGTTATTATTGAAGAAGACCAATTCTATCTAACTAACCCCGACGATCCTTATTTTATTATTTGATATATAATTACTCTTATTTACTCTTCAATGAATTAGTTTATTAATTCGAAATTTTCTTTAAATTTGAATTATTCCACTTTATAACAATATTTAAGGTTTATTTATCTTTTTCCAATTTAGATTATAATTCTTTTTTATAACAACTAAAGATTTTCTTTAAATTTGAATTATTCCACTGTATAACAATATTTAAGGTTTATTTATCTTTTTCCAATTAAGATTATAATTCTTTTTATAACAACTTAAGATTTTCTTTAAATTTGAATTATTCCACTTAAGAACAAAGTTAAAGTTTTATTTATTTTTTTTTTCAATTTAAATTATAATTCTTTTGTGTAAAATTAATAATTTGGGTTATTTATTCGAACTTCGGGTTAAGTATTTTCCAGATTTCGGATCAATTATTATTATTACTTTGTCATCTAACGATAATTAATATCTCGTAATAAAATTTCCAACTTTCGACTAAAACGTTAATTTTTTATTTAATAAAACTTATTAGACTGTAATTTTCTTTATTTAACCTCGGACTAAATAACTTTATTTTAACCTTCATATAACAGATTTAAATCAATTCAAACACACTCTATTAAACTCCTTCCGCATTGAATTTATAATTAATTAATTAATTATTAGATTTTATTGAATCGGAAATTATTGCGAACACTGAATTTTAGATTTATTATAAGATCATAACACTCCGTTAAATTGCACGATTAACCCTATCCGGACACTCCACTCTCTATTTTATCACTGAATTTTTTATAAGTATAAAACTGACTCTACTTTTCCACTGTATTTTTAAAGTGTAAAACTGATTCTAGACTCTATTAATTAATTACCAGGGTAATTCTCACGACATACGCGACGTTTTGAGCAACCTTGCCAGTTGTCGAAAGACTCCTCGAATGCTTCCAAACGTGCTTTTTTATACCCAACACATCTCCAAAAGGTCGTAATCGTATTTTCCTTGTCAAGAAAATTTAATCCTAAATAGCTCGAAATCTTTCGAAAATCTCCTCCCGTTTTCGCTTGTTCATACATAAGTCCTTTCGATTTTTCGTTATGGTTCGTCCCACAATTTTGTCTCGCTTCTCTAAGGTTTATAGTCCCGGACTTAGTAAGCTGCCATCCAGTTTGCCCATTTTTCACATGTCTTCTGTCTTCATAAAATATTTTATAAACATGGTTTTAATCTTGTTTTTTTTTCTCAATTTGAAACAGGCCCATAAGTGATCTGCTAAAACTATATTTTAAATTGGCATACATATTTGCGAAACGTAGATTCTTCGGTCTCCTAGTTTTAAACGCTAATTTTCCTGTATGAATTTTCACGGAAGTTCTTCCTTTACCCCTAGTCTACCTAAGCAATTATGTCTCAGAACCGTATTTTCACCCTTTTTGTGGCATATTCAACTTTTCCCTTTTCCCACCTGAATTTCCTTCAAGTAACGGTGTTTTAGCAAGTATTCTTAAATGATTTTCCCTTCGTTGTTCGTAAGGAACCATATCCTGGTTCCATATCTACTCTACCTTTAACGTTTTGAGTTTTCCCCATTTCCTTACCTGAGTTTTCCGGTTATGTCGGGGTTTCGTTCTCTCCCCCTCCCTAACTCATGATCCATTATTGAAATTTGACGTTTGCCTTTTATGTCGTGATTCCATCCCCACGCTAAACCCTTTTTCCCTTTTGATATATTATTTATGGGGTTTTTTTTTTCCTGCCCACTACCCATTTCCATACTGGAATATCTGTCAAGCTATCTACTTTGGTCAAATTCCGCCCAATTCTCCAACTCACTCTTACCCAAAATCCCATAAACCATAAGCTTTGACATCTGTTTACTTTATAATTTCTACATATTTGGCAATAAATTCCTTTTTATGTGTTTATAATTAAATTTTATTTGAATTCGTTAATGTAAACATTACGTTAGAGCAACGTTAATTTTTATTGCCCTTTTTAATCGATAATGGGCCTTGTGTAAATAAAAGGCATGTTCGGATCTTCATTGTTTTTGAAAACAAAATACATGTGTGGTCGACAACCATTTCCTGCGCCCACTTTGTCAGTAGTCAAGCTCAATTATGTGATCCTTTCAACGGCACAAATGACATAAAACGACCATTTCTGTTGAATAAAATCATCCGTAATTTGTCCGGTATTGTTACTTGACCCCAGACACTTAACAATACTAATTGTATTCCTTTGAGATTGCAACTAGCACACAACTATGCCCCCAACGAAACCACCATCTTTTTATTAAATTTTCTTCTAAAAATCGTCCTTCTAATATCTCCGCTTCATTTAGAATTGATAACAATAATTTTCCACTGTTGTATGTATATTTTTCATTTTTCCTTTCGTCAGACTACGTTAAGCATCCTTTCCTGCGATTTGCTTTAATTGTAGAGTGACCAAAATGTACTGCGGTCTTAGATATAATTTTCTCAATCTTCCTGAATGGTGCTGTCAGAACAGAGTAATCCTCATATCGGTACCTATTCAAGTAGTTCCAATTAGTTTTCTCTTGAGATATTTGGTTCTAATTACTTCGTTTCACCGTTCCATCACCATATAAATTGGGTTTTCCCCCTTTCCCAGGCTATTATCTTCAGTTTTGAAATTTTCCGAGATTCCACCCGTTTTTTGCGATCATTCCAGGTCGGTTTTAATTAAATCGTTCCCCGGGACTATTCATGTTACGTTTTCCGTGCCCTTATCAGTGATATTTATTTTCAACATTCCCGTCTAAGATTTTTTTGTTTCCATTTGAAACTTTTGGCGCCCAAAACCTCCAGTTTTCGATCTCGCCTTATGTAAACACGATCCGGGGTTAATAATCCTTCAACTCTTTGTCTAAAGGTTTGTTTATTATACAGTTCGTTCACCCTACGTTCCTGTGAGAATTTATTCAAGGCCACTCAATCTGATCAAAGTCCACCAGAACTCTACACGCCTCTAATCTCTCTGATTGGTTCAGATCATATTAATTGCTTTACACACTCTCTTATTGGTGGAATTTAAACTTTCTTTGTTCTCGAGACAATTATGATACGGGGCTTTCCTCGCTTCAGTATTTATACAGATCTCTGTAATAGTTCCCAACTGCTCGGACAGATGTCGCCGAATGTACCGAATCCTCTACATAGTATTAAGGAGGAAAAAAAAATTCCTTGTGGGCTTCTCGTAGGTTGAAGGTTAGCATTCATCACAGCCCCCCTATAGTTATAATTCCAGCGGTAAACACTCCTCCTAGTGTTAATTGATGGAATTAGAACTAAACATAGGTGATCTAATTTTGTACAATTTTCCTTAAATCTTCCCTTTTTTCTCTTTTTTTCTTCTTTTTTTTCCCAAACTTGTTGCGCGCCCCTGCCTTTCACTATTTTATATCGTAGAATCCTGTTCGGTTTTCCTCTATGCTGAAACCATTCTTCAACTTACTCTTGTCCTCTCAACGACCTATTTGAGTTAACTAACTCATGTCAGTTGCTGTTCCTACCCTTTGTTCTACCCCCCTAAGATTCTTTCCCCTATACCTTCCTCCCTATGATTCTTATTTCCACAACTCCCCCCTAAGACTCTTCTTCCGTAACCTTCCCCCCTAAGATTCTGCTTCCGTAACCCCTCCCTAGGTTTTCCTTTATTTTTCTCAACCGCAACAATGTATCTAAACCACTTCCGAACAAGTCACCCCCTTTAGAATTCGGATGTGTTTTAATCCATTCCGCTTACTTGCTCTATATTGCAAATCGGAAATAATCCGGTCACCCGAGAAATATGCCAATCCCCGGTAAGTCTAAACTTCTAATTTATTCAGCCGGTATCCATGTAATGGTGTATCTAAAGGTCCAATCCATCCCTGTTAAATGTTTGAATGCAACGATTTGAAAAGCGCATTTTATGTTTATGTGTAGTATTTTATTTTATTTTTTTATCCGTCCTTTGCTGCGTATGTTATGTTTATTTTATTTATTTTTATGTCACCATATCACATAAGTATTTATTTTAAAATCCTTCAACTCGAAAGAAACAATAATATACTCGACGATTGTTTGTTTAACTTTATCGTAAGTATCTCTTTTTTTCACAGTAATATCTCGAGGTGCTCCAATAACAAATATTTCTGTCACAATCATCCTGTCACAAACATATTTTATCAGTGAGACCAACTATGTTTGTGATAATATAAACATTTCCTCGCGATAGTGTTTGTTCAATCGCTTGTTTACATAACCATGTTTTTATTATTAGTGTTATTGGACTGATTCGAATTCGAGTGTTTTAGTTCGTCGGAGGAATGCAATTTTGTTTATATAACAGCTTTTTTGTTTATCATTAAGCACCACCCTTCTAAATTTAGGTCAATATTCCTAGGTGTTATGAAATTTATGAGTTTTATCCGGTTCAGGGCACGTTTTTCCACTTTTGTTTCAAATTATTTCGTTTTTGAGTTTTTTTTTTTTCGACTGTATTATTTAATGGTACGTTTTTTTTCCACTTGTTTTACGTTTCATGAAGATTTTTTAATGGCACGTTTTTCACTTTTCGTTTATTCACATTTTTTTATTTTTCAATTAATTATAATTTTATTTATTTATTTATTTGTTTATTTTATTTTATTTTTATAATATCTCAGAATCTTCTCAACTTGTAAACCTTTACTCTCCTGGTCACGCGGCAACAGTTGTAATGGTCCGTCACCCCTGGCTTTGACACCAATTGTGATGAACCCTACCTAATTAATTTACTTTTCTAAGCTTCTACCTCGTAGTTCAAATCTCGTAGCTACGTTCATAATTCTACCCTTATGTCCTACTGATCACACCCCTAGGTATGATGGCCTGACTTAAATCCCCCCCCCCCTTTTTCGATTTGTTTCTACCTCAGGCTCGTGATTTTCTAACCCCTATACTTTATAATCTAGCTGAACCTACCCTATTTTCTCAAATCCCTGCGATTTTCTCGCAGTAAACAAGATTTAAGATTTTTTGTTCACATTATTTCTATATTCTTCGTTGTGTATTTTTTTGTTTTAGAATTTACATCTGTTTGCATACTTAATATGCACACATATGTAGAGAAGATAATGTATTACGTGTGGTAACCCCTAGATTCTTTTAGAGAAAGTGTGAGAATTTTCCGATCTATTTAGTTATTATTATTTTAGTATATTAAACCGAGTTTGATAAACTAGCCTCACCCTTAAACCTCGTGTCTACTTGATTTCCGTAGGAATTTTGTTTGTTTATTTAATTCTTCCTATCACCGCTGATGCGTCGATAACATAAACCAACAGTTAATAAATTAAACATTTCAAGAAAGAAAACCTTACCTTTGTAGGATGGTCGTATTTGAAGGTCCAGTTTTATCACTCGAAGTCCTTGTCTGCAACTTCCCCTAACATAGTGTTTTGTATTCATGGTTAGTATTCGCAAAATTGTTGAAAGGGCAGGAGTGGATGGACATGGATGGATATGGGGATAATATGTTTGCTGAAAAGTCGGCTCCTCCGCTAACCAAGTGAAAACCGATGAACAACAATTACAAACCGGATTTTCCCCAGCACGTTTGCTAGGCTTGTCCTTAGATCCGAGTTTTACCCTCTTCAACGGGCGTCTCATGCTATGAAAGGGGCCCTTCACGCCAGCAGGGGGAATACCTAGTCTTCATGCCGTTTTTCTGTCTTACTCCGACTTCCGTCTCCTCCGGATTGAATTTAACTCTACTGAGTCTAGAAGGGGTATTACATGTCTTCCCTTATCATGCCTCTATCCGTTGAATGTGGCGTAAGCTTGTGACGGGCAGATCCATCCTCCCGCGTGACCGACCCAGCGTTACACTCCACCTCTGACTAGCTGACATAAAACGCACCTCGTGAGCCTTATGTTTGCTTTCAGGTTCGACAAGGACTTACGGTATGCAAATAACCTGCAGCTTTCATGCCGCGTCAGCGTACTGTCCGCATACGTCCTTCCTCTTCCCCGCATGCCCACCTCGACAATACCGCCACAAGATCAAAGCTCTCCGACCAGAAAGGTTGACACTTACATTTCCGGATAGCCAATACTCACATACAGAAGCCTTGAAGTCTAGATACGTGTGCAAATTCAGGATTTAGGACTGTATGAGTATTTGAACACCAGTGTTTTTTAAATGAGGTCACTAGTTCCTCGTGTGTTAGGTATTTAGGATTGCGGATGATTATGGATTCCTGGATACCTACTTCCTATAAGAGAAATTTATAAAATGAGATAAATCATGTTTTCATTGAATCAATGACCTCCTGAATAATAATGATGAGCTCTTTTGAGTTTGAAGCTAGTCGCGGTACTTTACTTTGCGAAATTTTTTGCATGCTGTAACAATGCTACCTATTGGCGATCGCTCTAGTATAATCAAGTTGTTTAGAATTGAATGAATTTAACGTCAATGTTGCTATCACATATTGAATGCAGATTTCGTCGTAAGCTATAATTGATAAACTTGTCCCTTGGCATTTATGCTTTGTTTTGTTTATCTATTGATGGGATCTAGGTGACTGTGTCAATGGATGACATTGAACTCCAAACGAATTTTTAGATACACAATCGAAGAATATCAACATACCCTAATCATGCTGGTGAGAGGAAGCTAATAGGTATTTGTTTTACAAGTACGCTAGGATATCAAAATTGATTTAGTGATGCGTTTCTATCTAATTATTTGTTAAGTATTTGCTTTACAGCATTTCATTCTGTATGGGTGAAGTGACATGCGAATGCTAATAATTTGGTTAGTTATTTATGTACCCTTACTTGGTATCACATTCATCGGTGTCAGGTTACCCACAGGAACCTGGAAAAGCTTAAATATTGTAAGGACTCACCAAAGCTCTAATGTCTTAATTTCAGCTCCACCGGGTAATTATCATCGGTATGAAATTTATTAGAGCATCCAGACTACCTGTATAACCAACCTATCGCACTTTTATTTCGATTTCCTCCTTTTAACGATTTAATCCTACAAGATCCGGAATTCATTTCCTTCCTTTCCCTTTTTAATAAATCCCTGATGTATAAAATCCTCACGTTTTCCTTTAATATCTGTCGTTATTATTGAAGAAGACCGATTCTATCTAACTAACCCCGACGATCCTTATTTTATTATTTGATATATAATTACTCTTATTTACTCTTCAATGAATTAGTTTATTAATTCGAAATTTTCTTTAAATTTGAATTATTCCACTTTATAACAATATTTAAGGTTTATTTATCTTTTTCCAATTTAGATTATAATTCTTTTTTATAACAACTAAAGATTTTCTTTAAATTTGAATTATTCCACTGTATAACAATATTTAAGGTTTATTTATCTTTTTCCAATTAAGATTATAATTCTTTTTATAACAACTTAAGATTTTCTTTAAATTTGAATTATTCCACTTAAGAACAAAGTTAAAGTTTTATTTATTTTTTTTTTCAATTTAAATTATAATTCTTTTGTGTAAAATTAATAATTTGGGTTATTTATTCGAACTTCGGGTTAAGTATTTTCCAGATTTCGGATCAATTATTATTATTACTTTGTCATCTAACGATAATTAATATCTCGTAATAAAATTTCCAACTTTCGACTAAAACGTTAATTTTTTATTTAATAAAACTTATTAGACTGTAATTTTCTTTATTTAACCTCGGACTAAATAACTTTATTTTAACCTTCATATAACAGATTTAAATCAATTCAAACACACTCTATTAAACTCCTTCCGCATTGAATTTATAATTAATTAATTAATTATTAGATTTTATTGAATCGGAAATTATTGCGAACACTGAATTTTAGATTTATTATAAGATCATAACACTCCGTTAAATTGCACGATTAACCCTATCCGGACACTCCACTCTCTATTTTATCACTGAATTTTTTATAAGTATAAAACTGACTCTACTTTTCCACTGTATTTTTAAAGTGTAAAACTGATTCTAGACTCTATTAATTAATTACCAGGGTAATTCTCACGACATACGCGACGTTTTGAGCAACCTTGCCAGTTGTCGAAAGACTCCTCGAATGCTTCCAAACGTGCTTTTTTATACCCAACACATCTCCAAAAGGTCGTAATCGTATTTTCCTTGTCAAGAAAATTTAATCCTAAATAGCTCGAAATCTTTCGAAAATCTCCTCCCGTTTTCGCTTGTTCATACATAAGTCCTTTCGATTTTTCGTTATGGTTCGTCCCACAATTTTGTCTCGCTTCTCTAAGGTTTATAGTCCCGGACTTAGTAAGCTGCCATCCAGTTTGCCCATTTTTCACATGTCTTCTGTCTTCATAAAATATTTTATAAACATGGTTTTAATCTTGTTTTTTTTTCTCAATTTGAAACAGGCCCATAAGTGATCTGCTAAAACTATATTTTAAATTGGCATACATATTTGCGAAACGTAGATTCTTCGGTCTCCTAGTTTTAAACGCTAATTTTCCTGTATGAATTTTCACGGAAGTTCTTCCTTTACCCCTAGTCTACCTAAGCAATTATGTCTCAGAACCGTATTTTCACCCTTTTTGTGGCATATTCAACTTTTCCCTTTTCCCACCTGAATTTCCTTCAAGTAACGGTGTTTTAGCAACTATTCTTAAATGATTTTCCCTTCGTTGTTCGTAAGGAACCATATCCTGGTTCCATATCTACTCTACCTTTAACGTTTTGAGTTTTCCCCATTTCCTTACCTGAGTTTTCCGGTTATGTCGGGGTTTCGTTCTCTCCCCCTCCCTAACTCATGATCCATTATTGAAATTTGACGTTTGCCTTTTATGTCGTGATTCCATCCCCACGCTAAACCCTTTTTCCCTTTTGATATATTATTTATGGGGTTTTTTTTTCCTGCCCACTACCCATTTCCATACTGGAATATCTGTCAAGCTATCTACTTTGGTCAAATTCCGCCCAATTCTCCAACTCACTCTTACCCAAAATCCCATAAACCATAAGCTTTGACATTTGTTTACTTTATAATTTCTACATATTTGGCAATAAATTCCTTTTTATGTGTTTATAATTAAATTTTATTTGAATTCGTTAATGTAAACATTACGTTAGAGCAACGTTAATTTTTATTGCCCTTTTTAATCGATAATGGGCCTTGTGTAAATAAAAGGCATGTTCGGATCTTCATTGTTTTTGAAAACAAAATACATGTGTGGTCGACAACCATTTCCTGCGCCCACTTTGTCAGTAGTCAAGCTCAATTATGTGATCCTTTCAACGGCACAAATGACATAAAACGACCATTTCTGTTGAATAAAATCATCCGTAATTTGTCCGGTATTGTTACTTGACCCCAGACACTTAACAATACTAATTGTATTCCTTTGAGATTGCAACTAGCACACAACTATGCCCCCAACGAAACCACCATCTTTTTATTAAATTTTCTTCTAAAAATCGTCCTTCTAATATCTCCGCTTCATTTAGAATTGATAACAATAATTTTCCACTGTTGTATGTATATTTTTCATTTTTCCTTTCGTCAGACTACGTTAAGCATCCTTTCCTGCGATTTGCTTTAATTGTAGAGTGACCAAAATGTACTGCGGTCTTAGATATAATTTTCTCAATCTTCCTGAATGGTGCTGTCAGAACAGAGTAATCCTCATATCGGTACCTATTCAAGTAGTTCCAATTAGTTTTCTCTTGAGATATTTGGTTCTAATTACTTCGTTTCACCGTTCCATCACCATATAAATTGGGTTTTCCCCCTTTCCCAGGCTATTATCTTCAGTTTTGAAATTTTCCGAGATTCCACCCGTTTTTTGCGATCATTCCAGGTCGGTTTTAATTAAATCGTTCCCCGGGACTATTCATGTTACGTTTTCCGTGCCCTTATCAGTGATATTTATTTTCAACATTCCCGTCTAAGATTTTTTTGTTTCCATTTGAAACTTTTGGCGCCCAAAACCTCCAGTTTTCGATCTCGCCTTATGTAAACACGATCCGGGGTTAATAATCCTTCAACTCTTTGTCTAAAGGTTTGTTTATTATACAGTTCGTTCACCCTACGTTCCTGTGAGAATTTATTCAAGGCCACTCAATCTGATCAAAGTCCACCAGAACTCTACACGCCTCTAATCTCTCTGATTGGTTCAGATCATATTAATTGCTTTACACACTCTCTTATTGGTGGAATTTAAACTTTCTTTGTTCTCGAGACAATTATGATACGGGGCTTTCCTCGCTTCAGTATTTATACAGATCTCTGTAATAGTTCCCAACTGCTCGGACAGATGTCGCCGAATGTACCGAATCCTCTACATAGTATTAAGGAGGAAAAAAAAATTCCTTGTGGGCTTCTCGTAGGTTGAAGGTTAGCATTCATCACAAGCGTATCTCTTTCTGTTTTCAGATTTTCGATTGAGTCTTGCTAATATTGTCTTCATTCAATTAAAAAGAATTCATCCAAAATTTAAACTGTCTGGAAAAAGGGGGCTTGCTTAGAATTAAATGATAATACCGTTTGATGCATGAATTGTAGGTAGATGAAGATCAGTTTTTCTGAGGCATTCCACGAATATTCCCCTTGAAAGTTTTAGAATGGCCTTGTAGATTTTGTCCCCAAGACTAAAGCCAGTCAAATTCCAGGATCAGATGATGTGTTTGGATTCTCTTCGTTAAGTGTTCAATCTCCAGATTTTAAATAAAATATGATGACGCAGCAAGCGGTTTCGACGGCCCCAGCCAAAGGAGTGGCCGGTGCTCTTGGCTGTTCAATGAGGCATGCCAGGTTGCTCCCAATTGAATCATCAGGTTTTGTGAACTTCTCGCAGGTTTGTCAACCGTTGTGACCCAAACATTCCAGGCTTGGCAATCTGACCAATGAACAATGGTCGATGGGTAAATACTGGAGGTGCCACATACCAAAATCATAGATGTTATAATTTATGTAAAAGGATCTACACAGTCACACCTTATTACAAATTCTTAATGTTGTGGTAGCAAACGATGCAGCTATTTTGAATCGTGAAAGCATTCCTATTGGTTCCTCACACGCCAATAGCGATCCTTCAACATTTTCACATAGTCACCATCTGCCGGGACAAATTAAGAGGAACCATTCTGTTCCAGACTGCCGAAGACATAACAGCTTTGTAAATCGCTACTTGTTTACTCCCACTTTTCATTTACGAATATTTTATAAATATTAAATTATCGTTCGGATGTAAATTGTTACAATGAACTTGCAAGTATAGTGTTAGATGCTTATTCGATTTATACACAATCCATACACATTCAAATCCCCATAATTAATGTAATAACACGTGTATATATATATATATATTTTTTTTAATTGTACAACAGATTTTTATCCAATTACTGTACAATTTTCTCATTTTAACAGTCTTAACACCTAGGAAGATGATTAATATACAAAAAAATCTTAAGGCTACCTAAAGAAGAGTTATATATATCTAGTGTTTCCGATATTTCGTTCAACAGCACCATTCCTCTTGTCATGCTATGCTGTGCTAGAACATCTGTTCTGCCGTATGGTATTTTGAATAAGTCGTGTCGACGACTACGGCTGAAATTTTCAGGCACGTATAAGCCATAACATTCCAAGAGGAATGGGCTGTCAATACGATTATGGATTATGTTAAAACTAAGAATTGCAAGATTTGCATAACGTCTAGTTTCCAAGCTAAATCTATTTGTTGCCTCAAGTAATTCCATATGGTGCATGAATCTCGGGTACGTTCCATTCATCCGCATATAGACATACCTAAGGAATTTTTTCTGAACTTGTTCTAGCATATTAATATATTTCGCTTGGTGCGGAGTCCACACACCACTGGCGTACTCCAGCTTACTTCTTATGACTCCATCAAACATGGCTATCATTGCATCTGGGTCATCAAATTGCTTACATATTCTGATGATGAAACCCAGGAGTTTGTAGCATGCTGGAGTGAGTCGTGATATATGATCCGAGAATGTCAGTTTGGGATCAAAGACGATATATATATATATATATTATTAAGTACTGTATAATATTAACAAATGGTTGAAAAGTAATCACGCTCCGATTTCGTGGGTTAGATGGGCAGCGATTGTAATTTATAGTTGCCGATGAAAATTCTCGCTATGGCTGCTTTGAGAACTCGCTCTCAGGAACAAAAAGCCAGAAGATAAAAGGAAGGGGATCGACCAATAAACAACTTGTTTATGAGCTAAGTTTCAATGGCTCCCGAGCAGTAGCAGTGAGCACTGAGCAAAGAGTGGAGGGCAGAGCAGGAGGGCGCACTAACTCTGTAGCAGGTAAAAAAACTTTGATTTCTGATGGCCCCTGCGGGAGCCCTGTGCCCGTGCCCTGTGCCTCTCGAACAAGCTGGGATTGCTTGGTATGATTTATTTTATAAAGTTGTGGCAGTCTTTATTATTGGAGGATCGCGACTGAAATAAAATATCACGTATTTGTATCGACAATTTTATTTGCTACAAATTTATTCAGTTAGTAAATCAACTACTAAAACATTCTTTCAATGGTATTAGTAGGTACTGCACACCCTGTTATAAATAACTAGGAAGTTATTTTGTTATTAGTTTTTGGGGTATTATGCCGTGTTGCGCTACCTCCTTCTTTAGCCAACGTTTCGGACAGCGTTGCAGTGTCCATCATCAGGGCAGATGTGTAATAGTTAGGGGTGATGTTAGTACTTATCTATTTAGGAGCGATACCGCGTCGCCAGCACCACTCCTCTACGAGCTGGCGCTACAATATACTTCAACATGTTTTTTTGCGTTTAGCCTTGATGTAAACGCAAAAAAACATGTTGAAGTAGGTATATTGTAGCGCCAGCTCGTAGAGGAGTGGAGCTGGCGACACGGTATCGCTCCTAAGTAGATAAGTACTAACATCACCCTTAACTATTTCACATCTGCCCTGATGATGGACACTGCAACGCTGTCCGAAACGTTGGCTAAAGAAGGAGGTAGCGCAACACGGCATAATACCCCAAAAACTAATAACAACATAATTTTTGGCCGTGAAAATCTAAAATCGTGTCTAACTAGGAAGTTAGGTAAGTAAATGGTTCCATGATCCGTCTGTGTTTTAGGTACTAATTAAAATTTTCTGACGTGTTTTTTTTCAAATTTTTCATTGCGTTTTCTTTAGCATTTGCTTTACAACACTATTTTAAAAAGACTGTGGTTATTCACTATGGCCGTAAGTTATTTATTCATCCGTAAATGAAAAAACGATTTTTTAATGTAATTTTAAGTATTGTCTTTTATTTTGTATTTGAAATCATTTAAAGATTCGTACCCAGTTGACTGGAAACTTTCTTGGATTTATCTTAATTTTAATAACGCCAGCTCCTTCCTCGGAATTCAACATAAATTATCTGGACTTCAACCATTGGACATTGGACCCCACAGTCCAAATTGAAAATAATATATAATAGGTAGATAACTTTAATTATGTTTGAACGCAAAAAAACTTAAATATATTAGTTTGTAAGACCGTAAATAAATAGACAAAATAAAGTATTTTCGTCACAAAACACGTGCGTGGATCTTTTTTAAAATTATTTTATTGTGAAATATATGATGATACGATTATAGATTTTTTTTTCACACATCTGCCCTGATGATGGACGCTGTAACGCTGTCCCAAACGTTGGCTAAAGAAGGAGGTAGCGCAACACGGCATAATATCCCAAAAACTAATAACAAAAATACTTTTGGCCGTGAAAATCTAAAATCGCATCTAACTTCATCATTCCTTTGAAAAGTCGTTAAAAGTGATGAAAAAAACCTTTTAAACAGATTAAATCAGTTTAGGATACAGGCTTTAGTATTTCTGTACTTTTAATGACTTCTCAAAGGGTTGTTGAATTGCCACTTTGTTGAGATGCCGTGGAACCAATTTACACAGCTTAATACGAACCCTGAATTTTATTTCAGTACGTAAGTATAAATGATGACTAAACATATGGATATGGGTGTTGAAAATGAATCTGGCAAATTATTACTAGTGTAAGAATGGGTTGATTGATGTTATTAACAGATCAATCAATATTCGACGAACAATCGGCTTGTCCTCGCTTGAGTAAAGAATTGCCATTAAGCAGCCCCGTGCCCTGCAGTACCTATCTACCCCCGCGCTCGGACACCCTCCCCCCCTCGGCAAGTTTAGTCGGCAGTGCGGCCGAAAGCATTTCCTGGTGCCGATTTGTTCTGCGAGTCACGTGTCCCCCGGGGTTAGCTACTCCCCCTCTCCCTCTGGGGTTGTGAAGACTTAGGAAGGGTGTGCTGGGGGTTGGGGGGGGGGGGGGATGCATTTCCCGCCTATTTCTTAACGCCCGTTTGTGTTTCCTATCAGAGAGCACAAAATGTTAAAACGTGCATTTCCTTTTCTTCCATTATTTCTTTGCCAATCCTCCGGAAAATGCTTCCAGCTGCAAAGTATCTATAATAATGTATTATTTACCTAATTATTCTAAATGAAACAAGATTAAAGGTTTATTCCCGTTAATCTTCAATTAACGAACACGTAAATATTGTTTTGTTTTAAATTGAGGGTGTTTGCTCACCTAAGGTGCAAAGTTCATTTATTTATTTATAAACAGAAACAAACAGTACATTAGTTACACAGGTCCGTGTAAAGTGCATTACCATCGGGAGGTGATTCTAAATGATAGTACATATAAGTAAAAAAGATAAATAACTTTTTTCGAAATTCCAACTTTTAGGGGTAGTTTTGAGGTAAAACGATAAAATTAGTCCGTTATTATTTTCTGCTGTTACGATACGGGCCAATCACAATCGAGTCGGGCGCCCGGCAGGCTCCCAGCAAGTAAGATCGTACCTCACGCTAAGGCTTTTTAGTAGGTACGTCTTTTTGTAAGGAAAAAAAAAGGTTAGAATTTCGGAAAAAGTTGTTAATCTTTTTTACTCCAACCATCATGTAGAAACACCTCCCGAAGTTAATGCACTTTAACCCCCGACACCTTGTATAATTCTTACATTTGGTCTTCTCATTTTAACGCTCATTGCTTACAAATCGACAAAATTCAAAATAAAATTTTATGCTTTATTAATTTAAAAATTGGAATTCCTACAAACGAAATCAATTATGTAAATTTACGAACTAAACTCATTTATCGAAATTATATGAAAGGAGAAAAATATTTGATCTCAAAAATTTGTTAATTCATGATTTGACTGTCCTGAGCTTGTATTTCAATATCTTTGGTCCTGACGCTATAAATTTAATGTATTTTCCAACATGTACCTCCGCAGCTTACTAGCATAAATAAACCAGTTATATGACTAGTGGAATATAGTATTTTACAACAATAACATTCAAAGCCAAATAGTTCAGCACTTTCTATGGCTCCCGAAGAATAATGTCGGATCTGCTGAAAATTAAAAATCATTCTGTTGGTTTATTTATTGGCTTATTTTGTTGATTAAAAAGTCTGTATTTTTGGATTTTTTAATAAAATTAAAGGAAATTAAGAAATTAAACCAAATTACGCAAATTATCAAAACCACAATATATTTCTTGATCTCAAAAACAGTAAAAATGCAGAAACGATACAGCTCCACTGCAAAACTACAAAATCGCGCATCGTTCATTCGACATTATTCTTCGGGACCACCGATGTAAATAACGAGTAATCATAATTTATGAACGTGCTTAAGTATTCACAATATCTTTTTGAATTTTTTATTGCTCTACTATAAATTTTACCGTATGGAGTTCCGTATGGTAGTACGAGTTTGTATGATAATGTTGCACAGCCCCTTTCACGTGGAATATGATTTTTTCAAAAAATTATATTATATTTGCGTCTAACTACTGACTACTACACAAATTAGGATGTAAATATTTCTTACCTTTGTAAGATTTTATAAAAAATATATTTCGTGCCTATAAGTAATTTAATTATTCTACTTATCTCTGACTGCATCCACTATCGATATGGAATTGCTTCTTGGGGCCATTCTTTTTGAACTAATATATATAAACTTCCAAACATTACAAAACTACATTACACAATTGGTAATCCATAAATACAACAATGCCTACTGACGAAACATAACATTGATTTACAATACATGTCTCTGAATGTTTCGCCAAATTATACCGTTGGATTATTATTGTACTACATTGTAAGTGAACATGTTACGAGTTACGAGTATATTGTTTGATTCCTTTCACAGGAAAGAGTTTACCATAAACATAACACAAGATTCACACTCAAAGTGAAGTATTGGTGGTTCCGAAATGTACCAATAAACGGGTCTAGGTAAATTGACCGTTTTTCTAAATCAATTTTTCGAATTCAATTGTCCGAATTGTAATTTTTCGATCAATTTTTCGAACAAATGTTTTTCGACCATCAATTGACCGAAACACTAGTTTTTCGAATTGATGTATGTATACAGTACGTACAAGAGTATTTTATTCTAGGATGGACAATATCAACTAACTGAAATATATATTTTAAAAGTTGAAAGTTAACAAATTCGAAAAATATGTCTTTCGGCCATTTGTTGTTCGAAAAATTATTCTTTCGAAAAACTGAAATTCGAACAATTGTGTTTGAAAAATTGTATTCGAAAAACATGTCTGCTCCCCCAATAAACACCGTGAAAGAACCCCAGACCATGTTGTTCCCAAAATATTTAATAAACTACCAATGGCAATTAATACCAATTATACCTCTAAAGTCGAACATAATCTAAGAAAATGACTATTAGATTCAGATGATTTATATTGATGCCCTACTGAAGACCTTGTATTGCTAATTGAAATTAACATAAGCATTTATAATTTATTGATACCTCTTATACTATTGATGTAACCGTTCATTATTACTTGTTTGTTACGCAACGCTTATTTTTTTTATTTTTTATTTATTTATTTTATTTATCTTAAAAAATGGAACATGTTATATTGTTACTTTTCCTCCATTATAAGCATTTGCTTGTGGATGGAGGAGCTTGTGGATACATTTTAAATATGTACAATTTACACAGTCGGGTGTTTCACATAATATATGCACAGATTCACAGTTAATATACTGTTAATATACCGTTAAAACACAGTTTAATCATATCGCAATCAAGATCCTTTAACTAAAAGATAAAATCATCCACACGTATTCAGTAATAAGTAAAATAGGTGTAATTTTTAGTGTGACATTCATGTGGTGATGAGGGAAGCAGCAATTTTACCGTTGGTGATTTCTCTAAAATGCTTTTTGATGGAATTCAACAATTGTACTTTGTCATTAATGCTTCTGATTTCTACTGGAAGGTTATTAAAGAAGTATTTTCCTTGGTGTGTATAATGGTGTTGGGCAAAAGACGTGTTTAGTTTGGGGCATACAAATACATGTGTAAGTCTTGTACGATTTTCAGTTATGAATGAGGATTTATCTTTTTCATTTATAATTTATATGATTCAATTTTTCGCAAATAAGTTTTTAAATGTTGGAACTTTGAATTTCTCGAATATGCGTTCAGTGGGGAAGTCTGGAGGTTTTTTTAGTATAATTTTTATAATGAGTCTTTGAACAATTTCTATGGGGGTCAAACTAGTTTTGTAAGCTGCTCCCCAACTGATAATGGCATACTGAAGAATAGACTGTACTAGTGCGTAGTATATTGAGTATAGATTTTTCGTTGATAAGAAGTTTCTAATTCGTAAGAATATATAAATTAATTTCCTAATTCTTTTTATTGTATGTCCGATGTGATCTTTCCTTATACTGCTCTCTCCTTATACTGCTCTTTATATATTTAAATTTATACTATCATTGAATTTAATCATGTTATTAAATAAAATGTTGTCTATCTGCTAACAAACTAAAAAGGTAGTTAAGCAGGGTTGAACGATAATAAAGAAAAAAATCCACCAAGTTATGTTTCCCACGAAAACATTTTGTTTATTTTGCAATGATACCTACTGTTTGATTGTCTCCGTTCGGTTGACCAATTTCAGTTTTTATATGTCGTGCGGATAATTAGATTTAAGATTGATTATTGTGTTCGATGTATTCATACAATAAACCCATTCTTGATTAGTATTTTTTCGTCGTGGCCAGACCGCATGCGCCGTTTGGACCCTAACATTGCGAACTTGTGTACGCACGTCGTGCGTCGCACTCGCATTAACGTCACACTGCGAGATTGATGTGATCCTGTTTTCACGATTTACACAACATGATCATGGCCTTTTCGGGGAAAAACATTTTGGTATCGCACAGCCCTGTACACTGTACAATAAATCCCACCATATAGACAGGTATCATAATATAACTTATTCAAAAGACTAATGACATAAGAAACTCCAAAATGTTAGTTTCATCGCTCAAGGGTGAAAACTCCTGTGATAAATTTGTCGAAAGGTGAATTAAGTTAACAGACACAGACATGTCGAATTTGTCGCACGAGTCAATTACTGCGCTAAATTTGTGAAACTTCCCACGTTACGTTCAAATTCAAAGGTATAAAAAAATTATATTCCATTTGGAGCCCGAAAAGTGTTCGCGTGGAAAACTACTCTGAAGGGAAATTTTAAGTTTTAGACATGAATAGATTTGAAATTTTTAATTATTTTCTAATGTGAATATCGCACACGAGTTCTTGCTAACGTCTGGAGCCAGTGAGACTATCAGGTTTGTTGGGGATGTTGTGAGGCTGAAGAAAGAGAGGATGGAAAGGAGACGGAAAAGAGGAAAGTTGTGAAGTGCCTGGCCATTCATGCCTGGTCACCAAACACGCTAAAGTAATTTTAAGCAACGTTTCAATTTTGAATGGTGATATTACACCAGGGCGATACTGCGACAATCTTCCACTCTGGAACGTGCCAAAAAAATAACTTCTTTTATTTTAAATGATTAAATTGTTGAAAAATAAAAACCAATCCGGTCCGGTCAGTGGCTGAGTTGGCATCGCGTTTGGGTCCCATCCAGGCGCCGCGTGTTCGATTCCTCGGCTGGCTAAGTCCTCCATCACGACACAAGCAACAATTTCCTCTTGCCGTCATGGTAGCAGGAGATTTAAAATATTGACATTAAAAACATTTGACCAAAATTCTATTTATTTATTTAAATTCATTCATTTATGCCATGTTCCTTGTTTTGTTTTGTTTGTCTTTAACTGTTTCAATATTTTACTGGATGAACTGAACTCCAATTTATTTTTTCCCCTATCCCCATAAGGTGTGCTGGACCTCGTCCCTGCTTCATCTTTAGTTACATTACTAATTTTGCAGATCCTTCTCAAATCTATCTGCGCCTCCCCCAATGACATGCGCAGGCTTGAGGCTTGATCAGACGACCTTGACTATCCTTTGTCCTGCCTCTGACTACCAAACGCTGAATTTTCTTTTAGTCTTCGGGTATTTTACCCCAAATATTCAGTTAACATTCTTTGAGGCTTCACTGAGTGGTTGGCTAAGGGACACGGAAGCTAAGTGTAGTTTATGATCAGACCGAAAGCCATTCACATTTTTTGTTGGTACTTGCCAATTGATTTGAGATTTATTGTATTACTTATGTTCTCTATTTTATGCAGGTGCTTGCGGGTTTTTACAGATGCAATGCCGCCTCATGGAGCCTTATGAATGAGTTTTTCTTTTGCCCTGTTTAATTTATCTTTGTCTTACTAACCTATTTTTTGCATTTTGTTTTTCCTGTTAAGCACTTGCATACTGCTTACTAACAACGTATGCATGGACACTGGAGGTCTAGATTCGTTCAAAATAAATAAATGTAGCTTCGTTTAACAAAAAAAATTAGAATCTTGCGAGAGCCTTGAAGGAGTAACCATCAGTTACTTATACCAAGGCGGGTAAGAGGTGGATTACCTCCACTGACCAAAATTCTCAATATATAGATTGGAGCCCAAAACGTGAAGTACCACTATCAACTGACGGCACAACAAATTTTGCCAAATTAAGCCAATGACGGACGAAAGTAGGCCCAACCCAAGAAATGACTTCTTCATTAGCCAGTATCTTCGCGAGCGGCAATGTAGTAAACTATTGGTTTTTAATATTTTTTAAAATTATTAATATTTATTTTTACCGATTACCCGATTTTACGAAAGGAAATAATTATTACGCAAAATACAAAATACATAATACCGTATCCACGTTGGGCGTCAAAATGTTGTACAAAATGTACATTATTGAAAAGGTAATTATTATGATTAATTTTGAGCAATGTGGACTCAACATCGCAAATGCATCTGCAAAGATTAGGTTTTAGTTTAAAATGAAAAGAAGGTATTCGAAATACAAAAGTATATCTTCTTATTAGTATAAGCTCTCCTATGTTTTTCGAACTCTAAGAAATATCCTTACTCCTACAATACTAAAAAGAGTTTACTATGCTCTCTGCCAATCCCTATTAGTATATGGCATCATAATTTGGGTCGGCTGTGCTCATAAATTTATTGATCCCCTACAAAAAGCTCAAAAAACGATAATACGTGTTATCAACAAGCGACCGACAAGATACCCCTCCACTCGACTTTTCACTGAATATAATGTTCTAAACATACGGCAACTCCACCTAAAATTTACTTTAACGCATTTCATGTTAAATTTAAAAAAAAAAAACTGTCTTACATCATAATTACACGACCAGAACAATAACCAACCGACACTACACACCACGTCAGCACGAAGACATTTCATATACCTAGCTCCTAAAATATTTAACCTTCTCCCTGAGAACTTAAAAACCGAAACCCAACCGCTCACCTTTAAAAAACATTTATCACAATGGATCCTTACAACTAGAAATGATGATTAGAAACGATGTTCCTTAATTCCTTAATTCAACAAATAATTAAATTACTATTTCTTATATGTTATATTTTAATAACTATTATTATCAACTTATTATTACAATATTATTACTTATTTCTGTTATTATCATAATTATTATAATTATTATTCATTATTATTAATTAATTAATTATTATTATTATAAAATTTTGCAATTTAATTCAATCTGTACAACTTCTAATTTTATTTATCAACCATTACAAATGTATAATTTCAAATCTGTAAACTTCACCCGCCATAACACAGGGATATCCCTAGCATGGCGGATGAAACACCACAAAAAAGCTAAGCAATGTACAATATTCTTATAAATAAATAAATCTTATTTATAAAAATGAATCTCCGAATGTGTTGCTAAGCGCATAACTTTCGAATGATTGCACCAAATTGGAAATTTTTTGTTTGTGAGTTCGTTATTGCCGGGACAAGGTTTTTATAAAACTTCCGGTTAGTTCTGGCATTATGAAATTTGAAAAAAAAAATTGCTATTGGCGGCACGCGAGGAAGCGGCTATTGCTATGGAAAGCGGAAGGGAGGGAGAGATGGGGGAGGGGAACCATGGAGGGGGAGGGGAACCTGGGAGGGGGGAGGGGAACTCGGGAGGGGGGTTCGTGGGACGGGGGGAGGGTGAGGAGAGGGAAGGTGGAAGAATCAGAGTGGGAACGCGAGAGGGGAAGGAGACGCGGAAGAGGAAAAGGAGGCAGAAGAGGAACGGGACGAATGGGAAAGGACCCGCAGGGAGAAACAAGTTCTGTATTAAATGGCATAGCAACGCATGCCGGGAACCAGCTAATTGCAAATAAAAGGACATCCTGATTCTAATGCTGCCTGTCATAAAGGGCTTGCTTAGGTAAATAAGTTGATGGTGATACGAGAACCGTGATAAGTCGTAGCGCAGCTGAAGGTTGGCTTGCGAAAACTCCTCGATTTGAAAAAGAATCTCAAATCGTGAGAATGGAAGGTCTGCAAAACAAGGTCTATCAGCCAAAATTACCTTCCAGAACCAGGACAGGCAGATGTCTTCAGATGCCAATCATCCTTCCAGGATGACCTCCAGTAAATTTCAGTGATTTTAAGTCGATCCGTATGTCAGTCCAGAGGATCGCCCAATGCTCTCTGGGCTGCCGCACAAAGAGTAAAGAAGATTCATTTTGAATTCTCCAGATGTGAATTCTATCTGCAGGTGTGACAACAGTTCAATGCTTTTATGTAACAAACCGATTTAAAAAAGAAAACAGATGGTCTTAAACCTAATTACAAGAAAGTAATCTTTTGTTAACAAACTACCCAACTAAATAGAAAAAATATTTCTCGTGTTTGAATTGGAGACTAGGGCTATTATAGAATATGGTAAAGAAATATATCATATGAAATAAAAATTAAATAAACTTAAATTGCATGATAATAAGTCTACACAATGAACTTCAATCACATAACAGTTACTTTATTAGATCTATAAAATAGAAAAATAAAAGTAAGAATTCAGATGTGGTAGAAAAGAAACTAATATTAATACATTTACTTAATAGGAAGGTGGTGGGTAGGTACATAGAGTTGATTCTAACATTGATATTAGCAATACATAGTTGATAATAGCTGACAATATAATAAAAATAGGTATATAATAATAAAATGCAAACAATAAGCACATTCAGATAAAACAATGTTATGTTGGGGGAATGGGCAATACGGTAGGGTCAGCAAACTTATTAGTCAAAAGAACAACGATTTAGATTTTGTTTTGAAAGCCAAACTTCTTTACATGAAATCTGTTTTAAGAGGTCAGTTAAAACTATTAACATCGCTGGTTGATCTTATTGTAAACAGAGAATAGGTATAATGAATAAACCTACTTTAATGTAAATGATACTTTATAATAATCTTAATTTTATCAAAAAATATATACTTACATTAAAAATTTCAATGATATTATTTTTTAACCAACTGACGTTTAATCGAGATACTTACGAATACCTACGTCAGACGTCCATGATTTTAAAAATAAAGGCAATTTGTCAACATACAACATAAACAACGAACGCAAACTACAAACATTTTTTATAGAGCTAAAATTATTAATTGTCTACAAATAAACTATTCGCAATAAAAAATATTTAACTGAGGAACGCCAATAACGCATAATTTAAAATGAAAAAAATTAAAACTCAGGACAGTAAAGAAATATCAAATTCCAAACGCGGACACATAGAAAAGAAACTTGAAAAACTTCGGCGGTAAAGGCGTACTAGAGTAACCGTCCGAGAACCGACCGGACAAGAATAATACCTCCGTCACAGGAATGTTTTGACATATTTACCGTAATTTTTATTTTCTTTGGAAAATATTTTTTGTTTTATGAAATACTGGCGAGTACCCGGCTTGCCTTGTCATGCCACAAACAAGGGATGTGTTTTAATTCTGTTTATTGAAGTGCTTTTGGATACATAATATTTTATTTTATTTTTCCGTCTGTCGCGTAAACGAATAAATCAGAAGATTTTTCGACGCGTGCGTAGGCCACATACATCTGTCCATGTGAGTAGCGTGGAATTTTCAAATTTACCCCTTGATATCCCCTGCCGCTAATATACCTCCTTTGCAATCCTTCCCTGGGCCTCTCCATCGTTCCTTACCCCTTCGTCGCCAATCTCGTTCGTGTCATTTTCCATATGTCCCCGCTCCCGCCCAATTCCTCTCCCTAGGCCTCTTCCCCTCCAGCGTTCTCTTTCACCATTTGCGCCTTCCCCCCTTCTTCGTCCCCTTTGGATTCCCCTCCCCCCCTACCTGCCTCTAAATTATATGAAATACACACATTTTTTCAAACAAACGCGCCCCACCTAAAGTTAAATTTAATAAATTCAGAGCTCACCGTCATACACAGAAACCTTGGCGGGTTTGCGCATAACAACAAAGTTTCAACGCATACGTGACAAACAAAGGAACATTCACTTTTATGTGTAAAGATTTTTAATAATTAAGAAGTAAAGTAAATTTCCCGCATTGAGCCGCTCTCAAGTAACCAAAGAGCCGCATATGGCTCGCGAGCCTCAGTTTGCTACCACTGCGGCAAGGGAATGCAGGCAACATCGATCTCCTAGAACCGTTACGAGAACGGTTATCTTTAAGTTTCGAATGCTCACAAAACTTGCAGGAAAGAAAGTGCACAAGTTGAGGATAGGTTCTCAGTGGGCAGTAGGCAGTGGGAGTGGGAAGGGGCGTGGGGGCTGGAATCGGGAGCGTCGATCATCTATTATTCCGGTGCCGCGGCCTGTGAGGGATGATATCCGCTCTCTGCTCCGTACGGTGCGGCGCGGGCGTACATGTGTAATTCAGTTAGGGTCACACCTATTCTACATTCTAGTATTAATTCACACTGAAATTTAAGGGTTTTCATTTTATTACCGCCTCGATTTACGTAGAAATTAGTGTACTTTCTCAACCTAAGATGCGTTGCTACTCAAACAGTTGTATAGCAATGCATCTCAGGATATCACTTATTTGCAAATAACTAGTCGTCGGAAGTAGTGTTATGAAGCGATTGTATTAATCGTAAGTTAGGTACTATTTTTTAAATGCATTTTTATTGGTTAGGTTGGCAAAGCTGGGGGAGTTTCGTTCAACGCGTCGGTAGGCGGCGTTTGTTTTTTTCCGTTTCCGCACTCTGGTTTTGACGGCGTAATGTGCGGTACGCCGTGAAAACAACGGTCACTTAATTATTAAGTTTGAAATACGATGTGATTGAAATCCAAGTTTTGGGCATCTGCATCCGGGGGAAGGAAACACGTTGTGTTTTTTAAAAAAAGAAAATATATTAATTTCGAAGATTATTCACGTAAAATGTGAGTTTTCGCGCGGGTCCCCAAAAGTGAACACGAGTTAATGGCGGTGTTCGATTGTTATGTTTAAAGTACCTCTTTATCCGAGAGATCGGTGTAAATAATTACCCGCCGCGCCTGTCGTTGAATGCAGGGCAAACATCGAATTCCCACCGGGGGTTTATTTATGGAACAAACCCGAGATTACCGCAGGGTTGAACGATACCCCGCCTCGATTGCTGACGAGCCTTCCTATACAATTTGGAGGAGTGTTTGGGTACTCCTCCCTTTCTCTGAGGGTCCAGGTCCATCATCCCTTCCGGGCGACCGCCGTGGAGGTCGCAGGCACATGCTGGGCCGCAGAGGTTGGGACCTCCCTTGCCACCAGGAGGTGGTGTTGGTTCACGCGACATCGGGGGAACGGCGGCAGTAAAACTTAATTAGTGTAGCTAGGAATAGCATAGATTACGACATTGGTCCCGGGGTGAGTCCATCCAATTTGTTTTATTATATTTTATAATTTCAATACAGTGTACCGATTGTCAACTCTACTCTGTGTTTTATTATGTAGAATTCCTTGTGCAGCCTTTTCAGGAATGTTATAAAACCATGACCCACACTCTGAGAATTGAGTACCGTGATCTCCGCTAGTTGACATACCCAGACATTAGACTGGGTTTGGCGTCCAAGATTTCCTGAGAAGAAATCAAAGTTGACTGGCAGAATACACCCGAGCCCGACCAAGGCTCAACGTTACTTTTCCCTTTAAAATATAACACACGCACATAACAATATGTCTTTACATACATAAGGCATAACAGTAGTTTTCATGCGAAATTAATCTACGTGTTTCTTTTATTTTGCACTAGCGAGTTCCCGGCATGCGTTGCAATGCCACTAATAAAGAAATTGTTTCTCCCTGCGTGTCTTTTCCCATTCATCTCGTTCCCCTTCCACCTTCCTGCTTACCCTCTCCCCTCTCCCACGTTCAATATATTCAGTCCCGATACTTTCAGATTTTCAAACAGCTCGCGTGCCACATAAAGCAATTTTTTGTACAAATTTTCTTTTTTCATACATCATTACAAACATTTATTTTTGTATATTACGAGTATAAGAATGATCAATAAAATTTGGTACCTAACATAGGTACCAATATAAAATAAATATTATTTTTGATCAGATACAAAGTATTCGATTTTGGTTAGTACCATGGGTGAATTTCGATTGAATTCATTATTTTAAAGAGTTTATTTGAAAATTGAATTTTCATTTAACAATCGATGGTTTGCAAAATGTCATTCTCAAATTGTGACATTTTTGATAGTTTCGTAAGAGTTTATGTAATGATTAAAAAAACTTTTCAGATGTATTGTCTTGTTGTTGTAATAATCCAGAAACCTTCGTGAGGGTGGAAAGAAGGTATTTTAAAAGTTTCAAACATTTCCTATCCTTATTGCATAGAGAAATTTTAAACAAATACATATAAACATATATTAATGTTTATACCTATAGATTGCAGCCGTTGATAGTAGATATTTGTACATCGTTATTTATTTGCCTTTTAAGAGTCAAGTTTTTCATAAATGGTGTTGTTGACATTTTAAAGAAAGAGTTTTACTAAAATAAATCGGGTTGTAACAGTTTCCCGTTGGGTTGTAACGGTTAGTTCGGGTTGTAACGGTTGTAACAGTAACCCTTCAGGTTAATTTTTTCAGTTTTCGGAACAACTGAAAAAGGTTTCATATAAATCGTTGTGTCTCCCTTACTGTAATGCTTAGAAACGTGATTTAAACGGTGTTAGAAAGAAAAAACAACACGCTTTATATTAAAAAAATTAACCACAAGATAATTAAATTTGCACCTTTATGAATCCAAAGTTTAGGAAAAATAATAAAACTATGGGAATTTTTCATTAATTATTTTCACATAAAACGACGAAAAAGTGAGTTGACGATAACGTTTATAATACATTTGCGTTATAAAATATGTCTGCGTTTTTATATTTTTTCGTTATCAGTAAATTTATTTAGAAAAAAACGTAAGATAAGCCATTTTTAAAACTTTCCAAATTTTTGTATTTAAAACATTATGTTTATTTTGAAATATAAAATTTGAAAGCGTATTTCAACACGTTTCAGAAACAGTGTTTAGTATTTGGATGCGTTCAGAAATATTCCATTTATTTGAATTTTATTGCAAAGTGGAAATATTTGAAGCCTGATTTCCTTGCACGTCCTTATGTCTGTGAATGTCCTTGTTGAATATAATTGTATTTGAGAAGTATTTTGGTAAAATGTTGTTAATTATTTTATGTATGAATATCATCGTATTCAAGGTCAGCATCTGTTTCACGGTTAGCTAATTTAGTTCCTTTAACATTTTGTTTACTTTTGTAAATCTATTTCGCCGTAGTATTATTCTCATTGCCCTGTTTTGGAGAATTTGAAATTTATTTTGTTCTCGTTCGTTACATAGAAAAAGGATAGTTAAGCAATCGTTAAAATATGGAGCAATAATTGGTTTGTGGATAGTGATTGCAGTTTTACTACATAGTTTTTGCTGAATTTTTCCCAAAAAATATATTTTTATATTTTTTCCCAATTTTATTTTGTGTATATTCAGCATGCTTGTTGAATGTTTGTTTGGAAACTAATATAACTCCTAAGTATTTCATTTCAGTAACATTTCAATAATTTCACCATCAATTTTTATTTTGCTTTCAATGGATGTCTTCTTATATCCAATCACCATTCCTTGTGTTTTTTTTGTATTTAATTTAAGCTTATTGATATTAAGCCACCTTGATACATTGTTTAGCAGCTCATTTTTTTATTTGTTACGCATACGCATCTATATACCTGCCAAGTATTAGGTAAAATTTTTGGCTTTCAATTTTATTTCTTTTCTGTGTTAGTAAAAACCTATCAGAGCACTGATAATATAATTTAATAAATAAAACAAATGGTTTAACCAAACGATTTGAATTTCTACCGCCGTATATTTACGACATTTTATTTTATCAACATTTTAAAAATTCATAAGCAATAGAATTATTTATGAATAAACGTTTGCAACCATGCATGATCACCACAGTGGTAAATATTCACGGAAATGAAGCCTAATAATAATAATTGATGCAAGAGATAATTATGAATATTATCACACAACAGATTGACGAGTGTGTTTATCATTTAGCAAGGATTATGTTATTTTAACTAACCGCTGATGAGGCTGTATTATAACAGTCAACACTTAAGGCGATCCAATAGTTCAGGAAAAAATCGAAATCGGAATTCACGCCCTTTTATGGGAGGAGTTCAAAAATACTTTAGAAAAGGCTTTTGGAAAGGTTGGAAAAGGTATTTGAGAATTTTTTTTACAGGTTGATTTCGAAAAGCCCTGTAAAAAACATTAACTCATTTTTTACCCATTGTTTATTGTAATAAAACAGAATTTTAAAATTGATTTCACGGAACAAAGCGACGTGGAGCCCAGCGTCCGTTTCCCGCTCCGTTCGGGGGCGAACTGATAAAAAAACGGGCGTGTCTAGTTATGTCCCTTCGGTGGACGGCATAGAGTTCACTTTGAAAATCCAAATTCGTCGACTGCCGGCCGAATTGCAAAACAACAAAGCGAAAATGCATATTTTATTTTATTTTGTGAAGTTCGGGCGTAAATATAATTTTTTTTGCGATTATTATAAAAGAAAACAAATTTGCCACATTATATAATAAAACCAAATCCGAAAAGGGGTTTATAAATAGGAGAGTTTGGACTTGAAAGTGTTTTTTATAGACCTTATACTTTATTTTTTTTAAAGGCTTATTAAAAGACTTATAAAAAAAATGACCGACATTTTTAAGGGCCAAGGTAAGTTCTATACGCAGTATTTAATTGAAGTATTTATAATACTTCTAAGCTATCAAATTTTCAAAACAAAAAATGCGATTTTGTATGATTTTGCAATATTTACTATGGCTTCATCTTAACGGTTTTTTTGTTTGTATTTCTTGGACATGTATATAACAATTTCTTGACATTTTGTTTGAAAAGCTTAACTTTCTATGTACATTTGTTACTCCGTTCTTCCCCACTCCCAAAATTACCCCTCCCACTACCCCCACCTAATCAAAATGTAATCATTTTTGTACTTGTATAGAATTTTAAAGTTAGTTTTAAGTTTGATAGTGAATGACACGGATGTATCGAAACCGGTAGCAAAATTTAAAAAAAATTAAGTAGCATAGAAAATAAAACTTTTCAAACAAGACAACCCATGAAATCATGGGTTTCGAAGGTTAGGAAAATGCTTATTTTATGTTTTTTTTTTTAAATATAATAAATGAATTATATTATGTAAAATTTTAAGCATGTAAACGTGCACCATTTAAACAATATTTTATAAAATTTTCTTCCAAAAATTTGTAATATCAACTGGCGGGACCTGGTTTACGGAGACCCCTTAAAAAAGTTTCCTTTCGGTGGACAGGATAACTCGTAATAGAAGTTGAATTGAAATTGAAAAACATTTTTTTCGGATAGTAGGACCGGTCAGTGGTTGAGTGGGCATAGGGTCCCACCCGAGCGTCGCGTGTTCGATTTCTCGACTGGCTAAGTCCTCCATCTCAACATAAGCAACATTTTCGGCTTTCTGTGATGGTAGTAGGAGATTTTCAAATATTGTTGGGTTATTCGTAACCCGGGAATGTTTGTCTTTCTTTAAACCAAAATATATATATGTGTTAGAATAATGTGTTTAAACGAAGGATTAAAAAAAATGAAATATTAATTTTTTAAAGGCTTAAACATACTGAAAATTGTACTGTTTTGCATAAAACTCTATCAAAAATTCACATTTCAATTTTTTAAAAATCCTTCGTTCAAGCACGAGCTATAACTTAGTAACAGAAAACATTTTGTTTTTCAAATTTCAGGTCCACAGCAAGGACACTTTTTTAAGGGGTCTCCGGTTCCAGCAGCTGATTTCTTCAGCCAGCTTCAAATTTTTTGATGGAAATTTTATAACATAGTCTTTAATTAGTCAGGTACGCCTCAAACATCATAATATAAGTCTGGTAATGTTGTAGGTAGCTTGAAAACAAGCTTATGGGTCCGAATGGTTAAATGATGCACTTTTAGATGATTAAAATTTTAAACAATATAATTTATTTATTATATTAACAAAATAAAGGAAAAATGTGCTTTTTTCTAACCTTCGAAACCCATGTAATGCCTTAACGTCACTCAGTACGGGTTGAGGCCGTGGGGCTGGAGGGTGGCGGAATGGCAAGGAGGGGGTTGGTTTATTTATTTTCCCCGAGGCAGGTGTGTTGGTTGGTTACTTGTTCCAGGCACGGCGAGTTTGCTGAAAGCTTTAACATAAACTACGGCCAAGACGTATAATTATCGCGGGTTTATCGCGCCTGTCCGCCCCTCCGCCTCCCCCCCCACTTACCCACTTCTCCGCCCACTTAATCGGCTATCAGCTCGTATAGCACAGCTCCGCCAGCAGGGCAGCCCCGACTCCATCCACCATCCACCTCAGGACTAAACACACACTGAAAATCATATTTTATCAACGACGTAATTATAGCTTTCATAGGTGAACTGATTTATAAGCTTTAAAGTTTTCGCTGCAACAATATTGATTTTCTACGGCGAATGACGTAATATTCATGTCACAAGGGGGGAATATTGTTTAGCGTTAGCGATATTAAAAATAATATGCATTTCGAAATTGCCTGAAAAGAGTTTATTATATTTCCTCATCATGAAAATTTTGTGAGTGGCTTCAGCAGTCGAATAAAGGCACATTATAAGGTTGGTTAAGTATGTGCTTATACTATGCGTGGTTGTAGGGCAAGTGGACAAACTATTGCTTTTATATTTGTATTGTCTTTCTAAAGTTATAAAGCCTTCAAAGAAAGATAGAATAAATGAAATGCGAACAAATAAATAAAACTTCGCAAAATTCAGTAATGGCGAGTAATACAATGTGTGTCAAGAGTCACTTTCATTGGTCGGTGGCGCTAGTCACTACTCTCTGGCTACTGGTTACGAATAGTCGACTAATAGAAAGTCGACTTTGTTATTCTCAAGTCTCGTCGGAGGTTTCGTTTTCGTTTCGTTTTTTTTAAACCGAAACCGAAACTTTTTTAGACTTGTTAAAAATCGATTGTTTACTGTTATTTTGCTTATTTTTTACACTTATTCAGACAATTAACAAGTGTTAAATTAAATAAATACATAAACAATAAAACAAACAAAATTTATAAAAAATAACAAAACATGTTAACTACTTCTTGGAACTTCTCGTTGGGCTGACTTCGTGGCCCGTATGTTGATTATTGACAAATGTTTGTTCCAAGAAGTAGTTAATATGTTTGTTAATTTTGATTTGTTTTATAGCAGTAATATCAATTTTTTTTTTTTTGCATAGGTACTTCAATTATTGTTTTTTTATTATTTCATTTCACACGTATAAAAAGATTTTTGTGATTGTAAACGCAATAAAAATTAAAATACTCATATACAGGGGGAGGAAAAAAATCATAAACTTCGTGTGACTTAATTTATGGATGGCCCCAAATGGCTGCAATACATAATGCAGATCAAATTAAAGCAGATGTTTTGAGACTAACTTTTAAAGACTTTTCACCAGAGGGTAGATAGTTTTCACTTGAATGTCAACTTCCAAACGTTGCAATGCCTATTTGCAGGTCTTAGCAGCATTAAATTTCATTTCCGCGGGTAGTTACGAGCTGTTTTTGATTTTAATAATATACCCGCCCCCCAATTTCAAGTGCACACAATAGAAACCTTCAACACATCAGAAACAAAGACAATATTCATGAAAAATGCCAATATAATCATCTCTTCAAACCTTCAACCCTTCAACATTCAAGAACACATATAAATAAAACATCTGAGAAAGTTCGTCGAGACGAAGGGTGAATTTTCGTCCGTAAATGGCGCATAACGAATAAACTCTTGATCGCTGTTAGAGGAATGAGCCCCTGGATAAGAGCGCTCGTTCCTCTATGCTCGGGAGCCGGACGGGACTCTTTACCAGAACAGTTACAAATGACGTCACAAAAGAGTGACCGCTCCGCCAATCATCATCTATCACGTGGTACCGTTGAATAGGGGATGGGCGCTTTTTACCGCCATGGCCATGCCGATGAATCAAGTGAACATATCCCATCTATCAATTATTTATGCGTGAAAACAATGCAGTATTTAAACATAATAATCTGATTTTAAACACTTTGTTTATTCTTATTTAGACAGATCCGGTCTCACCCGCTAAGAGAATCTTAAGAACACCGCATTTTAGGGTTAGGGCCGGGGGTCACCTGTGTAACTCTAAAGGGTAACAGTGTAAGACGCTGGGAGCAGCAAGGTGAGTGGGAAATATAATATGCATAAGTGGAAAAAGTATTAAAAATATTCTACAAATGTTCTACCGTGGAGTTTCGCAAGATATCATTAATTATAATTTTTCTTTTAATTAAACCCTTGTTTAAGGACGGACGTTATAAATTATGACTAAAATCGCATGTGCGTATTGGTGAACGGACCAAACACAGTGGCGAATCAACATACCTTTGAAAAGTGGTTAAATTGGTTACGTTAGGTTAGATTTTTTGCCTTCTTTTCGTCACTTCTAATACCTTTAAACGTTTTTAGACCCGCTTATTTTTATCGCAGTCATCATAATTTTTTGCTGATGCCCAATTCTGAAATTGTTTTAAGGTTACCGTTCTAGTTGGCATAACCAGTGGCGGTCAGTGGTCTAAATCATCAACATTAAAACGATTTAAAAAAAAGCAAAGAATTTCGACTTTCTGTAAGCAACTTTTCTTCTTCAACGAACACAATACGGAGTCAGAGTTGATATAAATTTTTGGTCATTTACGAGTAAATCGGGTCCGAAGTAAATTTTTTAGGTGAATTTAAAAAAAAAAAAATCGGTCGCTAGAGAGTTAATTTCAATTCACACAGTGGCCGAATCGGTTAAATTGTTCATCCCGGTAAGATGAGAGATCCTGGATTCGAGTCCCAGTTGCGTCCGTTACCTTTTTATTTGTGTGCGTTATGTTCTTTTTTCGGTTCCATGCCGACTCAGAATGAAACTAACTCAGAAATGTAATTAAAAGCAATGAAAAAATAATTTTAAAATAGCTGGTAATCCTAGCCTAACTTAACCTACTTGACCAATCTTTTAATATTTTTTATCATCATTCCTAATGACCTTTCTGAGGTGCCTCTGAGTAGATTTCATTCTAAGTTGGCCGGTCATTTTTCACCCTTTTTCATATTTCGTTTAAATTTGTTAGTACCTATTATATTCTTCAATGAAATATTACATTAATGGGAATAACTTTCAAAAGTAATTATAAAAGAGATTTATTAAAAAAAAATCATTTGATCGTGAGGGGCCATACTTTGAGTCGGGATGTTATTACGCAGATCTGGTACATAAGAGATTTCTGGGTGCGTGATTTCTCCCTTACTGGCAATCTAATTTGCCTTGCATTTCTAAGTCCGGGTATCTAATTTATTTTACTTTTTATTTACTCAGACATCATCCTTACGATAATTTTATGTAAATAAATACATTCAACTTGTAATATATAATATGCCCAACCGTCGTAAAATTTATCATGTCTCCTATACGTTTGTACAGTAGGTACGTTGCGCTTGAGTATTATTCAGAATGGCTTTGTTTTGCAGTTTAGCACTTTTTTTCTTTTTTCTATTCATTGCAGAGAAAATGAGCAATTGATCAGTAATTAAAGTGAGGTGTTGTTGTTGATTCCTAAAATTATCTGGGGTAAAAATGAAAATGATATTTTGGCTTCCGGTTAAATGTTTGAATTTTATTTACTTTTTCAACTTAAAACATAAAATTCCATTTTAAGAGGTGGGTATGGGTACCGCCGCCCCGGGAATCATTTATTGGATAACCAACACCTTTGCCGTAGGTGACCTCAAGTGGTTTGCTAGGTTTAGTGACTTAGTAGGGGCGCCCGGGTTCATGGGGTGAGGTTTGTCAAGGTCTTGGCGGCCGAAGTGTCTGCTCACCTGCTGCGTTTCGGGTCGGATCGAGAGAGACTGGTTGAGGAAGTCTTTTGAGCTCTGCAGCCGGAATCCCTTGACCCATGACCCATCGCTTTGCACCGTAGTTTAAGGGATGGAGTCACTCTTGGACACACTCCAGATTCCTCCCCACCCCTCATACCTATTTCCTTCCAAGAACGTAATTTTCTTCTTTTCCTTAAAAAACCCCCCACACAGCATCCCCTAAGATGACATAGGCCCTAAGGGAAGTTATTTTCCACAGGGTCTCCTGGGTGAAGCTAATAAAAAAATCAGCAGTTGTTGGGCAGTTACTCGGCTGAGAGACCTGTGATGGCAGATTTTTTGTTAGTTTTTTGAGAAAAAAAATGTCTTCGGAGATCAAAATTTCATTTATATTTTTTACTCCAAACTGTCCCTGGTTAAAGTAAGTGAAATACGTCCGTTAACACCCTGCATACAAATTTCTACGATTTATTAACTTTAAACTAAATATTCCAATCCAAAATATAAATTATATCCAGCTGATGCACCAACTAAATTTGATTACGCTGTCAGATAGGCGAATTATCTCCGACCTTGTTCTACTAAATAAAATTATTAATTATAGAATCGACAGCCCTGAAATTCTGGCCACAATAAAATTATTTGTACCTTCCAAAAATACGAGACAAAATTCCACGTTTTTCTGTGACAATTTCAAAACAAATTATCAAGCGCACATATCCCTAAATCGAATACAAAATTTTGGTAATAAATTTGGTAATGTCGTTGATATATTTAGAGATTCCGTAGCAGTGCTTAAACGAAATCTACATAAACACTTTGCTGAAATGTATGACTTCACCATTCCATAGTGAAAAACCCTTTTTAGCTTCTATTTATTTCACTCTTTTCTTTTAGACTTTTAAACTTTAATATATATATGTAACTTTACAAATTAATATTGTAATTTAATTTATATTTCGATTATGCTTAAGTCCCTACTAATGCTGATTAATTTCAATCCCGTTATTTTTGTTTGTAAGTACAAAAAAAAAACTGTTCTCCATAATGGTATTCTATATTATTTGTAAAACATTTATGTAGGTACTACACATATAATAATTATTTTATTCATATATGTACTTAAACTTTTATATGCCATATAGTTAATGTAATAATACTAATAACAATGTATGTAAAAGCCCAATGGGCGTTTAAATAAATAAATAAATAAATATGTTTAATATGCTGTGTTTTAGTTCGAATGTCACTTTTGTCATACATTTGAGAACATTTGCAATTATTGCGCTCAGCAGGTAATGTAATAGCGTTGGTAGTACAGCACCGACTAGCTGTTGAGGCTAGCTGCTCAGCTCTAGCATAATGACCTGACGGAGCTGCTGCAAGTTACGACATATTACGATGGCCATCGCAAACTGCTGTGTCAACTTACGAGCGCTAGTAGGAGGGGGGCAGAAAGTTAGCCGACTCACTATTGTGGTTAACCCCTGTACTCACCTGGTCAGTGTGCTTGTAGCTGTACAGAATACATAAAACAGGTATTTTATTTGTTGTGAAATTATTAGGGTTAGTTAGTTAGTTGTTCCAGCGAGGAGTAAGTATGGTAGAAAGACTTTTTTAGACTATTCCTATTTCGCAAACCATAATCGAAAAAAAATCCCAACGCTACCTCCATCTTAGGTTGTCCAGGACTCTTCGAACTATGTACATTGGTATTGTTAACATTTAATTTATCATTTCAGTAAGTGAGTATTTAAAAGGGTGAATCTTCCCAGTTGGACATTAATTTTTTTTTCTCAGTCCTCAGTCCTCAGTCCTCAGTCCTCAGTCCTCAGTCCTCAGTCCTCAGTCCTCAGTCCTCAGTCCTCAGTCCTCAGTCCTCAGTCCTCAGTCCTCAGTCCTCAGTCCTCAGTCCTCAGTCCTCAGTCCTCAGTCCTCAGTCCTCAGTCCTCAGTCCTCAGTCCTCAGTCCTCAGTCCTCAGTCCTCAGTCCTCAGTCCTCAGTCCTCAGTCCTCAGTCCTCAGTCCTCAGTCCTCAGTCCTCAGTCCTCAGTCCTCAGTCCTCAGTCCTCAGTCCTCAGTCCTCAGTCCTCAGTCCTCAGTCCTCAGTCCTCAGTCCTCAGTCCTCAGTCCTCAGTCCTCAGTCCTCAGTCCTCAGTCCTCAGTCCTCAGTCCTCAGTCCTCAGTCCTCAGTCCTCAGTCCTCAGTCCTCAGTCCTCAGTCCTCAGTCCTCAGTCCTCAGTCCTCAGTCCTCAGTCCTCAGTCCTCAGTCCTCAGTCCTCAGTCCTCAGTCCTCAGTCCTCAGTCCTCAGTCCTCAGTCGAAAGTACCGCGGAAGGGCGTTTTAAGGCGTGTAATAAAATCCCAATTACACCATCAGACTTGTTTTAGGAACATTTCAATTCAAGAACTGAAATAAGTTGGAGCCAGATTTCAGTACAACAGACAGCAACAAATAGAGGGTGGGAAGGGGTCCGAGCAGTGAGCAGTGAGGTGAGGTAAGAATGGCGTTCCGCCCGACATCTGTTGAGCTATTTAATTACGTTTTAAAATTTCACGTTCCTTATCTACAGATTTATGGGAATTGGTTAAAAAGCTCACTATACAAATAGCCGCTCCCGAGGAAGAAATTTATGGAGAAATTTCCTGTGATTTATTTATTCCGGGAAGAGTTATTATGGAAGCGTTAATTTACGGAATTGTGAAATTTACATTTTTGTTTTACAAAAAATCTTTTACCCCGTTTTACAGACTTGGAAGATTTTTTCCTGACGTTATTTAAATTTTTAGATCACGCTAACGATATTGCGCACAAATAATGATTTAACAATGAAAATTAAACGAAAGGCCTTTCGTTGAGAAATTAAAACGATAAACTTATAATAAGTTCAATCTCAGTCGCTGTACTATAACAAGCGCCACTTAAAATGTAGGACGTTGTAGAATATCCCCTTTCCTCTTCCATCGTAATTTGATTGTGAATTTGGGTGAATATTCCTTGGGAGTGGTTAACTATTGTAAGGTGGTCCGCCCGCCTCCCAATTGGCCACCCTCTGTCCCTCCGTGGGTGGGGTGAGAGCCCAGGACCCAGGTCCCAGGTAACTGACTGGTACACCCATGGAAGAACAATTTGTGCTGTAAAGGGGCGCTCGTGTTCACTGAAGGGTAATCGTTGACAATTTATTGATGAACTTATGGCGGGTCTAGTGGTGGGGGAAAGGTGGGAGGGAGGGAGGGTGGTTTTGTTTCCAGCACAAGAAAAGGTGGAGAGTGTTCAGTTATATATAGGCTTTCTTTTTAAAATGCAATATTGTGCAAAGTTTAAATAATTTTATCATTGTTAGATGAAGACAAAATGAGTTATATTCAAATAATGTCCTGGAGTTGGCAATGTTAAGAGAGTGTAATTTAAATGTCTGTGATGAGAATAGTGTTGTGTTTAGTGCCCAGTGAGGGGACGTAAGCCAATGTAGGTTTATAATGATATCTAGCTGACCCGGAAACGCGTTACTGTGGCTAACGAAACACAACGTCATCTACTGGATGGTTACCCAACCTTTTAACTCACACCACCATATAATAATTTGCGTATAAATCAAATCCACTCCGCCCGCTTGCCAGCCTGCTTGTCCACCACATACAGACATTCTGCTTTAATTATATATTTCAACCAATTTACACAAAACCGTGACAAATTATATACCTAAACCTTCATCATGAATCACTATATGTATTGGTGAAAATCGCCAACAGACAGACAGACGCGGCGGAGGACTTTAGTTTATAATATGTAGAGATAAAATTTAGATAATATTGACCGATAACTGGCTGGTTTGTTGTGACCACCCAGGCGTTGTGAGTTCAATTTCTCGGCTAGCTAAGTCCTCCATTACGACACAAGCAATATTTTCCGCTTAATGTGGGGGAAGTGATAGTAACATAAGATAAATTAAAACAAGAAATGTTTCACTTTGTATTCGACAAATTTGGGTTCCAAATTAATTCTGTCATTTGTAATTAAAATTTTGACCCATCAAAATGATTTTTCATACTTTTTTTATATTGTATTTTATTATATTTACATAGATGTTCGATCAAAATTTATTTTTAATTATCAAACTCACTATAATTGTCAAAGTTGTCTCTAAAATCTATACATTTTATGATTTGAAACATAAATATAATAATGTAGCAGATATCCTTATTCCGTACTAGACAGGATTTTTTTTTCCAAGAGGCAGGACTAACCAATGATCATGATTTTGGGAGACATTTTTAATTTAAACCGAAGTGACTTTAAGATCGCAGTAAATATTTTTTAACATAAGACTGCTCTCATCTGATATTATTAATGTACTTATGTAATTAAATGTATGTATATACATCGTCTTCTTCGTGTGCCCTATCAGGTCCCCCCGAAGTGACAACGACGTTGGTAAATGTAACTCTATATTGTGCCGTAATAGCTCCTCCATACTTCTAATACTGATCCACACTTATAACGGCATGCATTAACTTTAAATTATTGGATATAAATAAGTGGATGTACTCTTTTTCACAATATACCTACAATAAATAAAATAAAATGATTATTTTGATAATTTTTCTTTTCAATTCGGTTTAGTATTTTGGCCTCAAATCCAAATTAAGGTTTGGCATGAAAAGACCGCGCAGCCGTACCTTTTTTTGTTGTTATTGTTAGTGATCTATCTAAAATTTGTGGGATGACAACTTTCGTGACTACATAATAATGAATTAAGTAAATTATTTTCCCAACCTAATAAAAACATTAAGTATAAAATTCCTGTAATATTAAAAAATCTGTTTCTGAAAAAATAAGAAAATATACAGATTTAGGAAATGAGATTAAAAGAATTTGGCATTCTCAGACCATAAAAATATTACCATTTGTTATTTCGGCTATTGGCATTATACCTAGCTCTCTCATTAAAAATTTAGGTATATTAGATTTGTAAAAGAATTTATATATAAAAATGCAAAAATCAGTCATTTTAAATACATGTAGGATTACAAAAGATTTTTAAATATTTATATTGAGGGATCAGTAGGATTTATAGGTCTAATTAGGAGTTCCACCGAGCCGAACCCTCTGATAACAAAATATCTGGAGTCGGTGAATTGTTTTCCCATTTGGTCTCTAACACATGTTGTTCTTGTATGATTTTGTATTTATTATACTTATATATATATAGTGCAAGTGCATAACGTGGATTGACTAGGTGATCATTTGTGGAAAAGTGAGTGAAAGAGTTAAGTTTTTCCTGCGGGAACGATTTAAACCGGACATAAAATCTGAAGCGACACCATCGTTAAATATCATGAGTACAAATTAATTTTTATGTATATACCTACGCAGCCAAAGCGCAATTTCACTTGGCACTTTATGTCAATGACGTTTTGTATGAACATCAGTCACAAAGGCTGTTGTGAAAAACCTGAATATGTGATACCATTATGAATATTTGTGTCGCCTGTTGCTCCGTGATCTCTTCAGCTGCTGCCGTTGTCTGTCCACAGCCTAATGGGACCCCCCAATCTCCACCCCACTCCCCATCATAACCCGCTCCACTCCACCCATAAATCTTGGGACCTCAGAAGGCGGATATAAATGGGAAGGCTTTCTGCCGGAGTTTGATGAAGTGTGATGAGTAGGATTGGCATCGATCAGAACTACATTTTTTCATAACGCCTTGTTGGGACGTAGTATACCATTGAAAATCCACTTTTGGCAAGTAATCGAAGTCCATGACTTTGAATGAGAATGTTACGTGTTTGATTCTCGCGCAGTGCAAAAATATGATACAAACTGATTAAATTAATATAAACACCGTAAAATTGGGAAATGTTGATAGACTGAATGTTGAGAGGCGAATGAGACCAGAAAGAGGAAGGTTTGCATAGTATTTCAAGCAAAGTTTCGGATCTGAATTGTCGAAATTTTGAGGCGCCTTCGGACCGTTTATAGAAAGCGGATTTTGGCGCTGACGTTACAACAATGAGCTGTATACTCTGTTTAAGGATCTAAACGTCACAAAATTTATATAACTGGGAAGACTTCGGTGGCTGGGTCATATAGAGAGAATGACCGAGCATCAAGCACCACAGTCCCTGCTGAACTCAAGTCCGATAGGGCGAAGGAGCCTGAGAAGACCAAGATAAAGATGGAGCGACAACTTCCTCAAAGATATATATACCTTGGAGCTTCTAAACTGGAGAGAGCTGGCACAAAACCGAGATGAGTGGAGAAAGACTCTTGAGAAGGCCAAGACCCACCAGCCCCCCTAGCATGGTCGATCGATATAGGTTTTATCGAAAATGTCGGTAACTTGAAATCGCTCCCGAGCACGACTGCAGGCCACTAACGAAGAAATAACAGTTCACGTCAAATAAATTAGGATCCCTTAGTCGTTGTGAACTATTGTTTGTTCGTTAGCGGCCTGCAGTCGCGCTCGGGAGCGATGATAAGTTACCGACATTTTCGATAAAACCTATATCCATCGACCATGCTAGGACCCCAGGGGTTGTGGAGCCAAGAGTGAAGATGATGTAGATATGGCGATAAGGTTGAAATTCCTCCTTAACATCGCGGCCTTTTTTATTTTGCAAAGTTCAGGCGTAGGTATTGAAATATTTTACAATAATTTTATATATAACTTAATTGACCGCGTTGTATGATAAAACCATAACCGAAAAGGGGTTCGTAAGTAGGAGATTTTGTATTTAAGGGAGTTTTAAATGTAGGGATTAAAATATTTATCTGAAAAAAACCTTTGTAGTACTTTGCCTTAAATTATGCGTTCTAATCGCAGTATTTTAATAAAGCACCTGAAATATTTCTAAGTGATTATTTTTTTTTTGATTTTGCACTACTTTGTACTGCTTTACCTTCAATAACTTTGAATCGTTACAAATCATTAAACTACTGTATACATCCCTTGTTAGAAGCCTAATAGAATATAACTCCATAGTCTGGTCGCCCTTCTATAAAATTCATATTCATACTATTGAAAGAATTCAAAGAAAATTTCTAAGTTTTGTAAATTTTAAACTTAACATCCCTTTAGAGCACATAAATTATCCGTCGTTAATGAATACTTTAAATATTCCAACATTAGAAAACCGACGAAAAATAAACGACCTAACTTTTTTATTAAAATTATTAAACTCTAAATTCGACAGTTGTGAACTCCTGCAATTAATAAATCTACATGTACCTACACGAACAACTAGACAAACATTGACATTTTATGTACGTACATCTCATTCGAACTATGATTTACATTCTCCAATACAACGTTTGCATAGTCTTGGTAACAAATACTTAAACAATCTGGATGTATTTGACAATAATTTGAACTTAGCAAACTTCAAACGCCATATGTGCCAACTATTTATTTCTACCTATCCCGTAAACTAATGAGAACAACAATTTTAAAAATTACCTACTTTATGTCAACTACTATATTTTATGGACTATATTTTGTTTCTTATATTTTATGTTACCTGTATTTTGTTAACGCTTATATTTTATGTAACCTATATTTTGTTTTTAACAAATATTATGTTACTTGTATTGTGTATTGTATTTTGTAAACCCATTCTTTTCACTGTAATTAAAAAATGTACTGCATTCTATGTAAAAGCCCTACAGGCGTTTAAATAAATAAATAAATAAATAAATATATGTGAAATATTTGGTACCAGTTTTTGGATTCGAATTCAAGGATAATAATCGTAGGAGTATGTGGAAATGCATATTGTATATGTGTATTATTATGTAGCTGTTTCTCTTTTACCTTTTCACGCGAGGCGATAACCTAATTTCGTAAATATCGTTCATCAAAAATCTTTAAACTTTCCCATTCTGCATTTAATACGATTTACCGGGAAATTTCGAACCTTTGTTGTTTAAACTAAGTTGTTTCACAGAAATTCAAAATGTAACCGGTCAGTGGTTGAGTGGGCATCGCGTTTGGGTTACCACCCAGGCGTTCCGTGTTCAATTCCTCGGGTGGTTAAGTCCTCCATCACAACTCAAGCAACATTTTCGGCGAACTATGGTGGTAGTAGGAGATTTTCAAATATTGTCCGGTTATTCGTAACCCGGAAATGTTTGTCTTTCTTAAATGAAATGTGAATATCGCACAAGAGTCCCAACTGCTCCCAACCGCTTGAGACCAGTGAACTTCGGCATACCTACAATTGGGGTATGTTGTGAAATTACAGTTTGGGGGAGGGGAAGAAGATGGGTAAGAGGAAGGTGGGGAAAGTGCCTGGCTATTCAGGTCTGTTCACCAAACAGGCTAAAGTCATTTCAAGGAACGTTTCTATTCTGAATGGTGGTCTTAAATCAGGGCGATACGAATATCTTCCACTCCAGAATTGCCTAAATATATACCTACTGATTGATTAGGTTATCTTCTGGAACTCATTGAAGTCATTGAGGCCTGCCGAGCGATTCTACATCTTTTGTGGGATCGTTATTAGATAACGGACGTTATCTCCTGTCAGATTTTTGTGATTTTTACATATTTAATGTCACATATTTTAATTGAGATCGTTTAAACACAAATTCTTGCAAGTGTGCATATTATTTATTCATTTAATGTACGTTGTACATAGAAAAAGCAAATAACAGCCATAAGAATCACGCAAATCTGACAGAAGATCACGTCCGTTATCTCACAAATGATATAGAATCGCTTAAACATATGTTTTTCTTATGAGTTTTTTCTCTGAAAACCGTGAAAATTGTTGATTGAATCCTATTAAAAAAGTCGATCCGATTTTATTTTTCAAATGGCTCACAAAAAATATCATCTCGATAGGTAAATTATCCATTTTCCGGGAAGCTGAGATAACGCCCTGAATTTGGGATATAGCTTGAACCAAATGTAGTCATTTTCAATCCAATTTGCAATATAGCACCTTAAATGTTCTAGTTTAATTAGTTTCATCGCCTCAGCCACCCCCAATCTCAAGGATCATGTGAGGGGATAATGGACTCATACACAATCACGCCCCATAACTCTTCGCGGGCCTAATGGCGCCACCCTCGCCTCCTCAACCCCTCTCCCGACACCCCCACCGATAGCTTCAACACTGTGTTTAGAATACGTAGGTACTTCACCAGAAAATGGGGTACAATTGCCTTTTTGTTTTCATTGTATTATTATTCGTATGGTTTGCTGGCACTCTGAATTCATACAAGTGAGTCGCATTCGTGATTCTAAAACAAAAAACACTTTGCCAGCGTCTAATGCATTTATTTTATATCATAGAAAACAAACGATTATATTGATGAAACAACTTACAAATCTTAAATATTTCATACTGGTACGTATGGTACGTTTCATTACAATATTGAGTATTGGATGTTTTAAGAACTGCAAAGGATTTCAATAATTTATCATGTTACATAAAACCCTTCTCAGATACCATTCAGAGAATAACTCTATGTTATGTTCTCCCCTTTTCAATATTCATTTTTACAACATTGAAAAGATTCAACAAAAGTTCCCGAGATATATAAACTATAAATTGAAAATTCCCGTATAAAACATTGTTTACTCCTGGATAAAATGTCCCTACTGAAACTTTCAGAAAGAAGAATAAACACAGATTTAATTCTATTACATTAAGTACTGCATTACAAAATTGACTGTCATGATTTTTTTTCAATTAATCATCATCCATATACCCAAAAGATCTTGCCGACATTTATTACCCTTCTGCTATCAGATTACCCCGATTCCGAAACTTCTCGGATATAAATATTCGGACCTGAGAGAATTATTTTATCTTAAAAATCAATATAAATGTCGTCTTTTCCATTACTTTTATTTATCTAGACACAAATATACTTCCCACTTTATTTTGCATTAATTATCTATTTACGTGAGGATTGTTAGTCTCTGTTCACATTTTTACCTATGTGTTTTATTTTATGCTTTTGTTGTATCATTTTTTCATTACATTATATTTTCCTTATTTTTTTAATTTTTATGTATTCAGAATAGCAGTGATACAAACTATTTTTAAAATAGAAAATAAAAACCCATTTAGGGGTAAAATATACTTACATATTGTAAGTATATTTAGTAATTGAAGTGTGAAGAAAATTAGTGCTTCAATTAAGTCTTTTAGTGCTTCAGCACACTAAAAATAAAGATATCTAAAGTACAAAGCTCTTTGCTAATTTGAAGTGAAATATTCCTGCTTGAAATTGTTCACGTTCAATCAACTCAAATTTATTCACAAAATAAGGAGTAAATAACCTATTTTGTGAAGTTAACAACGGTAAAGGTTTTTATTGTGATTTATTTTTATTTTGCGCTAACTTATTCTTTAACCAATGTTTCGGACAGCGTTACAGTGTCCGTCATCGGGGCGATTCCTTCTTGCAGCTATTGAGGAAAGCCAGGCTGCCCAATAGTTAGTATAATACTTTTGGCGGGGAAAATTTCAAATCATATCTAGTGTTAGTGTTTCATAACGCCGATGGGTTTCATTTGTGTTTGTGTTCCGATCGGCATATAGGTTTGGAGGAATCCAGATTTTGGAATTCCGCACATTAAGGGTACCTACCTACACGGTAGACAGGAGTCAAGTACCGCATTATCGCCAGTCTGTCAACAACCATCGTAACGTGACATTTGGCTCTACGTTAAAATGTTATTTATCAATTGGAAGTGTGAAAATATGAAACATAACTTATATGGCCATCAATCATCGTATGCTTTATGTGAACTGCTTATGTTAATCGTCTCATGACTCAAACTTTACGTGGTTTTAATAACCGACCAGAACAAACTGTATCGCGCGCTTATGGATACATCTGTGACTATCAACGAATGGAGAACAAGCCAGAAGACACAATAGCAGTGAGTACTTCTTAATGTGTATTACCGTATCTTGTTCGGTGATCGGGCATAGCTCGTATCGAGATCCATAAGCGTTTTTAGTAGCAAAGAGTGGCCGCAAGGCCCCCGTGCATTGTCACGAAACAGTTAAGAGTATTGGCGACGCCAGCCGTTTGACTGCGATAGTGATGTTAGAAAATAAAATTAATGAAATGGTTGTTTTATGTATGTTTTTCATAAATTATTTTCACCCCTGTTAATAATAATAATAATAAATTTGGACAACTTATATAGCGCTGTTTTTGCGAAAAATCGCCTCAAGAGCGCTGTTAACATTATGATAATGTAGGTACCCAATATATATTTAGGTCGATGGCCGCCTGTTTTGATCTATGCAAAAAAAACATCGCCAAAATGAATGCTTTATTATATTTTGTTCGGACACAAATAAATTAAATAAATTCAAGTGGAACTTCTTTAGCCCCGTTGTGATTTGGAATTCCGATGAAACGGAAATGCCGCATTACAGCACCTGCGAAGCTCATTGGCTGCTTTGATTATGATATCACTTTTCAAGGCTCCTATTGGCTGAGATATGAAACGGAAATGACGCTAGGTCTGCGCTCATTGCCCATTTTGATTATGGCCTCACTTTTCAATCTCCATAGAGATTGTTTTGGTAAAGTTTCGCTTCTACCGCGTGCGAATGTTATTCCCATCAATGAGAAATAAAGAAGTCTTCTTCTTCAATGATAAATGTTTTCCGATCATAATATAAGGAACTCGATTTGCCCCAAAATATTTAATAAGACCGTTTAAAAAGAGGTGCCCCGGTTTGTGGGTTGAGGACTGTCCAGGTCTTGGCGACAGATGCTTCTGCATATCAATTGACCCTCCTTTCATCTTCTTCTTCAAATTCTGTGAAACAATCCGTCCCAATTCCTCCATCTTCAAGGGGATTGAAATATTTATATTTCGCATTGCGCATTGTATTTGTTTCTAATTTAGCTCTTGTGGTTATTTTTTAAAAGAACGGTTATAAATTATCGACATGTCAAAACGTTGCACCGTGTAATACCCCGTGCGCGGGCAGATTTAGCGCAGTGGCATGGCACACTGGCTCCAGGCACATGGGGCTCGCTCGCTCAAGGAGATTACAACTTTTCTTGAATGCTCGTTCCATCTTTATTATTTTCTAAAAGTTTATTTATACTGCATTTCACATAAATTTTTCCATCATATTCAACATTTCAGCAAATAGTACAAAAAGTACAATGCGTAGAATACTATTTTCCGTAAAAAAAAATAAATATAATATTGTATATAAATTATAAATTATGCCACAAAATGATAGACGGGACAAATTTGATTTTAACACATCCTAAGTTGATTTATGAACGTATCCTAAGTCGATTTTGAATGCATGCGTAGTGTTCGTGATGTCTCTGCCAGGGGAATCCCCTACACGAGCTGAGCCGAATGAACCCGAGCGGTTTGAAAGGGGTGCCACTTAATAGTGGCGCCCTCCTTTCAAACGCTGGGGAAAGGGGGTGCCACTATCAAGTATCTGCTCCGTTTTGTTGTAGATCCGGGGCTGGTTGTTCCTGAAGTGTGAGAATATAAAATAAATATGTGAATACTACTTCTGATTAACCCTTTGAATGTCAAGAAATTCGTTGCGGATTTTCGTAATGTTTATAACCATACATCGTGTACCAGCGAATACGTAACGGATGTGCCAGTAACTAACCGTGCTTGCCTCCATTTTATGCTATTTTGTACTTTAAAAGTGTTCCTATTATCGTTATTTATTTTTGGGTGTTATGCCGTGTTGCACTACTTCCTTATTTAGCGAACGTTTCGGACAGCGTTACCGATTTTCCATCATTAGGGCTGATATGTAGCCGAATGCTCCTATTATTTTAGCTTGTCTTTTCGTCACTTGCAAACATATTTATTTTAGATAAGTTATTTATTTTCGTTATCTGTTTTTGGGGTGTTATGCCGTGTTGCGCTACCTCCTTCTTTAGCCAACGTTTCGGACATCGTTGCAGTGTAAATATTTCGAAGTAAATAAGCACACACTTCACGACTAAAAGTTACACATCTACCGGATCTGCCGGATCTGCCCTGATGATGGACACTGCAACGATGTCCGAAACGTTGGCTAAAGAAGGAGGTAGCGCAACACGGCATAACACCCCAAAAACAAATAACGAAAATATTTATTTTATTTGTGAAAAGCGCGTCAAAAATTCTGTGTCAAATGTCAAAATTCCAATTTTCAAAAGGCACAAAATTATGCTTATTGTTAGGAAAGTCTCTTAAGACTGCTGTTAATTTAGCTGGTAAATACAAAAAAAACTAAGGAACATTTTCGAATTTATTCAAATGTGTAGTTTTTTTTAAATATTTTTTTTTACTAAGATTTTTATAGATGTATAAGCGCATATCTGGTAAGACGGGATATTTAATTAAAACATGATTTTGCAAAAAAACATGAAGGTTATTAGTTATTATTATTACGAATTTAGTGTCAGCTGGCGCACGGCTGACAGCTCAAAATTTTATCTTGGCACACTAGGGTAGAATGAGGTTGCGGATTCCTGGCGGAATGCGGAAGCCTGGCATTACAAGGGTTAACAACACCCCTTAAAAATCTGTTTTTTGCCCATGAATAATGTTTTCAATAATAACTTTTTAAAATTCAATTGAATAAATAATTAACTGACCGCGAAGACCTGTTTTAACGCGATCGTTTTACAATCAAAGTCTCTGAAATTTTGTTTGTAGGTTCTATTTCCGTTTTCGAAAATCTATTTCATTCACTGAATTATCACAAGCATGCCTTAATTTGACAAATGGCTAACTTCGACTGAGCTTTTCAACCTACCTGCCTGCCTGCTTGGAGAAAGTTTGAAAATAGTATTGTCATTGAGATGGTGACATGATTAGGTATACTATTTGTAGATATAATGGATTTATTTATAGAAATAAGTTATTTATGATTTCAGAGAAAATTTTGAATTTGATTTATTGATTAAGGCAAACTTGGAAACAAACTTTTTTGGAAGCGAGATCTACTTTAATAAATCTAGTTCTACAGAATAACTGGTAATATAAAATATTGTGTTAATGCTGTGTAGAACAGCCTGCTGGAATATGGATGGAGGTAGTGTGGGAGGTGGGGGTAGGGTATTGGGTGGGGTGTCAGGTGCAGCAGAAGCCCTGACACCAAGAAGGAGGCGGAGGTCTGGCGACCGAGCAAATAAAGGAACAACTTGAAGGATTCCCCACAAACATATTTATCTCAGGGGATCTTTCAAATTTATCACATACCTACATGTAGTGTGAAAATACAAACATTTACTTGTGCTTTATATTATGTAAATATAAGATGGATTTCTCTACGAATTTGAATAAAAAAGGATTAATAAATTACGTAAATTTATATTTTGTTTTTAAATAAAGTTAAATTGGAAAACTTTCACAATTCAAGGGATTTCCTCAACTCCCTTCATGAGAAACATCAAGAAGATTGAACCATAAGCCACTCCGCTACAAACCTTAAAATATACAATTAAAGGAATTCCTACTTGTGTTTTTGATCATATTATTTATTTTGAACTTTAATATTAATATTATTTGCTTTAATTTGAATTTTGATTTAAATGATTTAATTTAATTTGTTTTTATTGTATACTAGCTGGTCCCGGCATGCGTCGCTATGCCACTTAATAAAGAAATTGTTTCTCCCTGAGTGTCCTTTCCCATCGTCCCGTTCCCCTTCCGCCTCCCCTTCTTCTCCTGCGTCCTCTTCCCCTCTCGCGTTCCCACTCCGTCACCTCCACCTTCCCTCTCCCTACTCTACTCCCCCCCCCCTTCACCGTCCCGCGAACCCCCCTCCCGAGTTCCCCTCCCCCTCCCAGGTCCCCCTTCCCGCGTTCCCCTTCCACCTTCCCCGCCTTCCCTCTTCCCTTTACCGCTCCCTCGTCCCGCCAACCCTCCTCCCGTGTTCCATATATTCAATCCCAGTACATTCAATTCTTAAACAGCCCGCGTGCCACCTTTTACAATTTTTATTCAAATTTCCATTTTTCATGTATATTAAATTTGGTACCTAACATAGGTACCTATTTAAAATATCTAAAATTCTTGATTCGATTCAAAATATTAGGGGAGCACCTACTTTAAATAAATTTTTCAACTTTTCAAAAATAGAATCCTGATTGCACAATCATTCATTGTTTTGCAAAATGTCATTCTCTAACACGCGAACTGTCAAACGTGCGATGTTTTCTGTTATAATCTAATTTTCTGCGCAATTTTCTTAATTTTTCTCTCCGTAAGAACCATCCTCGCACTTCAAGGAATATTCTAAAAAAAGAATTAGCGAAATCGGTTCAGCTGATCTCGAGATTTGCGCTTACCAACACATTTAGCGATTCATTTTTATATTATAGATATTAAATAATGTGTGTTAAATTAGAGATTTGACTTAATTATTTTTAGGAAAATAAAATAATTTCCCTCAGGGCTTCAGTTTTTCCATGGAAAGGAAGGATAGGAAGTTCTGGAGAGGAAATATGTATGAGGAGTGGGGTCGAATCTGGGGGTCAGTGTGTCCAGGAGTGACGGATGTGTGAATTCATCCCTTCAACCGAGTAAGGCGATGTGTTGAGAGATTCCGAACTGGAGAGGATAAAAGACCTCCTTCAACCAGTCTCTCTCGATTCTGCCCACCACACGGCAGGTGGGCAGACGCATCGGTCGCCATGACGTGGACAAATCTCAGCCCATGAACCCGGGCACCCCTGTTAAGGCTCTGCAACCGGGCTGGAAAAGAAGAAGATGGAAAGATACGAAATTACGAATGTTAGAGGAGAGCTCTAACATTTACAGCGACAAAATCGATGCGAAAATTGCGAAAATGTTTAATAAAACACGACTCGTTTAAAATAGAGCAAAAATCTCGCGGGCATTATCTTAAACAGCATTTAAAGAACACTGTGAATTTTTTCATACACATAACTTGTAAAATGGCTGAAACAAACGTGTTTATAATAATTTTTGGACCATACTTTGCAATTTTTTTCTATCCAGGGATTTTTATATAATTTGCGTTTCGGCGTGGGCCATGTCTAGATATTATCTCCAAGAATAACATATATATTTTTTAAAAGCTTTAAAACTAACTATGTTTAAGGGAAATATGTAAGAAATCGGTAGACATTCGGGTTGCGGGCCTAAGTCACCAAACGTAGCGAACCAGAGGTTTTGGTTATCCAATAAATGGTTTCCGGGGTGGCGGTAACCATACCCGCCTTCCAAATTGATTATGTGCATTATATTAGAGGCACTGCTGAAAACCAGCTGCATACCGGGAGAAATCAGAAAGGATAGCGGAGCAGTAAATTTTTTGTCAATAGAATCAATGACGACCTCCGTAGTCCAGTGGGTAAGACTCTTGACTGACAATCCGGAGGTCGCGGGTTCGAACCTGGCATGCGCAAATAAATTTTATTTGATTAATTTGTGTTAATTCACAATTAATTCATTTAAAATAATGTGTAGTATATTTGCGGCATGTTCCAGAGTGGAAGATACTGTTAGTATCGCCCTGGTGTAAGACCACCATTCAGAATTGAAACGTTGCTTGAAAATGGCTTTAGCCGTGTTTGGTGACCAGATCTGAATAGCCAGGTACTTCCCAACCTACCTCTCCCCCACCTCCTTCCCCTCCCCACTACCTTCAGCCTCACAACATACCCCAATTGGGGATGCCATAGTCTCACTGGCTCCAGACGGGAGCAGTTGAGATTCTTGTGCGGTATTCACTGTAAAAAAAAAAAAATGATAACTAAAAAAAATGTATTTAAGTGAATTGATGAAAAAATGATTTTTTTATTATTATTAAACCTGTATACCTTTTATACTCACAAGGTTATTCATTAATTGGCCACCATTAGGCAGACAACACACACTGTGCTTTTCTCAAATTTTATGAATATCTTCGTTAGTAATTGCTTTAAAAAATATATTTTGTGGGCTTAAAATTTTTTATCTAAAATATTACGTGGGCTTCATAAATTTAAATGTAAGCTTTAAAAATGCAAGTTTGTAGTAATATATATATATGTAAAGGAATACCTACCTAGGAATGCATAGGGATTCCTTCGTATTTGAATGATGAATTACTTTTCAAATTTCATTCATTGATGTGTTGTCATGGTGACATACGAACAGATTATTATTGTTTTTGACGAGCTATGTAACAGAGATTCAAGTAATCAAGATATCAGAAAAATAAGTGTTAAAGTGTTATAATGTTTTTAAGAACGACAAATAAACTTCAAATGTAATTTCTTTGTTAACAGAGCAACACATGATTTGTTTTGTCATTACCAATAAAGAAGTACAACCAATAGACAAATTGTCTTATATATGCATATTATAAAGCAGCGTGGAAAGTGCGGCCAAAGCCATAATCACAACAACTGTTGTTAAAAAATGTTTTTTAAATCGATAAATCAGTAAAAATAAAATTAGCTATAAGAGAAAGCTTGACGAAAAGCAAAAACAAAAAAATAATTTTTACAAACAATTATTTTCATTTTATCCTGATGAAGAAACCATTGGTTTCGAAACAATGTTTGGTTTTGACAATTTTGATTATAAGTCGTGGATACATACAAAGTGATTTCTTTTCATCTCAACAAAAATGACACCTCAAAGTGAAATGTATTGGTGTTCATTTTTTCCTATTCACGCACGCACTCTGATTTTCAGTCAGTGGCGTCGCGTCACTAATCTGGATTTTGAAACATCTGAATTTTTTAATCTAAGGAGTAACAAACAGTTTGTTACTCCTTAGATTACGTACAAATAGTGTTAAGTTGTAACATGCGTGTTGCTAGAAATAGAATTTATATATATTGTTATCTGTCCAAACTTCATAAATTCTATGGAACGCTAAGCAACGTGTAGAATGCCTGCGAGCACCTTAGAATACCTCAAAATAAAACTTTGTTTCACGCAGCACCTAACTGTCAGGCAGAACTGGAAATGTAGCCTTATCTATCTTCTATTTTGGTCCTTTCTATTACTAGGAGTTCTCTTTATAGTAGTAGACCTCGCGTCCAAAAAAGTTTTTTTCTAATTTTCTCTCGTTATACATCAAAACCAAGATTTCCCCGTAAATCATAAGAAGGTTTTAAATGCTTACCTATTTAATTAACAAACTCAACGATTTCGCATTACAAAAAAATAACCTTTAATGAACCATTAAACCGACCACCACCTTGAAACTGGAACCGGAACGTAATAAACAAATTTATAGAGGAATAAAATGTTAAACGACGCGCGACGCTACCTTCAGTCAACAAAATATTTTCAACTTAAGCCGCCGCTACCCGAATTTCTACAGATTTCTTACATATAAACACGTTAAGTTTTAAAGCTCTTAAAGATATATGTTATTCTTGAAAATAATATCTAGACATTCCCCGCGCTGAAACGCAAATTATATAAAATTCCATCGATAGAAAAAAATCGCAAAGTATGCTCCAAAAATTATTATAAACACGTTTGTTTCAGTTATTTTACAAGTTATATTTATGAAAAACTCCTGAGTGTTTCTTTAAATGCTGCTTAAGAAGAGTGATTTTTGCTCTATTTTAAACGAGTCGTGATTTATTAAACATTTTCACAATTTTCGCAGCGATTTTGTCGCTTTAAATACTAACATTTGCGCTCCTCTAACATTCGTAATTTCATATATCTCCATCTTCTTCTTTTTGAGCCCGGTTGCGGCGCCTTAAAGTCGAACATTTAAAAATAACTTCTAACTGTAAATGCAGCTTTTTATGATCTCCAAAACGGAAGTGATCTTACGTTTGTTTTTCGTGCGCTTCTTGGGAAACACTTATCTTATCAAGGGTTATTTATAGTTACATATTATTGATATCAGAGTACACGAAAGTGACTCACTACTTGTCTTTACGCCCAGCAAGCTTTGGCCAAATTACCCTTTATGTAAATACAGTGCATTGGGAGGATAAGGAGATCCCATCGTGCGAAGGCAATCGGCTAGAAGAACGATAGAGCTATACAGCGCAGAGCCAATCATAGAGCCGTACAGACAGAGCCACACAGATATAGAGCCTTACAGACAAAGATCCACATGGCCTCGGGCCCGCCGGAGCCCCGCGCAGATAACATCTTCCGGGACACAAACGGCCTCTGTCGGGGTGGCACCCGGGCGCAACGGGGCCTATGAGACGCTTCAGATGTAATCACATATTTTTATTATTATTTATACTTAAAACCTCCCTTAAAATGATTTTTCACAAAAACGCCGATGTACAAGTCATCAAAATGTATTATTATTAAGATTGATATCAAATTAAGAATCAATCACGACTTAAATTCCAAATATGTTTTTCTAAAATTCTATCAGACAAAATTTGAAAATCTTAAAATCCAATTTTTATGGAAACCTTTCGTTTTTAGTTGTTTAATTGCCTTCTTAGTTAAATTATACACACAACCATTAATTTAACCTATTTGGCGAACACCGGATAAAATCACGGATAAATCGAAATTTGAAAATACAACTTATTTTGTGTGAAAATATTATGTAATAAATCTAAAAATGACTTAAATATGTCAATTATTCTCGTTTTTTTGTCGTTAGTTCTGCGTAGTCAAAATATTTCTAGAAAATAAGTAACTTTTAAATAAATAAACTTAAGTAAATAAACTTAATAAATAACTTTTACGACGTAAATTTTAAGGGTCCTTTTCTTTCTGAAAAATTATAAATAAATTAAATACCGTTATTAAAGAAATTTACAAAAAATGTATTCTGAAAGATGTATTCAATTTTATTTTATAATTAAAATTCCTAATGATAGGTCTACAAAAACAGAAGATATGCTTTTTTTAAAATAAAAAAATGTCTTTTCGTTCTCCCGAACAATAGAGAACTCCAGTCCAATTTTTAAATTTTTTTAATGAATAATGAATGACCTTCTAACTTAAATAACTGCATTTTAATTTTTATTTTTAGAGTTAGTTTTAATAGTTAAAATGATTGTCAAAGTTTTAATTTTTCAAGATCCCCCTAAGACCACAGTATGTACGGTGAATCGTGTGACGTCATCACTCCTGAAAAATTACTATAGCGTTATTACTAAAAGCCTTATTCGAAGCATTCTCCCTAGAAATAGCATTACTATTTTTTTGTGCAGTAGTTTTTCAATATTTTAAATAATAGAGATAAACTAATAGAGATACCTGTATTTTTGATACTGAATTATTTTGGCTTAAATATTGTTTCAATAAACACAATGACTAAATCTCTATAAACCGTATGAAATAACGAATAACATGAAATGTTGTTAATACTGATGGCTTATGTCATACCTACATAATCAAAGATTGCAATACAATGACTGGTGACGCGTGACGTCAGCACTAACCATTCAGTAATACCAACTTTACAGTGTGTTTTGACGAGAGGTTTAAAAATGCACTTTTTAATATTTTTTTAAGAACTCTACGTTTAATATTATGAAATAAAACTTATATATTCAGAATCAGCGTTTATTGGTCTATATGAAAATATTTTTGTAAAGCCATAATATTTTTCACTGGAGTTCCTTATTATCATTTTGTCCTTTACAGCATTTCAAATTTCCGTGATCCATAGGTTTCCATGCCAACTCAGAATCAATTCAACACAATAGTCAACAACGCTATGAAAATTCATTAAAAGCCATGAAAAAAATAATTTTAAAATAGCCCATAACTTTAATCTAAAGTGACCTACTAAACCAATTTTTTATATAACTTTTCGATCACTTCACTTTTCAAAGGAGGTTTTGAGTTGTCCGATCACCGATCCATAGTGTGTGTAGGTGGGTAGGTACCTACGCACTTTTTCGCTTATCTGAAATATTATTCACACATTCAGCTCCAATTGGACGAATTTGAGTTCATTGAACGTGAAAAGTTTCAGGAAGAAAATAACGAACATCACAGAAAACCGGAATTTATTTTTAAGATGGGAAGGCTGATAGAGATATTGAAAGAACGGTAAATGCCGGTAACTCCATTAATGGAGGACTGAATGTCGTTGGCGCTAATAAAAAAAAACTGTCAAAAGAAGCGAAGCTAGCAGTCCACAATGGAGTGAGGCATGGAATGTGAGATGTATGGCAGTGAGGCATGGAACTGGCAGAGGAAGGATGACAGTAAACTGAATGCTGCTGAAATGAGATCCCTGAGGCGTATGTGTGGTAAAACCATGTATGATCGTGTGCGAAATGTGGATATCCGCAAAGAATGTAAGGCTGACGTAAGCATGATGAGTAAGATTAAGAAAGGAACCCTCAGATGGTTTGGGCGTGTAGAGCGAATGAACGAAGAAAGTAGTGTAAAAAGAATATATGACGCAAATGTGAATGGTAGAAGAAGTCGTGGACGCCCGAGGAAGACATGTCACGGTCAAGTGAATCAGATACTTGGGACGTGCCATGTCAAAAGTCAGAATAATAGAAGAGTTGGTCATTGATTTTTTTGGTGTAAAACTAAATGACTTTCGGCAGACGATACGCAATATTTAAATGCTTTTTCATGCTTTGACTTGTAGTGTCTTCCATATGTACTTTTAATATTTTATATTGTCATTGCTATTAATTTATATATGCTCTCCCTTCACTGTCATCTCTGTTTTTATTTTATTATTCGTGTTATTATTATGTTTTAATGGACTATTGCCGGTAAATTAATAAATAAATAAATAAGAGTATGTACGAGACGATGTATGAATGTGAGTGAGGCAAAGAGTGTGTGCCAGACCGAGCTGTTTGGCGGTCCTTCCTCTCTGCCTACCCCTGCGGAGAAACGGCGTTATGGTTAGTTAGTTAGTTGGTTAGTTATGATTAAGGTTAGAAGGACACAAGGACATTTAGTTTTAGCGTAAACTATACTTACCAAAATTTTGCACTAAATGTGGGTGACTCGTAAACTAAAAATAAATTTAACATTTTCCCGTCGTATTGTTCATCAAGCACAAAATGTGAGACGATTGTTCCAAAACTCAATTACTCGTAACTTGTTTCAAAAAGTTTCCGGCAGGTGGCTTTCGGTTGCGGCTGACAGAATTAAAATATTTGGGAAATTATAAAACAAAGGAAAGACGACGTGCCCTTGTTGGGTGGGAGGGCACGCCGCACGCCAGGCGAGGGGGAGACGGCAGATGGAAGACAGAGACAATAAAGGATGAAAGGGCACACTTTGTTTTGCCCGCCACTCCTACAAATATACAAAGTCGTTCATGTTAGTGTCGAGGTGTTTTTTTATGTAATGATTTTTGAAAATAGATCTATTATATATATCGTCCCTTCATTTGGATAGGGTTCTAACTTCACTTCACCTTGTACTGAGCTATGAGGTGTCAAAGTTTACAAAGACGATTTCGCAAAATCTATTTACCAATTTCGATTTTGAGGTTGAATCTTGTGTAAAGCATTTTAATTGAATATATTTTAAAGGAAAGTAAATAGGGCATATACTTTTTAGAACATACTTAACCACTGGTGTGACAGCGCAATTTAAAACTTTTTTCTTCGACTGCTCGAGATTTTTATGGTAACCGATTTGAACATTTCGCGCCCACATTAAAAAAATCATATCTCCGAATTTTAATATGGAGACATACAAATTGATTGTAGTTCTATATAGCCAATGAATTCACATATCTTATATTCATATATTCGTAGGATTTATAAAAAAATATAATAAAATCGTTAACTTCTACTTAATTACTTACAAATAAGGAAAAATTTGCCGAAATTGGCAGCAAAGCAATCAGAGGTATTTTAAACAGTGCCATATTGCGGCAAAAAGCACTCCAGTGGCTAAACATGCAAATGCAACCAGCTAAGGCATAATAATAAATTGCACAAGGTTTTAATTATATTTCCCTAATGCAATTTCTAGCTAGGGCCACGTCCTATTTAAATATTTTCCATTCAAATATGTTAAACTAAAACACTTTAACCAAAATTGTTAAATAGATCACGAAAATTCGTTTTTGGAACTTTGAAACCTTGGGAAAAAGATTGGGCGCAGTTAGAACCCTATACAAATGAAGTGATGACCAATTTATAGGCCACTTGCATGGACTTCATAACGACTTGGAAAAAATCGTGCGGATAGATTTTTTTACGAAAAGATTACGAAAATATTAGTAAAAATTTTTAGAAATGTACAGTTTATTATTTTTAAATAAATAAATCCATTATTTGGGCTTGTGACGTCAGTACATGAAAATGTCCCGTCTCCGAAAATGTTCCTATTAATTTTATAAAATTCCATACTGATTTTTTTTATTTTTTTATATGGCATCACTTTGATTTCAGGCGAATTTTTGAATTTGACATATAACGTTCACTAGATTTATTGTTTGTTCTCTGCGAACGTATCATTTGGTTTGATTTTTTGACAGTTGTAATGAAGAGAACCCCGTACATTTTACGTTGTCCGTACGTGTTTTAAACGTATAATGATAATGGTGCGGATTTTAACAAAATCAAATTTTATAATTTTCTTATTATTATTATAATTTACAAGTACAAGTATATTACATTTGATTTAGTAATATAGACGTTGAACATTAGAATGATTTATGATCAATAAGATGGATCAAGGAAAAAAATATTTACGAGATTTAATATTTTTGGTATGCCTCGTTATTCTCCTGTGTCATTCGTGTCGAAAACGTTCTTGTTTGAAAAAATTATTTTCGGCTATGTAATTATCGGTTTTTCGCACCTAAAAAATTATGTTTATAAAAAATGGTCTGATTTTTCGGATTGAAATTTTCAAAAAATCGCCAGGGTGTCAAAAAAAAGAAAAAAAAATACAGAATGTCTTAGAATATTTGCCTAAACCGGAATTTAAAGAAAAAAGTGATTCAAGTGGCCTATTATGGGCCTCGTAATTATGATAAGTGTCAGATACAAACAAAATAGAGAGTGTAAGTGATGTTAGAACCTTGTAAAATAAATGATTATTTAAAATGTTTGAGGTTAGAACTTTGTCATACATACATCTACGAAAATACAATACAGATGATTCTAAAAAAATATTTTGGGTATAGATATGAGCAAAATAAATGCTTTGGCATTCAAAGGTCATTTTTGAAAAAAATGTTATTTAGAACCTTATCGAAATGAGGTGACGATATACATAACTAAAATCTACCCATTTTCTAGAAGTTGCGTGCCATTACAAAGTGGATTTGAAGAAGCAATGTTTCTCCGCAGTGTTACTCGGAAGCAATGTTTCTCCGCAGTGTTACTCGGAAGCAATGTTTCTCCGCAGTGTTACTCGGAAGAAAACGGAGCGCCCCTGTTCCTCTCCAGTCTGACTGAACCTGAACACGCATCCCACTCGAGACACTTTTCAAAGAATTACTTCGCAGCTTCGTTTCAAGTTCGAGTTTCACACTCTCTATGTGGTTCATGTTTCACGATCACGCCTTACGTAGAAGTAAATCCGAGTTCCAACTTAAAACTGGCGTACAAGGAATATTTATACATCAAGTATTAATTTTTGTATAATAGATATTACAAAAATTTGCTAATAAATCATACCTCCAAAGGATCCTTTTAGAGTTCAGGGGGTCTAGCATAGTTTTTTTTTTTTTTTTTTTTTTTTTTTTTTTTTTTTTTTTTTTTTTTTTTTTTCTTTTTTTTTTTAAAAAAGAAAGACAAACATTCCCGGGTTACGAATAACCCAACAATGTTTGAAAATCTCCTACTACCACCACAGAAAGCCGAAAATGTTGCTTGTGTTGTGATGGAGGATTTAGCCAGCCGAGGAATCGAACACGCGACGCTCGGGTGGGACCCAAGCGCTATGCCCACTCAACCACTGACCAGTCATATGGGTAGCTTTACAACATCGGAACGGTATGCGTAACTTTCGAAGATTTTACGTATATCTATATCCTGAGCACGGTTGCACTGTTGACAGCCGAGCAGATATTAACGGGTAATAAATAAGAAATCCACTTACACTAGCAACACTGGTAGATCTACTATCTATGGATTTACATTCACGAACGTCAAACCGCAACTGAAATAATCAGAGAACTTGAATACGACTTACACAAAACGTGAAAATTAACTTCAAAAGTTTGATAGATTCGTCAAATTTTTTGAAACAACCCATCCATAGAGTTTGGTAGTTCAGCATCATTCAATAATAAGCCGGTTATTTTGCGTAACGAACGGTATTATTCGAAGAATTTGTGAATATTGACAGCTTATCTTAGAGGTTAAAATTGTCGGATTTTGTCAACCAACCAACAACAGGACGATTGGAATTATAATATGTTGATCGTGCTCGCAAATAACGCCAACTGACCTTAGATGTCTAATTAAGGGTTTTAGCGATCGACCTTGCTAGACCTTCGCACCTTGAAGGCCGCTCGTGATTTGCTCTCTCAGACAAAAGATATAAGTTTTTAACAGCAGTGATATTAGATGAGAAAGAAATCGTCTGAAAGAACAATGTGACCGGAACGTTTGCCGTGTTCCCGGCCAATTAGAGTGTGAAGTTGGTTGGGGACAAGCAATGATTCATTTCTCCAGGAAGCGTCTGTCTTCTGCGCTCTCTGCAGAAGTGTTCTTTTCAAAAGTTGGAACAAAATGATTTGTGGAGAATGTTTATGTGAACCAAGGTTTGTTGCTTCTTTAGTTTTAACAAACACACCTTTTCATTATAAAATACTGTTCCCTTTTGTCTTAAATAATTTTTACTTTCGTTAACTTGTACGTCGAATTCTACTACCTGTGTAGATACGTATAGGTATAAGAACATAAAAAAAAATATTAGACGTAATTTTTCTTAACACACCAGCGAGTTCCCGATATGCGTTGCAACGCCATTGATAAAAAAGTTTTTCCCTGCATATCTTTTCCCATTCGTTGCGTTAACCTCCCATGTCCCCTTCCTCTCATGTGTTCCCCCTCCACCTTCCCCGCCATCCCTCTCCCGCATACTTCCCTTCCGCGATCTCCCCCCACTCCCACGTTCAATACATTCAGTTCCGGTACATTCAGATTTTCAAACAGCTCGCGTGCCACCTAATGCAATTTTTTTAACAAATTTTCTATTACAAACATTCATTTTTGTATATTTTAAGAACAATCAATCAACTTTGGTACCTAACACAGGTAGGTACCTATTAAAAATAAATATAATTTTTGATTAGATTCAAAGTACTAGGACATAGGTGAGTACTTAAAATAAATTCATTAGTGGCATAGGTGAGTACTTAAAATAAATTCATTATTTTAAAGAGTTTTGAAAATTGTATTATGATTTAAAAATCGTGGTTTCGTACCGTCCTGTGTTTGTAATGATCCAGAAACCTTAGCGAGGATGGAAAGAAGGTATTTTAAATGTTTCAAACATTTCCTGAGCTTAATATAGCGATACGTAAACAACTAAGTACCCCTAAGCAAGCATATTTAGATTTTTATATTTTTATTTATTTATTTATATTACATTTTTTAAAGATTTTAACGTAAAGTTTTCATTGTAAATGAACTAACTAGTGCTTTATGAGGACAAAGCGAAGTAGATTTTTCGAACAAACGTTCCACCAAAAGGTACTATGCGCTGCATCCATGGAATATATTAGGGTTGCGAAACTTTTAAAATAATACGTTTTTAAAGCAAAAGTTTGATATCATCTAGCTTAAAATGAAGCTCAAAGAGATCAAAAAAGAAACAACTTAAAAATCTGTTAGGGATGATAGATGTGAAAGTAATAAAATAACTTTGCTAGAACATTCCACGAGCAACTCATATTACATTTATTGGATAACTAATACCTCTGCCATACGCCATAGTAGTTAAATAAGTTTGGTTACTTAGCAGGGGTGCCCGGGTTCATGGGGTGAGATTTGTCCAGGTATAACGGTTAATGCGTCTATTCATTAACTGCTTGGTAGGCCGGAAGATGCCGATTAAGGGATTCCCGTTGAGCTATCCAGCTGAACTCTCATGACCTATCGTGTTGCACTGCAGTAGGAAGGATTAATTTATACGTCTGCCACTCCTGTGCGCACTGACCCCCAGATTCTTACCTTCCCCTCTTACCTTGTTCCTTCTCAGAACTTCCTCTCCCTCCTTACCCCAATCAGAAACTTTATACAGCATCCCCAAAGATAAAATAGACCCCTGAAGAAATTATTTTCCTAGGACCCTCCAGTAAATCTTTTAAAACAATTAAAATTCGAGTGCAGTTAACACGCGGTATAAGCGAAACTTTATCAAAAAAATCTCAACCAGTACTTGAAAACTGACGTCATAATCGAAGAGACCAATTAAAGCAGACCTTACGTCATTTCCGTTTCATATCTCATTCAATAGGAGCCTTTAAAAGTGACATCATAATCAAAGCGACCAGTGAGTGCAGTTGATGCGTCACAGGTGCAGTAATCGTCATTTCCGTTTCATCCGAAATCCAAGTCACAGCGGGGATAAGGAAGTTCAACTTCAAAAAGCATTCGCAGCCAATTCAGAGTTGGGCAGTATGTTAGCTGCAGCAGGGATGTGGCCATCTCGCACCTCTCTTACGTCGAAAGCAAGAAGAAAAGCAGACTAAATTAATACCTACGTTAGTTATGTACTGAGTACATACCTACCGGGTCCCGCCCTCAACTTATGCATCGCTGGGAATGGTTAAATATGACAGCGGAAAGGATTCTAAGGGGTCTGTTTTGGTCCTTCGAGACAAATATTCACAACAAATGTTCGTGACAAAGAGAAAGCAATTTGTTCGGAAGGAGATAATAATTGTCTCATCGTCCTGGAAATAATATGACCTACGTTAAACCTAACCACAATGTTTAATATTTCATGGAAATTATCTTATTGTAGATTCTAGGAATGTTCGTAACTTTGAAACGTAAAGCTAAAATTGTATGATAACATCTAATATCATCACCATATGTGACCAAAAGCACCAATCAATAAGGAATAATATACCTTCTATAATACAGAGACACTTTTAAATAAAAAAGATAAAGTATAAAAATATAACAAGTAAACATCATATGAAAGGTAGGTGTACAGATAAATTTTAGTAAAAATAATGCATTACAACGAAAGATAAAGTTTCTAAGTTACAAATGGCATAGAAATAAACTAGTAGATAAGTTAGTAATTACAAAATTTACAGGTTAGTGACTAATTGTGATACGTGACAAAATAGAAGATACATAAAAAGAAAACGGGAACAAGTTTTTACATTGTGGATTAATATAGAAATATATGCAATAATGTGATGCTCCTTCAAAATATTCTACATAAAAATATCATTCAAGTATTAAAGTATAGTTATAAGTATAGTATATAAGTATAGTATCATCCTAAATTTAATACTAAGCACATCCAAAATTCCTATCTTTATCTGGGCATAATCTATTATAACAACCTCCCATTAAAATTAAAAACCATCGAAAATATGCAGGAATTTAAGCCCAAATTAAAAAATTACCTGAAACTACTATAAAAGTCCCAAATATGTTTACTTTGTATCTTAAAGTCTGCTATTTTATAAATCATTTATTCCATCTTTTTTCTTTCATTTCTTAGTTTCTAAATCTTTGAGTCTACTATTGTATAAATCTTGCGTTCTTTCTTACGTATCCTTTACTTACTAATTACAATAATTTTTGTTACTAACTTACATGATTCTTCCATTTATAATGATTTTTTAATTTATATTATGATTTTTTTAAACTCTTCAGGATTTTTATTTTTAAATTATACAAGATTTTTTAACCTTCTTATTATTTACAATAGCCGTTATTACTAACTTACACGATCATTAATTTACTAATTGAGCTAGAACTCCCTCACCAAACACAAGAGCATTGTCTCTTTATGGTGAGGAAAGGCAATTTATTTTTATTTTTTGTTAACCTTATGTAACTATGTAACTATGTAACTGTTGTAACTTCATATGTATTTTTAATAAACATTGCCAATAAAAAAAAAAAAAAAAAAAAAAAAAAAAAAAAAAAAAAAAAAAAAAAAAAAAAAAATTTCTTAAAAATTTATCTATATTCATATTCGTTTGAATATGGTATTGCGCATTTGACCGGTGTCGACAAGTTTTTATGTTATTATTCTGAAGCCAATGACATTAATCAAAATAGTTATATAATATTATAAATGAAAGTAAAAATTCATATATATTTTTTATTTCATAAATATAATACATATATATAAAAAAACTATTATATACTTTTTGGCACCAAGAAAAATATCAGCCTCAATATCAAATTGGTGATAACTGCCTCGAAAAGAAAATGAGCACAAAATATTTGGGCCTGATCGTAGATTCCCAACTTTCATGGAATCTCAATTACACCCATAACTGGTGTACTAAACAGGGTGTTAAGGGACGTACTTGACTTACTTTAACCAGTGATTCCTGACATTATTTGGAGTAAAAAATGTACATGAAATTTTGGTCCCGGTGACATTTTTGATGTTTTTTTTTTTTTTTTCTACGAAAACATAAAAAAATGGTAGTTGTTGAACAGTTGGAGGCGGGGTAAGGGGTTCGTCGGACACCCGGCTGAGTGACCAGTGACGACATGTGAAAGAATTTTTTTTGTTTTTGATTTTGAAAAAAAAATTTTTGAAAAAAAAGCCGTCAAAAAAAGTCACCGGAGACCGAAATTTTATTTACATTTTTTACTCCAAATAATATCAGGAATCACTGGTTAAAGAAAGTCAAGTACGTCCCTTAACACCCTGTATAGACTCCAAGGATTACTACCCATTCCTTTACTAACATCAGTGTAGTACGTCATGGTACATTCACACCTTTCTTATCTCTGCTGTATCTGGGGATTTGCCTCAAAGAAATTGATAGCTGATCTGCAGGTGGTTCAAAACCGAGCTCTCAGAAATGTTTTTGGACTTTCATGAGACACCCATGTCAGAGACATCTATTCAGTTTGGGGTATTCTTCCAGTCACAGTCCTTCCTAAATATGAAATCACAATCACCATCCTACAAATTACCCAACAATCAACTCACACTAACATCAAGCCACTTTACAATTAAGACATCCACACTTACAATATTCGAAATAGCATTAAAATTCGCAAACCTCAAACACACACTACAAAATATGGGATAAAATCTCTTAACCATGTTGCCTATACACTATATAATTCGCTACCAGATTTGTACAAGGGAATCCAGCAAAATAAAAAAAAATCAGAGTAATGCTTTTAAAAGAATATTTTTTTAAGTACGTTTAAAGATGAAACTATGTAATTATCTTGTCATGTTCAATTGTTTTGTTTCTTTTTCTCTTCTTTTCTTTTCCATTTAGTTGTAATCATCCATTTCTGTATAACCTTGTTCCTTTTATCTTTAATTGTTTTCTATTGTTGTTTGTTTTACACAACCTTTCTTTTATTTTTCGTCTATATTGTATGTGAAACTTATATTTTTAATATCTAAATTCCTATGTAAATTTTTTACTTTTATTCCGCCTGTCCTAAAATGAGCTCTGCAACTCATCGGGATTGCTCTAGCAAGAAATAAAAACAATAAAAAAAACCCTACTCTTTTTCAAAACCCCAGCTTCTTTCCCCACCCTTCGGCTAACATGCCAGTGTCTCACTGACTCCGGGTAATTGGGGGTCTTGTGCGATATTATTTATTTACGTCTATATTAATGAAGAACTTTTATGGCCCCCAAAAATTTAAACCAAAAACCTAAACGTTTTGTCCATCAAATAACATTTTATGAGGAAGGTGAAACATTGCATTTTCAAAAAAGAGTCACTAAAGCACTTCTTAGGGCTAATTTTCGTTTCTGCTCAATGTAAATATTTTACAAACTACATTAACAATTTTAAATTTTTAAAATATATATATACAAGCTGACCCGCCCACACGTTGCTGTGGCTAACAAAACACAACGTCATCTACCGGATGATTATCCAACCAAGATAACCAAGTGTTATATCGCTCAAATTAACTCACACCGCCATCTGTTTGAATCTTATTGAACTTACAATCAATTACAAAGGTTGTCCTATGACAATCATTTAATTCTCAATAATATATATTGAGGTCAATAATCGAGATAAAAACTATTCTTTATTTTAAGTTGGACCAAATTACACACAATTAGCCAAATTTCATCAAAATCGGTTTAGTAGTTTCGGAGTTTATCTCGAACAAACATCGTGACGCGATTTTTTTTTATATATACATATAAAGATCATCGAACCAATGCTGGGTAATCATATTGACTAACTCTACTTCCCTAAAAGAAATTTCGGTAACAATGTTGGTTTATTTAAGGATTTTTTAAAAATAAGTACACGAACAACACATTTTTAAACGCTACCTTAATCCTGTAACAAAGCAAAATAATGTAAAAAATGTAATAAGTAATTAATTATTATGGTTAAATAATTCCTACGCGAATAATAAGTAATGTGTTTTGAAAGACGTCTCGAAAAGTGTTTAATTTATTAAAATGAAATGAATTTACAAAGACAATTTCCTGAACAATTTAATATTTATTACAACAATTTAAAAAGCCCAATTATGAAGTAAGTCGAAATTCTCAGAGAACTACAATAGCGCGGGTTATACGAAATGTCTATGCAGTGTTTTGGTAACACTAAAACTAAGAATCAATATAAATTTCCCGGTGTTATAAATTTTTTTAAAACATGTAAACAAAATTTCACTCAGATATGATTTTAGATTTTCACGGCCAAAAGTATATTTTTTGTTTATTTTTGGGGTGTTATGTCGTGTTGCGCTATCTCCTCCTGTAGCCAACGTTTCCATCATCGGGATGTGTTGTCACATCAACAAAGCCGAAACGTTGGCAAAAAGGAGGAGGTAGCGCAACACGGCATAACACCCAAAAAAAATACACTCGTTTATTTACCAGATCGAACTGATTTCAATCAATTATGGTCACATACAGGCTGATGTGTGTTTGTTTAAAGTTATGGATTTAATACATTTTTGAATTATTTATTTATGTTTTGCAAACTCCTATTGGTATGGGTACCGCCCATTTATTGGGTAACCAACACCCCTGCCATAGGTCACCCCAAGTGGTTCATGGGGTGAGATTTGTCTAGGTCTTGCGCTTGCTCACCTACTGCGGGGCGGGCCGGATCGGGTGAGATTAGTTGAGGGAGACTTAACCTAGAACTCTTCAGCCTGACTGTCTCGACCCATTGCTTTGAACCACAGTACGAGGGATTGATCCATATGCGTCCGTCACTCCTAGACACATTGACCCCCAGATTCTTACCCACCCCTCATACCTTTTTCCTTCCCACTTCCTCTCCTTCCCTTTCCCTAAAAAGATCCTCCACAAAGCATCCCAAAATATGCCTCCTGGGTGGAGATAATGTAAAAAAAACGAGTGTGCTTTAGACCACACGACTGACGTAAAACTTCACTAACTTATATCTCCCTCTCAACATCCGTTCGCCTAGCCCGATCTCTCGACTCGCCAATCACACTTTTCATAACGCTCTCGTCACGAATTCACCAGCTTACTCCCCAAGTCAAGCGTGCGTGAAGGCCCGACCGTTCACCATGCCCGATCACACTTTTCGTAACGCTCTCGTCACACATTCACCAGCTTACACCCCAAGTCAAGCGTGTGTAAAGAAGTTTTACTTAAAAAAAAATTGCTTATAGTTAAAATATTTTTTTTATCATTATTATCAATATGGTACGATTAATATTACCATTTGCAAAAAAAAGTTGTATTGCGATGTAAGAAACTGAATTTCAACGTCGACAATAATTGGACACGATGGCAACCTTATTTTGAAATGTACCTTAAAGTTCTCTAGAATAATATGTGTGAACAACTTGGCTCCTATTCGTAGCCGCTGTTTTCGTAGTGAAACAATTTTGGCATAACTAGGTAAATGGAATAATTCAATGTTGACGTTAGCTCTCGAGAACTCCCGCTCTTCACAGAAATATACACATTTCATATTTCTAATTTTTAAACACTTAACTCGTGTTAGAATTTCATTATTATATTATAAACTAGCTGGTCCCGGCATGCGTTGCTATGCCATTTAATAAAGAAATTGTTTCTCCCTGAGTGTCCTTTCCAATTTGTCCCGTTCCCCTTCCGCCTCCCCTTCTTCTCCTGCGTCCTCTTCCCCTCTCGCGTTCCCATTCCGTCAGCTCCACCTTCCCTCTCCCCACTTTACTCCCCCCCCCTTCCCCCGTCCCGCTAACCAACCTTTCGAGTTCCCTTCCCCCCTCACGCGGCGTCCCCTTCCCCTCCCGCATTCCCCTTCCACCTTCCCCGCCTTCCTTCTTCCATTTCCCGCTCCCTCGTCCCGCCAACCCTCCTCCCGCGTTCTACGTATTCAATCCCAGTACATTAGTTTTTAAACAGTCCGCGTGCCACCTTTTACAATTTTTATTCAAATTTCCATTTTTTATGTATATTAAACTTGGTACCTAACATAGGTACCTATTTAAAACATCTAAAATTCTTGATTCGATTCAAACTGTTAGGGGAGTACCTACTTTAAATAAATTTATCAACTTACAGATTTTCAAAAAAAGAATCCTGATTTAATTCCATCATTGTTTTGCAAAATGTCATTCTCAAACACGCAAACTGTCAAATGTGTTAGGTTTTCTGAAATTATCCAATTTTTTACGCAATTTTCTTAATTTTTCTCTCCGTAAGAACCATCCTCGTACTTCAAGGAATATTCTAAAAAAAGAATTAGCGAAATCGGTTCAGCCGCTCTCGAGATTTGCGCTTACCAACAAATTTAGCGATTCATTTTTATATTATAGATAAATACATTATTTTAATACTTTTAACACTATATCAGACTGAAAATGGCCATAGCAAACCAGTCGGGTGGAAAATAGTCAAAGGACAAAATGATTTATTTTTGTTCATATAACTTTGCCGATCTGTGATCTTCAGAAAATTATCACCTTGTAACTTAAAATGAATTTAAATAAGCCTTCCGAACCGTCTGACAAAAGAAGCCATATTTCACAAATTGTTTATTTGTGTAGCTTTTTGTGTTCACAATTGTTTTATACAACCTCGTAATTTTATGGCGCTCAAATCAGGCTCCAATGGAAGGTTATACGAAGACTAATAAATTATAAATAACGTTTTAATTGTATTTAGGGAAAAACGAGGAAGCATGTTTCGCATATTACGCAGGGCTTTCTTTATTCTGTAGCAGACCCATAAATTATTTCTCATTTGTCGGTTCCAACGTTTTCTTGATAATTATGATGATTTAATTATTTAAAATTAGCATTTTTTTAAAATTAATACATTTTTTCAACGAAAGCTTTTCTTCAGGATTTTCTCAACCTTTTTTTATATACGGTATAATCTAAGTACGGTTTTCAATTTATGAAAAGTAGCTTCTTTTTTTTTGCTTGCCCGCGTCGCCATGACTTTAACTCTACAGTGTGCCCGCTGTTGGTCAGACCCCTCAAACTGCCCAGTGTGCTCATTAATGCTCCGGTCGCCCGACTGTCTAGTATGCCCGCTAACGGTAAGGACGCATAACCGCCCTCTGTCGGTCAGACCGATCAACTGTCCAGTGTGCCCGCCATTGGTCAGACCGAATTGAATTAATCATTGAATTTGGCAGCCACCTCTGGTCTGGAGCTCCAAAATACCTTAAAAACACTCTCTGCTCTGTGCAGAAACGAGCGGTCCGCTTAATAGATTCTCCCATCTTAACAGACGGATTGCAATTTTTAGAGCACAGGCGTCGGGTGGGAATGCTATCCTTGTTCTACCGGTATTACAATGGAAGATGCTCCGAGGAACTAGCCTCATTGATCCCTTCGGCACCGGTGCGTAGTCGGGAAACACGCCAAACGCGTGCCCAACATTTGTACACGGTTGACATTTGTCACATGAGAACGGGTCGTTTCTTCGACTCGTTCTTATGTTCAACAGCTCGGCTATGGAATGATTCGCCAGCCTCTATGTTTCCTGCTTCTCTCTTCAAGACCAATGTTCATTCCTTCCTCTCCTCAATAAGACCCTCCACACATCATCCCAGATGAAATAGGAAATTATTTTCCTCAGGGCCTCCTGTGTGGAGTTATTGTAAAAAAAAAACTGTCCAGTGTGCCCGCCATTGGTCAGACCGATCAACTGTCCAGTGTGCCCGCCATTTGTCAGACCTATCAACTGTCAAGTTTGCCCGCCATTGGTTAGATCGTTCAATTGTCCAGTGTGCCCGCCATTTGTTAGATCGTTCAATTGTCCAGTGTGCCCGACATTGGTCAGACTACCCAACTGTCCAGTGCTCGCGCTATTGCTCAATCGCTTAACCGTCAAGTATGCCAGCCATTAGTCAGACCACTCAACTGCCCAGTGTGCTAGCAATTGGTTAGACCGTTCAAATGTCCTGTATGCCAGCCATTGGTCAGACCGTTCAACTGTCCAGTTTGCCCGCTATTAGTTAGACCGTTCAATTGTTCAGAGCGTTTGCCTCTGGTCAGACCACTCAACTATCCAGTGTGCCTGTCAGTGTTTCAGCTATTGCTCAGGTCGCCCGACTGTTGTCGCCCAACGGTCGTTCAACGGTCCGCATACTCCCGCGTTGCCTCCCCAATACAGAGGGTGATAGGATCCTTGTCGCCGCACCACCTAAAGTGATCTCATTTTTCTCAGTTTTTTTGGCTATAATTTTCCTTCTAAGATTTAAATTCATTATTAACTTGTTTACCTTCATCCATCTTTGTACTCGTATTCACTAACTCTTCTTCCATATCAATAATCACTGCAGTGCAGAGTCATTGCAGGTCTACAGTAGTTTTATTATGTGTAGCTTTATTTATAAAAAATATAGTCCTTGTGAGAGCCTTGAAGATAACCATCTGTTTCTTGTACCAGGGCGCGGAAGCGGTGGGTGTCCTTGAATGCTCCCGCAATTGCTGAGGTCTCTCAACTGTCCAGTATGCCTACTATTGGTCACACTGCTGAACTATTGACTGCTCAACTGTCCAGCGCGCCTACTGAGAAGCTGTCAGCCTCCTGCCCTTCCTTCGGCGCAGAGCTTGTAAGCTCGGCCGCGGGGAAGAGTAACACAATGGCTGACGCGAGAAGGGCGGGCGTGACTGAGAATGCAAGATGAATCGCACCATCCATCATGCACGCCCTTTGTGTTCCTGGTCCCCATTATCTCCTGTAAAGAAGTAATCCTCGGCGGCGTCGTGCTACGGATCACGTCAGGGCAATAAATATCGCATCCAGGACAAACCTTTTACGTGATTTATGATTTACTCACTTTCAACATTTTACGTTAAACCCTATCACCTGTTTCCGGAAAGGTTTGTCAAAAAATATTAATTCTTATATGTTATTTTTTTATCCAAGGAACAAGTAGCACCACATCGTGTTTTATTTAAACATTACATACCTAGAAATACTAAGCGCAATACAATAATATTACGTCACGGAAAATAGAAGTATTTCAACTAAAATTTATGTAATTGCTTTATTATGCTGTATTATTGTGTTTTTCTTTCATTCTTCTCTTTCTTTGCACATACTTGCTATGATTTTGCTGCGTTACCACCTTATAACAATTCAACTTCGATTTAGGCACGATGTGAGAAGTGATAATATCTATGCACATCCCAATGGCAATTTGGGAGGCGGGTATAACACCTTTGCCATAGGTTACCCCAACTGGTTCGCTACGTCAGGTTTGTCCGGATCTTGGCGGCGGATGTGTCTACCCACCAGCTGCTTGGCAAGCCGAAACGGGAGAGAATGGTTAAGGGAGTCCCTTTGGCTTCTTTTTGTTACTATTTTTAAATAATATTCATCGTAATAATATGTATGGCACTGCTACGAGTTTTACGATCAACTTATTATTCTGTGTTAAATAATATCAACGTAAATAATTAGGTTCTCAGGGAACAGAATGTAAACAAGTTTTCTAATTTTGTATATAATAAGAAAATATTAAATATAATATGCACGTTGTTAGGGACGCACTTGACTTACTTTAACCAGTGATTCCTGACATTATTTGCAGTAAAAAAATGTGAACGAAATGTTGCCCTTCGTTGACTTTTTAATGTATTTGCTTATTTTTTTTTATTTAACTTTTTGTAAGATTTCTCCCCTAACTGTCCAATACCTACTGATTTTTTAAGGTTTTTAGTTAGTTAAAAAAACACCTAAAATATCACCGGAGACCAAATTTTCATTACATTTTTTTCTATTTTTCTCCAAATAATGACAGGAATCACTGTTTAAAGTAAGTCAAATACGCCCCTGAACATTCGATGTAATTATATGAATGAAAAAAAAACTGATTGTATGACATTGGGTTCTGAAATGTTGAATGTTCCTGAAATGTTCTGAAATGACGACAATAGTGCGCGAAGTTATCCATTCGCACATACGACATAATATACTCGTATATACGACGTATATATATATACAGGAGAGCGTCAATTATCCGAACTAATGGGGGGACGTGGGTGTTCGGAAAACCGGTATTTTCGGATAATCGAGCCATACAAGTTTCTGGTAATTGTTTGGTTTCGATTACCTCCTTACTATAGTTTTATGTGCACTCTGTTATTATTATTTCTAAACGTAAACTGCCTCTTATTCTTTATTATAATTTCGTTTTAATGAATTCTTTTTGTTAATATTATATTTTGTAAGGAACACTATAGGATTAATTTTAAGTTTATTATATTAAGCGCACTTGAAGTGAAATATCACAAAACTGCGCTATATAAATACTACGTTATTATTATAATTATTATACATATTTACGTACAGGTGAATGAAAACCTATTTTCATTTATACCTCTAATGAAAAATAGGAATAAAACAAAAAAAAGTGCAAAGTTAACGCTTAAAAAATCTTCAATTGTACTATCAATCCGAGAACTCCTTTGACTTTTGAGACGATAGGAATCACAGACATATTAACGTGTTTGAAACAATGTGGTTTCTTGCTTTTACCAATTATAAGCATAGGCAATCGGTGGCTGCCATTAGCATTAGCACATCAGTGATATGATTCTTGCTTATTATAGGACGAGGTGCTGCTAATTCACGACGTGAAGCAGGAGTTTTTCGTGCAAAGCTTTCCAATTGAGCCCGGTTTCATCTGCATGTAATTTTCTTCCTTCAGTACATCCCTTAGTTTGATTTTGAATGAATCAGCTGCTGATGAATCAGCAGATTGTTTTTCTCCTTGTATTTGAAGCTCAAAAATGCCATGTCTTGACTTAAATCGTGGATCCGTCAGAAGAATCAACTGGGATATTAAGTAACTTATGCTCGTCTTTTGTTTTATTTTTTTATATCCGTAATGGTAGACATATTAAATTGGATAACTTGGTTGCGGATTCGCCTTCCTCTAACCGTTTATTAATCTCGTATTTATCTTTCATAGAAAGGAGAACACGTTAACGTTTAGGCATTTTAAATCGAGAGTTTACTTTCACGTGGCAAAATTTTGTTTATCGACTAGCGGCGGCAAGGGCCATAGAGTGATTAATAAGTCGCGCGTAGTAGTTTGGATAAGCGGTCGTTCGGTTGATCGACGTTCGGATAATCGACGCTCCACTATATATTTTTTTTAATGTTAAATTTTATTAAGCACACAATGCATAAGGCATGGCATTCCCAACTCCTGAGAGTTTATACTTTAACTTACTTAAGTTAATACTTTAACTATTTAGTTTATACTTTAACTTACTTTCGTTTATACTTTAACTATTTAGTTTATACTTTAACTTACTTTTGTTTATACATTACTTTAGTTTATACTTTAACTATTTAGTTTAAACTTTATCTTACTTTAGTTTATACTTTAACTATTAAGTTTATTTTTTAACTTACTGTGGATCATATGTAGCACAATACAGCTTTTGACATATTGTATGATTTTACAATCCTCATATGGTAGATGTAATTTTGCACTACAGTTCCGTCTTACATGTTGAGGCGTGAATTTCGGTCATGTGCGTTTTCATCCCGCAACGAAATATCCCCAACAAAATATCTATTAAAATCTAACCTAACATAACCTAACCTAACCTAAACTAAACTAACCTAATAAAAAATGGGACAGAATAATACAGATATCCTGTAAATACTATAAATTATTGTTCAAAAATAGTAAAATTGGACAAAAATAATACGGATAAAAATAATTTATTGTCTTTAGAGGATGTCTGTATTATTTTGTCCTATTTTTTGTTAGGTTAGGTTTTAGTAGATATTTTGTTAGGGGATGTTTTGTCCGTAGGATTTTGACTACGTTGAGACAGTAGCCGAGAAAGACTTCATTAAACATTCTCATTAAGAATTAGGTATTTATTGAAGAAAATGTTTTTTTTATTAAAAAAATATATTTCTTGAACGCGAAAATTGTTTGGTAGTCAGGCAGCGCATGCATCATGATTCATTATAACTGTTTGCCTTTACGACTTAGATAATATTCAATGCTAGAGCAATTTAGCTGAAAATCCAATATCTGCGCCTCTCTTTCGGTGCTACTGCAATTTTAATATCCGCTTTCTTATTTCACCCTTCTTACCTCACTTCTTTCTCTGCTCAGAAGGTTTTCTGTGGCAAAAAGGCAGAGCGGGCAGTTTTTTTATAAGGAGATATTTTAATTTGACGATTCTCGTAGTGAGGTGGTCGCTGGTAGCGGTGGGTAGGCAACCCGGAACCCGGTGGCAGTCGGATGGTTATCTAATATTGGGAACCAATCTTATTAACGAAGGCTAACAACTGTATTCCATTAAGTTAAAAGTATATTTTTTATTACAATTTGATGTTAACGGTTATTTCAATGTGAACTGGGGCTTAAAACAAAAAAAGTGGAGATACTAATGTGTTTCAATAACTAACTCTCCGGCAGCAGCCGCTTTTGAGCACAATATTTTTTCTTGCAATTCGGTAATTCTTCACGTAATTCAAATACTCTAAGTGTAGTTAAAGGGATAAACATAGTTTCCAGAGCAGTCGAGATTAGCATGTTAGTCGAGATAATACAAATAAATTGTAATGCAAAATTTGTATTTAACTAGCTGAAGTCCCGGTGCGTTGCCAGTATTTTAAGTAGACTAAATCCCCCCAAAACGGCTTGACCGATTTTTATGACATTTTTTATGTATATTTCGTAGGTATGAGAATAGTTTTTAAAGTATATTTCATACCGCTAGGTGATTAGGGTGTCCCTACCCAGAAGAAAAAATTCTATTTTTTTGACAATTTTTTTTTTATTTCCCCAACTTTTAATCCTCTATTTTAGTATTTTTGTATGAACAAAATCAACCGTCTTTCGTATTTCAAACAGAACGAAATTATTTATGTAGTGGAATGACAGATAGCGCTACGTCCGCCTCATAGAATTTTCATCCACACACGCGCAAGACATTCACGAGGAGCGTCGCGTCATTTTCACCCGCCAAATAATTCAATATTCACTAGTGTTTCATTCAACAATTACTGCTTATTACATTTTTCCACCTGCGAACAACCAACTTTATTTTTATATGGGAAAGGCATTGTAAGTGCTAAGTCTCCCACTAGGTGGCATCGAGACAAATAGGAGACAAGCCAACATAGCTCAGTGGTAAAAGAACAGTTGACCGGATATCAGAAGGACGCGGGTTCGAGTCCCGTCGGCGGCATGTATCTTTTCAAGGAAGATTTTTTCAAGGTAGATGAGTATTTCAGGCTAATAATTATTGCTTATTATAATAGTTATTAAAGGTCCTGATTTGATGAAAAGCTTACGGTAGGAAAGTGATAAGGTGGCAGAATTGATTGATACATGCGTCCGGCAAATGGGAGATACCGAGTTCAATTTTTGTTAAGTCAACTAGCCAATATTATACTCCTATGCGACGGATTCAACAGCTTGGAAATAAATACTCCGATGTTGTTGATATATTTAATACATCAATTTTAATATATACGCATACCTTATTGAAGTTTTTTTCATCAAATAGGGGAATGTGTTGATGAAACTGTTTGAATTGACTAGTATATTGGTGGTGTTTTGTCGGCTGAAGGAGAGAGGCTATTTTTGTATTTTTTTGTTTTTATATTTTATGCCTGCATAATGTGTGGATCAAATTCAATAGTATTTTTGCTGTATATTTGTTTATGTGCAAGTGTTGTAAACAGTCATTTCCTGCACTATTTACTAGTATAATTTCGTAAATATTGTTAAGTGTATATATGTATGTAAAAGCCTAAATGGGCGTAAATAAATAAATAAATATATTTAAATATATTTGAACACCCTAATTTTTTTTCTATTACCTAGTTTATATATACATATATGAAGAGGGCCCAAAATGGTGCCTTGTTAATCATAATATTGTTTCAATAACCAAAGTTAAAATATCTGTTTGACCCAAATAATTTTCTTTATTTTATGATGGCAATTATTTTAATAGAAACACGAGTAATGTATTGTCAGTAGCAATCCAAACAAGGGAATCCTATAATATATCTATAAACCATATCCAAACAAGATCGCAGTCGCAGAAGTCAATCATCGAGATTCATGGACCGCAGCCACCATCCATATTCATGAGGTGACCTCTGCTGGTCCCCCCTTACCCTCCCCTTCCCCTACAACCGCCACACAACTCCCCTCCACCGCAGCACACGGAACTAACCCAGCAATCATTTATCGGACCACCACTTGAACCTCTCGCATATAAATGCTAATAGCCTATGTTGATTCAAATGTAAGTAATCAAAATTACTAATTTACCATCATTCCCTCCTTGTTTTGGGGATTGTTCACAATTGTTGGCAGTTAAGGGTCGAATTTCATCCGAATGAATGAGGTTTTATTGGCATAGAAGTGATTGAAATCATATTTTGGTACACCAATGGAAAGTGGAGTATAGCTTTATCTGTACAATGATTTATGCAGTTATGGGTAAGTACAAATATTACACAATAAAACGATATTGTTAATCATTCCATTGATACGTTAATTTTATAAATCTAATTTCAAACATTATATTCAGATAATGTAGGTCTCACTGGGTACTTCACCTGTGCTCAGGTCCCCATTTTACAATTTAATAAAATTAAATATTTTGATTTCTTTTAAATTTATTCGGGTTTAGGTAATATCAATAGGTAGGTAATTTATGAATTCAATCTTTTATATATAAATAACGTGTCACGGTGTTTGGGGTCGAAACGGCTTGACCGATTTTTTAATTTTTTTTAATGTATAATTGGTAGGTATTAGAATAGGTTTTAAAGTATATTTCATACCGCTAGGTGATTAGCGTAACCCTACCTACATTTTTTTTTTTAGTTTTTTTTAGTTTTTTTTACTTTTATTTTGCATAAAAAAATACAACCCTAAATTTTAACCCTCCTACCCCTAGCCTTCCTTTTTTAATCGCTATTTTAGTATTTTTGTATGAAAAAATTTAACTGTCTTTCGAATTTCAAACAGAACGAAATTATTTAAGTTGTTGAACGACAGATGGCGCTACTTCCGCCTCATCGAACTTTCATCCACATATGCGCAAGACATTTTGATTTTTCATTCAGCAACATGTTCTCGCGTGGTCAAACCATCGAGCTTATTTGTGTTGGCTAATGGGCTCTCCACACGACACTGCCTGCAGAGAGCATGGGTTTGAGCGAACTAGCGCTGTTTCGTTTGTTAAACTGTGGCTAGAACGAGACGCATGCAGGGACTCTCTGCGGCAGAGTCCCTGCATGCAGTGTCGTTAGGAGAGCGCTTAAAGACGGACTGATAAAAATATCGTACAATAAATTGCTCTTAGAAATTCATATTGATTTTCTTTCATTCATTTCTGTCATTGTCTACAGCGCTCCATTCCTCTTTCTGTCACAGATCCCATCCCCACACACTTACAACACATTCGTTATTTTTTATTTAACAACCAAAATATTCACGAGAAATAATTTATATGGCAGAATAACGTTTGTCCGTTCAGCTAGTCACATTATATTGTTAAGGTAAGTAATCCAACACTGTAAAATTAAGTAGGTACCTCGGTTAATCCAAATAATAGTGGAGAAAGTGCACAATGTAGAACTCAAGTAGTTATTATATGTCGAGTATGATCTCTGTGCAATGTACGCGGACGTGTGTGGATACTATTTCCACAAATAATATCCATATCCATATCTCATATCAAGTACGAGTATTTAATACAGCTTATTATTGTTATCTTATGCAGTCCTAAACCATTCAACTGACTGAGTGTTAATTTCAAGCGACCTCCCAGGTAAGTATGGTCCTGTTTTCATTAAATTTTAGGCAGCATCGCGTTCATTGGTCAAAATATTGTACACATATTTTCGTATCGGTGATCAATGAACCGATGTATGCAATTTTTAGCCATAAGTTGTTTATAATTGTTTGCCTAGCTTGTAGTTTTTTAGATTTTAGAAATGTATTATAAGTTTGTACAGCGCCCTTGAGGTGATTTTTCACAAAAACGGCGCTATATAAATCGTCCAAATATTATTATTATTATTGCGATAAAACTTTGGCGATTTGTTATGCGCACACCCACGATGGTTTGTATATGTGATAGTGAGCCTTGGCGTTATGAAATTTGTATAGAAAATTTATTATAGGTGATGTGCGAGTTGTGCGTATTTCATAGCAACAGGAAGCGAAGGAGGGTGGTGGAGTGAAATCCGGGAGGGGGGGGGGGGGGGGGAGGAGGAAAATGAAAGAGGCGTAATTCTATATATAATGTTGAGCTCTGGGGTTATGAATTTATTTTCTACACCATTCATCCGATTGCGATGAAACTTTGGTGATTTATTGTATTTACGCCCGCGAAGGTTTCTTCTATATGTGATGGTGAGACCTGGCATTATGAAAATTTTCTACAAAATTTACTGTAGGTGGTGCACGAGTTGTTTGAAAAAATGTGTGTATTTCATTTCAGTTTAGCGGCAGGGAGGGAAGGAGGGTGAGGGAGGGAAATCCGGGAGGGGAGGAGGAAAATGAGAGAGGGGGGGGTACGTGGGAGGAGCTACGAGGAAGGTGGAGAAGACGGAAGGGGAACGCGGGAGGGGAAAGTAATGTGGGAGGGGAACATAACACATGGGAAAGGACACGCAGGGGAGTGGTGATGGAGCGGTGGAGGAAAAAGGAGGGGCAGTGGAGGTTATCCACCTCTTACCCGCCCTGGTCTAAGTAACAGATGGTTACTCCTTCAAGGCTCTCGCAAGATTCCAATTTTTTTGTTAAACGAAGCTACATTTATTTATTTTGAACGAATCTAGACCTCCAGTGTCCTTGCATACCTTGTTAGTACAGTAGAAAAAACAAAGTGCAAAAAAAAATAGGTTAGCAAGACAAAGATAAATTAAACAGGGCAAAAGAAAATCTCATTTATGAGGCTCCATGAGGCGGCCTTGCATTAAAAGGAGGAAGGGATTCCAAAGAGCCCGCCGTAGCGACAGGGGATAGTAGGGAGTAATTTTTTTAATTTTTTTATTAATGGGTTTTTGAGGATTACCCTAAGAAGTGATTTTTGAGCTTTTGCTAGTTTGTCCAAAACAGTTTTTACACATCCACCCCAACCCAAGGATGCATAGTCTAGAAGTGACCCGCACATAGCATCATAGATGAGTTTCAATTCTTTTTTACGTAAGATATTTCTGATTGTCATAAACATGTACGTGAGCTTTCTAACCTTTGTGGTGACTAGATCCACGTGACCGTCCCATCTAAGATATTTGTCTAATACAACACCAAGGTATTTTATATTGTCCACGCATTCTAATTTATAGGAAGTACAGGTAGTTGAGTCAGTGCATTTATGTTCAAAAATATTATATGCTTCCTTGGGTTGGCCGACTTCTGTCGCACTAAATCGTATAAGTTTTGTTTTTTTCCGAATTGAGTGTTAACAGATTACTGTCTAACCAAAGTTTTAGCTGTTTAATTCCATCTTCTGCTTTGCAGTGTACTTCGTGCCATGTTCTTCCTTCAAATATTAAGACAGTATCATCTGCAAATGTTATAATATGATTGGAAAAATTGCTGTTACACAGATCATTTATATAAATACTAAACAAAATAGGTCTTAGGGTACTTCCTTCGGGTACACCAAATTCTACAAGGGCCGGATCACTAATAGTATCATTAATTTGAACTTTTTGGTATCTGTTAGCTAAGTAACTACCCATCCATTTGGGTAGTTGTCCCTGAATATCTATCGCCTTTAGTTTTTTTAGAAGTATTTTATGCGAGATGGTATCAAAAGCTTTGACAAGATCTAAGAAGAGAGCAATAGATTTATTTCCCCGGTCAATATTATTGGAAATAATATTCGCCAATTTAGAAGTTGCATTTTCTGTTCCTAGACCTGATCGAAAGCTTCTAGGTAGAGGGTGAGACGATTTTTTACGATTTTCTCAATAATTTTTGAGAATGAGTTGAGCAGAGATATTGGCCGATAATTATGTATTTCCAATTTGATTCCATTTTTGTGAATCAATATAACAACTGATTGTTTTAGGTGGTTTGGGAATATGCCTGTCTTGAAACTAAGATTACAAATGTATGCAATAGGATTAGCAATGAGTGGTTTCAATACTTACAGCAGATTTGAGGAAATTTCGTCTGGCCCACAGGCATTAGATGACTTAAGCTCATCTATAATTTTCATGACTTCTTTAGTCGTTGTTTGAATCTCGTCTGTTTTAAGATTAAGAACAGTTGTAGGTATGTTGGCTAGTTCAGATTCAGTTTTCTTACATTGTAGTGAAATAGTGATTAGTAAAATTACCCACCAATTTTGGATTAGTAGTACTTGTATTTTTAATATCCAATGATTGTATGAAAGACGATTTTTACCTATTTTTTGTTTTAGTAATTTTACGAAATATTTACCAGAAATGTTTTGGAGTTATGGTGTTTTCGTATATATATTTTTTGTAGAAATTTTCTTTAGTGGAATTAATTAGTTTTTTACATAAGTTTCTGTATTTCTTATATTGTTCTTGAACTAGAATATTATCTGGTTATCTTTTAGCATTTTTTGTGAAGTTGATTACGTCTGTAGATGAATTTCACTAGACCAGGGGTAAATTGTTTGTTCGGTATAACTTTGTTAACAGTGTGATTAGATATATAGAATTGTAATTTTGTGATAAATTGCTGCATTGCTTGGTCAGTGTCAGTCTGATCTATTACTTATTTTTAGAAGGAGAGGAAGGCTTATTTCTTAGGCCGAGCGCTGTGGTATAATGATCTGAAATTGTTGTGTGTATAACAAACGAGTCCGTAAAATCAATGTTTTTAACATTGATGTGATCCAAGCAGGATTTACTTGTACCTTGTACTCGAGTGGGGGTATCAATTATCGGAGTAAAAGCGTTTTCAGCGAGAAAACATAAATAATCATCAGATTGTCTAGAATAGTATTTTATATTTAAGTCTCCATTGATTATTTGATGTTGTGGGTTATCTGTGTTGTTAATGATAGAGTGTAGTGAATTTTAAAAGGAATCGATGTTGTGAAATGATGGCGTTCAGAGTAAAAGCGTTTTCAGTGAGAAAACATAAATAATCATCAGATTGGCGATGGTTGTCTAGAATAGTATTAATATTTAAGTCTCCAATGATTATTTGATGTTGTGGGTTATCTGTGTTGTTAATGATAGAGTGTAGTGAATTTAGAAAGGAATCGATGTTGTGAAATGATGGCGATTTGCAAAAATGCGATCTGCAAAAACAATCTGATGGCGATTGCAAAAATGCATAGGTTTTTGTTAAGAACAATTTTTAGGCAGTTGGCTTGTGATAAAGTGAGTTCGTCAACTTGCGTCTGTATACCGTCCCTCACGTAAATTACAATACCACTAGCTTTATTTATTACACTCGTTGTGTAGTACTCAGTATAATTTCGTATCTCTTTGGGGGTGAAGTATTTATTAATCCAGCACTCAGTTAAAACTATCATATCAAATGTGAAATCAAGTTCGTCAAGAAACACGAGAAAGTCATCAATGTTGGTAATACTTCTTATATTATGGTGAATAATTTTCAGACCGTACGATTCCGAACAATATTTATTCATGTCTACAGGATTGTCAATCACATTTTTGATACATGTGAGCAAGGTTTCTTCGGGGATATCAAAAGCTACTTGAATCATTTATTGTAAAATCCATTCTTCTCACACCGACAGCTGTGAGAACTATGTGTATTTCATATAATTTAGTGACAGGATGGAATGAAGGGATGGGGTAGGATTGGGAAGAGATAAGGGGAAAAAAGGAGGGGAGTTCGAGGGAGCGGTAGGGGAACAGCAGTGGGTGAATTTGGAAAATCCATGCTACTCACATGGACAGCTGTACGTAGCTTGTTTACTCGTCGGAAAAACAAAAAAATGCATATACAAAAGCACTTTAATAAAAATAATTAAAATTTAAACGCTTTCTTTTTTTGAATATTGGCATTGCAACGCATTCCGGATACTCGCTAGTTTTAAATAATTTGAACTTTGCGGGTAATACCGTTTACATAGTATTAGTATACCCATACGAATCGCGAAATTGGTGAAGAAATACCTGGTTTAATTGAACAACGTATCGCACCATGTGACGAGAGCAATACATGTATTTATTACGTGGAGACATTAGTATGCTGCTGAGGCAGGGCGCTGCGCTGGTGGTCTATTCCATTTCCTATGCTTCCTAAAAGTCAGTACTCACTACTCTCCGCTCACTAAGTAGGGTTAGTTATAGCGCGGGCTGCTTCCTTCGGCGGTTTAATCCCGCTTTATCGTCAGTAATTGCTTTAAATACATTATCCCAACAAGTTCACCTGTTCTCGGGTATAAATCTGCGCTCGCATTAACTAATAGACACGGCTGGCCTGGGAACAATTAACATTTTCATAATTGAAAACGGTCTGACCGCAGCGCACGGAGGCCAACGCTCGGCGCTAGGGGCCGCGCCCGCCCGTCCAGTGGCTGCAAGGCGCGCTCCCGGATACTTGATCTGCTAATTGCTACCGCACCTGAGAAATAACGCCTGACCACTGCCCAATGCACACTGCCCTCTAGCCGATTGACCGATTGAATGAGACTGGTCAAATTGGAATATTCCTAAATATTCAATATCTCGGTACTTTTCTAAAACATGCATTTATTTATTTAAACTGGGTTTTACAGTTGTTCGCACATACAAATCTTCAAATGCGTCCAACGATTGAAAATCTGGTTTAAATATTGGGTTCAAAGACAAAACAACTAACGATCATTTATTTCATCTAAAATCCCTACAAACTGACTCCGCATTCTAGTAAAAAATGTATCGTGAAAAAATCTAGTAAAATAAATTCAGTTTTTATACAAATAGGTACCCACATAAAATTACCAAAAATCAATTCAAAGGATACACAATATCTACATAAAAATACGAAATTATAAAATTATATAAAAGCCCACTCAAATGACAAATAATACAAATAGATGCAGCAGACATAAGATTCACAAAGAGACACTCTAGAGATTTTTGAGTTTTATAAATGTTTCATGTACTAGCTCCATTTGGGAGGCGGGTATGGGTACCGCCACCCGAGAATCATTTAATGGATAACCAACATCCCTGCCATAGGTTCTTAGTAGGGGTGCCCGGGATCATGCCTACCGCGTAGCGGGCCGGACCGGGAGAGTCTGGTTGAGGGAGGGAGTCTTTTTGACCTCCATTCGGTCTTTTTCAACCCATCATCGCCTTGTACCGAGGGATGGATTCATATGTATGTTACACCTGGACACTTTGACCCCAGATTCCTAACCACCCCTCATACCTTTTTCCTTCCCAGAACTTCCTCCCTCTTCCTTTCCATAAAAAGACCCCCCACACAACATCTCCAAAGATGACATAGGTCATGAGGATTGTTTTTTCCTCAGGCCTCCTGTGAGGATCTAACCAAAAAACTCCTAAATATTTATTTATTCTTTTGAATGTAGCTATAAGTTTATGGTTATCCATTATAGATAAATGAAACAATTTAACTTTGTTTGAACCACTTATATAATGAGTAAAACCGGTCGGATTTATTTATTCGTTTATTTAACGTCCATGTCGTCCATAGGGCTTTTACAAACATACACAGCAATACAAATATATTAAAAAAAATGACTTTAAAAAAAATTCGAGAGCAGTTTACACACCGTAGAAGCGAAACTTTACCAAAACAATCTCAACCAATACTTGAAAAGTGAGGTCATATTCAAAGCGATCAATGAGCGCAGACCAATGTAATTTACATTTCATATCTCAACCAATAGGAGCCTTTAAAAGTAACACCATAATCAAAACTGTCAATCAGTACAGTTGATGCGTAGCAGGTGCAGTAATCGTCATTTCCGTTTCATTCGAAATACAAATCATAGCGGGGCTATAGAAGTTTCACTTTAAAAATCATCAGCCATCAACGTTTTTTTGCACATCCAGAGTCGAAGAATTTCATTATATAAATCAGGTCTATTCGATGACAAAAAACGCAATATTGTTGAACTAAATATATGTACAACATCGAAGTTCAACTCATATTGCGACGTTGAAAAAGAATTGTTAGAATATTATCGACAGGGGAAATGTGAAATGCTGTAATAAATCCAAAAATACTGTTGTGCACTAAATATGTTATGTATGAAATATTGATGTTTATATTCTGAAAGATTTTTCCAATTTATGTTTAGTATTCTGAAAGATCTATTCCATGTTATATTACAATATAAATTCATAATTTTGGGTCTACAAAAAACCAGACAAATGATTTTTTGAAAAAAAAGTAACTTATCTGTTAATTTTTTTTGCTCCCCTGAACAACAGTTTGTCCTTCATTTCTGTGATTGATTTGTTAGGTACTGTCTTTTAACTTCAGTATAGCAACTCAGGTAGTTACACTTCAATAAGTTACAATAATGGATATGGATAACGCATCATCCCCACGGAGAGTTGGTACATAGAAACGGGACTTCAAATTTTCAAAAACATATTTTTCGAACATCAATTGACCGAAACGCTAGTTTTTCGAATTGATATAAGTATGTACAAGAGTATTTTATTGTAGGATGGACAATATCAACTAACCGTTAGTCATGTCATAAAGCAAGTGAAATATATATTTAAAGTTAACTCATAGTTAAACATAAAGCGAGATGTTCCAGCAGCAGTGGTCAATATGCTGGCTATTTGGTACGGACAACAGGAAAATCACATTCAATGGGCAGGAGCTTCTTCAAGACCTTTATTCCTTAAGAGCGGTGTCAGGCAAGGGGGAAATATGTCTCCAACTCTATTTAATATGTACATTAACGACCTCTTACAAGAGTTGAACGATACACGAATCGGTTGTCATATCTGCGGACAAGGAAGTAACAACATTAATTACGCCGATGACATGGTGCTGCTTGCACCTTCGATTAAAGCGATGAGACGACTTGTGCAAATATGCGAAGAGTACGCAAACCCTCATAACCTGTTGTACAATTCTAAAAAGTCAGTCATCGTCGCTTTCAAACACAATAAGGAGCCATCACATATTCCTCCAATATATCTAGAAGGAATTGAACTGCTTGTGGCCTCACAGGTTAAGTATCTGGGACATATCCTAACCGAAGACATGAAGGATATAGAAGATATGGAACGACAAAGAAGAGCAATTAATATACGAGCCGGAATGCTCTCAAGGCGGTTCTACCACTGTAGCGAAGATGTCAGAAAATTACTATTCAAGACATACTGTACTGCCCTGTACACGTCAGAACTGTGGACACAATACCCAGCAGCGCAATGGGACAAACTGAGGGTGTGCTATAATAATGCATACAGGCAACTTATGCAACTACCGAGGTTCTGCAGTGCCTCCACGATGTTCACCGAGGGGAGGGTGCACTCATTCCCAGCCTTACTTCGCCACCGACTAGCCAGCTTCTGGAGCAGGATACGGACTTCAACCAATATCATTGTCGTGGCTGCATCCGAGTGGCTCAGTTCCCCATTAAATGAGCGATGGATGCAGATGATGAGGCGACCTCCATGATGGACGATGCCAAAATATCTTTTTATTTTTATTTCTGTCTACTTATTATTTATTTTAATTTTATGCTTATTTTTTGTTATTTGTGTGATGAATCTTGTTTTCATTTTATGCTTTAATTAGGTACCTACCTAATATTTAAACTCTTTTTTTTCTTTCTTTTATAGTTGTTTATGTAATATGGCAGACTGGGATTGCACTACCCTCCCAGTCTTGCTGGAATAAAAACTTAAATAAATAAATAAAAATAAAATAATAAATTAACAAATTAAAAAAATCGAAAAATGTCTTTCTGCCAATTGCTGTTCGAAAAATTAGTTTTTACAAAAATTAGTCTTCAGAAAAACTTAAATTCCAATAATTAACTTCGAACAATTGATTTCGAAAAATTGAAATAGAAAAATATGTCTGCTCCCCCTAGAAACGATATTAATTATTTTCTGCACATTGTCAATAATAGTAACAAAAAACTACCCTTTAAAGAAATACCCACCAGGCAATTACCGGAAAACCGTAATCGCAACGTTCCCATCAAACAATTACGTTAAAATCATTTACCGTAAAAGCACTTTGCAAAATCATTCTGAAATATTAGGGAATAACTGCATACGCAAGCCCATTTAGGAATATTATCTCGTGCAATATAATATTTTGAAAACGCTGCTCGTAATAAAATGCAAAGCTGATTGCAATAGAGATGTTGTGTTGGTGGCTGCATGCTGCAGAGATTCGGGCGGCGGCCACGTAGGGATGATGGGGTGTAGAAGGGGAGGGTGAGGGGAAAACCGCCTCCAGAAAAGCACACGAAGAAAATTAGGTGATAAATTTTCCCTTCACGGCGAACTGCACAACTCGTTTTGGTTAGTGTTATTTTTTTTCTCAATTCTTTAAAAACATATCAATGTTGTTTGGAACAAAATTTAGTAAACATTTTAAGAGTTTCTTCCACATTCATATCACTAATTTGATTTCTCGGTTCTTTAAGATTTGTGGCTTCAATCTTAGATTGAAACTTTAAATGATTACACTTTTTAAGAATTTTATCGATGGTGTGGAGGTCCATTTGATGGGCTAAGAGTAAAATTAAACTATCACTCGATCTCATTCTTGATAATATCGATAATATACGAGTTCTTGTGGGAAAATCAATAAATTGAGTATTTTTTTATGAATCGTGCCTGTATCCCGTACAGTATTCCATATTAAGTAATAAATCTGATTTGTGAAGCGGGTATGGGTACCGCCGCCCTGTGAACCATTGATTGGATAAACAACACCTCTGCCATAGGTCACCTGAAATAGTTCGCTATTTTGGTGACTTATCAGGGTTCATCGGGAGGTGTGTTTAGGTCTTGGCGGAGGATGGACCTGCCTACCAGTTGCGTAGCGGTCGAATCGAGAGAGGCTGGTTTGAGGAGATCCTTTGGCCTCTCCACTATCTCCTTGTCTCTCTCGATCCATCGTCTTGCAACGCAGAGGGTGGGTTGAATTCATACGTCCGTCACTTCTGGACACATTAATCCCCAGACTACTACGAAACCCTCATACCTTTTTCTTTCCCAGAACTTCGGCTCCATCCTTTCCACAAAAAAATCTCCACGCAGCATTCCAAAGATCGTAGACCTTGAGGGTTTTTTTCCCCAGGCTCTCCTGCGAGCAGCTAATGTAAAAATTCAATGAACGCTGTACTTCAACATTGAAGCATTTACTATTTTTTACGAACTATACAAACCATAATTATTAATACATGACATTTAAAAAATATTATAATTGAAAAAAAATTGTTGTGCTCGTTTTTCCCTTTAGGGACAAGTCAATAACAACTACGCTAAAAAAATGTACGCTAAAAAAATGGTTAAGTGAAAGAACTTTTTTGTAGTAATTTCTGTTATTTCCGCTTTTCGTTTTAATGTTTTTTCCATTATTATTTTCTCTTGTCTTTTCTTTTATTTCTTTCATTTTCTCTGTTCTGTATTTCTTATAAATTTTATTAACAATTTTTTTTTCATGTACCTGTATATTTTATGTACCTGTCTCTTCGACTTGGTCGAAAACCTGTCTCAATTTGAAAAAAGTAATTGTCAAAAGAACCCGTTGACAAACTGATATCAATCAGTTTAACGGGACTTAACTTAATTTAAAAATGTAAAAAAACTGTAAATAAATAAAAAGGAATTTTATTAATAAAAAAACTACATATATACAGGGTGTCCGGGGGTAAAGTGCATTAACTTCGAGCGGTAATTCTACATGATGGTAGGAGTAAAAAAGATTAACAACTTTTTCCGAAATTCGCACTTTTTTCCCATAAAAAAGACGTACCTACTAAAAATCCTTAGTGTGAGGTACGATCTTACTTGCTGAGAGCCTACCGGGCGCCCGACTTGATTGTGATTGGCCCGTATCGTATAACAGCGTAAAATAATAAATCTGGCCGCACACGCTGGACTAATTTTATCTTTTTACCTCACAACTACACCTAAAAGTAGGAATTTCTAAAAAAGGTATTTTTCTTTTTTACTTGTACTATCATGTAGAATCACCTTCCGAAGTTAATGCACTTTATCCCCGGAAACCCTATATATATTGTAGAAAGAATTGTCGCAGTTTATTATGTGATATTACATTCGTAAGTTAGTGAAACTAATACGAGCGTTTGTTACAAAGAATGACTAACGAAACTCGTTTCACGGATTATCATTTATAACGAATATAAATCACAATAATTATATTATGCGGTTTCCGTAATGAACACCAATATTTCAGAATAAAGCGGATTCCAGAATAAAGCTCACAAATAATAAAGCAGGGAATTGTAAAACATTCCACTCACAATTCATAATAAACGACGTAATAATAAACGAATCTATTTTAGTGAACATGACTCCCATACCCCGTTCCTGTCAATTTTTTTTGTTAGAGGGAAAATATTTCATTTATATTTTGTTACTACCATAATATAATGTATAATATATACTTAAAGAAAATTAAATTTAAGTGTATATATTGATGTGTATGTATATGTATGTATATGTGTATATATATATGAATATACGTGTATGTGTGGGTATGCATAAATACATTTTTATGTAAGTTTAAATGTATGTATATGTGCATGTATGTATGTAATTGTATTATGTACATACATAACAGCTACCTTACCTATTTGTGTTTATTTTCCAGGCAACTTTGGCAATTTGTGAGTTATTGGAAACATTTCTACGAATTTTCAATTTTTTTTTATAACTTAACCTAAATATGTTTACACTTACTAGACTTCATTTCAAAATAACTATCCTCCGTTGGTCACCACGATACAGGCAGCTACCTAGTATGGTGACTTAATGTATCTTCTCAAGTAAATTAATTAATCATGTACATAATATCGAGAAATAGCGTTATGAAATTTGTATAGAAAAAGTTGTGTGCGAGTTGTTTTTAAAAAACCGAGACATAGTAGCGGAGGGGACAGCAGGGGGTAAAATCCACAATTCCCACACGGACAGCTGTATGTGGCCTGCTCACGAGTCGGAAAACCTCCTGATTATGATATGAAAAACAAAAAAATATTGTGTATCCAAAATCACTTCAATAAACAGAAATAAAAGACAAACTTTTTCTTTTCACTGCATTGCAACGCACGCCGGGTACTCACTAGTTCATAATAAATTATCTTCTTCAAAATAGTTACAATATTATTTTTCAATTTAAATTCTGGAGCAGAAGAAATCTGTTTTTGTTTTTAAATAACGTTGATTTATAATGATTAAAAAAAATAATTGCAATACTTTTGATAATATTACGTAATACTAATCAACCCAGTTAATTAATTAATTGATTTAAAAATAAGATGGTCAGATTTCTGGGAACATATGGCGCTGCGTAGTCGGTGCGCCGATTATTTATAATCGTACACCATTAATTTTTGTTAGAAATTTTTCCTCGGCTTTTGACAAGACAAGATGGCAGACCTCCGTGACATCCAGGCTTCTTTGTTCGGACTCGGAGGCATAAATAAACCAAACCGCACACCTCGGAGGCCAGCAAATGGGAATACGGCAGTTTTACTTGTTTCTGGCAACAAATAACTGATTTTCGTTATTTGTTTTTTGGGGTGTTATGCCGTGTTGCGCTACTTCCTTCTTTAGCCAACGTATCGGACAGCGTTGCAGTGTCCATCATCAGGGCAGATCCGGCAGATACAGTAGATGATCACACATCACAACACGGCATTACACCCCAAAAACAAATAACGAAAATACTTTTGGCCCTGAAAATCTTAAAACGTATCGAACTTCAGTTCAATTTATTTTATTTATTATTACTAAAAATGACGTGCTTATAACCGCGTATTTTATTGTATTTTTATTGTCCATTTTAAAAGTTAAAATTTTGTTCAAATTTTTAATGTTTTGATGAACGTTAAAACGCCCGTGACTTCGTAAGGAGCCATGTGACATCACCCTTCACCAGTATTATTTACTTTTTTTAACAAACAGGTTCAACTCAGTACATCTATGTTCAGTAGTAAACTGGGACGGATTCGGCAATAATCCGGTATTACCACGTTTTTTTATTGCTTAAAAAATTAGGCAAAAAAGAGTCAAAGTTTCCCATTTTTGAATTACCGCTCGAACGATATTTTGGGGCGGTACTATCGTGTGACGTTATGAGCGTGGACGCTCACCGACAGCGTTTATTTATGCTGGCGAAGCTGAGCGACGCTTGTGACGTCACAATCCGATTTGCCAACCACGGGCCGTTTTGATTTTGTCAGTTTTAGATCGTTTTTAAAATCAATAATATTGAATGAAAACATAAAAAAACTAACATTTTTAGTAGGATGATTAACATCAGAAAAATGATCATTAAATATTCCATACATTTTCAACAGAATTCCTCGTTTGTGGAATATAAGTGTAATTTAAATTTTAAAAAAAGTTTGGTTTCGTATAAGGTTATATTATATTATAATGTTATAAGTAGAATATAATTCACCTATTTGGTCCCCTTTCTACAAAGTACACTCTAACAAAATAGAACGTGTTCAACACAAATTTCTTACGTACTTAAATTTCAATCTCAAAATTCCAATAGAAAACATTAACAGCCTTACTAAAAAAAACCACAGCGCGACCGATTAACTGTGTTATTGCAATAACATAAATAGAGCTCGTATACACTTAAAGACGTTTTATTACCAATAACGTTTCTTTCGTGGTCACGCTGTTAAAACGCATTGAAGATGTGACAACGTTGTATATGGTTTTAATTTACTAGGAAACAATGTTGTTTTAATTCTTCTCCGCTAGGGGCATTATTGGTGCACCTGTGCATATCGGCCCGCGATGACAAAACAGTTCGGTGTGTTTATGGCAGGATATGGAAAATTTTGTTAGTGCCTAAATGTTGTGATTTTACTAAATAATTTCTATTGTAGTGACGAATTTACTCTTCTGTTCACATAATTGATATATTTACCATATTATTTGTGTGGTTTACATCAGTTTAATCAAGTTATTGTACAAACGCCGTACTTTCAAAGTTGAACTGTCAGAATATTGTTTTTTATAGGTTACTTAAAATAAAATTTTCATTTTAAGATCTTTATTTTAAGAGAATTTGTTAAAAGTGATAATTTTTTACAATATTAAAATCTAATACATGTGTTCGTAAACGTATCAAAAAAATTAACTTCTTTAGAGATGCAAGAAATCTGTTTTAAATTTCGGTATTATTTCTAAGTTATTTTTTTGGCAATAAAAAAAACTTTGAAATTTTTTATTATTTTTTTATTGTATACACGATAAAAAAGTGAGGTGATAGTTTCCTTCCAAATTTATTACATAAAAGGACTGTGTTTTTTAAATTTTGATTTTATTTAAATTTCTCTACATTTTGGTCAAAAATGTTGTGGGAGGAATTTTTTTTCCATGTTTTTCCGAGTTTGAATCATAAAATATGGCAGTTTTTGAAAGCTAAAGTGTATTTCAAATACTCAAATCTAAAAGGTAATTTTATCTAGTTTTCATAAATGGCATTTGTTTTTACAACACCTTCAAAAATAAGAAATATATAGAACATTCAAAATACTATGGAAAAATTACAAATATCGTTCGGACATCAATGGTTAAAACAGAGATAAACTACCCTCTCAGGCCGTGGAAACCATGTGTATTTCTTTCAAAGAACAAATTTTTAATTAGTAATGTTTTCACATCCGCGGCCGTTTGTCAATTGAATAAAATTTTCACTGGGTTTTTTAGTAAGGCTGTTATTATTTAAGTTTAATGAATCGACTAAATTTAATTACGCTGTCTGACAGAAGAATCATTTCAGACCTAATTTTATTGTACAGAGTTATGAATAACCTAATTGAGAGCCCTGCCATCGTTTCTAGTTTTAAAATTAAACTCCATGTACCGACAAGGAATACTAGACAAAATATAACATTCTTTTGCAACACATACACAACCAACTATCAATCACACTCACTTACCAATAGGATGCATGATTTAGGCAACAAGTTTGGTGGTATTGTAGATGTATTCGCTGATTCCCTTTACATTCTAAAATGCAATTTAAAACAACACTTTGTGGAATCCTACAAGTTATTGTAACGTGGGTATAATATATTTAACGATTTGATGTGTTATTGTAATGTTTTATATTATATTTTGTTCTATGTTATTGTTAAATATTACATTGTTTAAAATATTTCACGGTTTTACGCAAGAATATACAAGTGGTTTTTTCTTTAAAAACTACTTGTATATTCTTAAAAGTTTTTTCACTTTTATAACTTTTGGTATAAATTCTATGTATGCGTAATCCTCGATATCTTAAATATTATTTTATAATCTATGTAAAAGCCCCTACGGGCGTATAACAACAATAAATAAATTCATATAATTCACAAAAAAACCATCGGTAAGCGAGAAAACAAGAGAAAAAAAATCCACAATTTTTATAATCAGATTTTTTATATTTTTAATTGTACATTGTCCGTTTTTAATATTAAAATCTGAAAGAATCCGCTTTCAAAAATAGTAATTCAAATGAAAATTAGTACACATTCAAAAATAGCAAATCCATTAGATTCACAAATTTCTGATAAAAATCATCAAATTTTTCATTCAATAATTACCCGCCAATAATCCGGCTTGAAGCTAGAAACAGCCAATTCAGCGATGCTAACCAAACGAGTTATTTTAATTTTGCTGTACCTATAATTTATAAATGACTATTTATAATTTAAAATTATAGGTAAAGCAAAACTTATGTATTCAGAATAATTATTATCATTACTAATATTATTAGCCTTTGTTGACTTATATGAATATTATATACTTTAAAACCATAATTTTGTTCACTGGAGTTTCTTATTGACATAAAAAACGTATTAAATTTATTTAGAAAAATCGTGTATTGGACCTAGAAAGTAAAAGCTAACGTGCACTTTTTCCCACACGCCATTTCTGGTTTAACTTTATTCATGAAACCTAAGCTGACTGATGCAATCTATCTAAGTATTTCACCTACCGAGCGCTCTGCATATTCGCACACGGCACACCGCACACAGCAAACTGCATACCGCTAGACCTTTATCATATTATTTTTAAATAATTTATTTTTTATTATTTTCGATATTTGTTACGTACTTAGTTCATTTTAAATCGAGCGTTTCTGGACTCTGTTTGCCAAGCGATTTTTGTGCCTATTAACTATATTCGTGGTGATACAAAGCCCACTAAGAATATACACAATTTTGGTTTGTGGCTTCCCCTTTCAGTGGCATTCCATTGTTTTTACCAACCCCTGCTTCGAAATGATACGATAGTTAATAATAAATTTTTAGTTCATATTCTAATTCATCACCTCAAAAACGACACAGAGACAAACACCTCACACAATCATAAATCCAAAACCAATAAAATAGACATACTAAATATACCTAAGTGTACCTTTGGATAAAGAAGCTCTAAATTTTTAGCAGTAAAGTTTATAAATTTATAACAAACTCTCACACAGTGGCGGACTAAGCCCGTAGGAAGCCCGGGGCGGCAAAGCCGAATGAGGCCCTCCCCCAGTTTAAGAAGTTGATGTAATTTTACAAGCTTTTTATTCAGTTCACACGTGCCTCTGGTTGTGGGGGCCTCCATTAGCCCAGTCAATAAACGCATTGAACTGGAACAAATTAAGGGAAAGCTGAGTTTTTGCAGGTGGATAGTACTTCTTACAGGGAGTATTTTCACAAAATTCCTCACCAATCCCCCGCTTGCTTTCCCCCCTGCCACCCTCCAAACTTTGAAATTGTAGAGTTCCACAAAATCCATTATATCTCCTAAACTATGCCATATATCGGACAAAAAATAACACCATTATAGTTCATAAAAAACTGTCTACAAAAAAATCAAATATATATATATATATTTTTTTTGTTATCTACTACGGTTTGGCAAATAATAATGACATTGCCGCCAAAAAAAATTTTTTTTTCGGAAAATTTTGATTTAAAGGTGAATATTTTTTTTGTCTCAGGGAACACGAAAAAATGTTTCAAACAAACTATTTGCCAAATTTAATAAGCTTTAAAACGATATATAACATTGCTTACTTTTATCCTTAATACTGGTCAAAATCCGACTCAATTGCAGGTCGGCAAGGCGCCGCGGCGTGCGGGCAACCTAGTCAGCTGTGATTGCAGGTGACCGATTTGTGCTTAGATAGCACCATTTATAGTTTTAAATTGAAACATCGAGTACTTTTTAATTTATTTACCATATAAAAACACTTTTAACACTTAATAGTATTTGCAATAAAAGTACGAAAAAAATTCCAATAAGTACAAAATTATATAACTTTTCGTAGGTATTAAGGGATTACAGAATATTATTATTAACTGGGTATCACAGTCGTCTCCAAATATTTCATCAGTATTTTCAGATGTGTTACTGAAGGATAGTCCATTGCAGTGGCCACACATATCAGAACAGTCTAGTCCTGTCCTCCGACAGCTGCACGACTTTCCGCACGAGGTTTTACAGTTACAAAAATCAATTAGAAGTTCATTTGGATTCGCGGGACATGTAATTTGTATGTGTTAACTTATATTCTCTTTGCCATCCCCATTCATTAGATGGTAATTCATTTCCTGGCCATGTTTGAACTAGGAGGTATGTCCTCAGGAGATACTGGCGGGCCGCGTTCTTTACAGTTACACAGTTTTCCATAAATCTTCTAGCCCACTTCCTTCCATGATGCGGCCAATAAATCCTAAATATTACATTAACAAATGAAAACCTTCTAGTCGTAAAATAATTTTTGAAATTTCCGATAATCCGTCAGCCCCCGGTACCATTTCAATAGCTCTGAGAAAAAGCGGGTTGGTCGAAAGTTACAATGCATGTTTGATTGTTCTTCTTACACTGTTCTGTTGGGAGACATAGTGCAGTGTACACTGAGGATGGATTATTGGAATCAATATCAATAAATGGAACAGCCATTACTTAACTGGTTCCATAATCCACACAATCGTTCATAGCGACATTTATAAACCCCTTCCAGTCAACTTTTGAATGCGAACCACCCTTGCGTGCCCTTCAGCGCCCTTGAGGTGATTTTTCACGAAAATGGTGCTTTATAAATCACCCAAATATTATTAATTGGTTAGAGATACAAAATATAATGAATCAGAATGCTCTTTTCTAGAAGATGTACATTCACTGATATTTTTTATGGTTACATATTTCAAGCTGCTCCTTTTTTTCTTCGCATAGCAACGTTGAGGGATGTTTTCTTTTTTCCCAAAATTTCCATACTGAAGACGAGGTACATCTAGAGTTGTTGTCAAATTAGAGGCCAGAGTGATACACTTGATTCCTCCCATGGCATGAAATGTATTTAGGCCATCTAATGTTTTTATATTAACGTCGGAATTGTCAAACGATGTGTCATCTTCGATTATAGGAGGCCCAGCTTATTAGAGATCTCTTGTATGTCACCTTCATGATAAGACGAACAACGACGACAACACTTCTATTAAATGTTTAGATCCTTACATTCATTGTATATACACAAACTTGTATGTATTGATGACAAAAAAGACCTAGGCCTTGCAGATGCTATTATGGCGTGGTTAATTACTAAACGTCTTCTCGTAATATCAGGTCCATTATCATACAACCTCTTCTTTGTTACAATTGACGTGAACAGATTCAGAGTTTCAGGAACTAAATCATAACCCCCACCAGTGATTTCCGGAATATCACGATAGCTTTCACAATCATATGGCATTTTTTGAATATCTACTCTGATTATTTCTGCGGCAGCAAACGTTAAACGTTCCAGATTTGCTTTCATTTCTTTGTTTCTGCACCAGTCATCTAGTATCTTTAAACTTGAGTGAGACATTCATATGGCAGTTTTTCTGCCAAAAATATATGTATACATCCGATCTTAAAAATTGTCGATTATTTGTTTTTTTTTTTCAGAAATGTATCTGAGTACGGAAGATCAGTGCCACAAATATCTATTACTATTTCCCTTAATTTCTCTAAAGTAAACTAAAATTCATCAGCATTTTCTAAGAAATTACAGAGTTTAAGCTTTTTTTGGCTGAATTATAGTCTTTAGATCTTCCTACAAACTTACTTTTTGAGTTAGTTTACTTTTACATAACTTCTTGAAACAACTGTTATGATAGCGAGCTTCTGCGGCGACCAAATTAAACACACTTAACAGTTTAGATTTTACTTTTGCACCCCATTTATCATCTTTTGTATTGCAAACATTCATCAATGTTTCTCTTATTTCCATTGTTAACACCAAACGCATTTGCTCGCAATATTTATGAGGTAGTGTATGAATAAGAACTTTTTTTTTGTCTCAAATAATACAGTTCTCCATCAAAATAAATATATTTTCTAAATGCCTTAGGAATCGCTGAGGTGTACTGGTCGATGAGCTACAATTAAAATTTGTAAAAGCCTTAATACTGCTAGCCCTAGAATACTTTTTCTACAATCTATGTATGTGCACGGTTACGCTATACAAACTAGTTAATTTAACATGATTATTGTCATCGTTTTCAATACTAGCGTTAATTTGCATTTGTAACCACTTCGTTACTATAACAACATTTCCTGTAAGGTCAGTTTACATAAAATACACAATAGGTTCTCTGCAGTTTGTTATTTTCTTGTTAATTAATTGTTTCTCAATATTTTTACCCGATGTAGGTGGTAAAACGCACAAAAAACTTGAAAGCTAAAAAATATAACGCACAAAACCCACACACTTTAATCTCAAGACAAAGGAGATGAAACTGATTATATTTATTCAATTTTTTCATTTGTTTTATGTAACTTAATAAAATAACAAGTAGCGACGCGACAAGATCGTCAAACATAACACGCCGCTCCGTGTTACGACCAGCGGGCGTACTGAATTAAGCGCTTATCCTCATATTTTCGATAGAAATTAAGTATGTAAGTAAACACTATTATAAACGCTTTTAAAGCTTATTAAATTTGGTAAATGATTTGTTTGAAATATTTTTTTCATATTCTCTCGGACAAAAAAAATATTCAAAATATTTTGCAAAATTTTTTATTTTTTTAACAACAATCTCATTATTATTGGCCAAACTAACACAGATAATAAAAAATTACTAAACATAATTTTTAGGCAATTTTGTAAGAAGTTAGGTGATGAAATTTTTTTAATGATATATGTTTTGGTTTATGAGATATAATCGCTTTAGTAGAAGCCTTTAAGAATCGCTTTAGAAGAATTTTAATGTTTGGGTGGGCACAGGGGGGGAAGCAAGCGGGGGAGGAGTGGGGACTTTTGTGAAAATACTCCCTAGGGTACGTACTACTTACGTGCAAAAATTCAGCTTTCCCTTAATTTGTTCCAGTTAGGGCTTGTTTTTTGTCTAGATTGACTGGGCTACATGTTCACTTGATGAAATCCTAAACAAGGTTTTAAGGCACCAAGACATCGTAAAATAATATGCCGCATTTAAAAAAAAAAAATTCTGAAAGATGCATTTGAATGTTCTAACCAAATGTTTTAAAGAAATTAGTAAAATTGACGGAGATATTGCATTTTATATAAACTGTTTTAAACAGTTTGTATGTTGAATTATCCATCAGCAAAACTTTGTATGCGTTTTTCTAGAAACGTTTTTTTCAACATGTTTGACAACATATTAGAAAAACTATAGGTACATCCAATTTGCAAGCATCAAGTCTTGAGCTGTTCGAAAATCCAGTCCCATGGCACCACGTAAGGATTTATTTATAAAGGGCCCTCTTCAATTTTTTTAATGAACGATGAAAATTTTGCTAAAAAAATCGAAAATAAAATTAGCGGTCATTTTTTTCTTTTTTTAGATATAAAAACTCCCCTGCGTGGTACTATAGACACTGAATTTTCAAACAATTTTAGACTTGGTGCATGCAAATCGGATGTTTAATTTTTTTAGTAGTCAACCAGGTTGAAAGCTGTGTTAAAAAAATTTGGAGAAAAACACAATCAAGGTTTTTGCTGAAGGATAATTCAACGTACAAAATGTTTCAAACGATTTCACATAAAATGCTGTATCAGCGTCAATTTTTCCAATTTCTTAAAAAAAAATGGTGAGATTATTTTTAACAAATGCTTCTTTCAGAAAATGAAATAAAAAATACACATTTTTTTACAGTGTCCTGGTGCTGTAAAGCTTTGTTTAGGATTTGATTTGAGGTGATTTGATTTGATTTGAGGCGATGGAGGCGTTTGGAGACCCCCCAGGACCAGGGGTACAGGGCGGGCCGCCCCTTTCACCCCCCCCGTTAGTCCGCCATTGCACGCATTATCCAACAAATTAAAACCAAAAATGACTTCATTAAGGACATAAAATCTTGGCCTAACCAACTATCGAAAAAAACTTACTAGTACGAGTATATTAAAAACATCGTCGTAGAAGTTTCTAAAAAACCTTACCCAAACCACGAAACAGTACCACAGTAGTCGCTGAAAACTTCAATCCAAAAGTCCCCTTCAGCACAGGATCTTTTGTTGAGAACGACTACGAAAATAATGTACATATATTTTTTATTTATGTTTAACACTTATCATCTACAAATGTAAAAATTAAAACAATGTAATTTGATGAAAAAAAAAAATGTTACACACCTATTCCTTTATGAGTTCAGCAAAGCACACATAAGGAGTCATTCATTTATTACGTTTGACGAATTTTGCTAGTTTTCGACCCCCTCCCCCCCTATTATAAGAAAAAATAAGAATAGGCCGACCCCCTCCCCCCTGTTTAATATTTATTACGTAAGAATCTAAAGGAAAAAATGAATACACGTTTGGTTTGTTTTAATGTTTATTTGTACATACAAAGGTATTAATAATTTTAACTTTGCGCATTTTTGTGATCTTACCTAAGAACTATCGAGACTCCCTCCCACCCCCTTCTAAGAAAAAATAAGACATGGTCGACCCCCCTCCCCCCCTAAATCGTCTTACGTAATAAATGAATGGCCTCTAATTGTCGTTGGAAACAATTTGTTCTCGGAGGATGTGATTCTGTATATGTGTGCTGACAATTTAATATGAAACTTGATTCATACTGTACGCCCTGAAGCGATCACTTAAATTCCTCTAAGAACTCGTAGATGATGAAGCCGGAGCTGTTCGCCTTTCTCGGGTAGCTCTGATTCCAATAATACTGCAGATTGTAGCGCCTAGCCGTAGCAGCATGTAGCGCTTATACACAGCTCGTAGAGAAATGTTAACCTGGTAAATCCTCTTAATGACAGCGTGATGCTTTAAACCGTCTCGGTGTCTCCAGGTGCCCCACACATATGGACACACACACACAGCAGTCAATTCGACTCCCTTAAGAGGAACGGCTGCGCCTTTTTCATACAAAACTTAAATTTGGATATGAGATCAAAATACATAAACAAACTGATATAATAATTTTTTTAATCCAAAGGTGGAACATTTATCTAGTACGTACATATATACTACTACTTTATTTCTTTGAGTTCCAAATTATTAAAATAGGCCATTAAATAAATAATTTTTTCACGATTTTAAAAGCAACTTTGCTATTATTTGGGAGTTAATGATAATAATTATAAAACATATTTTGCTCTTCCTACTATTTAAATATAACAAAATATAAAATGAAAATAATTGATTGATAATTTGTGGTATTTAAATTGAAAATTTCGATCCAAAAAAGCTTTATTTATTGTTTTATATTTCACTGATCGAATTCTAATGGTAGGTTTATATTGTATTTTAAAACAAATTTGACGGCCTCCGTGGTCGAAGAGTAAGGCTCTTGACCAGCAATCCGGAGGTCGCGGGTTAAAATCCCGGTAGGCGAAATTTTATTTGATAAGTTGTGTTATTTCACAATTTATTTATTTAAAATAATTTAAAGTATATTTGCGGCTCATTCAAGAGTGGAAAATGTTCTCAGTATCGCCCTGGTGTAAGACCAACATTTAGAATTGAAACGTCACTTGAAATGGCTTTAGCCATGTTTGGCGACCAGTTCTGATTGCCAAGTACTTTTCCACATTCATATAACCCTAATCCATCTCCTTTAGCCCCACAACATACACCAATTCGGTTTGCCATAGTCTGACTCGATGTTTGGGAGCAGTTGGGTCTCTTGTGCGCTATTCACATGAAAAAAAAAACAATAAATAAAGTAGCAGATGTCCGTTCCAGGTATTTGCCGTAGGTACTTTTGAAAAAAAAAAGAATTCTTCAGTTTTGTCAGTTGGCAAGTTTTTGACGTCAAATCGAAATTTAAGTTTGGCATGAAAAAGGCTTCACTGAATTCGAATAATTGTTTTAAACTTTTTCTTTATTCAGAATTTTTTAATTACATAATTTGAGGATTTTTCGACCACCATGCTAGGCACACGTCCGTGTTGTGGTGGTAATATAATATACTCATAGTGATAGTATAATAATGTTTCTTGAAGGCAGATTTAACGGATGACCTTTAAATTTTTTTAGCCTTTACGTCTCACATCATTTCAAATCTTGAATCCTTATACCTTTTGGCCGATGTAATAATATTTTATTTATGAGAATCTAGAAAAATAACTAACTACTTTCATGTTCACAAAATTCTCAGAATTTGGTACGCCATGGGCTCAGTTATTGGAACTGAAAAAAAATATTTACAAAAATTGTTGTCATAAAAAAACCTAATAAACGTTTTCATTTTCATATGAATTATTTTCTTCTTAAAAGTGGCATTTACATTTTCCTGCCAATTTTCGCGCAAAACTACTTCCCTTATGGTTACGAAGCAGCCCAATTACTGTTATTTAAGTTGGCATTTATACAGCTATGAGCATTTTACAAGTGTTTAATGTCCATTTGGAAATCTGTGATCGCGAAACGAGCCGCATTATTTCAGCCGTTACAGTTTCGTTACACGGCTTCGTTAGTCGTTACCGGAGCCGTTGCCGGTCGCGCAGAGGATTTATCTCCCCTTTCAGGCTAAATGGCTGCCTCCTTGAAGGACTCGACATCAACCTCTTACCGCTCCTAGATCTCGGAGCCAGCGTTTCTTAAATGACTTGTCCTTAAAGTCATTAAATTATTTATTTCTTTATGCACGCCTAGAAGGCTTTCACAGGCACATGATATAATTGGTTAGTTGTACAAAGGAGCATAATAATAAATGTATAGTAAATAACATTATGAACTAAGAATAAAATATATAAGTAGGTACAATACAAGTATGTAGTTTCATTACCATAGAAAGTTGTACAAATGAGTTAAATACGTGTGTTAAAAACAAGTGTGCAAAAGAAGTAAGTAGGTATGTACTGTGAAAATAGTTACAGAGCAATTTATTGCAAATTTATTGTCGTTATAATAAAAATAAACTAAACAGCCTTTATAAAAAAAACCTTTCAAGGCTAATAACCTGTGTTGTTGCAAAAACAAGAATAAACCCAGTATACACTAAAACACGATCTCTTACTAATAAGCTCTCTTCCGCGGTCGCGCTGTAAAAATGCATTGAATTTATTTTACATCTGGCAAATTTATAAGTGGTCCAAATTTGCGTGGGAAAAATTGTTGTTTTAATTGTTTTCCGCCAGGGGCGACAAAAACATTTTGTTACAATAAAAGTTCAAATTTAAAATTTGAAGTTTTTTTGTAATATAATATCTAACACTTGAGTTGGTAAACGTATCAAAGAAATTAACGTCTTTAGAGATGCAAGAAATCCGTTTTAAATGTCGCCGGTTTATTTTAGTTTTTTTTTTTTTGGTATTTTTTTAAATTTTTTTTTATTTTTTTTATTACACCTTTTTAAGAGCAGAGCTCGAGTTAAAAAGGCGGATAAACGCAGGTTAACCACAGTTTAGCAAAGGAAAAATATGTATATATATATATTTTTTTATATATATTAAACAAAAAATAGATAATTAACAGTAAATAAGAAAAAATATATAAATATATTTTTTAAAAACTAAATAATAGATAAGAAATACAATTGACTGAAGAGGAGGAGATAAAGAGAAAGGAAAAAAAAATAATGAGAGAAAAACGATATCTAATATTATAATTGAGTTGTTGTGTTGATAAGTTATATAAAAAGAGTTTTTATTGAATTTTTGTATTTTTTGTAATTTGTTTCCAATATTAATTTCAAGGGTAATTCGTTAAACCATTTAACTCCAATATATTTGTAGAATTGTTGGGTGGTGTTACAGCGTGGTATCGTTAAAGAACCAAGGATATTTGTTCTATTGCTATTCGAAAAAAGAGTTAAGCTCACATTATTGAAACAGTCTTTGTGTATTTGTAAGAGCGTAATTTTTTTATAAATAGTATGAAGTGAAAGGACTTTAAGTTCTTGAAATAATCATATGGCTTTTTTAGAATTATTTTTATTAATATTCTTTGGATAATTTCTAAAGGCAAAAGAGAAGTTTTGAAAGCACCACCCCAGCCAACAATTCCATATTGTAATACTGATTGAATTAGGGAAAAATATATGGTTCTTAATAATCCAATATTTAATATGTTTTGTATTCTAATAAAAACGTAAATTAGTTTTTTTAAACGTTCTACTGTTGTATTTGTAATTTCCATTTTATGTTACTATCTATAATTACACCGAGGAATTTTACATTAGTTTTAACAGTGAGTATAGAGCAGTTAGGTTTACATAGATATGACTTTGGATTACAATTATATGAGTGAATACATATGTTTAGATTCTCAGGGGTAGTATTTTTATTCAAAGTGAATGGTATTACAAAAGTTTTTTCTGTATTTAGAGATAATAAATTTTCATCAAACCATTTTTTTATTAAATTTATATCTAGTTCAGCCGTTTTCTGAGTTTCACTCCAGTTTAGTCCCTGGGTTAAAATCGATGTGTCGTCAGCATATGATATTATTTTTGACTTTATGGTGAGTTTAAAAATATCATTCACATAAATGATAAAAAAGAATTGGTCCTAGTACTGTCCCTTGCGGGATTCCAAATTTACTGGTCTGTGAATCACTCAGAAAACCATTTAACTTGACAAATTGCTCTCTATGAAATAGATAATTTTTGATCCATGTTAAGGCATAATTGGTTATACCAATTTTCGTTAGTTTAGAGATAAGATTAGAATGTGGTATACTGTCAAATGCTTTTCTTAAGTCGACAAATATTCCAATGCATTTTTTTTATTATCTAAATATTTATATATTTCAGCTGTTAAGTCTACGATATTGAAGAAATCTTTGAATTTTTTTAATTATTTTTTTATTGTACGCGCGAGGAAAAAGTGAGGCGACAGTTTTCTTCCAAAGTAATTATGTAAAAGGACTTTGTCTTTTAAATTTACATTATTTTTTAAATTTCTCTACATTTTGATCAAAAATGTTTTGGTAAGAAATTTATTCCATTTTTTCTATGATTAAATCTTAAAATATGGCGGTTTTTTTACTAAAGTGTATTTTAAAAACACCAATCTAAAAGGTAATTTATCTAGTTTTTATAAATGGTTAATGTTTTTACGAGACTTTAAAAAAAAAAAAATACTTTGGAAAAATTCCACATTTCGTTAAGACATCATAAACAAAACATTTGTACACATGATATAAACTACCCTCTCAGGCTGTGTAAACAATGTATATTTCTTTTTCGTTATTTGTTTTTGGGGTGTTATGCCGTGTTGCGTAACATAACATAACATTGCATAATACCCCAAAAACAAATAACGAAAATGCTTTTGGCCGTGAAAATCATAAAACTTATCCAATGTATATTTCTTTCCATGAACAATTTTTTAATTAGCAATGTTTTCACATCCGCGGCCGTTTATCAATTGAATAAAATTTTCACGGGGTTTTATAGTAAGGCTGGAAGAGTTTGTTGTAAAGCATGTTTGAAATATAATATATTACAAACATGCTTTGATATGATAGTCTCATAATTAAGTTAATCAATACTGGAACCCGTAAACCAAATTAGAGCCCAAAAAGTAATTTTGGTAAATAGTTTGGGTCTTGACGTCCCGTAAGGAAAGTCACGATTCACATTCAGCAATGGGGCAATGCCTCAAGAACAAAAGAGCCTTTTGGTTACTTCATAATTTGACTTGGGCTAATAATAACAATAATGTTTAAAGGTGTGTTTTACATTAGTTTCACACGGGAAGCCCTGAGCAAAATAATTTTCCTCAGGGCTTATGTCATCTTAGAGGATTCTGTGTGGAGGGTTTCTAAGGAAAGGAAGAAGAGGAAGTTCTGAGAAGGAAATAGGTACTAGGGGTGGAAAAGAATCTGAGGGTCAGTGTGTCCAGGAGTGACGGATGTATGAATCCATCCCTTAAATTGCAGTGCAAGGCGATGGGTCGAGGGATTTTAGCTAGAGAAATTAAAAGACCTCCTCAATCCGACAAATCAGACACTCTCGATCCGGCCCGCCACGTAGCAGGTGGGCAGCCACACGGCAGCCAAGACTTTGGCAAACCTCACCCAATAAACCCGGGCACTCCTGCTAAGTCACCAAACGTCGCGAATAAACTGGAGTGACCTATGGCAGAGGTGTTGGTTATCCAATAAATGATTCCTGGGGCGGCGGTACCCATATACACCTCCCAAAATGTGGGGAGGATAGTGCAATCTCACACGTCCCATGTTGTTAAACATATTTATTAAGTATTATTTGAATACAGCCAATTTTAAGATAAGAAACAAGTGGAACAGAAAAAAACAATAACAAATAATCAATAATGAACGGCGTGGTTTTGAAAGAGCTCCGGCCCAGCGGTCACTCGCGAGTGGCGATTGGTACTGAAAGTCTGCCTTCACCACCGTTTTGTCAAAGGCCATTAGCCGCATCCTGGATCCAATGACCCGGTGTCTCATCCATACAAAGCGCTGCTGTACTTTCTGTATCCAAATATAATTCTACAGGCTTTATTATATTGGATCCGGAGTCATTCCATCGAGCTGATTCGGTACTGACACCACGTTTCACGTTCATATAGGCTAGGACAAAATGCATTGAATAATGATTTTTTTAAATTATTGTTGCACTGGAAGCATCTTCGAGCAATTTTATTAGATACTAGCTGACCCGGCCACGCGTTACTGTGGCTAATAAAACACAAATTTCATCTACTGGATGGTTATCCAACCTTTATAACCACCGCCGTCTTTGAGTTTATCGCGAAGAGACAGACAGATGCCGCGGACGACTTAATTTTTTAATACGTAGAGATGGTGTGAAAGATTATAATAATGTGCATGAAATGCTTGGGGTAACTAACGTATTTGAGTTAATAAGGATTAATACTGTATCCGTCTAAATAACTTTTCAATTACCGCAATGTACGTGACCATTTTTTTAGAAGATAGAAAGGGTATAGTAAGCTATCCGTAAAAGATAGATATATGCCTTCGCGGACTTTTTAATGTAATTTTCTATAAAAGAGGAATATCCCACCATGCATTGTTTTGTTATATCCCAAAAGGATTAAGCAGCGTTTTCGACGAAAGCTACCAGGCGGCTCGACTTTTTCCGACACTTCTAACAATTATCGTTATGTTTCAACCAATTTACACAAATTCTTCACAAATTACATACCTAAACCTTCCTCACGAAACACTCTATCTTTTCGTTTTTCGAGTTTATCTCGAACAGACAGACAAACAGACAGACAGACGATGCGGACGACTTTAATTTATAATATGTAGAGATGTCGAGACTAGCGAGTTCCCGGCACGCGTTGCTATTCCACTCAATAAAGAAATTGTTTTCTCTGCGTGTCCTTTCCCATTCGTCCCGTTCTCTTCCGCCTCCCCTTCCTCTCCCGCGGCCCCTTCCCCTCTCGCGTTCCCACTCCACCTTCCCCGCCTTCCCTCTCCTCACTTCATTCTCCCGCTTCCCCCGTCCCGCGAACCCCTCTCCCGAGTTCCCCTCCCCCCTCCCGTATTCCATACGTTCAGTTTCGATACATTCAGTTTTCAAACAACTCGCGTGCCACCTATTGCAATTTTTTTATACAAATTTCATAATGCCAGAACTCACTATTACATATATATATGAACCATCGCGGGCATGCACACGTCAAATACCTAAAGTTTCATCGCAATCGGATGAATGGTTTAGCAACGCATAGCGGACATACAAACATTTTTAGATTTTTATATCGATTTATGGATTGTGTGTATGTGCATATCATTTCCAAAAGGTATTTTTGTTTTCTCAAATAGCCCGCCGACCTTCTAAATTGAATATCAGTCAATATATTTTAAGCAAACCATTTACATTGCGCAGTTACGTGATATTTCACTTGAAGTGGGACTTACTTAGAAAGCTTAACCCATATTTGACATTAACTCAGTTAACTCATACCAATCATTGAAAATATTTTTTGAAAATAAGTGAATAAAAGTTAAATATATTTTGGTAAAAAGCAGTCACTTTGTGGATTGATATATTTAATGAATTAAAGAAATTTCTTTAATATTAACGTAATATGTGTACAGCGCAGTTTTGTATTATTTCACTTCAAGTGCGCTTAACTATAATAAACTCAAAAGTCATCCTACAGTGTTCCTTATGAGTCCTTACAATATATTGATTAAATAATATGAAACAACGAACGTACAGTATATACGAAGCAAAGCCGAGAGAATAAAATTAACAATAACAGTGCTGTTTTGGCACAGGAAAATACATAATGATAAACAATAACGGTGCTATTAAAACAAGAAACATTAACACTAAAATATAATATAAAACAGGAGGTAGTTTACGTTCAGAAATAAGAAATATCCTGAGTGCACATTAAACATAAAAGTACAGTAACGAGGAAACCGAAACCAAACAATTTCCGGAAACTTGAGAACATGGCTTGTTAGAGTATATTGGTTTAATAATTTTGGTTTTATAGCCCGATTCAGTTTATAAAACCACGATTTATTTATATTTTTTTTTTATATCGGTTTCGTTCAGGGTATACAATTAAACTGATGTAATGACCAAATCAGTTTAATTTTGCATCCTGATGATGTTTGTGTTAGGCGAAACCGGTCGGTAATAAAAAAAATGAATCGTGGTTGTTTGCGCCTTTATTGTTACATGTGGTTCTTTGGAAATACCTCTTGTGTGCCCTCCGCCTCAAGAGTTGAGTTGAATTCGCCTCGCCGCAAGGGACACAAGTCCTAAGAACCGCACCGCTTTTACCGCTTTTACCATTCCCAATCGCCATTCCCTTCCAAAATCTCTCCAATCTAACATACCTACCTTTCCAGTGAACACTGAACGAAGAGGGAAGCAGGGTCAGTGCGATTAAAATATAATAAAATATGTACATAAGAACCGCATACAGTCCACAACATAACGCAGCATTTGATCCCTCGATCCATTGAGAGGTAACATTTGCTACCCGCCGCAACAGTGGTTATAAACAAAGTAATTATTTTATTTCATTAAATTAATTATATATTTTGTAAAAAAAATTATTCTCATGAACATGAAATTACGAAGGTTACGAATTTAAAAGGGGTATTTAGGTTGATCTTCATTCGAAAACTAAAAGATATTTAATTTAATTTAGAATCGAAAGATATTCATGTGTGACCAGAAAAGAAAATTACCCGCGGATAAGGTAGCAAGCAAGGATTGCCGATTATTGAATAGAAACAAAAAAAAAACCTGTAATCGCTTTGAAAAGGACACATTGCTCCAAAATGGATAACGCTGAACAAATCTCAGATTCAGTGGAGTCCAATAATGGAGCCAAAAGGGCTCATTTCCGCCTTGAAATCAGCTGGATCGTCGATATAAACCAAACAAGATACACAATATATACACAGTGGCCAAAAGCAAGGATTTGAGAATAAAAACAACACAGAAAACTGATATTTAACACGGACAAGATGGTGGTTGAGATTGACGCATGAATTCAAGAATTTTACTGCTCGTGGAAAATAAACCGAAGCTTTTTAAAATTTTATTTTTTATTCCAGCACGACTAGGTGGATGGTGTTATCTGTCATATTAGAGTTTCATTTTATCGATTGGCAGATTTTCAGTTCAATGTTTAGGTAGGTGCATTGTTTCCAACATGTAAAAAAATTCCGTCACAATTTTGCCTTTGTTCGAAAAATGCAATCGTTCAACTAAAAATGAAACTGAAAGGGGATATTGTAATAATGTCGTTAGTATAAAGGAGGCTCCCGGCTAAGCGTTAATTACGAACAGGAATTCCTCTCTCCCCTATTTAAATGTGTACGAGGCTCTTATTACCGCGGTTAGCCTTCGTAGACTTAACACCGACAATTTTTTGAAAAATAGTTTTTGATGAACTGAAAATATTTGACATTTAAAAAAATTGAGTGAATTTGGGGATGGTTGCATTGTGGATTGACCAGGTGAGTAGAGGAGCCCTTAGCTATAAATTCTATACGGGGTGTCCGGGGGTAAAGTGCATTAACTTCGGGAGGTGATTCTACATGATAGTATAAGTAAAAAAGATAGATAACTTTTTTCCGAAATTCCAACTTTAAGGGGTAGTTTCGTGGTAAAAAGATAAAATTAGACCGGCGTGCACGGCCAGCATTATTATTTTCCGCTGTTACGATACGGGCCAATCTCCACCATACAATGTTGCCACGATCGTGCCCGCAGGCTCCCGGCAAGTACTCGTAAGATCGTACCTCACACTAAGGATTTTTAGTAGGTACATCTTTTTGTATGGGAAAAAAATGGTGGAATTTCAAAAAAGTTGTTAATCTTTTTTACTCCTACCATCATGTAGAATCACCTCCCGAAGGTAATGCACTTTACCCCCGGACACCCTGTATAAGTAACACATTTGGGAATTCTTAGTAGAACCGTAATAATGAAAAATTCTTGTTGATCAATAAATATAATTTGTTTTAAGATACGAGCCTCTTTTACGAAAAACATTTAAGTATTTAAACAATTTACACATTGATCATTTAGCGTGGTAATATTTCGTACGAATATACAGGGCATCGAAACGACCAATATAGTATATCGATGATACAAAATGTTAAGAGATGTACCCGACTTACTTTAAGTTGTGATACCTGACATTGATGGGAGTAAAAAATGTAAACGATTTTTTTTTGTCTCCGGTTACATTTTTGTTGTTTATTAATTAAATTTTAATTTTTCAAAAAATATTTCACAGCATGTTGTCACTGGTCAAGCGGCAAACTAACCGCCCAACTACCCAAATTGTTAACTACATTATTTTTTACTCCGTAAACCCAGGAATCACTGGAAGAAAGATATGTAGGTACGTCTTTTAAAACCCTGTATACCACAATGTGTATTATGTAAAACTCGTCCAATAAAGTAGGTTATAACAGTGATAGCTATGCGCTTAATTGAATTGTCCTACCAAACGAGCGGGTGAGCAGAGCAGTGAGCGCAGACACGTGTAGAAGATGCGCGCGGCGTGCACTCGCGCAACGCGCACAAAGCTTGGCACAGGCGAGCGCGCCCGCCAACGCCATCTGTGCTAATAGTTCCGCGAGCATCACGAGATGAATTTTTCCAAATGTAACAATTGCCTTCTCTGTGTAGTCGTGTTTGTTCCGCACAAAGGATTTTTGCAACTTCTCCATATTGAATTTTTCATCGCCGCTCATTCTGACTTTCCGCATTTCTGTGCCGCTGCAACTTTTTATTGCTTTTTATTCCGCGGGAGATACGGTGCAGGGAGGTGTCGGGGGCGGGGAGGGGGGGGGGGGGGATGAGGAGGAAATAAAAAGGTTCCAAATGGTCGACCGTTTTGTCCGTAAATCATTCCGCCATAATGTTAACCAAAACTTACTGCAATGGTTTACAAGCATTTAGATTTCCGTAGCTGCTGGGTTTTGCTTCCCTTTATTTCTGATTCTGAACCAAAAGATAAATTTGCATCAACGCATTTAAATTTATGTAAATTAGATATAGTGGTATATCGCACATTATCGTGGTAAACTGCAATTCTTACGATAAAAAATATCAAATTGGATTTCAATTTTTAAAATTTTTTTATTCATATAATAAATGATTATAATAAATCCTATCCCACTAATATTATAAAGGCAAAAGTTTGTATGGATGTATGTATGTTTGTTACTTTTTCACGCAAAAACTACTGAATGGATTTTAATGAAACTTTACAATAATATAGCTCATACATCAGAATAACATATAGGCTAGCTAGGAAGGAAGATAGCTAGGAAGATAAAAGCTAGCTAGGAAGGGGACGCGGGACGGGAATGGGAACGCACGGGAAAGGTAATTCAGGGAGGAACAATGTATTTCTTTGAATATAGCATTGATACGCATGCCGGGAACCAGCTAGTTATTACAAAAATAAATTAAGTGTACAGATTTTTACAGGTTTTTCGACTACCACACTAGGCATATGCCCGTATTATGGTAATCGAATTTAGATTTGCACTAAACATAATTTCTACTCAGTTTAACTTTTGCTACGTGGGTTTTTCGCCAAGTGGCAAAGCCAAGTATACTTTTCGTAAAACACCTTTAGTGTTGTAGTGCTGGTCAGGATCCCACAGATTTTATCCCGTAGGAAGCGCCAATTCTGGACGGGTTATGGAACCCGTCAAGAATACCTGTGGTTCCCAAATATGCTCAGGGTGTGGATCTTAAACCACGATATGTGTCGCTCTCCAAGGGATGGTGTGCCAGGTACATAATTTAAAAGGCAGAGTTGTGAGAACAAGCTTATAATTTTAAAAACAAGTAGCAATCAGGGTTTTAAATATGTCATTTCACTTACCCCCATGAACCGACCTCTTTTATTAAGAATATGTTATGATTTATGTATGTAATGACATATTGTTATGTGCGTGTGTAATATTTTAAAGGGAAAAGTAACGTTGAGCATTGGTCGGGCTCGGGTGTATTCTGCCAGTCAACTTTGATTTCTTCTCAGGAAATCTTGGACGCCAAACCCAGTCTAATGTCTGGGTATGTCAACTAGCGGAGATCACGGTACTCAATTCTCAGAGTGTGGGTCATGGTTTTATAACATTCCTGAAAAGGCTGCACAAGGAATTCTACATAATAAAACACAGAGTAGAGTTGACAATCGGTACACTGTATTGAAATTATAAAATATAATAAAACAAATTGGATGGACTCACCCCGGGACCAATGTCGTAATCTATGCTATTCCTAGCTACACTAATTAAGTTTTACTGCCGCCGTTCCCCCGATGTCGCGTGAACCAACACCACCTCCTGGTGGCAAGGGAGGTCCCAACCTCTGCGGCCCAGCATGTGCCTGCGACCTTCACGGCGGTCGCCCGGAAGGGATGATGGACCTGGACCCTCAGAGAAAGGGAGGAGTACCCAAACACTCCTCCAAATTGTATAGGAAGGCTCGACAGCAATCGAGGCTGAGTATCGTTCAACCCTGCGGTAATCTCGGGTTTGTTCCGTAAATAAACCCCCGGTGGGAATTCAATGTTTGCCCTGCATTCAATGACAGGCGCGGCGGGTAATTATTTACACCGATCTCTCGGATAAAGAGGTACTTTAAACATAACAATCGAACACCGCCATTAACTCGTGTTCACTTTTGGGGACCCGCGCGAAAACTCACATTTTACGTGAATAATCTTCGAAATTAATATTTTTTTCTTTTTTAAAAAAACACAACGTGTTTCCTTCCCCCGGATGCAGATGCCCAAAACTTGGATTTCAATCACATCGTATTTAAAACTTAATAATTAAGTGACCGTTGTTTTCACGGCGTACCGCACATTACGCCGTCAAAACCAGAGTGCGGAAACGGAAAAAAACAAACGCCGCCTACCGACGCGTTGAACGAAACTCCCCCAGCTTTGCCAACCTAACCAATAAAAATGCATTTAAAAAATAGTACCTAACTTACGATTAATACAATCGCTTCATAACATTACCCCCCTTCCCACAAAAATGTTTGCCCTCAAACAAAACTACCAAAAATCTAAACATGCCCTGAACTATCTACGTTGGTCCCAAGGAGTACCTGGTAATAAAATAAAAAGAAACAAACAGTAAATGTGAAATGCAAAATACAATTATCAGAAATGAAAAAGAAAAGAAAAATCCTTAAATAATACTCTTTTGACGAATGAGTGCATCGCAACCCCAATCGCGCCTATCCTGTGTGTAGGCCGGATAGTAGGTTTGCGATGCAACCATTCTCGAACTTAAAAACTAGTAAACCAATATAACCTAAGAACAACTTCTTGTAAGATGATACGTGAATGGACAACAAGCACCCTCAGCACTGGGAAAAAAAACCTGGGTGGTTGTAACATTCATTCTTACCGAGCACTACCATTCACGTATCATCTGGAACAGAACACATAAACTAACTTAAAAGATAAGTCTTAAAATTAAAAAAACATACATTTTTATGATTAAATCACTCCTCCAAATACGTCAAGCTAAATTCTATGCATTAGGCATCACTGTTCCAAACACTATCACTGAATTTATATAGCCTCTCTTAGGCCGAAAATATTTGATGGGTTTACCATCTACACTTCACTGAATTTATATCTTTTAGGATAAAAACTAACCCTCTTTTGGAAGAGTCTTCCTAACTAACCTCCTATTCTGGTCCTTGGGTGAATAATATTTAACCAACAACAATTATACATTGTAAAGGTAATTTTAATAGTGTACAACCACCGCATCAGATGGTGCCAAATAATTTTTAATAGTATACAACCAACTGTTTTAGAAGGTGTCATTTGTTAATAAGATGTGCAGCTATAATTTAGTGCAAGTATACGTCCAACTCTATAGAAGGCGTAATCGGTAAGTAAAGAACAAATTTTATGGTTTTCACTGTAAACCGTTGTTCAACCATATAGTACATAATAACAATGTTATAAGTCTCTCAGGACAATAATAACAGAATACATCCAAAATCTTATTCAAATATAATTGATTCTACTTCCTATGTTGGCTTAAAATGTGGAAGGATATGTGATACCATATCGTCCCACATTATAAGATCTCAAAAAAAAAAAATCTTATAAACAAGGTGGACATTACAAAACATTTTCTGTAACTAATAAAAACAAAATTAAAACGCTTTTCCAAAAGCTGAGGCTTAGCTGACGCAGCCTATGTTTATAGAGTAAAACAATATTTTGACTATTTACCAATAAAACAGAAGAAGAGCGAGAAAAAAAAAAAACTTTGAATTTTAGCAATTACTTGCGTAACTTGACAAAATAAGGTCTAATAGTGTCAATGCACTGACGGTGAATAACAATAATTCTTCATTTAAAATCACTTAGAAAACAAAGAGATACAATCCCTGCGTCTCTGTGTTTTCTATGTAATCTGGAACAACAAATAATGACATTATCAAAAGCATGAACATAACTAAAAAAAAAAGGTATGCCTGAAACTCGCAGAGATAGTGTGCGGATATGCCCGCGTATTTCAGGATACAAGACTTACAACTAATAATCCTAACTTAATCATCTGTTCAGCCGACATCTGAATTTGCGTCTGTTTTAGCGTTAATACTATGACAATTTATACATACACTTGCAGATATATAGTTTTAAATACATTCTCAACTCGAGCATTAGCACCAGAGTTGAGGATTTTATTGTAAGAAACAAACCAGCATCATCATTACCAATGTCAAACTTACAAAACACCCCCCGTGAAGTAATTACCCCATATCCGTAGAAATGAGCCTATGACAGGACTAATGACTGTCTGAACGCATGGAATCTCCATCTCGGTTGATCAGGCCGGATGAAGTTCTGTGCATTGTAAAAAAAAAGAGAAAAAGAATAGTATAAAATTCCTCAAATCCAACAGTCCCCGAGAAAGATGGCCAGACTTTCTAAGGTACTGAAGAGGAGGGACTACATAGGTATGTTGTCCAATTTGACGATATCCTTTACATGAAAGTCGCCAGACACTTTACCATTCAAGTCTGCTAAGGTATACACTAAGTCCGATTTTTTCTTTATTATAACATTTTGCACGAATCGTGGGGACAATTTTTGAGAAAAGTAATTTAACGCGTTAGACTGAACAAAGTTTCGTCTCCACACGACGTCACCAACTTGATAAGTGACGTTTTTCCTACGCAAATTGTAGTGGTTAGCCCCCTTTTTGTATGCCTTGAGTAGAGCATCTGAAACTTGTTCATACACGTTTGCCAAACCTTGTAGCTTTTGTGCATATGTGGAAGGCGAAGCTTCCTTTTGCGCGTCGCTATCCCTATCATGAATAGGGTTACGGTGCAAATCCCCATCAAGTATCTGCTCACGGCCGTGCATTAGGAAATACGGTGTGAAGTTTGTCGCGCAATTGACAGTGTTATTCATCGCGGACTGAACCTGGGGCAAAAATTTTGACCAGTTACGATGGTCTGATTCGACCAAAATTGATAAAGCAGTACCTAATGTCTGGTTATACCTCTCAACCACGTTGTTCTGTGGGGTATACAGAGAGTTGTAAAACGGAGGTGGTATATTGTAACTTTGTAGTAGTTCTTTAAACTCCCGTGAGATGAACTGGCGACCGTTATCGCACACTATCGTACGAGGCACCCCGTGAACCAGGAAAACGTTCTCTTCCAAATTTTTAACTATGCTTTTCGCGGAGCCGTTGCGCAGCGGAAATAACCAAGTGAATTTGGAAAAAACGTCAACGCATGTCAATATTACCGTAAAGCCGGAGTAACTCCGAGGTAAAGGACCTACTAAATCTAATGACAGCATTTGCATAGGTCTAGTGACACGTTTAGGGTTTGAGGATATTCCATTAGGAGGTGCCGTGCTTATCTTATGGGCTTTACAAGTTTGGCAACGATTTACAAATTCCTTGACATCTTTATACATGTTCGGCCAGTAATACCTAAGTTGAAGCTTTTTATAGGTTTTGAAGACCCCTGGGTGACAGGCGCGCGCGGAGTCATGGGAGTCTGAAATAATATTTTTCCTATCCTCTTGAGGAATTACCCGTTTCCATGCGGTGTCCTCGCATAAGTCCAACTGGGTTTTTGTGTGACGATACAACTCGTTGTCTTTAATTTGGAAGTTCTGAAATCGTTGAGGGAATTCCTGACAACCTTTCCAAGCATTTAGATACCATTTATCAGTGGTATCACTAAGGTTAGATCCCGATATAAGAGCTACATCCATACGCGAAAGGACGTCCGGTACAATATGTTGAGTTCCCTTACGGTGAACAACATCAAAGGAAAATTGCGATAACCGTGAGCTCCATCGTGCAAGACGGCCACTAGGATTAGATAACGAACCTAACCACTTTAAACTTGAATGATCAGTAACAACTGTGAAATGCGCTCCTTCAATGTAAGGTCTAAAGTGCGTTACTGAATCCAATACTGCTAATAGTTCACGCTCTGTAATTCCGTAGTTGCGTTCGTGAGTATTTAAACACCTTGAATAATATGCAATCGGGTGCTCCAGCCCATCAATGGTCTGAATTAAAACTCCGCCAATTCCACCGGAGCTGGCGTCGCAGTGTATCGCGAAGGGTTTTGAGAAATCCGGGCAACTTAAAACCGGAGCTGATGTCAATGCTTTTTTCAACACGTTAAAAGCCGTCTCGGCCTCTGGAGACCAAGCAAAGTTGCTGATTCCTTTTTTCGAACCAGTGAGTCTTGTAAGAGGGGCGGCAATGCTCGAGAAACCCTTTATGAATCTTCTGAAGTAACCACATAATCCAATGAAGGCTCGGATTTGCTTTGCGTTCTTGGGTACCGGGAAGTTTTTTATACTGTCTATCTTTATGGGGTCTGTACGAAGACCTTGCGAGTCAACCATGTACCCGAGGTATTTGAGCTCGGCTTTGCAGAACTCCGATTTTTTCAGATTTATGGTTAGACCTGCGTCTCGTAGTCGTTCATAGACACGGTTCAATAAACAAAGATGTGATTCTAAGTCTTCTGATACTAAGATCAGGTCGTCTAAATAACAGAAGGCATTGTCGTCAAATTCTGGACCGAACAAAGCGTCGGCCAGTCTTTGCAGCTCACTTGGTGCGTTTTTAAGTCCGAAGGGCATCCGGGTGAATTCAAACAATCCACGACCGGGTACAACGAACGCTGTCTTCTGACAGGAGTCCTTATCTAATGCAATTTGCCAAAAGGCTTTAGATAAGTCTATAGACGAGATGTATCGGGCACCGCCTAGCTTGTCTAGGATCCTTGTTATGTATGGTAATGGATAGGAATCGCGTGTTGTAACATTGTTAATTTTCCTGGAGTCCAGACAAAAACGACCCGTTCCGTCTTTTTTTTGTACTATGAGCACTGGACTCGACCATGGAGATCGCGAAGGACGGATGACTCCAAGTTTTAACATCTCATCTACTTCTGCGTCAAGTTGACGTTGTCTTGCCGGAGACAGTGGGAAATAACGTTGTTTAATAGGCGGACCTGTTGTATGTATTTTGTGTTGGACTAGATGAGTCAACCCTAATCCCTTCTTTTCGTAAGAAATGGATTCGAATTTTTTGACAATGTCCGAAAGGGCTTTGTTTTCCGAATTTGTTAGAGAAGAGGCAGGCCGAATTGCTCTCACCTCATTGATTTGACCTTTTTGTTGAGGTACGAGAACTTTTGAGAACAGTTCCGGCGCGATCCGAAACTGTTTCCAGAAGTTCACCCCCAAAACGAAATTAGGTGTTAACGTTGGAATGACGTAAAAGATAACTTCTCTTGTGGTTGAATTGTACGTCACCGGCAAAGTTAAATACCCTAAAACAGGCTGGCTGGTACCGTCTGCTGTCGTAACGCTAAAATCTGTTTTTACTAATTCTACTCCTAACTCTAAAAAAATCTTATAACTATCCCCCCCTAAACAAGACAAGGAAGCACCACTGTCTAGCAGTGCTTTAAAATTATTATTTAGAATAAAAATGTCGGCATAAGGACGCTCATCCTCTGTACTATCCTTCTCCTGTGGCAGTGCGTCCACCGCTTGAGGAGACGGGCTAGAAAGGAATTGTTGCACTAGGCGGAGCCAACGCTTCCACTCCCTCTTTCTTTGTGCACAAGAAGGGGCGCGGTAAGATTGACTCGTTTCTAGTTTTTTGGATCATTGGTATGTTTCTTATTGTTAATACTACTAACATGCGGTTTCCTATTGTCGCTATCTTTTTTCCAACAATTTGTTAATGAATGACCTTTGATCTTGCAATAAGTACAAACAAGAGATTTATTTTGTTGATTTTTTATATCCTGTTTAGCAAAATTATTCGTATTATTCCCCATAGGTCTTGAATTCCTAGAAGGGTTAAAATTATTATTATTGTTATTATTATTGAATGACCTGTAATTGTTTGTATTAGTGAAAGGCTTATTGTAACTATTGGGGAACGAGTTAAATTTTTTAAAGTTACTGGGCTTATTTTGAGTGTCAACTAATTTTGGAATTGCTGTGGATGTTGAGGCTTCAGTGTACGACTCGAGTTTAGCAGCGCACCTCGTAAGTTCCTCAAACGAACAAAAGTCTCTGGATGACAGCAAATTAGCATACATAGGCAACAATGCTTTCATGGCTACCCGCAAAAGTTTAACCTCAGGAATTTTGCAATCCAATTTATTGTTAAGCGCTTTAAGTCTCAAAGTGAATTCCAAAACTGACATTCCCTTTGGCTGTTTATAATTTAGAATCTCATTTTCCAGATCTAATTGTCTATCCTGTCCCTCGAATTGTTTTATTAATAAGCTGGATAAGTCATCCCATTCTAAGTCTGGACTATAAATTGACCTATACCATAGAAGTGCTAACCCGTCTAAAATTTCACTGAAAGATTTAACTAAGTCTTTGTGTGAAATGTTGCGTGTCCTACAACGCTCTTCGACCAAAAGCAGAAAATCTCTCACGCAGCTTTTACCATCGTACTTGACATCCCAATTTGTAAGCCCCCGCGATGATGAGTCTTTATAAATAACCTTGGTATGTTTAATAACCGTGACCTTCTCCTCTGTTTCATTGTCAGAATCTAGATCCGAATCACTTTCCTCCCTAACCACATCTAATGATTTCTTCATAGTTTTGTTAAAGGCGCGCGCTTGCGAACGCAACGCTTGGGCAGTGCCCTCCGGTTCGATGGATCGTGAAGTTAATTCCTTTATAAGTTCATCCTTGGATGCATTATTTACATTTGGAATCGGAGTAGACATTGTAACGGTAATGTGATAAGCTTGACACGAAAGCAGAATTGGAAAGAAAGAGAAGAAAATAAAATAAAATTACTTTATTCTTTGTTTTTGATGTTGTTGTTTTTGTTATTGCTGTTAATGAACGTTGTAGTTGTACGTTGTTGTTGTTATTGCTATATTTTTTTTTTTTTTTAAATGTGTATGTTGCCCATTTAAATGAATATTTTTTTTTAGTTTAATTAAATCAATATGTAAGTAGCTCATTTAAATATAAAATTTTTTTGTCCATTTAAATTAATATGTAAGTAGCTCATTTAAATAAAATTTAAAACGTCAGTTAGACATTAGTAAATAAACAATTTACAAGTATAATTTATAGTAGGTTTTGACAAAGCCTTATACAAATTTCCCACTCGAAGCAAAAATGAATTACCCGCATTGTCATTAAAATCTCAATAAATATCTTAAATATTTGAATAATCTTTAATAATCATCCTCCATTCCTATTTAAACACATAATAAATTGATTTGTCTTCGGCTATCAGGTATTTTGACATGTAAACACAACATAAGCCGAAGTCATAGATAAAATGTAACGAGAAACCGTCATAGACAATCCGAGGTATTCTTAGAACAGCTAGCACTGATTAGTTCCGAAAAGAAAAAAAAATATAGAGCTCTACCTAGCACATTGTCCATAGTCTATGACCGATTTCTATGCATTCAAACAATAACAATGAAAATGACAATCCATTTTAGGTTATAGGAGGTAGGTATTTCAGATACTATGAATAACTGTGTGGTATTGAAAAAAAAAACCAATAAATACGAGATTAATCATTTATAAGGTACCCACAATATTATTACGCATAGTATCTCTTTACGAATTCACGCCGGTAATAGTGCCAGCGAATTGAAATAATGAGATTTGTTGTCATTTCCAATCACCGTCACTGCAATCATAGGTTATGACAGCGACCAAGTTTAATAATAACAAACGAAATTAAGACCTCCACTGAACAGATGAATAATAATTTTTTGGGCTCTTTACATTACAGGGCGAAGAAAACATTTTCAGGAATGCTATAAATCGGGACCAGACAGCGTATGGAGCGCCATATTGTTATGATTTATGTATGTAATGACATATTGTTATGTGCGTGTGTAATATTTTAAAGGGAAAAGTATCGTTGAGCCTTGGTCGGGCTCGGGTGTATTCTGCCAGTCAACTTTGATTTCTTCTCAGGAAATCTTGGACGCCAAACCCAGTCTAATGTCTGGGTATGTCAACTAGCGGAGATCACGGTACTCAATTCTCAGAGTGTGGGTCATGGTTTTATAACATTCCTGAAAAGGCTGCACAAGGAATTCTACATAATAAAACACAGAGTAGAGTTGACAATCGGTACACTGTATTGAAATTATAAAATATAATAAAACAAATTGGATGGACTCACCCCGGGACCAATGTCGTAATCTATGCTATTCCTAGCTACACTAATTAAGTTTTACTGCCGCCGTTCCCCCGATGTCGCGTGAACCAACACCACCTCCTGGTGGCAAGGGAGGTCCCAACCTCTGCGGCCCAGCATGTGCCTGCGACCTTCACGGCGGTCGCCCGGAAGGGATGATGGACCTGGACCCTCAGAGAAAGGGAGGAGTACCCAAACACTCCTCCAAATTGTATAGGAAGGCTCGACAGCAATCGAGGCTGAGTATCGTTCAACCCTGCGGTAATCTCGGGTTTGTTCCGTAAATAAACCCCCGGTGGGAATTCAATGTTTGCCCTGCATTCAATGACAGGCGCGGCGGGTAATTATTTACACCGATCTCTCGGATAAAGAGGTACTTTAAACATAACAATCGAACACCGCCATTAACTCGTGTTCACTTTTGGGGACCCGCGCGAAAACTCACATTTTACGTGAATAATCTTCGAAATTAATATTTTTTTCTTTTTTAAAAAAACACAACGTGTTTCCTTCCCCCGGATGCAGATGCCCAAAACTTGGATTTCAATCACATCGTATTTAAAACTTAATAATTAAGTGACCGTTGTTTTCACGGCGTACCGCACATTACGCCGTCAAAACCAGAGTGCGGAAACGGAAAAAAACAAACGCCGCCTACCGACGCGTTGAACGAAACTCCCCCAGCTTTGCCAACCTAACCAATAAAAATGCATTTAAAAAATAGTACCTAACTTACGATTAATACAATCGCTTCATAACAAATACTATCGCTAGCTAGCTAATAAACTGTCCATCTAGTAGCTGCAAGGCCCAGGCGGCATTTCCCCATGCAGGATCTGGATAGCCCCTCACCGAAGCCGAGATCTGGAGACAGTTCCTCCGCCAAAGGGAAGTCGTCAAGCGGCCTTTCGCCGCGATCAAATTAGCAAGTCATCCCCATGCAGGATCTGGATAGCCCTCACCGAAGCCGAGATCTGGAGACAGTTCCTCCGCCAAAGGGAAGTCGTCAAGCGGCCTTTCGCCGCGAACAAATTAGCAAGTCATCCCGCCGCCAAAGGAAAATCATCAGGGGGCCTTTCGCTAGGATTAGCATGTAGAGAGGCCGACCTCGGTCCAGACGAGAGTCAATGTCGGCGTAAATTTTCTATTCCGCCACAAAGATCGGCAAATAGCATCGCGGGCTAACGGAACCCCAATCATCCGTCAAAACGGGCTCTGACCCAAGTGAGATCGGACGTATATCTCTTGGATTAAATCTTTCCCGGTTCTGGCACGCATGGCCGCCATACAAGTTTACGTTGCGGAATCTCAACTAATCCCACCAAAGGAATGCAAACTCGCGATCACCCAATACGTTCACGTAATCACTTTTACCGCCCGGCATTTCTCAAGTAAAAAGGAATTATTTTCCCGTTCAAATACTACATTCCCACAAAAACTCCATTGACTGTCGCGTAGCTAGGTTCCGGGCCCCGACTCTCCGAAACCTACCCACGCAAAAAGTGACGTATTGCCGCGGAACTGCTCCAGAGGTCGCCCCGGGCCGTCGATAAAGTCAGAGCTGGCACTCTAATAATTAATAACAAGTTCCTACCTAATTACGATTTCGACGGGTAGAGTTGTTAGGATGCAGTACAAATAATAAAGATGTTAATAATTATATTTAAAGTAATACGGATTTGTACTGCATCATAACACTTTATATACTTACTAGCTGGTTCCCGGCATGCGTTGCAAGCGCCATTTCAAAGAATACATTGTTTCTCCCTGAATCACCTTTCCCGTGCGTCCCCGTTCCTTCACACGTCCTCTTCCTAGTTAGCTTTATAAATTATAGGTTATATGTTATTCTGATGATTGAGCTATATATTTGTAAGGTTTCATTAAAATCCACTCAGTAGTTTTTGCGTTAAAAAGTAACAAACACACATACATGTATACAAACTTTCGCGTTTATAATATTAGTAAGATAGTAAGGAATCACCTTTCCAGTGCGTCCCCGTTCCCCTCCCGCGTCCCCATCCTAGTAAACTTTATAAATTATAGCTTATATGTTATTCTGATGTATGAGCTATATTATTGTAAAGTTTCATTAAATCCATACAGTAGTTTTTGCGTGAAAGAGTAACAAATAAAAATACATCCATACAAACTTTCGCGTTTATAATATTACTAGTGTAATAAGGAATCACCTTTCCCGTGCGTCCCCGTTCACCTCCCGCGTCCCCTTCCTAGCAAACTTTATAAATTATAACTTTTAAGTTATTCTGACGTATGAGCTATATTATTGTAAAGTTTAAAGAGTAACAAACACGCACAAATTCATACAAACTTTCGCGTTTATAGATAATAAGGAATCACCTTTCCTCATTAGTAAGATAGTAAGGAGGCACCTTTCCTTATTAGTAAGATAGTAGGGAATCACCTTTCCTTATTAGTAAGATAGTAAAAAATCACCTTTCCTTATTAGTAAGATAGTAAGGAATCACCTTTCCCGTGCGTGCGTCACCGTTCCCCTACCGCGTCCCCTTCCTAGCTAACTTTATAAATTATAGCTTTTATGTTATTCTGATGTATGAGCTATATTATTGTAAAGTTTCATTAGAATCCTTTCAGTAGTTTTTGCGTGAAAGAGTAACAAACACACATACATCCATACAAACTTTCGCGTTTATAATATTAGTAAGAAGTAAGATTTTAAAGCGTGAATGTATATAAAAACCTTTAAAAAAACTATTTAAACTTAAGATGTTGGAAAAAAATTAAAAATATTATCCAATTAAAAATATTACTCCATCGATATGTGTGGTGTAACTCTAAGTGACCAGCTCAGGTACGGGGGCTCCATTGAAACCAGCGTTAAGTTAGCCTCTCAGAAACTGGGCGTATAAATCGCAAGTGCGCCCCACAGTTGAATTTGGCAGCCACCTCTGGTCTGGAGCTCCAAAATATCTAAAAAAAAACCCTTGATTCTGTGCAGAAACGGGCGGTCCGTTTGATAGATTCTCCTATCTTAACAGACGGACTGCAATCTTTAGAGCACAGGCGTCAGGTGGAAATGCTGTCCTTGTTCTACCGGTGTTACAATGGAAGATGCTCCGAGGAACTAGCGTCATTGATCCCCTCATAGTCGGGAAACTGATCGCCCAACATTTGTACACGGTTGTCAGTCACATGAGAACGGGTTGTTTCTACGACTTGTTCTTGAGTTCAACGGCTCGGCTGTGGAACGATTTGCCGGCCTCTGTATTTCCTCCTTTCTACAACACGGGTCTCTTCAAGACCCGTGTTGTTTCACTCCTTCCTTTCCTCAAAAAGACCCTCCACACAGCATCTTCAAAGATGACATAGGCCCTGAGGGAAGTTATTTTCCTCAGTGCCTCCTGTACGGAGTTAATGTAAAAAAAATAAAATACTATACTTGTACTACTATACTATATATGCTCTGTACTTAAGTTAAGAAAGCGAAATATTATATTTCTTTTCACTTGTCATAAAAAAAAAATAATAAAAAAGACGTTTTTTCGCTCACAATGGATATGACGATTAACCATCTTAGTTGACAAAAAATATTTTTCTTTATAAAATTACCATTATAACTAAACAAAACATAAAATAATCTGAGAAGAAAAGCGCGAAACTAATTTGGAAGTAACCTTCAGCGGGTGTCTTTTGTTACGGCAGTGACTGCTATCACTTAAACCTTAATATGTGCGTTCAACGTGACCTTCATCACAAAACGGATGTAAATTAGTAAATTCTTCCAGGAGCTGGTGGTGCGGGATGTGGGGAGTGGAGGGTCGCTCTCCCCACCCCACCGGCATACCCTGCCAGGGGGGAAGACGTAACGAGGCATTAAGGGAGAATTTTCAATGTAGTGTATGTATATTCAGACAGTTAATTTCATTCCCTTATTTGTGAGAGCAGTAAATGCTTATATTGTTGGGAATAAATCCCCTAACTTCGCAGTCAAATAATTACCCGCGATTTTAAAACAATCTTTAGAGCGCAAACCGTGACCCGAGTTCCTTCAACCGTGAAACTTGGATTCATTTAGCTTTTCTCTTCCTCTATGTGTCTTGTCGAAATGGTTAATATAACGTTTCACTAAAAAACTTGCAGCATTCATGATATCATTTAAGTGGTAGGAAAAATAACATTTTTGCTTATTTGTTTATTAAGACATCCACAGTACATTATGAGGTACAGATATATTAAATTAAATTATTACATGGTTAAAGTGCCTTTTAGAATCAGAATATCGGTAGATAATTTCGTCTGAGATGTGAACGATTCTTAAAACTTAACTAATCAATGTACGAGTAATAAGAAGAAAGTGTGAAAAAAGTGAGAAATAAAAGGAAATTTGATATCAAGAATTTACATGTCCTCGATTTGTATTTTTTAATAAAAATTTAATTAAAAATGCAGTGAAAAGATTTTAAAAATAATTCACAACACGGTAAAAAAAGTAATAAATCATTTTTACGTCTCAGCAGAGTCATGAAAAACGTAGTAATTTTTCGTTGTGGTTTTAAGTTGTGATTGCGCAAATAATTGATGAGTTATTTGCTGCATTAGTGTTGTTGGCTTCTATGTGAAAAAGCAAAGTTGTAGCGTTATTGGGATAGTTTGAATTAATAATAATAATAATAATAAGTTGTTTATTTCAGCCGAACAAAGCGGTGGGTGCAATACTCTGTCAGCCATATAAAAGTATACATTACATAAAATGGATATACCTACTAGATAAAAAAGAAAATAATATAAAAAAGATTTAAAAAAAAAAAAATATACACATATTTAGTACTCGTTTATCTACTACGGGGGCTTCAGATGAATTCTCCATGTTTGGTGAAGAGGCGCGCCCTAGGCTTGTTGAAAAAATATCGATATATCGAAATATCGATATTTTTAATTCAAAATATCGATATTTTTAGCCGATATATTTTGATCCGATATATCGATACAAAATATCCAATATCAAAAATTGTATCAAAAACGATATTTTTTTAAATTTATGTATTTAAAGTCACTAGAATCCAAAACCGTATAGGAACGAACGTAAAAAAGTAACTGTATTGGGTCATGACATGTGGCGGTTGAAATTTTAAATATTAATAGCTTACAAATCTATTGTCTTTGCATTAGTATTTGTGATCACCAATACTATCTCATGTGTGTAGGTACATACACAGATATGTATGCTATTTTTCGCCATTTTTTTCTAAGCCTATGTGTTGGTTCCCAATTGTCTATGATTATCGACTATACCTTGTTCCAGTCCTTTTTGACAGATTAATACGACAATAGAATGTTAGTGAGACGCATACAAACTTTGTAAGCATCTCAGTTTACATATAAGTTAGAAGACAGCTTTTTAGTTTTTGATATTTTTGTAATTATTAAGTAATAAAAATGAATAGTGATAAAAATATCTTCCTTTTTATTGAGATTTTTGTACATTAAAAAAAGCAAATTGTGTACAAAAATTACTATTGATAATATTGAGCTGAGTACACTGTTATTTTAAAAACGCAAAATCTCTTGAAAATTTGACCGATATATCGATACATCGATATTTTTTCCTCGATATATCGACGTCGATATTGATATTTTAATAAATATCGATACATCGATATATCGATATTTTTTTTCACTTTCGACATTTTGAATTTCGACATTAAAATCAAAATCCTGTATCCGGGTGGCCGGGAAGTAAGGTTTCGTGCGTCTAGACCCAATGGTCAAAGATTTGAAACCTGCAAAGCACTAATACATTATCTCTTGATCGCTGACGCTAAATTTTCGCCGTGCGCCATCTGATTCTGTTTTCGTCATAACTTTGTTTATTAATTTTTGGGGATCGCTGTCAACGGTTAATACGCACTTTTTTTTGAAAAAATCTTTTGATTCACCTTAATTACATTAAAAGACAACTATTTGCATTGGGGGAAGTGGAAAATATTTCATTCTAAATTTCGATTACGTAAAATTAAAATTAGCTTTCGTCTTGTGAGATTGTACGCCATTAGTAATTAGCTCATTCGCTGTCGCTGTCACTTTGGTGTTGGTATTCCTGATACACTAGAATGTATAACGAACGGCTAGAAGATTTTGAAGGTACCACGAAATCTGGAAAGGTAAGTACTAAATTATCGGAGTTTTGGGAATAAAATGACGGAAAAAAACATGTTTTTAATTTCGGTAATAATTTTTTATAAATAATACATTCACTTTTATATCCAAAACCGTGTTACACAAACCTAGCGTAGCCGCTAAACTACTTGAAAGCTGGGATGTTTTTCTTGCCTTGACGCGAGTAGGCGTTATAAAGGGGCACTTTCTTTTGAATCACAAACCATGTTACACAAACCTAGCGTAGCCGCTAAACTACTTGAAAACTGGGATGTTTTTCTTGCCTTGACGCGAGTAGGCGTTATAAAGGGGCACTTTCTTTTGAATCACAAACCACGTTACACAAACCTAGCGTAGCCGCTAAACTACTTGAAAACTGGGATGTTTTTCTTGCCTTGACGCGAGTAGGCGTTATAAAGGGGCACTTTCTCTTGAATCACAAACCATGTTACACAAACCTAGCGTAGCCGCTAAACTACTTGAAAACTGGGATGTTTTTCTTGCCTTGACGCGAGTAGGCGTTATAAAGGGGCACTTTCTTTTGTATCACAAACCATGTAACACAAACCTAGCGTAGCCGCTAAACTACTTGAAAACTGGGATGTTTTTCTTGCCTTGACGCGAGCAGGCGGTATAAAGGGGGCACTTTCTTTTGTATCATAAACCATATCACATAAACTTAGCGTACGTAGCCGCTCAACATCGCAGAAATAGTTGACTTACAAAAATAAAATTTTAATGTAAAAAAAAATTCAAGCTAATAAATTTTAATCAACGCACGCAATACATGTGTATTAGGTAAGTACCTACTAATTAGGCGGAATTTTAGTTTTATAACATTAAAAAAAAACGCCCGCGCGATTTTGTCTCTAGCCGTTGGTTTCCGTTTGCAATTAACGAAAATTTTCATTATCAAATGTTTCAAAATGGACGGTCTCGTTTCACACAATGAAAGCTAATTTTAATTTTACGTAATCGAAATTTAGAATGAAATATTTTGCACTTCCCCCAATGCAAATAGTTGTCTTTTAATGTAATTAAGGTGAATCAAAAGATTTTTTCAAAAAAAAGTGCGTATTAACCGTTGACAGCGATCCCCAAAATTTACCCTTTGTTTATAGAAAATTGTCATAACTTTGTTTATACAAAACTGTCATAACTTTGTTTATAGAAAATTGTCATAACTTTGTTTATAGAAAATTGTCATAACTTTGTTTATAGAAAATAGTCATAACTTTTTTTTTGTAAATTGAACCATCTCATCAGATAATTTGTGATATAATCTACCGTATGCAGTTTCCACAGAATAGCTAATTAAATTCAGAGAAATGTTTTTTTAAACGTATTATTAAGCATACGAATGCGTTCAGACGGTTAATGAATAATATGTGAAATTTCACATAATGCATATAAAATATAAAAAAGATAAGCACATAAAAAAGTTTATTTGAGGCACGTTATTAAAGGCGTGATTCATGGGCTATTCTCTAAACTGTGCTACACGACGTTGTCTAAATATATGTTTATTTTATTTTTTTATTTACTGAAACATTTATTATATTTACAATTTTTCAATCGCTCTCCTAATAAAGCAGTTGCATGTGTTTAGGAGAGGATAACTAAATACTTTTACATCTAAGTATATACATTTAAAATATTATTACAAAAACTAATAGTAATTTTATAATAAATACGATACATGTAATAAAATTATTGGTTAGTTAATGATTCAAAGGATTGATAAAGCAAAACATATTTCTAAACAATAATTAAAATTATGAGGTGGTATTAGAGTATTTCAATTTAATTTTTTTTTATATATCTGTATAATTGCAAAATGACCAACTTTTTCAGGATTTGATTTAAAAGCGTCGTTGAGTTAGCAGTATTAAAATATACCATATTGAAAAGATCTATTAATGAAACAGCTTTTTTACATTAGGTCCGCACAGGAGGTCCCGAGAAAAATAGCTTCTTTCAAGCCTAATGTATCTTTTAAGGAATTAAAGGAGAGAAGGTTTAGGAAGTCAATAGGTGTCGCGTATGAATCCATCCTTCCCACTGCGGCTATTACTATTACTCTTAGAGATGAGCTACATTATCTTGACATATTACGCGTATTTAAGATTGTTAATTTATTTAATTGTACCATTAACAAAGTATAAAATATAAACTATACAATGAGAAATTGGAATGCGTAAATAATAAAGAGCGTTTAAAACAGACGTTAGGAACATGTGTAAGTAACAAAGCTAAATGTGATCCAGTTTAAGTAATACATATTGGAATACCTAAAAAGAATGCGTATACTTAATACTTACATATATAAATATGAAAATAACTTTAGACAAAGATGAGTCACACAGTAAATGCATAAGTGTGAGTATATAATGAGTATATTTCAAGTTGAAAAGATGTCTAAATGAAAATTGTTTAAGAAAAAGACAGGTCTAGCAAAGAATAGAAAATATAGGTAAGTAAAGAGCATGTGTACATAACAAAGAAAACAATGAGCAAATAATATAATATATTTTTGAATGCAGCTATTACTTTGTGGTTATCCATTATAGAAAAATGAAACAATATAACTTTGTATAAACCACTTATATAATTTGCAAATCCGACCGGTTTCGGAACAAACGTTCCTTCGTCAGGGAAAGTTTATACTAATTTGACAGTTTAGAACAATGTTTTATTATGGTAGGGGTGGAGCCGTTGTTAGTTAATAATGTAGATTGGGTGGGTAGGTATTAGTGTAGAGTGGGTGGGTAGGGGAACAAATCCATGATTGGGCTATATGACAATTTTTTTTGTTTGTTGATAATAGATTCATTATTTTTAAGGGATTTTTTAATTTTCAAAGCTTCTAAGTTATCTAAACGTTTTCCTTTATGATTAATATGAAGAATATTTATCCCTGTGTTTTTTTCAAAACTATGGTTATTTTCAATGATATGGTTAGCGAACTCAGAAAAACTCAGAAAAAACTTTCGCTAACAATATCATTGAAAATAACCATAGTTTTGAAAAAAACACAGGGATAAATATTCTTCATATTAATCATAAAGGAAAACGTTTAGATAACTTAGAAGCTTTGGAAATTAAAAAAATCCCTTAAAAATAATGAATCTATTATCAACAAACAAAAAATATTGTCATATAGCCCAATCATGGATTTGTTCCCCTACCCACCCACTCTACACTAATACCTACCCACCCAATCTACATTATTAACTAGCAACGGCTCCACCCCTACCATAATAAAACATTGTTCTAAACTGTCAAATTAGTATAAGCTTTCCCTGACGAAGGAACGTTTGTTCCGAAACCGGTCGGATTTGCAAATTATATAAGTGGTTTATACAAAGTTATATTGTTTCATTTTTTTTAAATAATATAATATTGCAATGGTAAAAAAAAAAGTGATCATGTAATATATGTAGAAAAAATCAAATGGCGGATGGCATATATGTAATGAGTAAGATATATTTCAAGTAGAGAAGATCATATTATAAGAAATATACACATTAAATCTACATATTACTAGAAATAAATATAATGAAACGATAAAATTAAGAATATCAGTAAATAACAAAGTTAGAATAAATGCTTTTGTAGGCTGATTGGTACCTTTAAAAATTCTGAACCGGCAAAAAAAAGAAAGCGTAAATAAGTTAATCTTACAGGTTATGTGTAGGGGTTAAATAATATTTTTTTAAATCATAAATTTTATTACATTATTACAATATTACAATAGGATACTTAAAATAAGTTTGGCGATGCAGTTTAAGAAATTTATATCAGCCATAGACAAACGACACGAAGATTTTGAAACAACTGGGGCGTCCAACAATTAATTGCTCCGTTCTGCTTAACAGTGGAGTCGCGTCGCGATGCATGACTTACCAAGTTTAGTAGTACCTGTATTACTACGTCACTACTGATTCCGTTTGCTCTTTAGACTGCAGTTTGGTTGGGAAATGCCTCGAATGTTAGTAGCGCGGTTTGTGGACAGTGACAGGCCTAATGAAACATAATCTCACCCCAAATGTTTATAAACTACTAAAAGGCTGGAATAAAATATATGTACTAAATAATATAAAATGTACTGAAAACATGTTTTTATATCAGTAAAAATAATCATGTTGGCACACAATTGTTTACACATTGTAGTTACAGTGCATAAATAAATAAAAAAAACAACGTATATATTATTACATACATAAATTATGTCTAATATTGTAAATTTCTTATAAGTGAACTATGTATTATAAGTTCACACTTCTAAACACATAACCTTAACACATAACTTTATCTCTTTATATTGTAAATCTTGTTGTAATTCCTCCAACTTGTTATCAGGTACTTCGTTACACTTTTCAATAATACTAACTTACCTACTTATCTCATACACTGTAAATCTGAATATATTATATGTTATCAGGTTAATTCGGCAAATCGGAATATACTATATGCTACCAGGTTCTTTTTCTATTTTTTTTTGTTATGTAATTATGTAATGTATAATATGAACTAAACCTGTCAATTTGTCTGTCCTGGAACGGGAAACTTTCCTAGTTGGACAGGCAAAGCTTCCTAATATGTAATTTGTACTTTCTTTTGTATCCATCTGCAGTAAATAAATAAATGAATGAATGAATGAATGAATGCATGAATGATGAATGAATGAATGAATGATTGAATGAATGAATGAATGAATAAATGAATGAATGAATGAATGAATGAATGAATGAATGAATGAATGAATGAATGAATGAATGAATGAATGAATGAATGAATGAATAAATAAATAAATAAATAAATAAATAAATAAATTAAAAATTAAATAAATCTCTTATTATTAAAAGAATTTACAGTTCTAAAATTTTATTGTTACCATCTCACAAATGAAATGCAAATTTTGAACTAGCAGTTCAAAATCGGCCACAGAGCGACATAAACAACGTTGAAGGTAGTGAACTACCCTGAGGAAAGTCTATTTGACGATGGCGGTGAGTGGCATAAAGTCCTCTTCAACAGTGTGAATAGGTGTGTCATTTTAAGGGAACGATTCCTAGATAGTTGATCCCCCGATAGTTGACCCTCGGCATACTTATATACAATCTAGAGTCGATTTAGGGAAACTAGGTACCTATACCTACATACACAAAATATAACTAAGTACCCAAGAAGGCGTTTGCACGAGGTCGTACAGCCAAATAACAAAAGTATGAAACATATTTTCATTCAAATGCATCAAGGATAAACCTACTGTTCTATATACTGTATATATACCAGCATATAATACAAAAAATAAACATTGTAATACATTCGTTTGATATCTATATCAATAAGCTGATATAGATATCAAAATCTTATAAAAGGGCTTATCCCATAGAAAAGCATTGTAGGTAAAAATTTTCTACTTTATTAAATTTTATATTTATCTCTCTGAATGTCTGATGACCGAATTCCGAGCAAGATACTGAGTGCGATTCCAGAGGGTAGACGTCCAGTGGGCCGTCCCAGACATAGTTGGGCGAGACAACTTCAGAAACTGTGCGAGGAGAGGATTGGACTGCCATGGACGGAGGCCGAACAAACAGCGCAAGAGGAGGAGCCTTGTCGATGCAATGGGTCCCCGACCCGAATAGGACAAGGGGAAGAAGATGTTGATGATGATTTATCTCTCAATAGTACAGTGCTTGTGATTATCTATGCCCCACGGAAACCGGACTTAAGAGCGTTTAACCAGCCAGCGGACGGAAATCCACATTTCATCGAAAGTTGTTCTTACGATCGTGCAGAGCGGTTACAATGAGAAAGATTAATTATTCTCCGTACCAGCTTTTTAAAATTATAACTCAATATCGAATTTATTTCAATACAAATTATCTTTAATTTATACCTTCATCCAAAAATGCTGAAAGGCGCGATGATAAAACTATTAAAAAAATGTATTTTTTGTAATTATTTTTTGATTATAAGTATTTATCATTTTTCAATAATGTCTAAATTTAATAAAAATGTAAAAAAAATCTGAAATATATTAGTTTGTAAGTGCGCAAATAAATACACAAATGGACCAATTTTCGTCAAGAAACACATGTACGTACATATTTTTTAATGATTTTATTGAAACTAAAATTAAAATTAGAAAATATGCGTTTGCTAGATAATGTACTGATTTATTTTACTGCATGATTATATTATTTGAAATGGGTGTGGTATAATACAAAATCTTTTTTGAAAATTTAACAAATCTGCCAACGACCCATTGAATAACCTTATTATACTAAAAATGAAAAAAAATTCTCAAAATTTATTACATGCGAATGATAGATAAAAAAACAATCTTTCGAAATTCATTTATAATTTTTTGTGGAAAAGAGTCAATAGGTCTAAAATCTGATTTGAAAATGACATATATCTGGGTTTCTCTGGTAATGCCCTCTTAAGTTAGATCACTATATCTCTACGAGATATCGCTAGTATATCTTTTCGACGGGACCGCTTGTTTCATCAATCATCTTGAAATGTATTTTTTTGCCTTGCTACGCTTTTCTACGGGATGTGTGAAAGGTATTATTGAAGTTTTAGGATTAAAATTGGTAAATACTGCATTAAAATTATTAATATTGGGCGGCAACTGTCGGGGATCAACTATCGGGTCATCTAAGGGAACGTATGTCTAAATGTACGAAAGAGTCAACAGAGTAAGAATAAGACAGCATGATAGGGGGTATGCTAATAAAATAGTAGGTCAAGCTAAGTAACTTCTTATATTTTCTTATGAATTTTGCCAGTCAAACACCACCCTCATGAATTATTATTCCCTACAATAAAAATAATGTTTAACTTTGAATTGATTGCCTTTATCTCAAATCGAACAATCACAATAGCTATTATATTTAAATCACAAGATTATATTTATTATAAACTACAAAATTTGTTGCGAGGAAACTTTCAGGTAAACATTTTCATTCGTCGACTGAGAAAAATATTTGTAATGTGCGTTTTTATAATAAGGAACTCCAGTGAAAAATATTACGGCTTTAAAAAATATGTTCATACAGACATATAAGTTTTATTTAATAATATTAAAAGCGGATTTTTAAAAAAATTATTAAAAAGTCCATTTTTAATCGGGTCGTAGAAACACGCCGTCAAGTTGGCATTATTGAAATGTTTAGTGGTGACGTCACTGTTCCTCGTGTCGTGACGTCACCGTAAAGTCAATGTATGGGAAATGTACGGGAATGTAGGCATGACACAAGCCATCGTATTAATTTATACGTTTATTTACATACCGTTCATAGAGATTTAGTTGTTGTGTTTATTGAAACATTATTTAGGCCTAAATAATGTTTAAAAAATAAAGGTATCTCTTATTAGTTTATCTCTATTATTGAAAATATTCAAAAGTTACTGCACAAAAAAAATAGTAAAGCCACTTCTAGGGAGAATACTTCGAACATCGAATTCAAAATGGCGGCAGTTGATCAGGCTGATTGCCCGATCCTATAGTAACTTTTCAGGAGTGATAACGTCACACGATTCACTATACATACGGTGGTTTTCGGGGGATCTCGAAAAATTAAAACTTTGACAATTATTTTAACTATTAAAACTAACTCTAAAAATAAAAATATAAATGCGGTTATTTAAGTTAGAAGGTCATTTTATTTTTTTATTCATTAAAAAAATGGACTGGAGTTCTCTACTACCGCGACGATTCGCGGTTACGGTACTGTGACGGAAAAAAGGGCTATAATCACATATTACTTATCGCTATAATGCTGCAGCTCGTTCAAAAGATAAGATACACAATGTACGTAGGTCTGTTTCCTCCAAAGGAAAAAAAACATAATTTTCTTGCATCTCTCTCATACACCGCACCGTCACGCCTCCGTAGATCCCTACCAATACTACTTGCCGTGACGATAATTTTCAAAGTATGGAATTTATGTACTTTTTTATTTTTATTTTTTTATTTTTTTAAAAGAAAGTCAAACATTCCCGGGTTACGAATAACCCAACAATGTTTGAAAATCTCCTACTACCACCACAGAAAGCCGAAAATGTTGCTTGTGTTGTGATGGAGGACTTAGCCAGCCGAGGAATCGAACACGCGACGCTCGGGTGGAACCCAAGCGCTATGCCCACTCAACCACTGACCAGTCAAAGGTACAAGGATAATATCAAAATCACGTTAAACGTCAATGCACTAATGGTCAGTACCATTATCATAAATGAGAACGCTCTTTACCCCTTCCTCCAGCGAATCAATGAGATGAACATGCTCATGTGCTCATTCGTAGCAAGAGAGCATGCGACTAATGAGCATGTTTGTCTGTAGCTTATTGGTATTGCTTTTGTTCCTAAACATGGCTCTTTCTTACACACTAAATAACAACAATGGAAAATCGAGAAAAACGGTGAACGTATGTCTGCACCCCCCCAAAAAAGAAACATACTATCGTTATCATATATCTCACTCATAAGTATAAAGTAAATGAAACACAATTCCCGTCGCAAAAAAGTAGAACTTTGGTGGAAACGGTCACACGTATTTTGTATGTCGCGGAATTATTTAATGCGTAAAAAAGAGCTGCAGAGTTATAGCGACGATTAACGTATGTTAATTACCTATTTTTGCCGTCACGGTACCTTAACCGTGAATCGTCACGGTAATTTAAAACGCTCGCAAATGCTTTTGAAATCCGGTGGGCGACTGAGCACTTTGAATAATGAAATAAATTCCACGGCGTTTGGTGGCCTTGCGTATTAGGTTGCCAGTTACAAGGCACTGGCACCAGTCACCAGCACCAGACAGAGACACCTTTGCCCGCACCCTAACAACCTATAGCCGACACGTAGTCGCCAGTCGTGCCTTTAATTCGTGTAAGACTGACGTAGGAAGCAATTCCAGTATTGATCTGCCAGATGTGAGATTAGTATGCAGCCCAGAATCCCCAACGATGATTTGAATGCCTAAAATCGTTATCGAATGCGTAGCCAATCAAAAGTAAGTCGTTTCCTGAAAACGGCGCGGTTCGCTCTGCTCTACCCTTAATAGAATTAGTCGGCCGATATTTACCCTTATTATTATTATAGGCTTTGTCGGGGTGTCGTACACACTCACCACCCTACTTGTCTTCGTGGATTGTATAATAATTGCCGATTTTCTGATTACATTACTCGTATATTGAATGTATTCGATTCGGTTTCATGATTTTGCGGAAAAGGTTTTTATTTTATTACTAGCTGAGACTAACGAAACACAACGCTATCTACTGGCGATGGTTACCCAACCTTTATAACTACATATATTTGCGTAAAAATCAAATCCACACTGTCCGCTTGCAAGCCCGCTCGTCCACCACTTACGGACATTCTCATATTTCAACCAATTTACACAAAACTATGACAAATTATGTACGCAAATCTTCCTCATGAATTACTTTATCTTTTGGTGAAAACCGCATGAAAATGCGTTCAGTAGTTTTTGAGTTTATCGCGAACAGACAGACAGACGCGGCGGAGGACTTTAATTTATAAAATGTAGTGATTCAAAACACAATATTTACACGGTTTTGGGTAAGCATTGTTGTGGCTCAATTAAACATTTATTATGAGACTTTTCGGTATTTTCTCAAAAACCGTCCTGTTAAATAAAAAGGTTGTGAAACACAAAAAATAAGGAAAGATGCTAACTTGTATTAATTATACAGGATGACATTTACATTTTTTACTTCAAATAATGTTGAGGAATCACTGGTAAGTAAGTGAAGTACGTCCTTTAACAACCTGTATAATATTATATTATATAATGTTAAGTGTATTTTCCTGTAGTGACCTGCCAGGTAAGTATGTTATGTATCCGTTGGTAAATAATAATTTTAGTCCTACTTAAGTCCTAATTTAAGTCCTACCTGTGCAGAGTGCCCTTGAGGTGATTTTTCACAAAACAGTGCTGTACAAATGATCCAATTATTGTTATTATTTATAACTCCTACGTCAAACTATTAGTTAACCAGTTCTCTTCATTGGTGTAGAGATACATTAAATCTATTGATATAATAATAATAATAATAATAATAATGATTTATTGTCTTCATTTCTTAATAACAAATAGAGATAATGATATCCTCACTGGGATCTCCCGTGCTGAGGATTTCATTAACATTTTATAATTCAATTATAAGAATAATATGAATTGGACATAACATATATCATGTAGTATTTTTTTTTAATAATTATAAAGTAAATAAGATAGTGTTTTTTTATAATTCAGTTCATTAGATTCGGTTTTAGTCTGTATTTGATTTCAGTATATTTTCTATTTCTGATCTCCCTATATTTAGTATCCAGCTTTTTATTTGAAATTTAAATGTTATAATGTTGAGGTTTTTGAGTGAGAGTGGTATTTTATTGTAGAGTTTAATGCCATAGTATAAGAAGCTTTTTTGCCCAAATGTTGTGTTAGCAGTTACTTGTTGGATATGTTTTTGACCATGAGATCTAGTGTTTCTAATGTACGTGTCAGTTGTTATTTCTTGGGTTTTGTACTTATGAATGTAAATGAGTATAGTTTTAGAATATAGTTGTTTAATTGACATTATGTTAAGATTGTTGAAGATTTCGTCAGTGCTAGTTCTTACAGGAACTTTCAGTATAATTTTCATTATAGCTTTTTGAGTTTTAATAAGTGGATTTAGTATGTTTTTATTTGCACTGCCCCATCCGATAATACCGTATTCTAACAGTGATTGGCAGAGGGCCATGTAAATCTTGATTAAGTCTTTTTTAATAAGGACATTCCTGATAGATTTGAAAAAATAACTTAGGTTTTTAATTTTATTATTTAAATAGGTAATGTGTTCGGTCCATTTTAAGTTTCGGTCAATTTTTAGACCCAGATACGTTATATGGTCAACGTTTTCTAATGAGGGACAATTACAATTCTCATTTAAGTGATGCGGGCTATGAATTTTCAAGTTCAGGTTTTCTTCAGAGTTTTTCTTATTTTTTATTTTGAAAGTAATGAATTTGGTTTTATTAGCATTAAGTGTAAGTGAATGGTAGTCTAGCCATTTTTTAATCCTATTAAGTGTGTCTTCTGCTTTCTTAAATGTTTCTGTCCAATTATTCCCATTTATTAGGAGAACAGTATCATCCGCAAAACTGATGATTTCTCCTTCACATTCTATGTGGCATAGGTCATTAATGTAAATAAGGAACAGAATCGGACCCAGAATACTTCCTTGGGGCACCCCGAATTTGACATCAATACACTCACTGGTTATATTGTTAAGTTTCACAGTTTGCTTTCTATTTCCCATGTAACTTTTAAAAAATATCAGTTCTTTATCAGTAATCCCTATGTTCTCTAGTTTTTCAAAAAGATGTGTGTGATTTATTGTGTCGAAGGCTTTAGAAAGGTCGAGAAATATGCCAATGCATTTTTTATGTGAGTCTAGAGAATTTTTAATATATTCAATTACTAAGGCTATGGCGTTTGATGTTCCTAGATTTTTTCTGAAACCAAATTGTTTTGGTGATAATAGTTTATTTGATTCTAGGTAGTCGACGAGTTGAGTTTTAACTGTTATTTCTAAGATTTTAGATAATGTGTTTAGAATTGTGATTGGTCTGTAGTTATTGATATCTTTACGATTTCCTGATTTAAAGATTGGTGTAATAGTCCCTATTTTGAATTGAGATGGAAATCTGCTTTCCGTGATAGATTTGTTTATTAGAAAGAGTATCGGTTCGGTAATTTCATCTTGTAAGAATTTTATTGTTTTCATTGTGATTTCATCACTACCAGATGAAGATGTTGGTTTGAATTTAGATAACATTAGTGATAGGTCTTGTTTAGTGATTTGTTTTAGAGCAAATTTAATCCTTTGTGGATTTACGTGTTTGTGTATGTTCGGGTTAAAGTGTTGAGGTTTGGTTATTTTGTTGGCTAAATTCGAGCCTATGTTTGCAAAAAAGTTGTTAGTGTAGTTAATTAGTTTATGTACGTTTTTGTTGAGCGAGAGTGTACCGTTATCTGTGTTGATTTCTTCCAATGGGTTTGTTTTGTTTTGATCTGTGTAGGTGATTTCTTTCATTATTTGCCAGATAAGTTTTGGATTATTATTGGATTGATCTATTTTAGATCTGTAGTAATTTTGTTTAGCCAATTTAGTAAGATTGGAGCAGATGTTTCTATAGTTTTTGTAAAATAGTTTTAGGGAAAGGTCGTAAGGATTGTTTTTTACTTGCTGATGGAGCTTGTCTCTTTTCCTTATACATTTAAGTAGGCCAGGTGTGATCCAAGCTTTTTTGATAATTTTATTGTGTGAAAATGTGTAAGTTTTTATTGAAGTGTGGTTTTGTATTTTTAATTGCAAGTGTTCAATAAATATTTTCCAAGCAACTTCTAGATCTTTAGCTTTATATATTGACTCCCAGGTTTCAGTTTGTAGTGATTTTTTTAGTTTTATGTAGTCTATAACATGTCTATTCCACGTTAAATTTTGAGTCGATGGTCGATTTTTCTTTGCATGAATGTTAAGAATTAAAGTGTAGTGATCAGTGATGGTGGATTGATGTATGATTGTGGAGTATTTTTTATTTGTTTTTGTCATTATGTGGTCAATGCAGGTTTGTGAGGGGATTGATTTATTCATTTTGTGATCAACTCTTGTTGGTTCCCTTATTGCGGCAGACATCCCGTGGGAGAGGAGGAGTAATTGGTACTCCTGTGTTTGTGGATGTTGCCGTCCAGTATCCAGTATATTAATGTTGATGTCCCCAATAATGAACAGGTTCCTGATGTTTCGTTCTTGAAGTAGTATGGAGTCTAGTGATCCAAGAAATGGTGATAAATTTGTAGATGAAGGCGATCTGTAGATAGCGAAGATGCATATATCTTGATCGAGTTTTATTTTCAAACAGTTTGCGTCTTGTAGTTCGATTTCTTCTATTTTGCATTCCATCTTATTTTTACAATATACAATTACTCCGTCGTTTTGATGTTTGTGAAGTTTAGTATTGAAGACTTTGTAGTTGTTGATGTTTTTATGCACATATGTTGAGGAATTTATCCAACATTCTGTAAGGATTAATAAGTCAGGTTCTAAATTTAATTCATTTATCAGCACAGTGAAATCGTCGAAGTTTTTGTTAATGCTTCGAATGTTTTGATGAATTATGTTCAGGATCGGTAACTTGTCCTGGAGTATACGGTATATAATATGTACCTATGAATATTTTTGTAATCAAAATTGAGAACTCAATTAATATCTTCCTAATACATTTAGGAGGGCAAGTATTTCAATTTGGAAGGCAGATGTGGGTACGATATTTATCCGATCACCAAAATCTCTGCCATACGTCACCCCAAGTGGTTCGCCACGTTTGGTGACTTAGGAGGGGGTGACCGGGTCCATGGAATGTGGTTTAACAGAGTCTTGGCGGCGGATGCTTTTGCACACCAACTGCGTGGTGGGCGGAATCGGGAGCGATTGGTTGAGGTAGACCCTTTAATCTCTCAGCAGGCCTCTCGGAACATGGCCTTGCACCGCAGTGAGAGGATGGATTCAAAGATATTGAAATAAAAGAGACATGTTATGATAGAGAGACATGTAACTAATGGGCATGGTTTGAATTATTCGTTGTGTGCAGAAGTATTGCTTAATATAGTTTGAATACTGAAATAATGCGTTCATTGCTCCCCTCCCCACTGCTTTCAGCCTCACAACATACCCCAATTGGGGATGCCATAGTCCCACTGGCTCAAGACGGGAGTAGTTGGGACTCTTGTGCGGTATTCATGCAAAAAAAATTTTTTTTAATTGATTTTTGGAAGGTGTGTATGTAGTGGTATTGGTTAACAAAATCGGCGACGCCAGGAAACACAGTCCCACCCAGTAAAAACTGCGGATAGCATATCTCGTTTATTTCAATATCTTTGGATGGATTCATTTGTCCGTCACTCCTGATCTCACTGACTCCCAGATTCCTACCCACCCTACATACCCCTTTCTTTCCACAGACCTTCATCTCATTCCTTGTAATATAATTTGTCATAAAAAAAACCATTTCATTGTTATTATGTCGTATCGCGTAATCATAACATACTCTTAACTTTTTCGAATGAGTAACTTTCTCTTATTGAAAATTACTCTTTTTCTATGTATCACCCACGGACATATGAATATACATGGACCTGCCCTAAGTGATAAAAACGTATTATTTCCCCCTCCACATGGCGCCGGCTGGAGCTCCTCCTTGGAACCGGCTCGCTCCATGGGGAGGGGATAGAGCCTCGCTTGAATCTAAAATGTGTGACGTCATCATTCTTGCCGTGAACAGCTAGAAGGTAACATCCATACATTTAACGAAATACAACGCCAAAACGGTAGCGTATGCTTTACAATATATCTACATATCAATGTGCACATAGCGAATGTGGGCGGTTCTCCAGTGTGCTCGTCGCTGGTTACAGGGATAAGTAAATTATGAAACATTTGTAATAGTGTTTTAACTAAACACGGCAACAAAATATTGCTATGTGTATTGGGGCGAGTCTTTTTGGGACGAGCATTTGGCCTTAGCAAATATGTTATTATCGTGGCAAGCAATTCGCGCTCCCATGTAAAAAGGTCAATTCATTCAAAGCAGATTTTGCTTTTAAGAACTAAATGGTGATATTGTAATGCGAGATGCCTATTTACTGTCAGATTGATTGTATAACGAATCACAGTCATCTTTCCCCTCTTCGTCCTCCATAGTTTGGTTTGACCCCTTACCTGTAACTGCTTGTCTATCCATTTGGATGTCTATGGTATCACCGGAAGAAAGCTCTAAAAATATATTGACCGAATACGTATATCATTGTAATAGAAGTAAGATATTCTCTAAGAATAAATATTGAGATTTTCTAAATATTTTATAAGAATTGACAACTGTTCGGTTTCGAGCTGCGGCTAACGACAAGAATCCGTTTGATTCCTTCCGTCTGAAATGGCCGATATTTCAATGTCAGTGGTTTTACAGCAACAGGATTCAGTGGGACTCGAAGGTAAAGATGGGACATAAAACAGGAGCGGTTACACTTTACGGTCGGGAGAGTGATTCCCTGAGCGCGACCCCACCCCCATCCTTCCACCAAATGCTTCCAGACTCACGACACGTCAACTCTCCGAAGGTCACACTATTCACAGAATCTATCGACGGGCTTGCCAAAAATATAAAAAAAGGAAAAATCAGTCAAAATTAATCTTATTTCACCAATAAGTGAAATATCAAATGAAGTTAATCATATTAACCAGAAAAAATCAGATAAAGTTAATCATATTTTATAATTAAGAATGTCCACAATATCCACCAGGAGATTTAACACAGTGAAATCGATAAATTTACAATATCGGATCAATAGGCGCAACTACCGATGAATTTATACCGTTTTTCCAAGCACGAACGCAGGGTTGAAAGCCAGACCGATATTGACGAAGATTAAATAAGAAATTGATGTACGCAGGCAATATTGTCGGATGTATCTATTCATTTTATTTTATTTGAGAGACCAACAGTTTATATTAATGACTGAGCATAATAGTAATTGAGTCACAATAATTGAATCATTTACAGGTTTCCACATGGGTATTGTATACAAGTGTAGTGATTCCAGAGGTACTAATGAAAAATTACATTTTAAGAAAAAAGTTGCTTAGGTGGTGTTATGGTCCGCCACTCCTGGCTTTTGACACCAATTGTGATGAACCCTACCTAATTGATTAACTTTTCTAAGCTTCTACCTCGTAGTTCAAATCTCGTAGCTACGTTCATAATTCTACCCTTATGTCCTACTGATCACACCCCTAGGTATGATGGCCTGACTTAAATCCCCCCCTTTTTCGATTTGTTTCTACCTCAGGCTCGTGATTTTCTAACCCCTATACTTTATAATCTAGCTGAACCTACCCTATTTTCTCAAATCCCTGCGATTTTCTCGCAGTAAACAAGATTTAAGATTTTTTGTTCACATTATTTCTATATTCTTCGTTGTGTATTTTTTTTGTTTTAGAATTTACATCTGTTTGCATACTTAATATGCACACATATGTAGAGAAGATAATGTATTACGTGTGGTAACCCCTAGATTCTTTTAGAGAAAGTGTGAGAATTTTCCGATCTATTTAGTTATTATTATTTTAGTATATTAAACCGAGTTTGATAAAATAGCCTCACCCTTAAACCTCGTGTCTACTTGATTTCCGTAGGAATTTTGTTTGTTTATTTAATTCTTCCTATCACCGCTGATGCGTCGATAACAAAACAACAGTTAATAAATTAAACATTTCAAGAAAGAAAACCTTACCATTGTAGGATGGTCGTATTTGAAGGTCCAGTTTTATCACTCGAAGTCCTTGTCTGCAACTTCCCCTAACATAGTGTTTTGTAATCATGGTTAGTATTCATGGTTAGTTCTCGCAAAATTGTAGAAAAGTAGGAATGGATGGTCATGGATGGATATGGGGATAATATGTTTGCTGAAAAGTCGGCTCCTCCGCTAACCAAGTGAAAACCGATGAACAACAATTACAAACCGGATTCTCCCCAGTACGTTTGCTAGGCTTGTCCTTAGATCCGAGTTTTACCCTCTTCAACGGGCGTCTCATGCTATGAAAGGGGCCCTTCACGCCAGCAGGGGGAATACCTAGTCTTCATGCCGTTTTTCTGTCTTACTCCGACTTCCGTCTCCTCCGGATTGAATTTAACTCTACTGAGTCTAGAAGGGGTATTACATGTCTTCCCTTATCATGCCTCTATCCGTTGAATGTGGCGTAAGCTTGTGACGGGCAGATCCATCCTCCCGCGTGACCGACCCAGCGTTACACTCCACCTCTGACTAGCTGACATAAAACGCACCTCGTGAGCCTTATGTTTGCTTTCAGGTTCGACAAGGACTTACGGTATGCAAATAACCTGCAGCTTTAATGCCGCGTCAGCGTACTGTCCGCATACGTCCTTCCTCTTCCCCGTATGCCCACCTCGACAATACCGCCACAGGATCAAAGCTCTCCGACCAGAAAGGTTGACACTTACATTTCCGGATAGCCAACACTCACATACAGAAGCCTTGAAGTCTAGATACGTGTGCAAATTCAGGATTTAGGACTGTATGAGTATTTGAACACCAGTGCTTTTTAAATGAGGTCACTAGTTCCTCGTGTGTTAGGTATTTAGGATTGCGAGTGATTATGGATTCCTGGATACCTACTTCCTATAAGAGAAATTTATAAAATGAGATAAATCATGTTTTCATTGAATCAATGACCTCCTGAATAATAATGATGAGCTCTTTTGAGTTTGAAGCTAGTCGCGGTACTTTACTTTGCGAAATTTTTGCATGCTGTAACAATGCTACCTATTGGCGATCGATCTAGTATAATCAAGTTGTTTAGAATTGAATGAATTTAACGTCAATGTTGCTATCACATATTGAATGCAGATTTCGTCGTAAGCTATAATTGATAAACTTGTCCCTTGGCATTTATGCTTTGTTTTGTTTATCTATTGATGGGATCTAGGTGACTGTGTCAATGGATGACATTGAACTCCAATCGAATTTTTAGATACACAATCGAAGGTCATATCAACATACCCTAATCATGCTGGTGAGAGGAAGCTAATAGGTATTTGTTTTACAAGTACGCTAGGATGCCAAAATTGATTTAGTGATGCGTTTCTATCTAATTATGTGTTAAGTATTTGTTTTATTTAATGTATGTGTTGTTGTTAATTATTTCTCCCTCATCTTATTATTGTCTTTATTTGGTAATTTTTAAAATATGGAATGTATTGCATTGCACTTCCCCTGCATACATACTGGAATAAATCATTATTATTATTATTATTATTATTATTCAAATATGCCAATGTAATTTCCTAAAATTGATTGAGAGGTACATTTCTATTAAATCGTGTAGTACCTAATTACATTGCGCCAATAGTTAATTAACTCCGATGAACGAATGAACGATAAGGGATAGATACATCATTTTTTTATGGTTTATTTGTTTACACTTCACATAGACGACCTTCGGTTTACTGACCTACTTTGGAGATTGTTTATTTCTACAGTCATTGTCCTTTTGAAACACGATTCATTGTTTAACTAATTCTTTATATTTTATTTGTCCTAGTTTTACCCAAACATCGGTCGTTTAAGTAGGTACTTTGCTAACCTAAGGGGTACCTGGATGACCTAGTTTCCACTAAGGCATAATTTGCTTGACCTAGTTTTGAGAAATATGGGTGTTTCGGTTACGAATCAAACTGATATCTTTTGTCGCCGTATCCGTATGCGCGCTTAAATAAACAATAGACCTACCTAACTAAAACAAGTACTTGTATGACGTAATTTTTAAATAGGTATTTCCTGTTTGTCCTGATTTTAAGATGCACGGTTACTCCCGCATACGAAATATAGAATAAGGGGATCCCTCAATTGTCATTCATTACGTTCTACGCGCCTCGATTCGTTTTATATGAGCTATAATAAATTAGCGTATTTCTAAAGCAGGTATTTCCTATTTGACCTACTTTCGAGCAAGTGAGAATTGTTATCAGTGTGTTAGTGACAAAACCTTAAAGCTCCGATTGATTTATTGGTGATGCCGCCTGTCCCTTCCTTCTCTGTCTCTGAAAATAATTAATAATCGGTTAAATCTTACCAGCCTCGATCGATTACAATTTTTCAAGTCGGGAATTTTATGACAACGACATTGTGATCAAGGCTTCCCTTTTTGTTTCCTAGCTAATGGATTCCTATCGGTCTTCTTGTGAAATGACTGATGATGAAAAAAACTCTTCAAATATCTGTCTATTTAAGATTCACTTCGGTATTTCACTTAGTTTCTCAACCTCGTATTAACTATTGTTTTTATTTCATTCGATTCGAAAATTGATTTATCAAATTGCAAATCAGATGTTTTAATTTTAAAATCCGGAATTAGGTAAATTATTATTTATTCTCAATATTTTAAAATCACTTTAGAATTAATAACCGTAGATACGCACGTTTTCTAAGTGTTCGAATTATTATCACTATTGTTTTTTGTAATTAGTTATTTAAATCACAATGAAATTTTAAAGCATCTTATTATAGAGACACTGTGGTAAAACCATGATTCGAGCAATTTGTTATTATTATTAATTTCACCGATGTTAAGTAATTTAAAGTAAAATTATAGTTTAATTATTATATCACCTTTAGTTAGTTTTAAAATTAATCGCGTGATGTGTTTTCTTGTATCCGGTAAACTGTATTTATTTTAAGACACCGTATTTTTGTTAAATATTAGAAAGTCAATAACTATATGTTGTAAAAGAAACCCGAATATTATTAAATTCTTATTTACTGACTTTAAACAATTTGATTATAAAACAAAACACCCGAACTTTCACGAAGTATTATTTTTAAGTACTTTTTCGGATTTTTTTTATTCCTCAATTTAAAGGGAGATTATATACCGAATTTACTCCTTTGCAAACACTTGTAGAAATTTCAACTTTTAATCAAGAGTTATACGTTTGTTCCTGGACCCCGGTCTGTATCCCCACTGCCAACGGACTCTCAACAAAACTCCCTACCAACTCCCCGTTTTTTATCAAACCATGGTGTTTTAAAGACTTCTTAGAGCTCTCCTTTCGTAGGAAAATGACTTCTGATCACCCAGACTTTCATAGAAAAAAAACCAAATTCGGTTCCTCCGTATACGACCTTTTGTCAAATATCTGATAATCTCCTATCTCATGTTTTAGACCGAAACCAGCCTAACATCTCTCTCACGTAGGAAATCACATAAATTTTCTCATTGACATGTATTTATTTAAAATTTTTATGTACTTTGGTAATAAGTCATTGTTAATGTGTTTGTAATAAAATTTTATATGAATTCTTTATTTTAAACATTACGTTAGGGCAATGATAATTTTTATTGCCCTTTTTAATCGATAATGGGCCTTGTGTAAATAAAAGGCATGTTCGGATCTTCATTGTTTTTGAAAACAAAATACATGTGTGGTCGACAACCATTTCCTGCGTCCACTTTGTCAGTAGTCAAGCTCAATTATGTGATCCTTTCAACGGCACAAATGACATAAAACGACCATTTCTGTTGAATAAAATCATCCGTAATTTGTCCGGTATTGTTACTTGACCCCAGACACTTAACAATACTAATTGTATTTCCTTTGAGATTGCAACTAGCACACAACTATGCCCCCAACGAAACCACCATCTTTTTAATAAATTTTCTTCTAAAAATCGTCTTTCTAATATCTCCGTTTCATTTAGAATTGATAACAATAATTTTCCACTGTTTTATGTATATTTTTCATTTTTCTTTCGTCAGACTACGTTAAGCATCTTTCCCTGCTTTGCTTTAATTGTAGAGTGACCAAAATGTACTGCGGTCTTAGATATAATTTTCTCAATCTCCTGTTTTTTGTAAATGGTGTTGTCAGAACAGAGTTATCCTTATATCGGTACCTATTCAAGTAGTTCCAATTAGTTTTCTCTTGAGATATTTGGTTCTAATTACTTCGTTTCACCGTTCCATCACCATATAAATAGGGTTTTCCCCCTTTCCCAGGCTATTATATTCAGTTTTGAAATTTTCCGAGATTCCACCCGTTTTTTGCCATCATTACAGGTCGGTTTTAATCAAATCGTCCCCTGGGACCATTCATGTTACGTTTTCCGTGCCCTTATCGGTGATATTTATCTTCAACATTCCCGTCTAAGATTTTTTTGTTTCCATTTGAAACTTTTGGCGCCCAAAACCTCCAGTTTTCGATCTCGCCTTATGTAAACACGATCCGGGGTTAATAATCCTTCAATCCTTTGTCTAAAGGTTTGTTTATTATACAGTTCGTTCACCCTACGTTCCTGTGAGAATTTATTCAAGGCCACTCAATCTGATCAAAGTCCACTAACCCTATACACGCCTCTATTTTCTCTGATTGGTTCAGATTATTATTAATCGTTCTGCACAATCTCTCATTGGTAGAATGTCAACTTTCTTTGTTCTCGAGACAATTATGATACGGGGTTTCCCTCGCTTCAGTCTTTATACAGATCTCTGTAATAGTTCCCAACTGCTCGGACAGATGTCGCCGAATGTACCGAATTCTCTACATAGTATTAAGGAGAAAAAAATTTCCTTGTGGGCTTCTCGTAGATTGAAGGTTAGCATTCATCACAGTGGGAATAGGGAGGGGGTAGGATAGGGGGGGGGGGGGTCGGTCAAGTTGAGGTATAGTAATAAAAATATGCGCAGTAAAAAATTAAAAGAGAAAAAAAGGAAGTTCATAGGGTGGTGATTGTATTAGACTTATTAGAGGGTATCTGTAGTTATTGTAAAGTATCGAGTCTGTGTGATTTTAAAAAGTGTAGTGCAGAGTTAAAAAGTCAAAATGTGTATAGTGTGTGTTGAAAGTGTTGGATGCACGATAGATGAAAGAGTTCCGCTTAGTATTTATGAGACTAAACTGGAGATAATTAGACAACGAGGTCATCAGTCATATTTGAACCTATTTGTTTCTCCAAGATCGAACGGAATAAACTGATCGTGTCTTAGATGAATTAATTAAATTTATGGATCGCGTATACGATTTCTTTCAATTCCAAAAGCTTCGTTGGGTAACCTCCATTAATTAACAAGCCAGTTATTTTGCATAATGAACGACATTATTCAAAATGATTTGAATATTGACAGCTTAACTGACACTCCAAATTTATCATCCGTCGGTCAGAATATCTCTTATCAATAGTTGACCGTGCTCGCAAATATTGATAACGGACCACAGATGAAATATGTAGTATTTTAGTGTCCGACCGAAACAGGACTTTCTACCGAAACCGAAACTTTTTAGACATGTTGAAAATCTATCGTTAACTGAAATTTGGCTTATTTTTTATACTTATGCAGACAGTTAACACGTGCTTTTTTTTTTTTTTTTTACATTAACTCCACACAGGAGGCCCTGAGGAAAATAATTTCCCTCAGGGCCTATGTCATCTGGGATGCTGTGTGGAGGGTCTTTTTGAGGAGAGGATGGAATGAACATTGGTCTTGAAGAGACCCATGTTGTAGGAAGGAGGAAACACAGAGGCCGGCAAATCATTCCACAGCCGAGCTGTTGAACATAAGAACGAGTCAAAGAAACGACCCGTTCTCATGTGACTAATGTCAACTGTGTACAAATGAAATAAAAAATAATAATTCAAGAAAGTGATTTAAAAAAAAAATATTATTCACATTACTACTATAAAACAAATATATATTTTTTAAATTAACAAAACATGTTAACTACTTCTTGGAATAGATATTTTTCAATAATCAACACTTACATTGTAAAGGAAGGACCTCATTAATTGAGTATTTTATTTTTAATTGTGTTTACGATCACAAAATTCTTATTACACGTGTTAAATGAAATATAAATAGAAAAAAAAACACAATAATTGAAGTATACGAAAAAAATATTTTCTTGATATTACTCTTATAAAGCAAACAAAAATTAACAAACACGTTAACTACTTCTTGGAACACTATGCGCGAGAAATATTACATAAACTCACAACACAGTCACGCCGGACCGGCCGGCGAACTCTGCTGATGTTGGCGGGTAACAAACGAGCCACGAACTCACCCGATGTCATCCGAACGAGGCGCGATAATTCACGAACGCCGAGTTTCGGTGCGGCGGCGGCAGGTTTACTGCCGAGACCAGATTTTTTTGCCGAAACTTGCCGAAACCGAAACCGAACCTTCGGTCGGTCACTAGTATTGATGTAGGGATCTATCGATTAGAGATCTAGATCTCCTGGACTACTTCTACAGAAAACAATCCAAGAATTCATTACAATTAAAAATAATTACGTTTCTATCAGAATTGGAGCATTGAAGAACCCTGAGTCACTGGCTTTTTGGCAAATCCTGTCTTACGCAACATGACACTTCGTAATGAGGTTTGTTTCAGGCATTTACTAAGCCCGCAATAACTCTTTGACAAGGGGATTAATAACTAATATTTCACTTGTATTTAACGCTATAATAATTGTTAGGTACTTGGAAAGTACAGTAAATCATGTTTTGGTGGATGTTCGAGTATTTTATATTTAAAAGGTGGGATTTTTTTTTATTTTTACAGTGAATACCGCGCAAGAATCTCAACTGCTCCCGTCTGGAGCCAGTGAGACGATGGCATCCCCAATTGGGGTATGTTGTGAGGCTTAAGGTAGTGGGGAGGGGAAGGAGGTGGGGAAGATGAAGGTTGGGAAGTACCTGGCTATTCAGATCTGGTCACTAAACACGGCTAAAGCCATTTTCAAGCAACGTTTCAATTCTGAATGGTGGTCTTACACCAGGGCGATACTGATAGTATCTTCCACTCTGGAACATGCCGCAAATATACTATATATTATTTTAAATGAATTAATTGTGAAATAAGACAAATTAATCAAATAAAATTTATTTGCGCATGCCGAGTTCGAACCCGCGACCCCCGGATTGTGAGTCAAGAGTCTTACCCACTGGACTACGGAGGTCGTCGATTAAACCAAATGCTCATTCTAGTTTGCTCTAGCAAATTATTCTGATCAATACTTTTGCAAATGGTTTTGGTGTATGCTCTTGCAAATGGTTTTAGTGTATAGAGCATTCCTTCGGTGCTCCGAGTTTGTTCGCTGAAATTTAATAAAATGCTCTAAAATGCTCGTTCGTTTGAAGTAAATGCTCTCAAATAGTTGCCTAGAGCATTCCTTCATGTTCGGACACGATCGCTCCCCGTGGTGGTTTCCTCAAAGTGTTCTTGTGGTATTGGAACTCGTGTCGAATTTTTGAAGTGAAACTTCTTTAGCCCCGTTAGTGATGTGAAATTCGGATGAAACGGAAATGCGTCACTAAAATTTATTATTTGGCGTGTCCTCGGTTTTAATATAATGCGGTAAATTCGCGTGTCGGCGCGGGCCTTCGACAGTGCAGCTAGTAAGGCGCTTGGCAAGTCTCAGTGGCCAGAGAGGCAGACATCGAGCGAACGGAGGGTCGAATCCTACGAAATCCAAAAAAATAAACATTTGTATTTTTGTGAAATCAATATTTAATCTTCAAACCACTTTTAAATAAACACGCAACTGAAAAGAAACCGACATCTAGTGACTTTCTAGTTTCACTTCTACCCGCTTGTGAATTACACGCACTGATTTTTGCACTAATTATGAATTGGAGTAATGAAAAATGTCTACAAATGATAGAAGCAGACCAAAATTTCAGATGTCTGTGGGATCCAACTTATGGAAAGTGATAATAAATAATAATTTAAAAATATGGAAAATAAAATAAATCATAAAAATAAGTCTCTTGTCTCCTTTCTTTTTCGATAATTGAGTCAACGATAAATGCAGCGTTTGAAATCACAATATCGCTCTCACCGTCCGACGCGATGTAGTGAACACTACCATCGATTGTTGAAGAATGAGCAAAGAGCTTTCGCTCCTCTATACATAATATAAACATACCAAGAGGATTTGTAAGAATTCTGATTCTTGATGTTCCCGTTCTTATTCGATGGTATTCTTATTCTATTTTGTGTAAATGGTTGTAGTATATCTAAAAGCTTCCGGCTTTTTCACATAGATGGCGGTACTAAGAACTGTCCTTAGACTCCGCTAGATGGCAGTTAGCTTAGTACCAGATATAAGCAACTGAGGATCCAGCAGCTCAGGGAGAGTCTTCAGCAGAACTCACACCTCAGATTCCAATTAGCCAGTTCCTAGATAGGTCGACTATCGTGGTCAACTCCGTATACGCGAAGTTTCATTAAATCAGATTTATACTAAAAGAACATTATTCTACCATTTTATTAAATCTCCTCTCAGGGTGAGCTGGAGAACTGTAGGTGAAACACCACAATGGTCAAAGAACAGTCAAGAAAGAACGGTCTTTGAGGCTCTTGTTCCAGCTCTAGCTCGATGCTAGTTTGGTCTAATCCCACTTCGAGGTTGCTGGAAAAAAGAATATTATGAACGATTTTCAAAGGAATGCCAATAATCAATTCTACTCAGAAAAGGCAGAGCGGGGTACCAAAGGCGGAAATATGTAAGAATTATTTGCGATTGATTTAAGAAGACGTCTTCGGTCGAATGTAAATATTTCTCGTGGGTTTCATAACAAAGTTGTGCTTCTGATTCTGTGCTGAGACTACAGAGAATAAACAAAATATTATATCATTTCCAGCGGCTGTTTTCGGGACATCTAAATAAAACTCGATTTCCATCTTGTTTGTCTTGGTGAGAGAGAACATCTCCCCCTGAACATCGGTGGAATATTTTTTTCGTTGGAATTATATTGTATTACCTATTTGGGAGATTCAATAATAGACCCCTGCGAAAGTAGGTCACATTTATATGATAAGTCCGCACTAAAAAGCTTATAAAATATTTTGTATGTTTTTATTTCAAATAAAGTTCACTCTTATATCGATCGCCCAGTTGATTAGTCAGACATCTTTGGAAAACAAAAATTTGAGTCGAGTATGCAGTTATATGTAAAAGTGTCCCCTCTATCTGGTACAATACTCAGATTTCTCCTAAACACCACCAAATAAACAATATACAAGAGTATTTTATTTTATTTAAATATATTTAAATTGTCCAATAAATAATAATTTGGACCCAAAATATAAATTCTCATATAAACATTTGAACTAACAGGCCACCCAGGCCCCCACGTCAGAGTATACGTAAAAAAATATCAGTAGCTAAAGGTTAAGAACTTTTGAACCTAACTAAAATAAAGCAACGAAGTAAATTAATATTGAGTTTTAATATAATACATCCCTGCTAGAGTGTCAGGTAGCATGAAAGGGCGCTTTATTATACTAGTTACCAACTTGTCGTCTTGTGACGTTTTATAGTAGAGTTTCCCAACCTTTATTTCGCCGAGCCTCCCCGAACCAAAAAAAATATTTTCATGCCCCCCTTAGGAATCGTCCATTAATCACGTGAGGCTCGAAAAGGGGGGGGGGGGAGTTCGGAAAAAAATCACAAAATATCACAAAGGGGGGGGGGGGGTATAATGAGATATCACGTGTATTTATTATGCCTACATTTAAAGATAATATTCTGAAAATTTCAATATACTTTGTAATAAAAAAATACACGTGATTTTGGGTACGATGGGGGGGGGGGGGGGTAGTTTAAAATCTCACCACATATCACCAGGGGGGGGGGGGATGGGGTTAAAAAGTTGCTAAAAAACATCACGTGATTAATGGACGACCCCTTAATTATGTTTCAACAAAATTAAGAACTAAATTATTTATTTGGATTTCAAATAGGTACTAAACAGATACAAAATATTTAATTATTATCGATCTTTAATGTAAGAGGAGGTACACTTTTAATCATTAATTACTTTCACATTTACATTTCTTAGTTTTCTTTTAATTTTACATATTATTCTATTATTATTTTTTATTTATTTAAATAATATTTTTATAATTAGATAATGACTAACAACTTTCAAAGTAATTTTAGAACAAATAAATAATTTTTTTTAGTACTGATGAGATACTTGAGCTTCCATGCTCTGTACCAGTTGGTCGATTCTGGGTTCAGTCTTTGCTAGAGCTATGGTTAAAACCTATTACGCCCCCTGACATTTCTCTACGTCCCCCTAAGAGTATGGATACTATAGTTCCATGACGTCCCCCTAGGGGGGCGTGCCTCCCTGGTTGGGAAGTCCTGTTTTATAGGAAGAGACTGAATATTTGCCTTTTATTTACTCCCTATTATCTTTAGCTAGTTACGTTAATGTCTCTGAAGTATGATTACTTAGAAGAAATAATAAATTTGTTAAAATATTCATCAAAATAAAGGTATTTCTCAAACATCACTTGTTCTTTTCCCAAGTATTTCAGAAGAGAACTTAATTTGTCCGTGAACGCTTCCCCAAAATATCTAAAGGATTTAAAACTTACTGTGAATAATACAGCGAAAAGACATAAATTTATGTATTTTCTTCAAAGCTTTCAATTTTCTAAATGAAACCTGTCTTACAAAATTCAATTCATTCAAATAATAAAATATTGTAAAACTGATTCTACGAAATCCTCGACCGATCAGACTTAATTAATGTCTTGTTTTGTTCAAAATCGTGATGCAGGTAGGTACAAATAATACAATTTTGTGTCGGTCTCTTGGATTGTAAGTAATAATAAGTTATGTTGACATGAATATTTAAATTTATTTACAGAAGATTTTAATTCGATCTTAAATGAATATTGGACACGTAATGATCTTTTCACGCCATGTACAAAGACATTATTAAGTAGTGTGATAATGTTAATAATAATGACAATTTATTTCTTATTATCATCATACAGTAAGGCCCGATAAGTTAAACACGTGCATTTTAGCTTTCTATCGAATCGTAATAAGCTGACAAGCTTAACAAAATTACAGTTGTCCTCTTCTGCTGATAACAATTTGTTCAAAAGCTGAAACGGATTTAGAATCGGTCTTTAAGCCGCCACATACCCCATTTCTACTGATTTATTACATATGTACCTAAACATTTTAAGTTTTACAGCGCTTAAAAAAATATATGTTATTCTTGAAGATAATATCTAGACATTCCCCGCGCCGAAACGCAAATTATATGAAATTTCCTCGATAGAAAAAAATCGAAAAGTACCAATGCTCCGAAAATGATTATAAACGTGTTTGTTTCAGATACGTTATTAGATTTTCACCGCCAAAAATATTTTCGTTATTTGTTTTTGGGTGTTATGCCTAGGGAATGCAATCTCGTTCTCGCGAGATCTCGTTCTCGCGAGATCTCGGCCTTTTTTTAGCGAGATTGATGACGGAAGAAAAAAGGGCGAGATCTCGCCAGTTTAACGAGATTGCACTCGAGTATAAAAACGTCTTATTCGAAGCGCGGACTGACACGGACGGAGTTGCGATCTGTCGGATTCGTTCGGTGCGCGTGTTGCGGCGCGGCGGCCTGATGTAGCCTGAGATCTGTGGTTCCAACTAGCGTTGAATCCGAAAGGGCCTTCTCAGCGGCTGTTTATCTGGCCAACAAAATAAGAAGCCGTTTAGCAGACGATTCTTTGGACATTTTGTGCTTCTTAAGGAGCTATTTTCAACATAATTCGTAATAATGGCTTGTGATTTGAACTGAACAAATCTTTCATTTGATTGGTATATTTTGTTAATTAATCTGCGATTTATAAAAGTCGACTAATTGGTATATTTTATTAATTAATCTGTAATATCTAATGGATCTACTGAGTAGATATAGTTTTATTTAATTGATAATAATATCTCAGCTTAATAGTCAACTCAGCTTAGATAATAAGTTTCATTTTTTTGACTTCTCGTTGTTATGTTAAAATGAAATAAATGTTTTTCTTATAATACTTATAATTTTAATTATTTTTTTCCTAATTTATTCAAATATTGTGATTATTTGCAAAAAAACACACAAAACTGCCAATCTCGCGAGATCTCGAAATTAGCGAGATCTCGCAGTATTGTTATTCATAAACTCGCGAGATCTCACTTGAGCTCCAACCTAGCGAGATTTGCATTCCTAGTTATGCCGTTTTGCGCTACATTCTTCTTTAGCCAGTAGTGGAACTGGCAACACGATATCGCTTCCAAATAAATAAGCACACATTTCACCACTAACAATCTGCCGGATCTGCCCTGATGATGGACATTGCAACGCTGTCCGAAACGTTGGCTAAAGAAGAATGTAGCGCAACACGGCATAACACCCCAAAAACAAATAACGACCAAACGTTTGTTTCAGTTATTTTACAAGTTACATGTACGAAAAAAATCACAGTGTTTCTATAAATGCTGTTTATGACAACCCCGGCAAAATTTTTGCTCTATTTTAAACGAGTCGTGTTTTATAAAAGCCTAGCAGACTCGGCCACGAATTGCTGTGGCTAACGAAATATAACGTTAACCTTTATAAAATCCACCCGCTTGCCAGCTGCCCGCTGCCCCCTGCCTGGACTGAATATTTGAATTTTTCGGCTTTTCTCTACTATAATAAGCATGTATTATACAAATAAACTTTCCTCTTGAATCACTCATCTATTGGTGAAAACCGTATGAAAATCCGTTGCGTAGTTTAAAAGATCTATGCGCACACACATTTTGAGCGACTTCATTTTATACTATGTAATGATGATGATAATGACTATGTAATGATTTTCACAATTTTCGCTTCAATTTTATCGTTTTTGATATTATCGCGCTCTCTCCAAGATTCGTAATTGCATTTCTCTCCATCTTCTTATTTTTGAGCGGGTGTACGGCGCCTTAACGGTCACCCAACTGTAAAAAAAAACTGAACAGCGTAGAATGGCCATTTGATGACTTTTTGTTACAAGTGAATTTCTGCGATACGACACTGGGCCTAAGTAAGCTCATACTACGAGCAACGAGAAAAGGAGATGCCACTCACACCTCACACCGCGCACCGCCGCGACGCGCGACGCCGCAACACCACACAAATCAATTGCCGCTGACCGTCGACCTCCCTAAAAACACTCGAGACATCATAAATCATGCAGGACAAGCTGTGGTATTGTTGAGATTAACAATAAAATGTTTTTCCGCTGAAACAAAGTCCGAGCGATGAATGGGGTGGTAGCTACATCCCTCGCGGCCAGTGGCAGTGGGCAGTCGGGTACTCTTACAGTATACCAGTGGTAGTAGGGCATAGGGCCAGGAGGGAGGGCGGCAGAAGTAAGGGGTGATTTATGACTCGCAGGGTTAACAAAAATACTGCTGGACTAGGAGGGCTTTTTAAAAGGATTAATGCTTCTTTAAGTGACCGAGGGTATTTATATTAATCTGTGAAGATGCCCAAAATCTTCACATTATTTTATCTCTCAGTGACAGCCTCTTGTGATAACAATTGTGATGTCATTGTCTTCCAATCTTATAAAGTTCGCAATTTCGTTGGACGCAAGCATCTTGCCGTTTGACACAATGTATTAAAATTATATGACGATTGTTGTCACTTACATCAATTCACAAATCTGCAAAAAAATAAAAGTTGAGAGCTGTTTTGGTTTTTTTTCGTAATTCTTATGTTTTTGGGTGTGCTGAATCCGAAAATGACTTTCATTTTGTCATAGAACGTCACGTTTTCTGACAATGTTGGTATCTATGTTAAACAAGTTATCATCTTTAAATAAAAGATAAAAGACAATTTTATTTTTATTTTTTATTTATAATTGCTTTTCTTTTTTTTAATCTAAAATACATTGATTAGTTTGATCTGAAGCGTCCAACAGTAGTCTGCAATCATTGAGATGCTCCATCTTCCCTGCTATGTTTTTCCATCTATTTAATATATTGGTGAAATCGTTCGTTTTGCTCTTCACCCACATATCCTAAATTTTCTGGAAAGTAGTCGAGGTGGGAATGAAAAAAATTTTCTTTTAAACTCTTTAGTCAACCTAAAGCTTGAAATGCTTTTAACGATTTGTTTGTAGTTAGGGTCTTTGTTATTGCCTACAAATTCAGGTTAAACCTCCCCGATCCCTAGTTCCCACCCCCCCTCGAACCCCCTACCCGATTTCTCCTCCCCCCTCCCGCATTCCATTTTTTATTTTTATTTTTTTTTATTTTAGTTTATTTAGGAAACAAACAGTTATACATATTTTAATAAGAAAGTAACATATTACATGATTGCATTAACCAGCGAAGTTTCCGCTACAATTTATAATATATATATATATAAAAACATGGATTAAAACATTAAAGAAAACATAAAGTGGTAGAAAAAAAGGAAAAATATATATATATACAACAGAAATGAAAGAAAAAAAACACACACACCAAATTAAAGCATATGGGATATATAAATCATCCAAATATATTTTTATAATAAAAAGAAGGAAAACCAACATAATAAGAATGAAAAAAAATAACATGCAGCAGGGGTGGAGAGTTCGTAATTAACAATTTGTTTTAATTTTTTCTATTATGGATTTAATAAATTGGCCTGAGGACAAATGGAAAATATCAGCGTTGTAAAAGATATCATTGTATTTTGTGCACGTCCTTCGGAGAAATGAATGTTGTGTGTAATTTGTTTTTGAGTGTGGGATGTGGAATAGTTGTTTTGATCTTGTGTTTCTTATTGGACAGTGGAAATTAATGTGTTCTAGAAGATAGTTGTTGTCAACAACGTTGTTAACGATTTTGAATAAAAATTTTTGGTCGGATATATTTCTTCTATCTTCTAAAGTTGATAAATTATGGAATGTTAATGAGTCTTTTAGGTTTTCTGAAGTTCGAAAGGATTTAAAGTCTAGGTGTTTCAATATCTTTTTTTGAATTCTTTCTAACCTTTCAATATTTACTTTGTATTGGGGATTCCATATGACTGATCCGAATTTTAATATTGAGCGAACAAAAGAGACGTACAGTATTTTGATTACGTGTGGTGACCTAAATGGTTTGGTCACTCTTATGATGAATCCTAGAAGTTTGTACGCCCGGTCATAGATGGAATTTATATGTGTTCGGAAAGACATTCCGGAGTCCATTATTATTCCTAAGTCCCTCACTTCACAACATCTTTTTATCTCTACGTCATTGATTTTGTACGGGAATATTAGGGGGTTTATGCTTTTGGTGAATGATATTGTGTTACATTTTTCCAGATTAAGGAACAGTTGATTGTTAGCACAATATATTCCAAGCCTATTGATATCATCTTGCAATTCTAGGCTGTCATTAATATAAGTGATTTTTTTGTAAATCTTAGTGTCATCAGCAAAAATTTGGAATTTGGAATTTTTAAAGCATTTACCTATATCATTGATATATAAAATAAACAAGAGAGGTCCGAGATGTGATCCTTGCGGGATTCCTGAAGGTATACTGTAAAAACGCGAGGAGAAACCCTTAGCTCTAACTGATTGACTTCTGTTTGTTACATATGATTTGATCCATCTGAGAAGGTCACCATTAATCCCGATTTTTAACAGTTTCTTCAGAAGCAGGTCAATTTTAATTTTATCAAAGGCTTTTGAAAAATCCGTATAGATAGAGTCTACTTGATTTTTACCACGCATAGAATTTAAAATAAAATCTGTGTATTCCAGAAGGTTTGTCTCGACCGACCGTTTTCTGAAAAAGCCGTGTTGATTTTTAGATATGATTGTTTGTACCACCGGAAAAAGTTGATCAAGAACTATGTTTTCCATGATTTTGCTGACAATAGAGAACTCCAGTCCAATTTTTTTTAATGAATAAAGACCTTCAAACTAAAATAACTGCATATTTATTTTTATTTTTATAGTTAGTTTTAATAGTTAAAATAATTGTCAAAGTTTTAATTTTTAAAGACTCCCAGAAACGCACCGTATCTATGGTGGTCTTCACCCACCGTTATTTTTTTTTACTTTTTAAGTTGTCATTTTGAATCAGTGATGTCATGTCGAGGGAAATTTCCCTAGATCTAGGGGAGAAAAATATTTTTTAGGGATAAGGGAAATCAGGACAAAATCTAGGGAAATTTCGAACTCTGGCAAAAATTTTATTACATATGACAATATTACTGGTATTATTTATATATATATTTTTTGGAATTCCTATGAATCTTAATTATTGTTCATTTACTTACATGCCATGTTATTTTTAACACTAACAACTCAAAATGATATAAGGGAACGTACCCATACTACGTGACACGTTCGGGGGGGGGGGGGGGGGTCTTCAAAATACCACGCTTGGTACAAATGAGCGGCGGGTTGCTTATGATTTTTATTTTGCAAAGTGTTTTTTTTTAAATTTGGAATTTAGTTTCTAATTCAGTGGTGAGTGTATTCGTACTTTTAAATTATTACTTCACGTAGCAAAAAGTGTTTTATTTGGAAAATCACGGTATTATTAGTATATTTACTAAGTTCCGATATCTTTCCAATTAATTATCATATTAATTAACATATAACAGGATTAGTGTTACACAATCAGGTGGCTACGTAGGTAATTGCGTAAATGTGAAATTTTAGGGAAATTTTACTTCGAAATCTAGGGAAATAATTTTTTTGGGCAGAACATCCCTGTTTGCGGTCATGACGGAATGCTTTGTAATGACTTTTAGGTGTGAGGTGTGTTTTTTATTCAAGATTAACTGCTTTTAATATAGAAAAACATTGGTAAAATGTCCACATTTTACCGCTACTGTTATTGTATTTAATCAAAGTGCAATATAAAAACAATAAATCATCTCTTTCATTGCAAATATATGTGACATCGTGTTTTGTGTCAGGCGTTACTTTGTAGGTACATTGTTTTATGTATAATACATACAGAAACACTGGTATTTATAATACACTGATCATGACGAGTGTGTAACAACTTGTATAAAAAGCCCTATACTAAAAACAATTTGAAAATACATAAGTAAATGTCAAAATATGACACGACTTTAACCTCAAATAGACAAAATTTATTGCAGATTGTCTGCAAATATAGCCCTATTCGTAAATTGTTGAGGGCCTAAATTATGTTTCAATAAACACAATAACTATTATTTATCTAAATCTCTATAAACAGTATGAAAATAAACCAAAAACACGAAATGTTGAATTGCATAGGTACGTGTGCACTTCAAGTCATTTCAAATGTCAATACAATACACACTATCACCAGGTGACAGGTTAAGAGTGACGTCACCGTTAACCATTTCAGTAATGCCAACTTAACGCTGTGTTTTGAGAAGAGGTTTAAAAATGCACTTTTTAATAATTTTTTAAAAACTCTGCGTTTAATATTATGAAATAAAACTTATATATTCAGAATCAGCGTTTCTTGGTCTATATGAACATATTTTTTTAAGCCATAATATTTTTCACTGGAGTTCCTTATTGGGAGTTTGGAGATGGGCCTATAGTTGGTAATGTTATTTTTGTCCCCGCTTTTGTGGATTGGTGTAATGAGTGCTTGTTTCCAGACGTTGGGGAAGTTGCCTTCTTCAAATGACATTTTGAATAGCAAGGAGAGAGGATAAGCCAAATGGTCCCGGCATTTTACATAAAATATGGATGGCATTAAATCAGATCCCGCACTTTTATTCGGATCAAGTTTTTTTTAAATAATTAAGTACACATGATTGATTGAAGTTAATATTGTGTATATGTAGATTAGAGTTGTCGTCATCATTCTCACAGTTTATAAGATTGAGGCGAAGCGAGGGTTGGAATTTTCTACAAAAACTGATCTAAAATAATCACTAAAATGGTCGCATATGGATTGTCCATCATTGCAGGAAATATCTCCAAGATACATTTGCTTTGGTAAATCGGAAGAGGATTTCTTTGATTTAACAAATGACCAGAACTGTTTGCTGCACTTTTTTATTGAATCTTCTGCCGTCATAATGAAGTTTTCATAACATTCTAATGCGATCTTCTTTTGAAGATTTCTCAGTATTGAAAATGATTGGTAGTCAGCCAGGTTCTTGTATTTTTTCCATTTCTTGTGATATTTTAATTTCTCTTTTACAATTTTAATAAGTGGTAAAGTGTACCAGGGGGAAACCTTTCTAAATTACCGTAAATTTTTTTTTCGGGGATATATTTGCGAATAATGTCATTTATGATATTGTAAAAATCTAAAACGGCTTTTTCGGTATTCTTACCTTGAAATTCGAGTTTCCAATTTATTTTGGATAATTCATCAGTCCCAGTAAATTCAGTCTTCACAGCTCGCGTGCCACTTATTGCATTTTTTTTATTCAAATTTCGTAATGCCAGAGCTCACCAGGTTTTATACAAACCTTGTCTTGACAATAACGAACACAAAAAAAAGAATTATCCAATTTGGTGCAGTCGTTCAAAAGTTATGCGCGGACATACATTTCTGCGATTCATTTTTATTTAATTAATTAATTTTTCGTAATTTCATGATGCTAGAGCTAACTATTGTACACAGAAACCATCGCGGGCATGCACACATCAAATCCCCAAAGTTTCATCTCAATCGGATGAACGGTTTAGCAATGAAATGTGTATTGTCAGAGCTCACTGTTGTATGTACTATCTATATCTATATATATGTACACCGTTTTGCAAAATAACCTGACGTTCTGGAATTTTTTGAGTATTTTTCTAGTTTTCAGAACACCTAAATACATGGAAATCAGTTGAAAACATCCACACAGCATTTTTGTTGTAGACCTGTGTATTAAATTAGTCTCGCTTATTTTTTTATTTTATTTTTATTTTTTATTTTGCAGAAACAAACAGTACATAATTACATAATGGAAAATAGTTACAAAGTTATAGAATTAATACAATAATTGGTACCAATGACATGTCGCTGTTATCTACTTATATTTTTGTGAGATAAATAATACAATATACCTAAATTAAGTTAGTAACTTATTAAAGGAGAGGGGTGTGTGAGAGTGTTTGTATGTGTGTAAATGCGCGTGAGGGTGTGTGGATGTGTGTTTTATGTGTGCGAATTCAGTGTGCTAAAAATGTTTTTCTTAAATAGAGGGAGGGAATCGAAAAATATTTTTTTTATTTTTTTATTTTTTTTTTATTAGTAATAGAAGGTACATAAATTACAAATAAATTTTATACAGTATTTAATTACATAGTAGATATATTTGATGTACCCCCATAATTAAGCAAGGCTTGTGTGCATGGGGGGGTGTTATTGTATTGCTTTTTTTATATCATTCAGTTTATTTATATCACATTTAAATTACCATTTAAACGAAGTTTTCAGTATATTTTTTTAGGTGAGTTTTAAAATTTTTTATATTGGTTTACATGTTTCTAATTTTTTCTGGTAATGAATTAAAAAATTTTGCTCCGAGATATTTATGACTCAATTGTCCAATTTTTTTTTACATTTTGGAGTGGGAAGTATTGATGTTTGTCTAAGACTTCTGTTATTTTTAAATGGTGCAACTTGATTTTTAATATTATCTTTATAAATTTGTAATGTTGCATGATAAAAGTATAATGCACTTAATTTTCTGACTTTAAATTGTTTGAATAAAAGTTCTGACGAATATGAGTAGGGTTTTTTTAAAATTGTTTTTATTATTAGTTTTAGTGATATGTAAATTGTTTGTGTTTGATTTGTATATGTACCGCCCCATCCTATAATGCCGTATTGTATAATTGATTGACAGAAAGCGAAGTATGTGGTTCTAAGTAATTTTTCGTTTAAAATATCTCTTAAACAAAATATATCGGTATTTGTGGTTTTTTGAATTGAGTTGAAACTTTGAAGGATGCGGGAAATAGGGGAGTTGGCTGCAGCTAACTGAAATATTAATAAAATAAAGAGAAATCACGCAAAGAAATACAAATACAGAATTGTTAATTAAAATATTCATCCCAGACTTGCAGAAAAGTCAATAGATGTCGCATATTAAATAAAATGGATAAATATTTATCCAGACACTATCTAGGATAGTATTTAGTTCGGGTTTGAATCTTGCAACAACACATAAAGACAGCAGCCAATAAAGCGTTAAGAAAATGAAGATAATGTAAGTAGGTGATTCTCATTCGAAATATGGTACAGTTAAAAATTACCGAATCGGATATCGACACCTTGGCGCAGTGGTCAGCGCATTTGGCCGAAAAGCGAAAGGTCCTGGGTTCGAGTCCCAGAGGTGCAAATATCTTTTCCTGATTTTTCTGTTTCCAGATTTTCGATTGGTTTCGCTAATATTGTCTTCATTTAATTAAGTATTAAAATTGGAAGTTTTACTGATAAAGTTAAAAACAAAAAAGTTTTAAATATGTTTTAAACACAGAAATTATCACATTAAAAATGTCAATATCATTTGTATATTTGTTTGCTAAACTATGTTTTACTATATGAGATAGTCAACTGTCGCCCGTTCGGATCTGAACGGAAATAGTCGATGTTGGGCACCTTCAGTGACCAGTTCCGCTGCCTCAAATAAACACAAACCATTCATTAGAACAGACGTTAAGTCCAGTTTAATATTAATTAAATAAAATGATAAAAACACGCCTCGTAACTTGACGAACGTATTATTGAAATTCCCGATCATCCTAGAAGTATTGTTCCTGAGAGGAAACAATAGAATACCACGAGTACTGAATGGTATGAAGAAATTTGTTGGATTTTTTGTATTTCCTACCTGTGGCTTTTGTTATCTGACTTTTATTTGGATTAATATTTTTTGCCTTGTTGCCGGGTAGTATTTATTTGGTGCATTTAAAAAAAATAGTAAAACTGATACAAAATGAATAAATCATTACATAACAAAAGAAATAATAAAGAAGTTTATTTACGTGGGCGTAGGTTTAATACATTATAATGCAGTGATTTTTTTTTTTTTTACGTTAACTCCACGCATGAGGCCCTGAGGAAAACAATTTCCCTCAGTGCCTATGTTATCTGGGATGCTGTGTGGAGGGTCTTTTTGAGGAGAGGAAGGAATGAACATTGGTCTTGAAGAGACCCATGTTGTAGGAAGGAGGAAACACAGAGGCCGGCAAATCATTCCACAGCCGAGCTGTTGAACACAAGAACGAGTCGAAGAAACGACCCGTTCTCATGTGGCAAATGTCAACCGTGTACAAATGTTGGGCACGCGTTTGGCGTGTTTCCCGACTATGCACCGGTGCCGAAAGGATCAATGATGCTAGTTCCTCGGAGCATCTTCCATTGTAATACCGGTAGAACAAGGATAGCATTCCCACCCGACGCCTGTGCTCTAAAGATTGCAATCTATCAAACGGACCGCCCGTTTCTGCACAGAGTCGAGGGTATTTTTCAGGTATTTTGGAGCTCCAGACCAGAGGTGGCTGCCAAATTCAACCGTGGGGCGTACTTGTGATTTGTACAGGGTTAGCAGTTGTGTACTATTAAAGTATCTGCGGGCCCTGTACAGTACGCCCAGTTTCTGTGAGGCTAACTTTACTCTGGCTTCGATGGAGCCCCCATACCTGAGCTGGTCACTTAGGGTTACACCAAGCATTTCGATGGAGGGCCTGTTCGGAAGATTGCTTTCGTTGAAAGAGACTAGATTTTCATTTCGATCCCTTTTAGACGTAATCAGACAAGATTGGGTCTTTGAAACATTAAATTCAACGAGATTATTTTTACCCCTAGAGAAAACACTCTCGAGGTAACCGTCCATTCTTTGCTTCAAAGCCCTACGAGCTGTGATTGTTGTGATTGTTGCAAATAATATTTTATTGAACATTGTTGGCAATGTTTATTAAAAAAAAAAAAAATATTGGAGTCAATATTTTGTAAAATAAGAAGTTAAAATGTCAGTTGTCATTTTTTTCCGTCATGAGCTCCACACAGGAGGCTATGAGGAAAATAATTTTACCTCAGGACCTATGTCATTTTAGGGGATGCAGTGCGGAGGGTTTTTTAAGGAAAGGAACAAACCGTGGTTTCAAAAATTCCCCCATTTTTCCAAAAAAGAAATTTCCTCACTTATTCGAATGAGAATTGGACATTGTTCTGTTCCTTCTCACCTTTTTAAAATTCACGTCCTTGACTCTTCAGATTGTACATTCTGTGGTCTAGATGTGGGAACTTTAGATCACATATTTTTTGGTTGTCCCTCTCTAAATAAATATCCTCTCTTCTATCAAGAGTTGTCCAAAATTGCCTCTCCTCCATTCAACATCTCATCTCTTCTAAGTCTGAACTCTACTCCAATCTTCCATAAAATTCTGAAATTTGCACATTTAAATAAAATTAATATATAAATTAACCTTTCCTTTCTCTGTAATTATTAGTTATGGCCTAGAGCACCCTTGAAGGGTGAAAGCCAGAAATAATTGAAAAAAAGGAGAGTTCTGAGAAGGAAATAGGTATGAGTGGTGGGTAGGAATCTGCGAGTGTGTGTCCAGGAGTGACGGACGAATGAATCAATCCCTCCAACTGCGATGCAAGGCGTTGGGTCGAGAAATTTTGGCTGGAGAGGATAAAAGACCTCCCTCAATCAATCTCTCTCGAACCTGCCTACCACGCGGCAGGTGGGCAGACGCATCGGCCGCCAAGTACTGGACAAACTTCACCTCAAGAACCCGGCACCCCTGCTAAGTCACCAAACGTAGTCATGACTTACGGCAGCGGTTATTCAATACATTTTGTGCTTTGTTTTGAGTTGCTGTGTGGAGGGTCTTTTTGAGGAGAGTAAGGGATGAACAAGGGATTTGAAGGAAGGAGGAAACTTTGAGGCCGTGTTCATGGGGTGAAGTAAATCGTTCCACTGCCGAGTTGTTTAACTCATGAACGAGGAGTGGAACGAAGTATTTTCATGTAATAAATGAAAACTATACACAAATGTAGGGCGAGTTTGACGTATTTCCCGATTGTGCTACACTGTACCACACTGTTGCCGAAAAGATCAATTATGCTAATTTCCTCTGAGCACATTTCATTGAAATATCGGTAGAACAAGTACCATTCTGTCAAAAACATTATGGTCCAAGCTTTAACAAAAGGTTTTATTTTGACCGGTCAGTGGCTGAATTGGCATCGCATTTGGGTCCCACCCAGGCGTCATGTGTTCAATTCCTTGGCTGGCTAAGTCCTCAATCACGATCCAAGTAACCGCTTAATTCCGAGATTTACAAATATTGTCAGATTATTCGTAACCAGAAAACGTTTGTCATCCTTCTTAAAAAAAATGTTCCAAAAAATATGTACAAAGCAAAAAATTCATATTTTAAAGTATAAAATAATAACATCTTTTCCGGCAAAGGTTTTCCACACGAATATTATTATCTTTTGAAGTGAAATCACACCAAAAAAAAATTAGACAAGTCTCGTTCCTAGCGATGTGTAAATCAATTTGCTGTACAAAGGAGCCTTAAACGTTAAAAGTATAATAGTAACTCGGCTATAGGAGTTGTTCGCAATAATACTTGTACCATGCAGATAAGATTCAGTCATTCGTTTTAGGGAAAGACGTTGTGTACAGAACAGTGTACAAGGGTGGGTAGGATGTTCCCGGAATGTCTTTGATCTCGCTCCAAGGATCAAAGCGTACGAAAAGGTAAATCATTTCAGAGGACTGGTCGTACTGCTAGCTGCTAGCCCTGGATAGCCGGGTGTCACTGGATTGAGTGCACTGCAGTTTTTTGACGTAAAACTTCTTTACACACGCTTGACTTGGGGAGTAAGCTGGTGAATGCGTGACGAGAGCGTTACGAAAAGCGAGGCGAACGGTAGTTGAGAGGGAGATATAAGTTAGTGAAGATAGAAAGAGAGAGAGAGAGAGAGAGAGAGAGAGAGAGAGAGAGAGAGTTACGTTTCGTATTACTGTAAGGGCAAGAGAGAGAGGTGCGAGCACACATTTTCTTTCTTTCTTTCTCTCATAGCCAGTTTCGTTTCGTATATCTAAGACACAGTGCATGCCTATTATCTGTATCACACTGTAGGAGCAAGAGAGAGCAGTGCACATTTTCTTTCTCTCTTCCTATCATATAGATTGTAGTGAACGTATGTCTTGCAGTATGAAAGAGACATGCGTGTATGAGTGAAACAGCATGCGGAACGTATAAAAGGCGTGAATGTTGTCCATTCGTCCTCTATTGTTATCAGCTTCCTAAGAAGAACCTTGTACAGTATTCTCGGATTAAATACACAATAGTCTACCCACGTCTATTATTGACATACACCCCATACTGAGATCATCATATCTGAGGAATCTGGATCCATCCTAAAGGAGTCCAGAAGTAATGGGATAACCGGCCACGGTTATTACATAGATGGAGCTAAAGAAGTTTTAAGTTTTAGAAATAATTCCCCACCGAGGCTATTTGGGAATGCGTCTTTTTGAGTTTCCTATGTGTAGCGTCTTTTTGAGGAGAGGAAGGAGTGAATATGGGTACAAAAAAATTATTCTCTTCGAACAGAAAAGAAGCATTTTTTAAGAGAGCCTCAGTAGCCCGCAAATGTTCCACAGAACTCAAGAATGAGTCGTAAAAACGAACCGTTCTCATATAACAAATGTCAATCATGTACGAGTGTTGGGCGCATTTTGGTGTATTTTCCGACTATGCACCGGTGCTGAAGGGATCGATTACGATAGTTCCTCGGTGCATCTTCCATTGGAGTAACGGTGGAACATGAACAGTATTCCCATCTGACGGCTGTGCTCTAAAGTTTGCAATCCATTTGCTAAGCATTTTATGTATATTTCTCTTGAAAACTTCTTTAAAAAAAGTTTTTATATCCTTAAAAAAATATATGTTCCTTAAAGAAGATGCTAGATAGACCCGGCCGGCTGACGAAATACAACGCCATTACCCAACCTTTAGAAAATCCACACCACCCGCTTGCCAGCTGCCCGCTGCCTGAATTGAATATTTGAATTTCTCGGCTTTTCTCTATTTATAATGAGCATGTATTATACATATAAACCTTCCTCTTCACTCTATCTATTGGTGAAAACCGCATGAAAATCCATTGCGTAGTTTAAAAGATCTATGCACACATACATTCTGAGCGACTTCATTTTATACTATGTAATGATGATGAAATGAAATGATTTGCCGAGTCGAAACGGTAATTATATTTAAGTCCTTCGATAGAAAGAAAAACCCAAAATATCCTCCAAAAATTATTAAAAACACACTTTGTTATTTAACGTCCTGTTATTTAACGTGTTAAAGGTTTGAAAAAAAACAGTTTATTTTTAAATACTACTTTAGACATCCGTTGAGAATATTTGCTCTATTTTAAACGAGCCGTGTTTTATAAATTATTTTCAATGAATTATAATCGTTTTATTACCATTAACACACTTCCTCTAACATTCGTATTCATATATTTCCCTTCCAAACCATCTTCTTCTTATTTTTGAACACTTACCATCGCTTAGTATCGAAGGATAAAACTACTTCATTTTCACTCGTGAATTTAATAAATATCTACTTTTACAATTTTTGTTTATTTATTTATTTATACTGGGTTTTATCAGATTTCACTCACATGATAACAATCCAATTATAGAAACTCATTTAATACACCAACAGGCTGACAATTACATAAATCTAATCAGGAAAATTATAAATTTGTAAATCTTGAAATTGTTTCTAAATAAAGATTAAATAACAAAACAACCAGAGAGAGAAATTTATAAGAATACAAAATTACTCATATGACAAACAATACAAACAGAGGCAAGAGACACGAGACATACCAACGATACCTAATATAATTTGCACAACATATTTTCAGCAATCGCAGAACTTTTTTTTTTAATCCATACAGATTATCCACGAAAATATCTACCTCAGCACTCTATATTATTATGGAACAAACTTATTATTAATATTGATAATCTGTTACATAACCTTTGAAAAAGATAGAATTAATTCATCTGAAACACAATCAACAACTTGATTTGTACTTTGACCTACGAGGTAGCAAAACAACAGAAGGGCAGTGCAGTCGTTCAGTGGACAGTGGTCAGTTAGGCCTGCACCGTGACCCACCCTCGGGGTGGTGGGTGGTGGGTGGGGTCGGCGGGCAACCGAGAGAAAGGGAAGTGTAATGAATTTAAGGGTGCGGACGTGTCTGGATTTAACTCCTTTCTCTGCCCCTCCCGTAGAGAAAAACAATAAAATGAATACTTGACCAAAGAACCAAGGGTGAACTATAAACGAGACAGACATACGAGTATTTCCTCTCGCCTTCCCTAAACCGTCCATCGGAGATTTCATTGAACTGTTCCGACGGAAGGAGAATAAATTCTTCTCGTTAGGGGAGGCTAATAATAATAGCCAAGCTTGTTTTTCGATAAAAGGTTTTCCAAAGTTCCCTTTAAAATTGATCCTCGTTAATTAAAAGTAAAGGTATTTTAGATTCAACGTGTATTAAAAAGATCACAATAAAACGGAAGCATCTCCACGGTTAATATTTTCTAGTAAAATTATAAGACTTTAAAAAATTCTAATCATTTTTCCACTTACTTCACTTTTTCCATATAATTTTTTACAATTGGCTGGCTATTTATACAAATCTACCAAATACAATAATTGCTTCGACATTATTTTATTTATATTAAATTATGAAGATGCTTTAAAGCAAATAATAAGGATCAAATTTCCTCAATTATTTGCCAGAAAATATAAGTTCACTTAAAAATAAGCTTCAAATAATACAAAACACAATTAAAAAAGCATACTGAAAACTACATACAATGTCTAATAATAACAAAATATAAATAAAATTTAAAAAAATTAAAACCACAACAATAAAAAACTGTACTAAAGTATTGGAAAAAATTCTTAATAACTAAATAATTATTACTTTCTTCCCATACACATAAGCATATATATTTTTAAAATATATATTAAAACTAGCTGACCCGACGAACTTCGTACCACCTCAGAATCAATAACTGTTGAATTAAAATAAGTATTTTTATTAAGTTAAAAATTACACAATGAAGCAATTATCGATGCCCAACTATCCGTGTTTTGTTTTTGTCAGTATCAGAGATGGCGTTGTGTATGAATTTATATTTTTTGTGATTTTCTTACTTTTCCACTTACTTACGGGAATTTTTGAAAGGAAGCGGGTACGGGTGCCGCCGCCCCGGAAACCATTTATTGGATAACCAACACCTCTGCCATAGGTCACCCCAAGCGGTTCGCTACGTTTGGTGATTAAGCAAGGGTGACTTTTTTCCGGGTCTTGGCGGCGGATGCGTCTGCCCACCTGCTGCGTGGCGGACCGGATCGAGAGAGACTGGTTGAGGAAGGCCTTTTGACCTTTCCAGCCGGATTCTCTCGACCAATGGGTCGAAAGAGTCCGGCTGGAAAGGTCAAGGTAAAAGGTCAATTCCGCTCAAGGCAATGGTCTTGCACCGCAGTTGGAGGGATGGATTCACTCCCGGATACAATGACCTCCAGATTCCTACCCACCCCTCATGCCCTTTTCCTTCCCACTTTTTTACTCAACAGAGGTGCATATGGTACCACCCAACGATTGTCAATGTCAATGTCTACGTTACTGATATTTTTAATGAATGATTGTTCGCCATTATCGGTATTTCTTCGACGATATATTGCATATCCTTCAACATGTGTGACCGTATCGTTGGTGAAATCTTTAATAAAACCCTTTGTACAATTTCCGTCTACCATGCAAGGCGATGAACGATTCAAATTACCGCATGGACCGTGAATCATGTTTGTAGTAACAATATGAAACAGTAATTATTAGTAAAAAATTTAAAATTAGAGAAAAGAGGCAGGCTTCGTTCTCATCGGGTCAGAAGTGACACCGGTTTGAATTACTAATATCACTTTTAAAAAATAGGGGTTAATGGTAGAAGGGTGAAAATTAAGGGTTGCATGTATTTTTTAATGCCTCACCATAAAAAAAAAAAAAAAATTTGTCCAAAAAAAAATAAAATAAAAATTCGGAGTGGAACACCCTTTACTTTTAGGGGTATGAAAAATAGATGTTGGTCGATTCTCAGACTTACCAGATAAGCACACAAAATTTCATCAAAATTGGTCCAGCCGTTTCGGAGGAGTGTGATAACAAACACCGTGACACGAGAATTTTATATATTAGATTTATATGTATAGACACAATATGAGGTAATACAAAATTAGGAAGATGAAATGTTTATTGAATTATTTATTAATTATTATTCTGTTATCAATTATGTTTATAATTTGTACAAATCAATTTATTTAGCATAAAAAATATTTATATTTATATATTACCTATTTATAACACATATACATCAATTCAAAATATTTAAAATGTGTACAAGTGCTAATTTGTCTAGTTAAGTCGATATCTGTTCCTGTGAAAGCAGATTTTCTGTCTAAGGAACTCCAGATGTTATTCTTGGTATATTAATATGTATTTATTGTTTTTCAAGCCTGAATTCAATATCAATGTACCTACAACCATCTAAATTTTATTATACATTTTGGTTCACATTGGAGATTTAACCCAAAGCTATGAATAAAGGTAGCAGCTAGTTGCGGTGTAAATGTGTACGTGCGCCGCAGTCCGGAACATTGCGATGCATTTTATGCAAAACTGTGTAATTTATCAAACTACGTAAGCAGAGCGAACCTCCGCCGGCCCCATAGCGCACAAAGGTCCCACTACCAAACTTTGGCAGGACAAAACTATTTGTGAAGACACCACCGTCATTTTACGGTGTTCAGAAGTGTCATGCTTATCTCTTAAAATTTCATTAATATTATATATAACGATTTACTTTTTTAATTGTAAATTTATTAACGAACATATATGTTATCAAAAATATAAAACTATTTCTTATAAAACCCCTCACTAGGCCGAACACGAGAAAATTAATCTTAATGTAATATTAATAGCATCATTGATCCCTTCGGCACCGGTGCATAGTCGGGAAACACGCCAAACGCGTGCCCAACATTTGTACACAGTTGACATTTGTCACATGAGAACGGGTCGTTTCTTCGACTCGTTCTTGTGTTCAACAGCTCGGCTGTGGAATGATTTGCCGGCCTCTGTGTTTCCTCCTTCCTACAACATGGGTCTCTTCAAGACCAATGTTCATTCCTTCCTCTCCTCAAAAAGACCCTCCACACAGCATCCCAGATGACATAGGCCCTGAGGGAAATTATTTTCCTCAGGGCCTCCTGTGTGGAGTTAATGTAAAAAAAAAAAAAAAAGGAAATGACAGCCTAAAAACGCGAATTAAATGCGAAATTCAAGGAGATAAATAACAAATAAAAGAAATAAAAAGCAGAAAGAGTGAAAGGAAAGAATAGAAAAAAATGATAGACATAGAAAATAAATAAAAAAGAAAAGACAAGAAAAGAATATTTCATGGTACCAATAGTTATTGGTTGAAACAATGAATTTTAAATTATTTTTTTTAAACAGTACTTTCCACTCAATTGAGAAATCTATTCTCGGGGAGCAACGCGATTTCAGTTTTAATTTAAGTGCATAATATATTCGAATATAACGTATTAATAATTTTTTATAGTCGTAAAATAAATAATAAGGCATGCAGTTAGAAATGAATCGATAAATTGTGCACATCTACCGGATCTGCCGGATCTGCCCTGATGATGGACACTGCAACGCTGTCCGAAACGTTGGCTAAAGAAGGAGGTAGCGAAACACGGCATAACACCCCAAAAACAAATAACGAAAATACTTTTGGCCGTGAAAATCTTAAAACGTATCCGATAAATAATTGTAAAATAAATGGCATACAGGTAACAATATATCAATAAATTGTATCACGAAAGTAAATGTAAGATTTTTACAGGACCAGTTTTTTTACTGTAATTAAATATAATGAATAATGTGATGTAATTTCAATATAATTTAATTATGTTTCAATAAATAATTCTCTAAATCCAAAGACTTTATCTGCATTTTATAGTTATATTGTTTTTATAGTAATTTAATTCTGTTATTAGAAAATAATTTCTTTATCATTTTATTACGAAAAAATAATACGATAACACACCCTGAGGACAGTATCCATTGAAAACACGTAATACTGTCTCACCGGAAAAAAACGGGTTGCTTCCAATGCTGAATTATTGCGATATAAATGTTACAATTGTTAGATACGTTTTAAGATTTTCACGGCCGAAAGAATTTTCGTTATTTGTTTTTGGGGTGTTATACCGAGTTGCGCTACCTCCTTCTTTAGCCAAAGTTTCGGACATCGTCGCAGTGTCCCTCATCAGGGCAGATCCGGTAGATCTACCGGATCTACAGGATCTATCGGATCTGCCGGATCTGCTCTGATGATGGACACTGCAACGATGTCCGAAAAGTTGGCTAAAGAAGGAGGTAGCGCAACACGGCATAACACCCCCAAAAAAATAACGAAAAAAGTTACAATTGTTTGCTAATACTATTACAAAACAATGACTTTAATATGATTTGACTTCGGTTAAATCCGTTTTTTTTGACCATCTAAGTTGCGATTCGGACATCTGTGCAGCACCGAACGCTAAACCATTTCCCCGTTGTTATTTCAGCGCTGCTTTTTTAAACCAATTTATCGGAACTGTAAAAATAATTACAGGGGTTTGGCGCCATTTTAGCATTCACTACGTCCGCACTACCATTAACCCAATGTCTGATAGATAAATATAGAACGGCTAGAATAAACGATATTATTGAAGTTGTACGGTATGGTTGAATACACATGTACGACGAAGGCTTAAAAACATTAAAAAAATATTTTACATTTACGTCTTTTATTTTTTTTATGTTACAAGTAGCTCCACACGGGATACCCTCACGAAAAAAATCCCTCAGGGCCTATTTCATCCTTGGGAATGCCGTATGGAGGGTCATTTTAGGGAAAGGAAGGAGATGAAGGGTAAAAATGTATAATCCCCCCTCACGGATAATACGGAACGTTCGTGTTGTTGAAGGTCAATACACGGATAATAAGGAGCATTTCTTTTTTAATTAATAAACAATCAAATATGACATTTGTCGGAAGTACCTACCAACCTTATAAAATAAATTCTCAAAATAATTATTTCGAATAATTATTACTAGTATTATATGCGTTGAAGTTCAAACTACGAAAGCTGCATGTCATCTTAATTTAGATATACATCCCATGTTTTGAATGGTTTGTTTGGCAAGCAGGGTTTGTCTAACGGTTATGTGTAATTATTCTAATACCTTTATTATTTTATAAATACAAGTAAAAAACTTCTCAATAATGCATTCACTTCATAACATGAATGAATTATTGTTTTATAACATTTTTTCTGTGATAAGCAGCATTTATTAATGATTGATTGTCTATGAAATTTAATACAGAAATGATGAAATAAAAATGCCACAGCAAAGTGTGTATATCGCGCCAATGAAATAATTTTAACAAAATTAAAATGTAACATGCATATTTTTTCGTCTCCCCCGACATACATACTCACTTTTCGTGATAATAAAGCGAAATCTAACTGTTTCAATAAGAAATATTGCGTATTAACCAGTAAGCGGAATAAGAAAATAATGAAAAAGGTACAAGGGTTGGATTTGGATAAGAATCTGGGTTAAATGTGTCTAACCACTTGGAGTGCTATTTTTGTAAGCTATTTTTTTATTTGGTGCGCATTTTTCGATTTCTTGGGGTTTAATGAGGTAGGTATTTTTTATCATAACATATTGATACCTATTATACATCTCACTGTACTAAAATTTTCTTGCTTATATTTTTATTTCATTTATATACTTTTTATTTCCATCGTAACTTTATCTAAACTATTTTTTTTCTCATGTTAAAGATGAGGTACTGCCTTTATTATTTATGTAAAAGCTCTCTGGGAATAAAATAAAAGAAATAAATAAACAACTAAATAAATTAATGGTTTCCAAAACAAGCTTGAAAAAAAAATCATTAGTCATATATTAGGTATATAATTGTGTAATTTCTACTATTTAAGAAATTCTAAAAATTAGAGTACTTTATTAAAATTAAATAGTCATAAATACATTGGGAATTCATATGCCAAATATTGGTTTATAAATGTGTAAATTCTAATTATGCAATTGTAAATGTTCTCTAAAATGGTCTGGAAAGAATCTCTTACTTGTGATCTCAATAAAGAAACCACTCATTCACTCTAAATGCAATTATTAATGTTCTCCAAAATGACCTTGAAAAAAAAATCACATCTTTGCGATTCTTTAAAAGACATAAAGAAACCATCCCTTGGTTCAAAATACAATTTTTAATGTACTCAAAAGTTGTCTTGACAGAATGTGATATCTTGAATGAAACCATTCCTTTGTTAAGAATATTATGAAATAAATATACAATTTGGCTGTCCTGAAATGGGTATCCTTCCCAGTTGGACAGAAAAAGTATCATTTAGTAATGTATTGTAATATATTTGCATATATAAATAAGTAAATAAAATAAATAAAGGTACCTACACGCAAACCGGAAGGAACTGAGGATAATCAGGAATGGCGACTAACCCTGGTTTTCTTCCTTCGCTTGTCTAATTTCGCTGGTTCTCACTTTCACCATTGAACTCGCGATTTCACAATGGACACTTATCTTTTTCGAGACGGTCGTACAAAGGCTCCGTATTCAACACTTACAGTATGTGTCGACAGGACAGTGTGTAATTTTCAACTAAATACTAGATACATGATTGTATCTTGTGGGCCTAAGGTGGGTAGGAAAAAAAGTAAATTGCCGGAATAGTAGAAATTATACGAATTATAAGTTGGGAAAAAGGTAAAAGGGGGAATGTATAAAAATATTCTTTGAAAGTATATTATAATGTTTTAATCATTAGTAGTATTTATCGACAATATTATGTGTCATACGAAAATATTCTTTGAAAGTGTATTATAATGTTTTAATCCTTAGTAGTATTTGTCGACAATATTATGTGTCGTATGAAAATATTCTTTGAAAGTGTATTATAATGTTTTAATCATTAGTAGTATTTATCGTCAATATTATGTGTCGTATGAAAATATTCTTTGAAAGGTATTATAATGTTTTAATCATTAGTAGTATGTGTCGACAGTATTATGTGTCGTATGAACACATTCTTTGAAAGCATATTATAATGTTTTAATCATTAGTAATATGTGTCGACAGGACAAATACTACGATATATGATATATATATATATATATATATATATATATATATATATAGTCGGCATAAGGTGGATAGGTAAAAAAGTAATTTGTCGGAATAGTAGGAATTACACGAATTATAAGTTGGGAAAAAGGTACAAGGGGGAATGTAAGATACCCAAAATATTATTTGAAAGTATATTATAATATTTTAATCATTAGTAGCACGATAAAACGTGAAGCCTTGATAAGTTGAATTCAGAAAAAATAAACCACATTATTTTAGTTCAATTTAAATCTCTCTTAGCTGAGTAAAAGCCCAACCCCTCACCGCAGCCCTAATTTTCCAACACCGACTGATTTTTTACTTTATTAGTTGAAAAAAAAACATCAAAAATGTTACCGGAGACCAAAATTTCATTTATATTTTTACTACACATAATGTCAGGAAGCACCGATTAAAGTAAGTCAAGTACCCTTAAAACCCTAAAGTATATGCTTAATATCTAAATAACACAATTCAAAAAGCATAAATCTTAAGGGGAACGTATGCGCGGCCCATTTCTGCCCGTTGTTGTTCATGATTTTGGAGAGTTTTGAGTTTCATGATTTTGGAGACAACTTAGGCAAATTATTTGTGAGTAAAAGAAAAACGTTAAAAAATAATTTTACTATATTTATTTCAAGAATACATTGAAAAATAAAATAAAAAATATTTATTTTTTTAAAATGCATTTTTTGGGTAGTAATTTTAATATACTCGTATAAACGACTTTTTTTTATCCGCAGGAAATAGGTAATTTGTATTTTTAATTTACACCCATCAAAATGATTTATTTCATAAATTTTTAATTTTTATTTTATATTTCATTATATTTATATAATAAATATAAACAAATAATTTTTTTATTTTTTTCATTTACTCACAAATAGTTGCCCAAATCGCCTGTAAAATTCAGAAACATTAAAATCTTTAATGGAGTATATCTTATAATTTAAAGCAAAAATAAATAAAGTAGCTCACATCCTGAGTAGATATTTTGATTAAAAAAATAATTTTTCAGTTTGTTTGGGTATTTGATCTCAAATCCAAATCTAAAATTTGTATGAAACGGCCAGAAATGGGCCGCGCATGCGTACCCAAAACAAAAAACATAAAAATTTATGTCTTCCCAAAAAGGTTTCACCAATAATTTTATCTAACGTTCCTCAGTCCCCAAAACAATTCGCTCCCAGTAATTTAATTTTAGAATTTTTTTGCTTAATTAATTCCGTATTCCGTTTTTGGTATATAAATAGTCTGTCAATTAAGAGTAGAAAATATTAAAAATGGAATTACAAAATTTGAAGGCTGGTGACACCAATTTTAACTGTCAAATATTATTTTAAAGCGCAATGACATTGAATATATATATATGTAGAATTATAAAATTTATGTATTATATTCTATTAAAACAACAGGACAGATAATATTGCGTATTATATTTTTAAGAAAACGATGACATGACAACTTTCTTTTGTTTTAACAATCTAAATCCATGTAGTTCTAATTTTGAAAAAAGCTTAGCTACCTATTCTCAATTAACTCTACTTAGCTACTAGGTAGGTACCAAGTAGGTACCCAACTTTATCACTTTATTTTAATATATATCACTGTTAATCACATTTTAAAAATGATTTTTTGGTTCTTAGGAAAAATATTACAATCGAAAATGCACTGTTGTTAAGGTACCCACCTACTTAATGACAGAAATTTGAATTTAACAGTAGATAGAAAGGAAGAATCACCATTGGTGAGTTTAGTTTCAGTACTTTAAGATATGAATGTGTTAAATATATTCAGATCTAAAATTTGAGACATGATCTAAAGCCCGGGCAACGCTAGGGCATTACCAGAGAAAACCAGAAATATGTCATTTTCAAATCAGACTTTAGACGTATTGACTCTTTTCAATAAAAAATTATAAATGGATTTCGAAAGATTGTTCTTTTATCTAGAATTTGCATGTAATAAATTTTGAGAATTTTTAAATTTTTTTTAGTATAATAAGGTTATTCCATAGGTCGTTGGCAGATTTGTTAAATTTTCAAAAAAGATTTTGTATTATACCACACCCATTTCAAATAATATAATCATGCAGTAAAATAAATCAATATATTATTTAGCAAACGCATGTTTTAGAATTTTAATTTTAGTTTCAATAAAATCATTAAAAAATATGTAAGTACATGCGTTTCTTGACGAAAATTGGTTCATTTGTGTATTTATTTGGGCACTTACAAACTAATATATTTCAGATTTTTAACATTCTTATTAAATTTAGACATCATTGAAAAATGATAAATACTTATAATAAAAAAATAATTACAAAAAGTACATTATTTTAATAGTTTTATCATCACGCCTTTCAGCATTTTTGGATGAAGGTATAAATTAAAGCTAATTTGGATTGAAATAAATTCGATATTGAGTTATGATTTTAAAAAGCTGGTACGGAGAATAATTAATATTTTTCATAACCGCCCTGCACGATCGTAAGAACAACTTTCGACGAAATGTGGATTTTCGTCAGCTGGCTGGTTAAACGCTCTTAAGCTTGTATCAAATAAATGTGAGCAATTTCTAAAGTGTATTTTACATTTTATTACATTATCATTTTTCTTCATTATGTTAAAACAAAATTGCAAAGGTATAATATACCTACATGCAATTTTAATTTGGAGATCAGTGGGTATCTATATTGCAATTAAAAAATATTTTTTTTACTATTATGCCTTTTTAATTTTTTACAAAAATGCAGGTTAAAAAGCCTTACATTTCCACCTTGAGTTTTATTTTTAGTATTGCCTTTTGAACAGCAGTGGCGCCCTCCTATGTTTTCTACTTTTATATGACAAACTGTACACCTAAGACACTGGGTAGGGAAAAACTGTCTATTCACTGGAGATTGGGAAATTTCAGTCAAATAAATAATTATATATTTTTGAATGTAGCTATTACTTTGTGGTTATCCATTATAGAAAAATGAAACAATACAACTTTGTATAAACCACTTATATGATGTGCAAATCAGGATTTGCACATCATATAAGTGGTTTAAACAAAGTTGTATTGTTTCAAATAAATAATTAATTTTTATGTGGTAGAGTAAGACGAGACCTAATCTCCCTCGGTTTCCTGGGTATCTAGCATGGTCGATCGATATAGGTTTTATCGAAAATGTCGGTAACTTGTCATCGCTCCCGATTACGACTGCAGGCCGCTAACGAACAAACAACAGTTCACAAGGATTAAGGGTTCCTAATTTATTGGACGTGAACTTTTATTTCTTCGTTAGCGGCCTGCAGTCGTGCTCGGGAGCCGTGACAAGTTACCGACACTTTCGATAAAACCTATATCGATCGACTATGCTAGATACCCTGATCGGATCCGTAGCAAGCGTTTACACAAAATTTGTAGTTACGGTCGCAACTGGGAAAATTTGGGAGATGGGTATGGGCACCGCCGCCCCAGGAACCATTTATTGGATAACCAACACCCATCCCATGGGTTACCCCACGAGGTTCACTACGTTTGGTGATTTAACAGGGGTTCCCGGTTCATGGAGTGAGGTTTATTTGCCACCTATTGCGTGGCTGACCGAACCGGGATAGACTGGTTGAGGGAGTCCTCTTGACCACTCCAGACAGGCTCTCCCGACCCATCGCCTTGCATCGCAGCGGGAGGGTTGGATTCACACGTCCGTCACTTCTGAACATATTGATCCGAGATTCATAATACCTCTCATACTTTTTTCCTTCCCAGAACTTCCTCTACTGCCTTGCAATAAGAATACCCCCCACACAGCAACCCCAAAGATTTTTTTTTTTTTTTACAGTGAATACCGCACAAGAATCTCAACTGCTCCCGTCTGGAGCCAGTGAGACTATGGCATTCCCAATTGGGGTATGTTGTGAGGCTGAAGGTAGTGGGGAGGGGAAGGAGGTGGGGAAGAGGAAGGGTAAGAAGTACCTGGCTATTCAGATCTGGTCACTAAACACGGCTAAAGCCATTTTCAAGCAACGTTTCAATTCTGAATGGTGGTCTTACACCAGGGCGATACTGATAGTATCTTCCACTCTGGAACATGCCGCAAATATACTACATATTATTTTATATGAATTAATTGTGAAATAACACAAATTAATCAAATAAAATTTATTTGCGCATGCCGGGTTCGAACCCGCGACCTCCGGATTGTGAGTCAAGAGTCTTACCCACTGGACTACGGAGGTCGTCAAAGGCATAGGTCTGAGGGAATTTTTTTCTCAGGGTCTCTTGTGTAAAAAAAAACCTTTTTAAAAAAAAATTATATTTTCAAACTAAATAAATAAATGCATATATCTTTCCATTATATTATTACATAGTAGCGAGAACTATTAATAGACAGAAGGTGTTTTTTTAAATTATAATTCAAAAACACGTTCTACATATACAAAGGCATAAATTATAATAGGGGTGTTGTCGTGTGTGGTGGAGAAGTGGAGTGTGAAAAAAGGAAAGGTCGCGCTGCCCTAAATACTGAACTGCGACTCTGAACAGAAACTGAAAAAGAAAACAAACTTTTAATTTGTACATCTGTACAAATCCGACCTATTTCATGATGGAAAACAACGCAGCTTTGTTCAAGCGCGAGAGGCCCAGATGAACTATTCGGTTTATTATAATCTAAGTGAAATGGAATTATAGGATGGGGATCTGCCACACATAAATACATAACCCGAATACAATTCAAAAATCAAACGTATTGACCATTCTGAAACTAGGACCTTACCCATTGGAAAGTTTCTATTGAAATATTCGTTGTACATTTACAACGAATATATGCCAAAAATATATTATCGAAGCTATTGAATCCTCTACTAGACCGTGTATCCATCACATTAGATCGAATAAAAATGACATAAAAAACATTTAAACTTATTAAACCACATACGGACAAAGAAACTTTACTTTGCAACCAAACTCGATAACATCCTTCTCCAAGACATAAACTAATAAAATATTTTAATGATAACAAATCAAGAATAAAAATATGGCTGAAAGAGGTTAATGAAAAACCCTAATGAAGACACTAAAAATGACAGATAATTAAATAACGTTAATCCACCTCGGCACAGGACCCTCCAGTAAGGTGGACTAAGAAATACAAAATCTATATTTTTTACTGTAGCTATTACTTTGTGGTTATCCATTATAGAAAAATGAAACAATTCAACTTTGTATAAACCACTTATATAATGCGCAAATCCGACCGGTTTCGGAACAAACTTTCCTTCGTCAGGGAAATCTTATACTAATTTGACAGTTTAGAACAATGTTTTATTATGGTAGGGGTGGAGCTTTTGCTAGTAAATAATGTAGATTGGGTGGGTAGGTATTAATGTAGAGTGGGTGGGTAGGGGAACAAATCCAATCTACATTATTAACTAGCAACGGCTCCACCCCTACCATAATAAAACATTGTTCTAAACTGTCAAATTAGTATAAGCTTTCCCTGACGAAGGAACGTTTGTTCCGAAACCGGTCGGATTTGCGCATTATATAAGTGGTTTATACAAAGTTGAATTGTTTCATTTTTCTACAATATCTATACTTAAATTTACCATTATAGTTTGTACAGGTATACAATTATTTTATATAGTCGCTAAAATAATTTAAAAAATAAACAAAAGTGATTATTCAATGTTAACTAAAACTAAAAAACAAAAATATTTTTTTGGCTGTTATATCACGACTAGGTACCGCTTGAGCATAGCATATTATCGAATTATCGAATCATTTGGTCTTCTATCTCACTGCTACGCTGATGACCAGCAAGTTTACTTCTACTGCTTACCAGAGGAAATAGACAGTCTTAAAACTCGCATAACCGAGTGTCTAGAAGCATTTACTCGCTGGATGACCTCAAATAGATTGAAACTGAATCCTGCAAAGACTGAGTTTCTCTGGACAGCCACAAATAGACATCAGCATAACATTGATAACTCCCCAATAACCATTTCAGGAAGTGACATCACTCCAAAGACATGCATAAAACTACTAGGCGTCAATCTGGACGCTGATTTTTCCCTTAAAACTCAAGTGAACAGAACTGTAAGCACTGGGTTCTTTCAATTAAGCAAATTAAAGCAGTACGGAGAAAATCGACAACAGAGGCAACTAAATTACTAGTCAATTCGTATGTTGTTTCACGTCTAGATTATTGCAACGGAATATATGCTAGTCTCCCAAAATATCAAATCAACAAAATACAATCTGTGTTCAACGCTGCGGCAAGACTCATCACCGGCGTATCTAAATATTCCCATATTTCTGAGCATCTCAAAAATCTTCACTGGCTCAAGTGCCCTGAGAGAATCCAGTTTAAGCTCTGCTGGATGGTATTCAAGTCCCTTAACAGAATGGCTCCAGCTTACTTATCGGAAATGTGTATTACAGTAACTTCTAATTCTCGACAATCAACCCTCAGGTCAGCAGCAACATCAGCGATCGGAAGGTTGAAGGGACCAAAGCGCACACCAGTTACTAAATTCGGTGAGCGTGCTTTCGGAGTGTCAGGACCTAAAGCCTCGAATGGACTGCCACACGAGTTAAGAATGATCATAGATTCAGCGGAATTTAGAGCTTAACTGAAAATTCATCTTTTCAGACAGTTGTATCCATAAGTTAAAAAAACCTTTCACTTTCGTCTTCGACATTGTAAATAAATAAGTGTTGTTATGAAGTAGTTTCTTGAATCTTTACTTTCAACCCCTGTACAATAATTTGCGCTAGGTACTAAATTCAATAGTATTTTTTGTAAGGTTTGCCACACCGAGGTGCCCATTGATTGGCCCAGATTTCGGTGGGAGGGGCCAAAGGGACGAAGCCGGAAGGCTTGGGGGTTTTTAGCAGGCTCTTCTCGTCCCAGCTTCGCTAAGAATCGGTCACGCCACCTGCGTGGTTGGCATAGATCCTTTATATCATAACAGTTTTTTAAAAACACGTGCTTAGAAATTGAAATAAATTCAGTGACGTCTTTTTGACGAGGAGCGGCCCTGCCCAGATGTAAACCGTGCGAGATAATGTACGTAAGCCTTATTTAATTATGTTATTAATTCATTCCTTTGATTGGGTTCTAAAATCATTAACTAATCCGTTCACAAAGAGGTACACGCTTTTTCCTAGTAGCGTAAAATCACCAATAAATTCTTCATAATTTAAAGCAACAAGGAATCTTTTTATTTATTATATTATAACCCTTACCTGCAATAAATGAAGCGACGATCGTTTTGAATCAAATCCGATCGAATTGAGAACACAATATCCCTGGGAAGAGCTAGCCGAGGTTTGTATTATAATTTGGTTTTGGTAAGTATTTAAATTGAACCATTGTTGTTGAGTCTTGAACATTGTGTTATTTAATTTCAAATTTGTTATAAGTTCGTAATCAGGCGGTTCGAGCCTGTCGATACGTAACACTGTCGCCTTTCAACGTGGAGCTAGATTTGGTTCATTATGATATGTCGCTTTCCTTGATTTTTTTCATAAACTCCATGCTGTTTTTCGTGATGTATGTATAAATATGTAAATAATAATAATTTTTTCCCCTTTAAATGTATAGCTAAATAAGTGATTGTGAATAGTTTTAAAAAAGTTCAAGCGTGTTTTCAAACGCCGCTATTTTGATCCACGTGTTTTTTCAACCGCCGGTATATCAAGTGTTCGAGAAGTATTTAAAAAAGTTCACGCGTGTTTTAATGATCTGCCATCTTGTCGGCCGCATCTCCGGATTAAAAAAAAAAAACCGCCACGTGTTTTCGATCGTTTAAATCAAGTTTTTTGTCGTTAACAGCCACCATTTTGGAAACATCTCAAATCGCCACGTGTTTTCGATCGTTTAAATCAAGTTTTTGTCGTTAACAGCCGCCATTTTGGAAGCATCTCAAATCACCACGTGTTTTTGACCGGTAAATATTTAGTCATGCCGTATTTTGAAAAGATTCGTTTTGTTTTACGCGATTCTTGAAACAAAATGGTTACCGGAAATCTCAGAATTAGATACCTCAGATTAAAATCTGCTAGCGTAGGTAAATGCATTGAAGGTACGGTATACCCGCTCAAAAAGGGAGATAGTGAAATTCGAGTAAAACCACAATTCGGAATTTAAGCCTTGCTTGAAATGGATTTAGCCATATTTGGTGCATATTGTGATCTTCTGCTAAAAAACGGCGTTGTGGTTATTTGTTAGTTAGTTCTTTAACCCGTCTGCTTGGTTCAATATATTTGCACCTCACAAATCGGAAGCCTGGATTTTGGCGCGTAAATTCTAAAACCGTCATTTTGGATTGAGATTGTAAAATATCTATGCAAGATAACTTTCATATCTCAAAGACAATAAGAAGCATTATTTCGTTCTCTTTCTGGTTAAAAGAAAAATACATTTGTTTGCATGAGAAGAAGAGAGATATTGAAGCTATATAGCTTTTAAAATGTAAGGTCGCTCGAGACGTTTTTGGTCTTATGAAAGTATAACGCGATTACGTGTTTTGGGATGTATTTATTCCTAAACAAGCAAATGGGTTAACAAATTTTCCTTTAGTAAGTGCCGCTCGCATAGCACGCCAATTTAAATTGTGTGACCTCAAGTTTAGTTTGCTTGACATAGGTTTTAAATATATTTGAATAATTTTAAATCGACGTAATTTACTTGCAATGATAGAGTTTAAGAATTCTACAAAAAGCCTTCAACCGCGGTAAACGGTCGGAAGCAGGTACCTAAGGTCGACCCCGACGGATCCATTTTTACGACCGAGCACCGGATGAGATCTATTGTCTTTTTTCATAGGCAAAGAATTTATTTCAAATATCTGAAAGTACCTACCTAGTAGATGCGATTATTTTTAGAATAACGGCCATTAGTTTGAAACAGAAAGTGTGTTGAGACCACATTTTAGCGTTATTTTTCGTTGAAACGAGCTGATGATTTAGAGTGGTAAAATAGTATTTACCTATTTAAACATAGATTTTTAACAGTTAAAAAAAAAACGAACGCAAAAAAAAATTTAATAGAGTTCAATTCTCGTGATTTACCAGTGAGATATAATTTTTAGTGTTCAATGATACCGCCTTCCTTATGGGATATAAATACCTACCAGTTCGAATCTGGAATGATAATAATGCAACGCACTCCGACGTAATTACCTTACTTCAAAATTCAGTCGCGGGTTCGATTCCTTGCGAAATTATATATCTCCGTAACCATGCCGATCTCTCTCTCGAAGAGTAGAAACCTATTAACGATTAGATAAATATGTTTGTGCCTATGATATTTTAGGGGATACTGTGTGGAGGGCCCTTTAAGGAAAGGAAGGAGAGGAAGGAAAGAGGGATGAGGGGCGGATATAAATTTAGTGGTCAGTGTCCAGGAGTGACAGACATAGGAATTCCTTTCTCCAAATTACGGTTCGACGGCAGGTAGTCAGTCCGATTTTACCCCATATGGACTCAGGCACTCGTAGCGAACGAAACACCCAAGTGTAGCGAATCCCTTAAGAGGATTACCTATAACTGAGGCGCTGGTTATACAATAGATAGTTCCGGGGCAGCGGTACCCATGCCCGCAACAACAAATTGATACGACAACGAAGTCTATGTAACGGAAGTACGATAGCTATTTTTTAAATAGATGGATATAATCGGTATCTGTTAATATTAATGTATAGGTATTACTATTAATTAATTATTTTACGGAAAAGTGATAGTGGGTTCGATTATTACTTTTGATTTTCGAGATTTTGCTCAGGATAGAACAAGTGTCTAGATTTATTCAACTAACGGTGTAGATTGATTGCATAGAAATCAATAGATGTTAATTGAAATTAAAGTTATTATTTGAAATAATAAAGATAAGAAACGAACTTATTTACAGATATTTAATAAGTTGATAGAAGAAGATCAAGACGGAATGCAACTATAATGTTGGCCCATACCAATTAGAAAATAGTTATTCAAAGAAAATCAAGATGGAATCCATCTTAGCCAAGTGGAAAATTATTTCTTCAAATAATTTTGAAATTTATTTGTTTGAGTAGAGTTTCGCGCTAAGCGACGGACGTGAATCGTATTTTGACTGATTTATCACTCAAATGGTTTTGTAGGAACCGGAGAAATCAACGTATTGTGAAAATAAGATATGAAATTGACACCACACCCTTCCACACATACCTACACTCATCGTGCTGTTTTCGAAAGGACGCTTTTGGGATAGTGCATACACGTACATTGCAATCGCTTCGGAGTAATTAACCGAATGTGATAACCACTAACATTCGCCACGCACACATACACTAACCTTGACACTGTTTTCGAAGGGGCCCATTCGAAGACAGTGTGTACACACCTTACATACACACTACACTTGTATTTTATAACTATTCATGTACATCATTCGACATTCGTATTGTATTTCATATATAACTAGCCTCTGCTTGCTATTATTTTCACCTCTCTTTCAAGCTCGAGAATGAATGTCGTTGGTGATTAATAATTGCGATTTGATGGTTTGCTCGTTCCGGGAAAAAACTAGCTGGCGCCCCGCGGCACAGCCCGCGTAAATGAAGTGGAAAAGTCCCTGACTTCTGAATTATTATTTCATTATTATTATTTTTGTCATCATTAAAAAAATACTCTAATGCGCTGACTAAAATAATAACTTTAAATTATTGTTGTCATCATTAAAAAATACCATAATGCGCTGACTCAATAACATCAAATATTGCCTTAAAACGCGATATATCGACGACAATTATATTACAGTGAATGTGATAAAACCTGAGGTATTATTAATGTGTTTTCTTGAAATGTTTGAATGGTCCTGAATTATAGGGCGTTGTTTGAATGGTCCTGAATTATAGGACGTTGTTTGAATGGTCCTGAATTATAGGACGTTGTATGAGTGTTCCTGAATTGAATTGATGCAGGACGCTGTTTGGGTCTATAAATGACTCTGATTTTTGTTGTCTATTTTGTTATCTGTTTTGTTTTAATATGTCATTAACCAGTAATCCGTACTGTTAAAAAGTGGATACTGACTTAACTGAGCCATTACCCGTTCTTTAAAAGGGGGTTAAATGTGCTTTTTGTTCTACGATATGTCAATACATACATCACGACATCTAATGTGGAGTTACCTTACGCTTTGATCTCTTGTTGCTTATACATTACCATTCCGATAGTTTTGTTTACTCTTGGTGTTCGTACTTTTCTAATTATGTCATTTTTTTTGCTTTCATGTTGACGTTACTCATTGAGTCGTTCCCTGCTGCTGAGAATCATTACTGTTGCTGTAGACGCCCTGATGGACATCACTGCCTCGAAAGCTGAGTTTAACGGTGTTCCTGTCAGCCGCTTGGACGTGTTGATTTTGCTGTTTTTTGATATTTTGTTCTAAACTTAATAACTTATCATGTGTCTGTAAACTGTACAACTTTTTGCCTAGGTTTTTTAATGCAGAATCTCTTTGTGAATGATGTTTTTTTTGTAAAGTTTATTGTGGGAATTCTTTGAAGGGTTAAAGTCAAAAAACCTTCGTTACAACGGCGGTTTTTTGCTGGTGTTTTCGGGGATGTGTTATGAAGTAGTTTCTTGAATCTTTACTTTCAACCCCTGTACAATAATTTGCGCTAGGTACTAAATTCAATAGTATTTTTTGTAAGGTTTGCCACACCGAGGTGCCCATTGATTGGCCCAGATTTCGGTGGGAGGGGCCAAAGGGACGAAGCCGGAAGGCTTGGGGGTTTTTAGCAGGCTCTTCTCGTCCCAGCTTCGCTAAGAATCGGTCACGCCACCTGCGTGGTTGGCATAGATCCTTTATATCATAACAGTTTTTTAAAAACACGTGCTTAGAAATTGAAATAAATTCAGTGACGTCTTTTTGACGAGGAGCGGCCCTGCCCAGATGTAAACCGTGCGAGATAATGTACGTAAGCCTTATTTAATTATGTTATTAATTCATTCCTTTGATTGGGTTCTAAAATCATTAACTAATCCGTTCACAAAGAGGTACACGCTTTTTCCTAGTAGCGTAAAATCACCAATAAATTCTTCATAATTTAAAGCAACAAGGAATCTTTTTATTTATTATATTATAACCCTTACCTGCAATAAATGAAGCGACGATCGTTTTGAATCAAATCCGATCGAATTGAGAACACAATATCCCTGGGAAGAGCTAGCCGAGGTTTGTATTATAATTTGGTTTTGGTAAGTATTTAAATTGAACCATTGTTGTTGAGTCTTGAACATTGTGTTATTTAATTTCAAATTTGTTATAAGTTCGTAATCAGGCGGTTCGAGCCTGTCGATACGTAACAGTGTGTAAAATAAAGCAAATTCTTAAAATTCAAAAATAAAGCAAATTCTTAAAATTCTCCAGGCTTTCAAAATAAATAAATATTAAATCGACTTTGGCATTAATCTTCTTATAAATATAAATGTAAAACCAACAGTGATGAGGGTAGCAAAGGTAAAGTCATGCAATGTCCAATGTTTTAAATATAATGTCCTCCAGGTGCAAAGTAATATCTTCCCCAAGCACCTCCGTAGTCCAGTGGGTAAGACTCTTGACCGGAGGTCGCGGGTTCGAACCCGGCATGCGCAAATAAATTTTATTTGATTAATTTGTGTTATTTCACAATTAATTCATTTAAAATAATATATAGTATATTTGCGGCATGTTCCAGAGTGGAAGATACTATCAGTATCGCCCTGGTGTAAGACCACCATTCAGAATTGAAACGTTGCTTTAAAATGGCTTTAGCCGTGTTTAGTGACCAGATCTGAATAGCCAGGTACTTCCCAACCTTCCTCTTCCCCACCTCCTTCCCCTCCCCACTACCTTCAGCCTCACAACATACCCCAGTTGGGGATGCCATAGTCTCACTGGCTCCAGACGGGAGCAGTTGAGATTCTTGTGCGGTATTCTCTGTAAAAAAAATAAAAAAAAATAAACTTTCTAATAAAGTGTGTTTTATCGGAAGTGTACTGCAGGTAAGTATGTTTCTGTATCTATTTGTAAATAATAAAATTAGATAGAGCCTAGGATTCGTAATAGATTATAAAGCGCCCTTGAGGTGATTTTTCACAAAAACGGCGCTCTACAAATTATCCAATTATTATTATTATTATATTATAATGTTCCTATAAAAGTAGGTGAATGTAAATCAGTACCTGTCGTAAATCAGTAACGTCGGTAATGTCTTTGTTACCTGTGAAACAAATGGCTTAATTCATTTCACCTCCGTGGTTTGATTTGGCCAATGCTTTTCTATATCTAACGGAATAAATCACTTGAAAGGTGAATAATGAATCATTTCTGGAACAGAAAGGAAGGGAGCGACAGTTGAGTGAGCACCTGTCTCGCCTCGGTCATAAATGTGATTGGAGCAGCCATGAATAACAAATTACTCTTCATTTACAAAAGCTAAAAACTTGAGACTTGTAAAACATTATTCGCGTTTTTTATGTCATAAAACGAGCTTCGCCCTCAACCCTACCCTCTTAAACACCCTGTTTCCTGCATTAACCAAAGTGCCCACACATTGTATTATGGGGGTTACTTCACGAGGGTTCTCGCTGTCAAAATATTTGTTTAATTACATTAGCACATTGCAATATCATTACCGCTTTTAGAAACCCGAAACCTACAGTCTTCGCCTTTACGTCTATAAAGATAAATTATTAAAAAAGAAAATAGTAAGTGTGTCGTGCTTTCTCCGTGAATTTCCTTTAAACAGTAAACATATGATATCACATATCGGTTAATGGGTGAGTTAAGAAGTTTCATGGGTCTCGAAGGTTAGAATTTTTTTTTCTATGTTTTTGAAGTAATACGCACGCTCGACTTGGGGGGTAAGCTGGTGAATGCGTTACGAAAAAGTGTGATGCGAACGGTAATCGATGCGAACGGTGATCGGGTGAGGCGAACGGTCGGGTCTTTACGCACGCTTGAAGTTGAGAGGGAGATATAAGTTAGTGAAGATAGAAAGAGAGAGAGTGACGTTTATTATTCGGATATTACTGAAGGGGCAAGAGAGAGAGGTGCGAGCACAAGGAATCATTTATTGAATAATCATGCCATAGGTCACCCTAGGGACATAGGTGACCCCATGGTCATATGTCACCCCAATGTCATTTAACGAATAAACTAAATGAACAAATAATCTCTACATATTATAAATTAAAGTCCCCCGCGCCGTCTGTCTGTCTGTCTGTCTGTTCGCAATAAACTCGAAAACTACTAAACGGATTTTCATGCGGTTTTCACCAATAGATAGTTTAGGTATATAATTTGTCAAGAATTTGTGTAAATTGGTTGAAACATAACGATAATTGTTAGAAGTGTCGGAAAAATTCAAGCCGCCTGGTAGCTTTCATCGAAAACGCTGCCTAATCCTTTTGGGATATAACAAAAAAAATCATGGTGGGATATTGCTCTTTTATAGATCTACAAAAAAAGTCCGCGAAGGCATATATCTATCTTTTACGGATAGCTTACTATATCCATTCTATCTTCTAAAAAAATGGTCACGTACATTGCGGTAATTGAAAAGTTATTTTGGATTTTACAAAGTGTTTTATTAGCCACAGCAACGCGTGGCCGGGTCAGCTAGTTAACAAATAAACTAAATGAACGAATTCTTTCCGTGTTCAAAATATATTGTTAACCAATACTAATGCACACCTTCAAAAAATCAACGAAATAAAGAAATTCTTTCGTGTGCAGACTACTCCTATTAGGCGGTAGTCCGCCGACAGTGGCGCGGACATCATAGCATATCTCTTTTGTATTTGAATATCTTTGAAAAGTACCCTATCAAAGATTGGGTACTCTCGACCTGAACACTTATCCAGCGGGTCGTAAAAACGATAATATAAATCGACCCAGCTCTAGTTTCTTTGTCGCAACAAAACAATACACGTATTGTAACGCAGATATTTATTGGCCACTAGACAAATCACTTAGAGAAGAAAAGAAAATATCTCGTTGGAGAAGCTTATTGGCTGGAACACAAAGCGAGAGACATACCAGAGTCAGTTTGCGAATCATAATGCGAGCTATAAACTCTTCGTCAACTCAAAGCGGGAACTTCCCGCAAACTTAGTTCCCCGTTCTATTACCGTTCTGTTCCCTATTCTCGGGAACATCGGCGTGAGGGAGAAGGATTAAGGTACACAGATTCAGTGAACTGCCTTTTCTTCTAACAGGATTAACACTTCGATGGACTTATTTTTAATTATTAAACTTACGTTTAAGACAAGATTTTTATGCATAGCACAAAGGGTAACAATTATTATAAGCAATGATTATCAGCCTGAAACACTCATCCACATTGAAAAATCTTCCAAGAAAAGATACATGACGCCAACGGGACTTCAACCCGAAAAAATATAATAAGCAGTAATTGTTGAATGAAACACTAGTATATATTGAATCATTTGGCGGGTATAAGATAAGCCGCCATAGCTCAATTGGGAGAGCAGCTGACGGGCAATCAGAAGGGCACGGGTTCAAGTCCCGTTGGCGTCATGTATCTTTTCTCGGAAGATTTTTCAATGTGGATGAGTGTTTCAGGCTGATAATTATTGCTTATAATAATTGTTACACTTCGATGGACTGTTTTCATCCAACAATAAGTTCCTCTAAAATGAACCCCACAAAAATAATTTGACAAATATTTCTTTATATTGCCTCAAAGGGAATTTAAAATCTGATCGTGCGAACATAAAATAACAAACATAACATTTGAAATCGGATCAAAAGCCGGGTACAGACTTATGAAATGTAACATGCAATGTAACACGCAATAAAAGAATTTGCCGTCCACATTGATACATTGTCGCAATGTATCATGCAATGTAACAGAATTCCAATAGTGTGGACGCCTTGCGCGCGCGAACCGTGCACACTACGCGCACCAACAGAGCATTTCAACTCGTGCGTGCTGCAATCCGCCAAGTGTCGGTTTTTTCGCCGAACACAAAGCGTCAGTGTGGACGGGTTGTTTGTGCCTGTAGTGCAGAACGCGAGCGAACAATGGAGGACTTTTTCGTTATTTGTTTTTGGGATGTTATGCCGTGTTGCGCTACCTCCTTCTTTAGCCAACGTTTCGAGGCAAAATAAAACACCCTTCTGGGAGATGTTTTTTTTATGCTTAATCAAAATATAATTAATCATAAAGAGTGACATTGTTAAGCCGGGTACAGACTGCTGTAACGTAACATGCAATGTAACATGAAATGACCATTTCATAAGTGTGGACGCAGTGTGCACGAACCGAGTATGTACCTATTCGCATCTGTTTCCGGCATGCGCGTGGTGAACATAGCTCAGTCTGCCGAGAACAAGTCCTCCATTGTTTTAAGATTTTCACAGCCAAAAGTATTTTCGTTATTTGTTTTTTGGGGTGTAATGCCGTATTGCGCTACCTCCTTCTTTAGCCAACGTTTCGGACAGCGTGGCAGTGTCCATCATCAGGGTAAATCCGGTAGATGTGTGAATTACATATTTTCGGTTGTATGACATGTGGCAAAAATATCACAATGTTTTTCTTTAATTTTATAGAACTTAATTTTCCACATTAAACAATTCTAACCGAAAAGGGTTTTGCAAGTACGATATTTTGCGCTTTATAGCAATTTTTATAGACCTGATCATTGATCAAGGTTTGGTCGAAGGGCCTGATACTTTTTTTTGTGGGTGTATAAAAAGACTAATAATTTTTTTTTCATCATTTCAAAAGCCAACATAACTTGTACTTATTGTATTTAATTAAAGCGTGCATAATATTTTTAAGCGATCTACCTTTCAAACCAAAAAAAACATGATTTTGCTTTACTTATAATGACGACCGGCGTGATCTAGGGGTAAGTCTCTTGACTCGCAATCTGAAGGTAGCGGGATCGAATCCAGGCGAGGGCAAATAAATTTTATTTGATTAATTTGTGTTATATCCCAATTAATTAATCAATATATATTATAAAATAAAGTAAAAAAAAAACGCGCGGAACCCAAAAACTCAGAAACGGTACGATCAAGAGAGTTATATGATATGGTAGGTCTCTATCCCCCCTAAGGAATAAGGGTATTCGTTTTTACCTAAAGGGCTTGCTTTTGAAGATATAAGGGCTGAAAGTTCTAAGAAGTTTCTAGAAATTTCAAGGAGAGTCTGGAAGACTCCGGAAACTTCTAGAAAATTCGATAAAACTCTGGAATGTTCTGGAAGAAATGGAGGAGTATGTTAGCGAATCTAGAAGGTTCCGGAAAGTTCAAAAAGATTCGATAAAGCTGTAGAAAGTTCTGAAAGGAGTGGAGGAGTGTTTCGGTGTGTCTAGAAGGTTCCATAAAGCTGTAGGAAGTCCTAGAAGGTTTGATAGGGCTGTATAAAGTTCAGGAAGGAGTGGCGGAGTATGTCGGTAAGTCTAGATGGTTCCGGAAAGTTCTAGAAGGTACGATAAAGCCGTGCAAAGTTCTGGAAGGAGTGGCGGAGTAAGTCGGTGAGTCTAGAAGGATCTGATCGTTCACAAATGCTTAAAAAATTGTCGATGGAGAAAGTTCTAGAAGCTTTCAGAAATAATTGACGGTGAGTCTAGAAGATTTGGAAAGTTCTAGAAGATTCGATGGAGCTATACAAATTTCTAAAAGGAGTGAAGGAGTGTGTCGGTGTGTCTAGAAGGTTCCAGAAAATTATAGAAGGTTCCGTAAAGCTGTGATAGCGCTGTACAAAGTTCAGGAAGTATTGGCGGAGAATGTCGGTGAGTCTAGATGGTTCAGGAAAGTTCTAGAAGGTTTGATAAAGCTGTAGAAAGTTCTAGAAGGTTCAGTAGGGCTGTACAAAGTTCTGGAAGGAGTGGTGGAATATGTCGGTGGGTTTAGAAGTTTCCGGAAAGTTCTAGAAGGTTCGATAAAACTTAAGAAAGTTCTAGAAGGTTCCGTAAAGCTATGGAAAGTTCTGATAGGAGTGGAGGAGTGTGTCGGTGTGTCTAGAAGGACCCGACAAATTCTAGAAGATTCCATAAAGCTGTAAGAAGTTGTATACGGTTCGATAGGAATGTACAAAGTTCTGGAAGGAGTGGCAGAGTATGTCGGTGAGTCTACAAAGTTTCGGAAAATTCCAGAGGATTCGATAAAGTTTCATAATGTTCGATAAAACTGCACAAAGTTCTGAAAGAAGAGGTGGAATATGTCGGTCGATCTAGAAGGTTTCGGAAAGTTATAAAAGGTTCGATAAAGCTGTAGAAAGTTCTGGAAGGAGATACGGAACACGTCGGTGAGTTTAGAAGGTTCCGGAAAGTTCTACAAGGTTCAGTAAAGCTGTACAAAGTTCTGAGAGGAGTGGCGGAGTATGTCGGTGAGTCTAGAAGGTTCCTGAGTTCTAGACTGTTCGATAAATCTGTAGAAAGTTCTGGAAGGAGTGGCGGAGTACGTCGGTGAGTCTAGAAGGTTTCGAAAAGTTCTAGAAGGTTTGATAAAGCTCCAGAAAGTTCTGGACGGAGCGATGGAGTATGTCGGTGAGTCTAGAAGGTTCTAGATAATTCTGGACGGTTCCCTGCTTCTCTAAGATGTTATGGAAGGAGAAAGTTCAAGAAGCTTTCAGAAATGAGTGACGGAGAGTGTCAGTGAGTCTGGAAGGTTCTGGAAAGTTCTAGAAGTTTGGATTATATTATTAAAAAAACAATTTGCATGCCGCTAAAATTCAAAGACGAGTCCCGGTACGATAACGTGAGTTATATTGTGTGGTAGCCCTCTATCCTCCATCCATGAAGCTGAAGGGCGAGCTTTTAAAAATATAAGGGCTGGAAGTTTCGCCCCGTTAAAATTTCTAGAACAGTTCGAAAAATTCCAGAGTATTCTTGAGCATTCCACCACATTCCAGAACACCTCGGAACATTCTGGAATGTTCGGGAATAGGATGGAACGTTTAGAAATATACCGGAACAGCTCAGATCATTGTGGAACGTTCCAGAACACTCCTGAATGTTGTGGAATGATCTGTAACATTATTCTGAAACATTTGAAGTTTTTTTTTGTATGAGCTACCCATATGGGGTATATAAAGCAAGATTAGTCGTCGATTCGAACGTCAATTCAATCTCACATCAACTCCATGAGCGATGCCGGACACCCCAGTCGGAGTATTTGAGAGCATTTCAAAACGTTTCAGAACATCCCGGAACCTTCTGGAAAATTGTGGAATGTTCGAGAATAGGGAATCGGGAACATCAACGTGAAACATTCCAGAACACTCGAATGTTTTCCTGAGCGAAGCCGGGTAACCCAGCTACTTAAAAATAAAAAAAATACAGCACGTTCCAGAGTATCGCCCTGGTGTAAGACCACAATTCAGAATTGAAACGTAGCTTGAAATGACTTTAGCCGTGTTTGGTGACCAGATCTGAATAGCCAGGTACTTCCTCACCTTCTTCTTCCCCATCTACCTCCCCTCCCCACTACCTTCAGCCTCACAACATACCCCAATTGTGGATGCCATGGTCTCAGACGGGAGCAGCTGAGACTCTTGAGAGGTATTCACAAATAAAAAAAACTTCGCAGTACATCGCCTAAAAATTAATGCTCTCATACTGCTGAAATGATAAAAAAAACGAGTGTGCTTTAGACCACACGACTGAAATAAAACTTCTTTAGCTCCATCTACATGATAGGAAAAGAGAAAGAAAATTTGCGCGCGCAATGCTTTTTCTTGCTCTACAGTGTGATACAGACAATAGGCCTGCACTGTCTCTTAGACATACGAAACGTAACTAGCTATGAGAGAAAGAAAGAAAGAAAATGTGTGCTTGTACCTCTCTCTCTTGCCCCTACAATAATATACGAAACGTAACTCTCTCTCTTTCCATCTTCACTAACTTATATCTCCCTCTCAACTACCGTTCGCCTCGCTTTTCGTAACGCTCTCGTCACGCATTCACCAGCTTACTCCCCAAGTCAAGCGTGTGTAAAGAAGTTTTACTTCAAAAACTGATGTGTGTAAAGTTGTGCCACGAAGAAATAATATATCAAACTGAAATAACGAACATCTCACCATATTTTATTAGTTACCTTTAATCCATGCGAAGTTAGACTTTTAAAGTGTTTGGTAATAAATATAATGATAATGACTCTTTGTTGAACAATTGAAGGGACTTTGCTGATGGTAATAATGATCATTTCACGGGACACCTAGTTTGCCTTCTGAAAGAGAGTGGAATTGTTACATAAGCAATGTAATGATCAATATATTTTTATCAAATAATGAAACACGTTGCAAAATTTATTCACATGACCTTGTTCCAATAAGGAAACCCAGTGAAAAATATTATGGCTTTAAAAAAATATGCTCATATATGTAGACCAGTAAACCCTGATTCTGAATAAATGAGTTTTATTTAATAATATTAATCGCAGAGTTTTGAAAAAAATATTAAAAAGTCCATTTTTAATCGGGTCGTAAAAACACGCCGTCAAGTTGGCACTACTGAAATTTTAGTTGTGACGTCACCGTTCGACGTGTCGTGATATCACCGTAAAGTCATTGTATTGGAATATATGATATGACACAAGCCATCGTATTAATTTATTCGTTTATTTACATACTGTTTATAGAGATTTAGTTGTTGTGTTTATTGAAACATTATTTAGGCCTAAATAATGTTTCAAAAATAAATTTATCCCTACTGCTGCACAAAAAATAGTAATGCTACTTCTAGGGAGAATACTTCGAACAACGAAATTCAAAATGGCGGCAGTTGATCAGCTGATCGCCCGATCCTATAGTAACTTTTCATGAGTGATGACGTCACACGATTCACCATACATACGGTGGTTTTCGGGCGATCTTGAAAAATTAAAACTTTGACAATTATTTTAACTTTTAAAACTAACTCTAAAAATAAAAATAAAAATACAGTTCTTTAAGTTAGAAGGTCATTATTCATTAATAGAAAATAAAAAAAAAAATAGACTGGAGTTCTTTATTCTCTTACCCTTGTTACGAAGAAACGGTCACTTATGGTAAAAGAATATAATGTATACGTGAGTGATCCTATACATAGAAGAGGGCCGGTTCTGGGTGGAAGGAGATGGGGGTGGTGGTCGATGGGTGGTGGGGTGCTGGTTAATGAAAAGAACGGCCAGGCGGTCAGTCAGTCAAAGGACACTAATTGCTCCAAAGGTTGCAAATGGACTATGCGCCCAGCGACGTATTCAGTCCATTTCCCCAATATTCCAACAAGGGCCTCCCACTCCTACTACATGGAACCATGCTCTCCACCTATAACCTAACGTACAATATATGTGTCTACTGTGAGCATTGTAGGAATGTGTTGTCCATTTGAAATTACACAAATATATTTTTTATTTTATTTTTCTAATGGAAAATTTTTGATACATATACATATACATAAAATAATGAAAAGTATATAAAAAAGTTTAATATAATAAATATACGAACGAAAAAATCCTAAAAAGGCAATGCCTGTGCGTGGGTATAATATAGGTTTTTTTTTACTTTTTTTTCTATGGTTAAAGTGAAGATATTAAGTATAAATAAATTAGGGATTTAAAAAGAGTAACTGAATAAATGCAATTAAAAACTACAACATAATAACAGTCTGCATTGTTATTATCGCATTTGTGAAAGTGTTGTAAGAATAAATGTTACAAGTGCAATTTAAAGCCATAAAAAACAACAAAAAAACACAGCAAACAACTTAATATAACTACTCCAAAAGCTGTCTAATGATAGATATACTTGCCGTTAATTATAAATAATTAAATATATTTGCCTGAGCTTCAGCAAGTAAGATAAAGTTTTTTGGCGATGATTTTTTGATTTGAATTTACGCCTATCAAAATGTTTCTGTCATTTGACTGTCCTAGAACGGGAGACCTTCCTAGTTGGACAGTCAAAAGCTTCTTTGTACTGATGTATTCTTTATAACAAAACAAACAAACAAATAAATAAATAAACGTAATGGCTATGTTAAAACTTATAAGAAAAAAATATGTTTCAGTGTTTTTAGCCATATTTTGGTATATTTTTATATGGATGTATGTGTGTTTGTTACTCTTTCACGCAAAACCTACTGAATGGATTTTAATGAAACTTTACAATAATATAGCTCATACAACAGTATAATACATAGGCTGTATATAGCTCAGAGCTCTGGCAATATGAAATTTGTATTAAAAAAATTGCAATAGGTGGCACGCGAGCTGTTAAAAAAATGAATGTAACGGGTATGGATGGGATGGAGAGGTTGGTGGGAAAGGGAAGGGGGGGAGGGAGTGAAGATGGGGGAGCGGAGGGAGTGGGGAGAGGAGGAGAGGGGTATGGGGAGGGGAGTGGAGTGGGGATAGTGAAGGTGGAGGAGGCGGAGTGGAAACCCCCCTAATACAAGGCGAGCGAGGCCCAAATATGTTAATTCCTAATTAAAAATATTCAATGTAATAATTAAATTGTTATTAAATTGAATATTTTTTTGACCTATCCAATAAAATCACGACATATGTAAGTAAGGGCTCCTTAATACGATGCACATGTACATTTATTCAAACGACATTACGATCATCCCAAAACTACTATTGATTAATATATTTTAGAAAATAATTATTAATCTCGTTATGGACACTTTTCATGTTTTTCATTCAATGAAAACCAAACATTTTTAAGATACGCCCACGAGTTTCGACATTACCCATGTCATCATCAAGTTTTTAGTATTGATTAAAATTATGCTTCCACTTGAAGTGATTATCCGAAAATTGATTTCGATTGGAAAGCCGACATTATCAATGGGGTATTTTCGCAAACTATGAAATCCTGTCAAAAATGTTTGGAAGATTAAAAAAATATTTGGTAATTGTTCGGAACAAACGTCAACGGTTAATACGCACTTTTTTGATAAAACTAGATTCTTCTTAATTACCATAAAAGACAACTATTTGCATTCGGGGAGGTTGAAAACGTTACATTTTTAATTTTATTTACGTAAATTGAAAATTTGCCTTCACACTGTCAAATCACTCTGTTTGCAGTTCGGAACAAACGTCAACGGTTAATACGCACTTTTTTTGATAAAACTTTTAAAATTAAGATAATATACACAAGCCCGCTACACAAACCCTGCTTTGCCAGACAAACCATTCAAAAACGTAGGCTGTTTTTTAAACTAAAGATAACATACACAATCCCGTTACATAACCGTTGACGATTGTTCCGAATATTTACCAAATATTTTTCTGAATCTGATCATTGTACTAAAAATGTGCAATTTTAATATTTGAAAAATCGCACATGCCGAAACGATTTCAACACGCTACAACTTCATTTTGAAAGCTGGTAAGACGGCTGTCACCGATGTTGCCCGGCGTGACGTCATCGCCGCCGTATTCACGAATAAAACGAACATATTGTTTTGGTGGCAAATCGAAAACAGCACATTTTAAATCGTTATAGAAATTTTATTATCTTTAATATATAAAACAAAGTCGGGTTAGTTACACTATTTATATCACGAGAACGGCTGGGCTGATTTTGATGATCTTTGATTTGTTGGATTTGTCTCCGCCCCAGATAGGATAATAACTATTAAAACATCACAAAAGTTAACGAAATAAATAGTTATAAAGAAAATTATTCTCCCCATACATTTTGTATGGAACGAATTCTCCTATTTTGAAAGAACTGCAGCAATATTGTGAGGGGTATAATATTGAACTGTACATGAATTCCAAACATTCAAAAACGTCAAAAGTCAATGCGTTGATTGTTGTGCATTTGTTTTTAATCATATAATGCTGGCCTTCTTTCTTACACACTCAATGTCAATAGTCGAAAATGAGACAAATGGTGAACGTATGTCTGCAACCCCTCCAAAGGAAAAATACAATAATTACAATAAATCTCTGAAATGAAACGCATTTTGTTTTACATAAGTTCCACACAGGAGGCCCTGAGGAAAATAATTTCTCTCAGGACCTATGTCATCTTAGGGGATGCTATGTGGTGGGTATTTTTAAGGAAGGGGAGGATAGGAAGTTCTGGAAAGGAAAAAGGAATGAGGGGTGGGTAGGAATCTGGGGGTCAGTGTGTCCGAGAGTGACGGACTTATGAATCCAATCCTCCAACTGCGGTGCAAGGCAATGGCTCGAGAGTCCGGCTGGAAAGGTCAAAAGACCTTCCACAACCAGTATCTCTCAATCCGTCCCGCCACGTAGGAGTTGGGCAGACGCATCTGCAATAAAGGCCGCATCCGTACCCACCTCCCAAATTCCCGTAATTAAGTGGAAAAGTAAGAAAATCACAAACAAAAAAAATCCGTACACAATGACATCTCTGATACTGACAAAAACAAAACACGGACAGCTGCTCATCGATAATTGCTTCATTGTGTAATTTTAAATTTAATAAAAAACTTAATTTAAATCTATTATTTACAATTATTGATTCTGAGCCGGTACGAAGTTCGGCGGGTCAGCTAGTTAATTAATAAAATTGGAAACCATGTTTAAAATAATTATTGTTATTTAATTTTTATTTTCAATACAATACGTATTTTCGGGTATTAACTGATGGACTACTATGATGGCGTATAAGATTCCTTGACCAAAGAGCAGATAATATGAAATTAGTAATTACTGAAGTTGTTTTCCTGTAAACTTTGCCGAAGTTTGAACACTGTAATGCAGAGTGCAATTATGTGCTTATCTACTTAGAGGTCCATTTACATAATAACTTAAGTAATCTGAGATTTTATAAGAAAGGCACTTTATATTAAAACTCAGCAACATTTTAATCCTTTAACGGTCTCATCAGACAAGCAACCACTCGTAAATAGTTTTAAAAATGGGTGACGGTAGTGATGCAAATAGTACCCACGGCGGTTTTCTCTAAAGTACGTAACGTATTTAAGTTAATAAGTATTAATACTGTATCCGTCTAAATAACTTTTCAAATACCGCAATGTACGTAACCATTTTTTAGAAGATACGAGTAGAATGGGTATAGTAAGCTATCGGTAAAAGATAAATATATGCCTTTGCGGACTTTTTTGTAGGTCTATTGTTTTGTTATATCCCAAAAGGATTAGGCAGCGTTTCGATGAAAGTCAAAAGGCGGCTTGACTTTTTCAGACACTTCTAACAATTATCGTTATGTTTCAACCAATTTACACAAATCCTTGACAAATTACATACCTAAACCTTTCTCACGAAACACTCTATCTATTGGTGAAAACCGTAGTTTTCGATTTTATCGCGAACAGACAGACAGACTTTAATTTATAATATGTAGAGATTTTTAATTTTTTTTTAAATTAATTTTTTTATTAGTTATTTTATTGAATTTTTTTTATTGAAATTTTTTTTGGTACAATACATACAAAAGATACATAAATACATTTTTTTATTATTTAAGTTTTTATTCCAGCAGGGCTGGGAGGGTAGTGCAATCCCAGTCTGCCATATTACATGAACTAAAGTATAATATATTTTACAGAGTAAATAAAAATCTAAGAGAAATAAAATATAATAGCGTATTAGGTTAGGTATTTATAGCGTATTAACCGAGAGCGGAAGCACAAAATGGCTATATGCGGCGGGAGTTTATTGCAGACTCAATAAGATTGGCGGGTAGGCAAATAGGGATGGGTAGGAAAAGGAACTTGCAACAATATTACATCTAAATAAAGTTACAAAATTAGTTACAAAGTTACAAATTGCTTACATCTAAATAAAGCTACAAAAACAAAACAAACAAAACAAACAAACAAACAATATTAATACCAATTCCAAACAGTGACAGTATGTATGCGTGCTATGTAGGTGTGTGTATGTGTAGGTATGTGTATGGGCGTAACCATATATGGTAACAAAATAATAAGTGTAAATTAGCGAAATGGGGTGTGCTCGTACCTCCTTTGTGAAGTGAAATATTTAATTATATCTAATCGATTTTAAAGTTGGTTAATAGTATAATAAAGATTGGTAAAATCGCTATCTCGCCGAGTTAACGATTTATTGCATATACCTGGAAACGCGTGAGCCGGTACATACCTCGGTAGTTTGATTCTTTCAGTTGAATCACATAGCTGCGAGTTTGCGTTCGTCAGATATGCAGATTGCATTAGACCCCGTATCTCGTCTAACATACACCTGATTCGCCTTCGTCCAAATGAATCGATAACCTTTCGTTTTCGCTTCTTGTCTAGCCTTACAAAATAGTTGCTTGCCTCAAAATGTCAGCTGTTCGGAGACGTAGATCCTGGTACTCGGTCCCGCAATTCCAATGTTCGAAGTATTCAATTTGTCTTCCAAATTCGGGTTGTTTTTATTGTATGATTTCACATCCGCCAACAGCTGTTCTTTGGCTATGTTCGATTTTAGTTTCATTATAATTTCTCTCGGATGAATATTGTTTATTTTTTTGCTGCACGATGAATAGCGTCTATGTCTTTGATTTGGATGTTGGATTTAGTTTTTTGGCAAATGTTAAATACGACGTCTTGTAGTATTTCTCCTTTATTTTCTGGGATACCTCTGATTTCTAGGTTGTTGACCTTTAGGGCTCGCTCCTGGAATTCAAGACAGTTCTCCAGTACAGAAATCCTGGCTTCCAAATCGATGTTTTTTTTGTGAGCTCCTCATTTCTTGACTCAATTTCACGGATCCTGCCTAGGAAGTCTTCGTATTGTGCACTCATGAATTGAATGCTTTCTAGAATTTTATTGTTTTGTTCCATGATGTAATTTTGTTTTCTTTCGAGATTAGACGTCTTTTCCAAGACTAACCCTTGCAGTTCTTCCAAGTTTATCTGGGCCTGAGCGGTGGTCGTTGGTCCTTTATTGTTCAATTTTTTACCCGGCTCCAAAGGTTCGTTACCGCTGACTGTCTCAGTTACGCTTGTAGCGCTCGCCGTAGTTGTCTTCGTATTTTTGCACAGTTTACATTTCAGTTGGGCACGCCGTTCCTGAGTGAGTCTACGGAAACTGTTCTCAGTTATTCCCCCGCAGGCTAGATGAAATGTTCCTTTGCACGCAGAGCACACAAAAAATGACTCCTCTGTTATTATTGGCTCCGGACAGATATTGCAGTGCATTTTGTGAGTAAATGTATGTGCTACCTGCGTTACACCTTAGTAATATTAAATGATTATTTTTTTTTGGCTTTTATTGATTATCCTCAGTGGGTACGGTAAATCGCTTATATTAGGTTTATAGATTTTAGATATTGGTGTCACAAACAGCGATCACTACCGTTTCCAATTTTTGAGTTTTACCACTTATTAATCACTTTAAAGCAGAGCAAAAATATTATGAGCTAGTTACAATGACAATAAGAGTTGTAGATGCGATGTGATGTAAAGAGATTGTGTGTGAGTATTATAGGCGCCACCCCATCCTATTATACCATATTGTGTGTGAAGTACTTCATTCTCAGTGGTTCTTTATTTAGAATGGGTCTCTGTTTTTAAGAATGGTTATACGCGGTATCTATTTTAGACATTGGTCAATAGTGATTCCTAGATATTTGGTTGAAGTTTTCATTTCAATATTAGTACACAGTAAGTTACAGTGGTGTTTGTTGTTGAGTGTTTGGTGCAGAGTGGATCCTTATATTTATTTCATGCGGCGTGTTTGGTTTTTTTATGAAAAATGGTATGTAATGTGTTTTTTTAGAGTTTAACGTTAGTAGGTTATTGTCAAACTATGTTTTTAATTCATTTATGTCTGTGTTAGCCTTTTTATTTAGTTCTAACCATGTGTTTGCTTTTAGAAGAAGCACTGTGTCATCTGCATATGAGATAATTTCCCCGTATTTAGCAACTTCAAACATATCATTTACATATAATATGAACAAAAGTGGTCCTAGAACTGTGCCTTGTGGTACAGAGAAGTTACTACTTTCGGAATCACTTAGTTCATTTAATAATTTTACTTGTTGTGGTCTATTTTTCAAAAAGCTTATAATCCAGGATAACACCATTTCATTTATTCCAATTGATTTGAATAGCGATGAATAGAGATGTAGAGAAGATAGATATGTAGAGATTAGCAATTATAAACAGAGCGCCAAAATCCACGCGACCGAACAATTCGATTGAAGAGACCAATATTCCCATGTCGTGCGTTATAGAACCTGCACTAAATGCTTCATACAAAAAACCAAAACAATACAAACCTGACGCACGTTGAATCCAATAACCTAGGCCAAAACGAGACAATCTTCGTGCGCTGCGATATAAGAATGTTTTATGTCACGTGATATCCGGTGTTAGACGAGTGTCACCGAGATTAGCACTAGATGTAAGTTAAATTTTACTTCATAGTGCAGAAGTCAGTAGAAATTTTTGTATTTTTTTTTTATTTTCTTGTTCCTGCATTTCTACAACTGTTTGCTTTTAATAGCGTTTGTAAATTCATAAAACTCATAAAACAGATTTTAAATTAGCGTGCTTTTGTTTTCGTATTCAAAGTACAACTCTTTTTTTTAAATAATTTTATATTCTTTATTTAATTAAATAAGGACAATATTTAATATAAGGATATTGGGCACCTTTGGGACACGAACCCAGGACCTTCGGCTTTCCGGGCCACAGCGCTAACCAAGCTAAATATCTTGAAATCATACATAAAAATAGCAGCCAATAAAATAAGCAGTTAAGAAAATGAAGATAATGGTGGTGGTTCTTAGTCAAAGTATGACACTGTTAAAAATGACCGAATCGGATATCGACACCTTGGCGCAGTGGTTAGCGCGTGGCCCGGAAAGCCGAAGGTCCTGGGTTCTAGTCCCAGAGGTGCCAATTTCTTTTTTCTGATTTTCCTGTTTCCAGATTTTCGATTGAGTTTCGCTAATATCGTCTTCATTTAATTAAACATGACAATTTGAGATTTTACTCAAGAAGTTAAAAATTAAATTAAATTCTGTAACTATTATTTTTAATTGTCAAACTAACGTTTAAGACAAGATTTTTATGCATAGCATAAAGGGTAACAATTATTATAAGCAATAATTATCAGCCTGAAACACTCATCCACATTGAAAAATCTTCCGAGAAAAGATACATGACGCCAACGGGACTTGAACCCGTGCCCTTCTGATTGCCGGTCAGCTGCTCTCCCAATTGAGCTATGGCGGCTTATCTTATACCCGCCAAATGATTCAATATATACTAGTGTTTCATTCAACAATTACTGCTTATAATATTTTTTCCACCTGAAAACAACCAACTTTATTTTTGTGAGAGAGACACTGTTAGTGCTAAATCCTTCGCTAGATCTATCGCTTTTCTCGGAAGATTTTTCAATTTTGATGAGTGTTTCAGGCTGATAATTATTGCTTATAATAATTGTTACCCTTTGTGCTATGCATAAAAATATTGTCTTAAACGTAAGTTTAACAATTTACGCACCAGATTTAAATGTCTGGGTTTAATTTTCCCCACAGGAAAAACTAAACCCTTTCACACACTTCCCAAATGATCACCTGGTCAATCCACGTTATGCAATTGCACTATATGTATTATAATTACAAAACAATACAAGAACAACATGTCAACCTACCAGAGACCAGATGGGAAAATAATTCACCGACTCCAGATATTTTCATATCAGAGGGTTCGGCTCTGTGGAATTCCTAATTGAACCTATAAATCCTACTGATCCCTCAATATAAATATTTAAAAAATCTTTTGTAATCCTACATGTATTTAAAATTACCGATTTTTGCATTTTTATGTATAAATTCTTTGACAAATCTAATACGCCTAAATTTTGAATCAGAGACCTAGGTATAATGCCAGTAGCCGAAATAACAAATGGTAATATTTTTATATTCCGAGAATGCCAAATTCTTTTAATCTCATTTCCTAAATCTGTGTATTTTCTAATTTTTTCAGAAACAGTTTTTTGAATATTACAGGAATTTGGAATAGCTACATCAATGATATAAGTTATTTTTTTAATTTTGTCATGTAAAACTATATCAGGTCTATTATGACTAATTGTTCTGTCTGTTAGTATAGTTTTATCATAATATATTTTATAAAATTCATTTTCTAAAAATGAATTTGGTTCATATTCATAATATGGTACTATATAACGGCAGTCAATCAAGTTATGTTTAATTACCAAACTTTGGTGGATTATTTTTAAAACCTGATTGTGCCTAAATGTATACTCGGACGGCGCTAATATAGAACATCCCGATATAATATGTTCTATAGTTTCCGGAAAAGCCAAACATTTTCTACATAATTCTATAGTTTCCGGATAATAATAATAATTAATATTTGACAAGTTTAAGTATTTCCCCAATAAATGAAGACATAATTTGTCTCGACGCCACCTAGCGAGGGATTTAACACTAACAGTGTCTCTCTCGCAAAAATAAAGTTGGTTGTTTTCAGGTGGAAAAAATATAATAAGCAGTAATTATTGAATGAAACACTAGTATATATTGAATCATTTGGCGGGTATAGGATAAGCCGCCATAGTTCAATTGGTAGAGCAGCTGACCGGCAATCAGAAGGGCACGGGTTCAAGTCCCGTTGGCGTCATGTATCTTTTCTCGGAAGATTTTTCAATGTGCATGAGTGTTTCAGGCTGATAATTATTGCTTATAATAATTGTTATATTCTTTAGTTGCAAAAGTTTCGGCAAACGCCGCATTGTCTTATGTCGCTAATTATAACCTTTCCCTGCTTTAGTTTCGGCTTTAAACTAGAAAGCAGTTGCATTTATTGATTTGCAGCAGTTGTTATACTTGTTAGGCATACGATATATTTCTACTATTGCACAATGGCGAAACATAGTGCTTCATTTAAAATTCATGCAAATTTGTATGAAAAGGAGCTTGAAACCAAAAATGTGGGAATTCCGTAAAATTTTATAATATACGTGCATAAACATAATAATTTCCGTGAATTTCCGAACCCCCAGGGAAGAAGACCACGAATCGCAACTGATTCCTACGTAGTTTTATTGCACACGTGTTTACTGTCACCGTGTGCCGAGTGCAGAAAGAGGTACTGAGATTTAAATGTTTCATGGAAAAGCGGAGAAACTTTTATCACATCCAATGAAATATTCAAAGAGTACTTCTTCTAAACTGAATAAATCCGCCAGCTCTAGACTTTATAAACAGATCGACCTTACCTGTCGTTGCAGATAACAATCGTCTATTTTATTTCAATTGATGGTAGTTCTATTGGGTGACTTTATAAGAATTCCACTTTGGAACTGTTTGATCTGGAGAGTTGGTTAATAATTCACCACAGACAGCGCTGGCGCTGCGCTCACTGGATGGCTAGGACCATTGCTGCACTGACGCTAGTTGAAACCTGCATTATTGATACCGTCTATCGATTTCATTTCCAATATAAGATGTGGTCCAAATGCCCACTGCCTACATTTTAATATGTACCATGACCTTTTAAACACCGCTTATTGTGGATTTTTTTGCAATTAAAAAAAATACTGGTACACAGGTACCTACCCACATATTTTTTATTAGTGTGATTTATTTTTGAGGTATTACGCCGTATTGCGCTTCCTCCTTCTTTAGCCATCATTCTGGACAGCGTTACAGGTCCATCATCAGGGCAGATGTTTTATTTTTTATTTTTTTTACTAGCTGACCCGGAGAACTTCGTTCCGCCTCAGAATCAAAAATGTGTTAACTTATTAGCCGAATTAAATTCAGTTTTTTTATTAAGTTAAATTACACATTGAAGCAATTATCGATGCGCAACTGTCCGTGTTTTGTTTTTGTCATTATCAGAGATGGCATTGTGTACGGATTTATAATTTTTGTGATTTTCTTACTTTTCCAAGTTGGTTGCCAATTGGAAATTGTTGAACTTCCCGTAAGTGGAAAAGTAAGAAAAAGCCGAAAATGTAACAAAAGTCGGCTTGTTACATTTTCGGCTGTTGACATTTAGTGTGTAAGAAAGAGGGGCAGCATTATATGTTTAAAAGCAAAACAATCAGCGCATTGATTGCCGCATTTGACGTTTTTGAATTTTTGGATTTCACTCACTACTTAATATTACACTTATCACAATATTCCTGCAGCTCTTTCAAAAGATGAGAATTCGTTCCGCACAAAACGTATGAGGAAAAAATTTTCTTCATAATTATTTTTTCGTGAATTTTTGCCATGTTTTAATAGCTATTCTGCTATTCGGGACGGAGACAAATCCAACAACAAAGATCATAAAAATCGGTCCAGCCGTTCTCGTTCTTCTTATAAATGGTGTAACTAACCCGACTTTGTTTTATATATTAAGATTTTACAAGAAAACTGTCTTCATCTGGCTTTGCGCGAGCTTGAAAATAGTGTTTTTGAATTGTTTTATTTTCTTATTGACAGAAACATCAAACATCGATAGTGAAGTGAATGTTCTGTTAGGATGATCATAAAATAAATGTATATAAATTTAGTGTTGATCAAGAAATTCCACCTAGAAAAGCTTTGAAATATTCGCGATGCTGGAGTTCAACATAAGAGAGTTTTTGCGGCTTCATACATCATACAAATAAACTTATAGATAAGACTAGCTGAAGTCCCCGGCGTTGGCCGGATTTTAAATAGAGTTTTTTTGAAATCGGATGTAGACAGTAATTTTCCACTTATTATAAGTGGTCAAGTGTGCAAAATTCTGCTAAGGGTAATTTTTTTAATTTCATGTACACACTGATCTCCCACTTATTTTGAAGTGTGCAAATTCATTAATATCGAAATAAAACAGCAGATTTGTTTTTTTCAAGAGTATGGGAAAAGGAAGGTGGGGTGGTTTTTAGGAATTTCATATAGACAACTTTCTCCTGTTTTGAAGGTCAAACGTACAAAATTTCATCAATATCGAAATTAATTTGTACTGATGTTTAAAGACCAAGGCCGGAAACCTACAGCGAGAAATCTTTTTTACGTACATACTTGATCATGTTCATTCGTTCACAGTTGATGTTGGCTTTATGAGATCAGGTCGTTACTTCGACTCGTTTTTGTGCAGAACGTAGAACAAGCCACCGACATTTGTTTTTCCTCCTTCATATCAGGGCCTCTTCAAGTTCCGTATTAATAAACCCGCCTCACAATACCGCCCAACCGGTGGTAGTAATATTACTCCTGTCTTTACACTGTATAGATAGTTTATATAGATTTTTGAATAATGTACTGAACCTAGGTCCATGTATTTTAAATGTTTTAATTTGGTCCTTAAATTGATGTTTTCTTTACATGGCTCGTTGTCTTTACGAAGGTAGAAAACTGTTTTACAAAATCTCAAAAAAAAAAAAAAATTTGCTCTATAAAAGTGATTACAACCTCATAATATTCAATGATGTGCCTCATGGGAACAAAAATTTACAGTCAAAATGCCACAAAACCTTGAGCTTGTGATGGTGGTGTTGGCCCATCCCTCCGTGAAGGCTCTCGTAGCTCGAGGCAGGGAGGGTAACTAACTGAATAAGGCCGTGTTCGTGATCTATCATAACTCGTGATCTTCTGAACCGATATGAGAATTGCATCCACGACTGACTTTAGCAGATCAATGGAAAAAGGTTTTTTTAGAGAGCATCTTAAATATTTCGTATATAAAACAAACAACTAAATTTTGTAGATAAGTTTAATCATTAACATATTTGTTAGATAATGTAGGTATGTCAAACTAATTAATTTTTAGCCAAATTTAAACATTACTTAATAATCTACTATCACACAAATTGAATACTTCACCCTTTTAGAGTGAAAATAGTAATAATTGGATAGTTTTTCTAAGCAACGATGCTATCGCCGGGTATATGAAAAATAACGTAAAGGGCGCTGCACAAATTTAACTTCATATGCTCTAAAGATACTTTTGGCAAGTCACTTCAGATAAACACAGTTCTATTAGAAAGTTTATGTTTGGAGAAGATAGATTTTGCACGCAATATTTAAAACGCATATTGCATGGCGATATATTATAATAAAAATAGGTACACACAACAATTTATCAACAACTAGAATTTATCCTCTTTTACAATTTCATTAGAAGTTTCGTGATTAAAGTGGAGCTGACATTTAATTTAAATATTTATCTTTTTTTGTCCAATTTTATCTTTAATCATCTGGAGAACAACACGACCTGCGTCACGCGAGACCAGGTCATTTCTACGACTCGTCCATTAGTTCAATAGCTCTGGGGTGAAACGATTTACGAGGTTCTGTATTTCTTTAGCCCTAAAATATGGATCTCTTCAAGACCCAAACATACTCCCCTTTCTCATCAAAAAGACCCTCCACGCATCATTGCAAAATATGCCACAGGTCCTGAGGGAAATTAGAAATAATTGTAGAGTTACTGTAAAAAAATTCCTTTCATCCCTATTCCGCAATTCCACTGGCTCCAGGAAACTTTTCAGAATCACGTAAGTGAAAAAAAAAACTCTTTTCTAACTTGAATTATGGCACCCATAGAAATTCAATAAAATCGAGTATATCAACAAATACCAAACACGTTGTGCAAAATGCGAAGTGTGTAAGATTTTAGTTTGATTAATACCAAACAAAACAACCCATTCTGAGCGGGAAAAATGACCAAAATTGTGATAGTTCTTTATTGTGTTTTCGTTTTCCCTCCAGCCACAATCCGTCAAGCATCTCCCACGGGGAGTATGAGGTGGGGTTGTAACCCCCAGGAGGAGGGGGCGGTTAACCGGATTGATTTGAAGCCTTGGCTCACTTCATACACATATCGGTGAGACCTTCAAAGCTCGGCTAATGCGGGCGTGTTCATTACGGTGAGGTACATTAAGATGAACTCGACACAACACACACATATTACA